>OW121699.1:23167154-24367154 GCA_933228785.1 Lasioglossum pauxillum
TTTCACGGAAGTGAACCATTTTTTGGATACCCTATATAAATCTTTACAGAACCATTGCTATCATTAAAAGTAGGCGTACCAAAAGATTAAATGCAATACATCATTCAATTTATTGGCATAGTAAACAAAATTAAAATTCAGCTTCTTCGACGCTTTTGTTTCAAACAGAGTTTGTACGAAAAACGTCGAACAGTCCTCACCAAAATCGATAGAATTGTGTTGTCGAGTGCTCGAATTGCATTTTGGAAAACCAAAATGGCGGAGCCTTGCTATTAAAATTGCAAAAACAGCGAGAAGAATGACCTCCTTATGGAGTCAATGTGCTCGAACATATTTTCGTGCGTTTGCCAAACGCTGGCGAACCGCGATCAGTATCTCGAAGCCGTGCCGCTACAAATCAACCCTAATTTTCCTTTCAAATGATATGTCAATCGGTTTCGCTGGAATTTTTTTTTCGCGAACGCTCATGCATTCCGTTTGTTCGCCTTGCAAAATGTATAATGTATTTCTGGCACACTGTACACGCAAATAACAGTCCCGTAAAATGCAACACTTTTGCGCCGACAAAATTTGCCAAATCTTCGCGTTGCATAAAAACTCATTGATGTGATAAAAATATGAACAAGTACGAATATGAACGAGTACCATTAAAACGTAAACGAACATGCACTCTAAAGTGTCATAATAAATAGTTTAAAATATAGCCAAGGTAACCTACAATATTACACTATATCGACTATGCAGAAAGTACTTTTTCTAGTTCAGACAATCGTTAATAGTGAGCTTAATTTTTACTTTTTCCTGACTGAAAAATTTGTGGACATGGTTGAACTATTAACGTAAATTTATATTAAAATTTCAAGACGATCGGTTTTGCAGTTTCACGTCAAAAAAATTGTTTCGCCAGTATAACATTCGCTGCCCATGCATTCTACCTTTCATCGTGCTGTAAGTGCTTGTATTTAAAGTTTAGGCGAATCTAGCTCCGCTAGCCGGTTCAATCAGTGGTCCTGCTGTAACGCGAGAACCGAACGTCCAGCTAAAGAATATTTATAGGCTGTGCGTGCGTAACCACTTTAATTCGAAGCATCCTCGATGCCCAAGAAAAAAAGACCGCGCTGCTATCGACGTTTATCTTCGAACAAGTCTTTTTCCACGAGGTTTGATCCAACTGGTAATTTTGCAAAAATCATTTTCAAGATCCAACGTTATTCTAGAACAATTCTGCGAGGGTTTCATGTCGATCTAATTAAAATTATGCGAGTTCGAAACGTGCATTATGAATTAACTACTGAGAAAGAAACGCTGCCTGACGATCTCCTTATTAACTTCACATTTCAAGGTCATTGGAGTCATTTTAGACTATTTTCAGCAAAATGTTTGTATGTGTGTGCGTGTGTTATCAAATTTTTCGTTAACGTATTCTAAAAAAGTAACAACGCGATCAGAATGATGAATGATACAATCGATGTGTCCCGCTGTAACTTAGAGCAGACTAGATTTTGGTCCAATTTGGTCCAGTAGCTTTCTAGTTTTTTCGAAAGAAGTTGATTCAACAATGCAATTTATACGAGAGGGCGGAAATTTTCCACCGAAGAAACAAACGTAATTATATAGATATTTTTAATAAAAAATTAGATATATATTGTATATATCTAAATATACAGAGTGAGCCATTTATCCTGACTACCTGGAATATCTCAAAAACTAAATCTCGGAGAAAAAATGTTTCAAATAAAAAGTTTAAGTTAAGGATGGGCTGATGCAGCAGTCATATCCGTTTTAAATTTTCATCATGTTTTCAAGGTCATTCCATGGTCAACTTGATTTTTTCAAATGGGATGTCCCATTTTTTACACCATAGAACGATAGAGTATCAAATTCTGAGTATAAAAGTGTTGACTTTCATATGTCCTTAATCTAATAGTTAATGAGATATTATCCAAAGAAAAAATAAAATTGTTTCGATAATATCTCGTTAACTATTAGATCTAAGACATATGGAGGTCAATACATTTTTACTCAGAATTCGATAGTCTATCGATTCATGATACAGAAAGTAGGTCCTTCCGTTTAAAAAATCAAGGTGACCTTGAAATCTCCTCTATGCCTCCACCCACGCAGAAAATATTTGTGTCACGATATGCCCCCTTCTATACCGTATAAGTTTCGTATATAACATTTTTTCATCTTCTTACAAATAACGGCAATACTTAAAGTGGACATAGTTATTGCTCCACTCTGTATGCAATATATGGAGGATAAAATTTCAATTAAAAGCGAAAAGATTTTGATAGGTGATTTCAATTACAATGTATTGAATTGCAAGGATAATGGTAATAATTATTTGATTAACCTTTTGAACAAGTATAATTTCAAAACTAAACTAGAGGGCTAATGTTGCTCGCTCGCTTCGCTCGCTCGCGAGCAGGGTTGTTTTTGCTCGCTCGCTTCGCGAGCTCGCGGGTAGGACTGCTCTTGCGAGAGGGTTAGTGATACGCATGGCTAGTAGGGCCTACTGCTATTAATGTTTTTTATTTGGTGTGTGACTCTCCAAGAGTCACACAAAGAACTTCCCGATTCGTTACTCCTTCGCCAACATCGCTAACATCGTTTTTTTTTGTACTTTCATCGATATTCTCCCAAAATGTATTCTTGGGAATAGAGATGATAAATTCACTCTTGCATTGGAATAACTTTCGATTATTCCAAGCGGTAACATTAGCATCAGTTAAAAAAAAAATTTTTTTTAAATCTAAAAAAAAATTAAGAAAAAAATTTTTTATGTAATTGCGTTTGGTTCTTTGGTGGAAAATTTTCGTCCTCCCTTATAAATTGCATTGTAGAATCAACTCTTTTCGAAAAAAAAGTAAAAATCTAAAAAACTACTTGACCAATATGGACCAAAATCTAATCAGCTCTAAGTTACGACGGGGCACATCGATTGCATCATTCATCATCCTGATCGCGTTGTTACTTTTTCTGAAAACGTTAACGAAAAATTTGATTACATAGAAACGGCCATACGCGCGCGCGCGCACACACACACACGCACGCACGCACACACACACACACACACACGAACATTTTAATAAAAATAGTCTAAAATGACTCCAATGACCATGAAACGTGAAGATCTGCTAAAAAATCGATTTTCGATTTTCGGGGTAATTACAATAACTTCCCTATAAAATCGGGAAGTTAATTACCATCCAAAAGTATAACGACCAATTTGAATACGCAAATAGATATAATTTTTTCAAATGTTGATGATATAGATTGCGGTGTTTATTAAACATATTTCAGCTATCATAAGTCAATTTATGCAATCCTCGATAAAAAGGTTGTCGAAGATAAAAAAAAGAAGAGAATGAAGAGAAAACAAATGTAACAATCACAAATCAAAAAATGAATCCTGAAAATTTCACAATTTTTGATGAACGTATAATGATCTCGGACCAGCATATCGAGCAAAATAATCATGAATATGCAGTGCCTGCAGAATGTTTCCTCAATGATGGTTATAAGTATGCTTTAGTAACAGCCGAATGTAAAGAAGTCACAAAACCTGATTGTTATTTACGAGATAAACATATTAATTTATTTCACGAAATTATGAACAGAAATCTAAACGAGCGTGGAGTATACAACTTTGCTCAAGACACTGGTTATGTTCGAGCTTTTTTGAGTAATTTGCAAGAGATCCCAGAACATGAGACGAATATTCAGATAATATACACTGGTGAAATTGGAGAAAAGGTAGTAGGACATTGGATTTGCACAAGATCTGATGGTAACGGCAATGTACACATTTATGATAGTTTTAATGCTAATCGTTTGAACCATGATGTAACAGATTATTTGAATGTCCTTTATAAATATAATAAGAAATATACATTTCACAGAGTACAATATCAAAACAATGCGTTTGATTGTGCAGCATTTGCAACGTATTTTGAGGGGAAATTGACGAATTGAGGGGAAAAAGACGAAACGCGTCACGTGACCGGAAGGTAGAGTGGGGATACAAGTCTCACTCTGACGACTCTGGACAGTTCATTGTTTATTTACATCTGGTGTTGGAAAATGACTATACATAGTCCGAAAAATGTGCTTTCGAGCACAGTTGCGTTTGTTAAAAAAAGAATCACTGAATCCTTGAAAAAGAAGCTCGGGAATGAGCGTTTCGCACGATCCACCAGCTCGATCATCGAACGTTTCACAGACTCCTGCTGACCTAAACAATAAGAATCGCCGACTGAGCAGTGCTCCGTTGAAAACTGCATGAATAGCGACGGTGCACGGGTGCACGGTTGCATGGCGATCGATGACGGGGTGCAGTGTCACGGCTGCGAGCCGAACGACCACGTGCCGCGAGATAAGAGAGAAGACGGAAGACGGAGCGGAAAATCCGCGAGATTAGGGGAACACGGCTCCGAACGCGGTCGCCTAATTGGCTTGGTGTTATGCCAGACGCGCACGACTCACATTATAATTAGAAGCGGCCCGCGAAACGCGCTAGAATTTTGCGAATCGTACGGCAATGAACACTCGGATGACTAAAGTGACCTTTGACCCGACGATACTGGCTCCAAGACGCATCGAACGCTTTCGAAACGACATACTAACATTATGACCGCTGCCCCAACTCGCTTCAATCGTTTAACAATCGCAGGAATTAATTCGCCACCCCCGGGAAAATTGATATGCCGTTTCATTTAATTAATTGGAAAAATTGTGAAAAATTTCGTGAATGTGAGTCAAAGGTTACCCAGTATTTCTCTATCTATCACACTGATTACGGATAAAAGTGTGATTACAAGTTGTACCTTAATCAGAAATTTCTTAGCGATTTGATGTTTTTTTGGTGTTTAATCCACTCATTCAGAAATTCTGGGACATATTCGATAAAAAGTATAGCGTGGTTCAAAGGTGACTCAGGATTGGTCTATTTATCACACTGATTACGGATGAAAGTGTGATTAAAAGTTGTACTCTAATCAGAAAATTCTCGATTTTATAGTGAATTTGTAAGTTCGTTATTTCAAGTGCTTTTTTCACAGATATTCGAGAACATTTTTTATGGAAGTTGTCGGAATACGTCACTCGAATTTTTGTTGTAAGTATTGTTGTTGAATTTTTTAAAAACCGCGCGCCTGAGTATTAAATAAAATTGTGAGGAATAACAAAACTTTCCGTCATCCGTTATCTGCGATACTACCGCACCGTGAAGCATGTTTATTCGCTCGCTAAAACTTCGACGGCCATTGATAAATTAACTTCAGAAATTATTGATGAATCAACTACCAATGATGCATACCATACACAGAGTAATCCCTTCTCCCCTCTCTCTCTCTCTCTCTCTCTCTCTCTCTCTCTCTCTCTCTCTCTCTCTCTCTCTCTCGCTCTCTCTCTTGATAAGTCACACTAAATCCAAGCAACATTCATCATTCTGATAGCAGAAAAATAAAAAATTTAACACCGATAACGAATTTCAAAAGTAGTAATACGATTCGAAAAAATTTTTTAAAACAAAGGTATAAGCACCCCCAATTGTTGATAGTTTTTTCAAATATGAGAAATTCGAATGAACCAAGAACGCACACGTTGAAAACAAATCGAAATTTGATATATTTTCCCACCCTCGATTGTCCCCCAGACACTCGATAAAACAAATTTGACCCCCTCCCCCATTTAATGTCATCTTTCAACAGGGAGGATGTGTCGAATATTTTACGATACGAAAAGGTGGGTGTAATTAGAAACAGTAGAAAGATTGAAAGGATTTCAGAATATCAACAAATTTTTTACATCTGAAAAAATTACAAAATACAAGAATGGACCCTAATTTCGTTATGGTGTCCCGCGATTAGTGTTTCTGATTTCTCAACATTTTTCATTTCTCGAGAAATGAGAAATAAGACTAGATTTCTCGAGAATTCTCAAGAAATTTTTATTGAAATAACAAAATATTGGAAAACTTATGATATTTCGAATATCGTTGATAATATTTATCGAAAGCGCAGAAAACATTAACTCAATGTTTATTCCTGTCCAATATGTACATTAGGGTAGACCTAAGCTATACAGTCAGCGGGCAATATTAAGTGGACACCCTTAAAAATCGCATAACTTTTTAGAAATTAGTCCAAAGGACTTGAATTTTTTAAAGATGTTAGACCGGCTAGTTCGCTAAAGAATAAGTAAACGAAAATTTATTAAGATTGCACCTGGTAGGAATCATACAAAATTTTAAAAAATGATGTTTTGACAACTTCTTTATCTGGGCCTGTAATGATAATTTAGAAAATGCGTTTTATAGATTTCGGTAACGTACATGCATATTGAAAATCCATCGAAAACGGTCAACATTGCAATCAGCTACAAACGTTTAAAGATGCTCACGTAAGGGCGAAATGCCTTAAGCTCTCATCTTTAAACATATGTAGCTCATTGCAATGTAGACCGATTTAGATGAAATTTTCAGTATTATTCTCTAGCGAACTAGTCGGTCTAACATCTTTAAAAAATTAGAGTCCTTTGGACCAAATTTTAAAAAGTTATGCGATTTTTAAGAGTGTCCACTTAATATTGCCGCTGACTGTACTTGGAGAAAGATTTTTATCGAGATACAATGCACGCATCTATCCAGTATTGTTCCTTTAGGTGAGAACAAAATTTGTGCAAAGTTTGAGATCGATCGGATAAAAGGATGACGTGGCGCACTTAAATTGAAAATTTTGAAAATTGTGAAATTCGCCTTAACAACGGAACATGACACATAGTTGGATTTGTCTTTTTTTCTGAATAGCAATATAGAATAATTATATGATCTCCTTTAAAAAAAATAACGATGACCTTGAAATTTCGAAATATGATTTCCAAACAATTTTTATTTTGCCATTATATTCAGCTTATTGAACAGAGCAAATTTCTCCTCTGACATTGTTTCGTATAATCACAAGTAACAGAGATATTTAAATACCTACATTAAAATGTAGCATATTTTGACTGATGGTAGGACATACAGTAAGGGACATAACTGATTCCACACACTTTAAATCAGAACAACTTTTTTATGAATGGACCAAACGACTTCGATTTCTCTGTAAGGCTAGAAGAATTAGTTTAATAAATGATGTGTAAAAATATGTTGAAAACGTGCATTTGGACGGAATTGCGAAAAACAATAGCAAAAATTTGATTTTTACAACTTTTTTAGCTGGGCCAATAACAAAAATTCAAAAGATGTGTCTGGTCAACTGGTATAAATTATATACGCTCCCAAAATTTTCATTGAAATTAGTTAACTGGTTTGCGAATTATAAACGATCATATCAAACGAGCGTATATAATTTATACTAGTTGACAAAAGACATTTTTGAAATTTTCGTTATCGGGCCAGCTAAAAAAGTTGTAAAAATCAATTTTTTGTATTGTTTTTCACAATTCCGACCAAATGCATTTTTTCAACTTATTTATTACACGTCATTTGCTAAACTAATTCTTCTAGCCTTACAGAGAAATTTAAGTCGTTTGGTCCATTCATATAAAAGTTATTCTGATTTGATGTTGTATGTATTTGTTCATTTCCGAAAATATGTTATAAAATAAATGAGATTCATAAGAATTTTCCTGGATTTAAATTTCTCGAGAAATACTGTAAGTGTGTGAGAAATGAGAAATAACCAATTATAAAATTTTTCGAGAAAGAACACTACCCGCGATGAATGCCACAAAATTTTGATATCGTAGCGACTCATTCCGAGCCCAACCAACCCCGAGATAAGGGTAGGTATTCTCAAGAAAGGGTTGTTAAAGCGGTAAACAATAAATATCGCGTGAACTGTCATTTTCGGTGATTTCGACCGGCTAGACAGAGCCGAAGGGGGAGCCAGGGTAAGGTTAGCTCACCGAGTAGGTAGTGGCGTATCCATTTTTTCTTAGGCGGGGGCGGCATCCAGCTGCGACGCGGCTCGTCGTTGACGACCACGCCGATAATACCGACGACCTGCGCCGGCATCAGGCTATTCGCGTCCCGTATTCCGCTCACATTGTTGTTGGTCTCGTCGATCGGTTGCTGCGCTCCGGCAGCTTTGACCGCGTTCAGACTCATGCGAGGTTGGACCGCCACTGTGCCATCCGAGACCAAAAGAACGCCCATGATCCCGAGAACTCCGTTGACGGCTGCGTTACGCACGGTTCTCTCCGACCGGCACGCGTTACACGCAGATAAAAAAAGAGCACGCTCGCCGCGGACTATATAGGGCCGTGGCTGCCACGATCGCTGCACTGGAGAACGACCCCCTTCGCTCCCCCTCTTCTCACAACACCAGAACAACCGAATTTCATACGTGCATACCCCTCACAGGTCCTCTAGCTATAGCAACTACCAAGGACCGAACTCTTTTCTTGGCACCACCACACGTTTCTACGCATTTGTCATCGTCAACAATGTTTCAGCGTCGTAGATCCTCCCGTCTCATACCAGGAAGATCCGTACACGAGGCTAGAGTAACTTAGGGGATCAAAGAAAACGGCACCGGGCAAGTGCTAAATCTTCTTCTCCAAAACTTGACACAACACTGTTCCATGCATTCGTCATCTGCAACGATATTTTGTCACCGTAGATCATCAAAAATTCTGATGACCGATTCCTACATTCACAGCAGTGGAACTTAGAGGATTGCCCAAACCAACAGCAAACTTTTTGTTGACTCTATCAAACGCGATTCACTCTTATAGATCGATCATCTTCAGTTTTCTGGCCTTGGAAAAGGTCCACAGTGGCAGCAGCTTGCTTCTCCACTTGGTGTGACACAATTTTATCAGGGGATGGCCTAAGCGAGGAACTAAACTTTCTTTGACACTTGCTCCTTCCAACCCAACATGAATCACTGTCGTGGATCTATAATCTTCGACAGTCTTCTACCACCAACAAGTGATCACTGAGAGAATCGGTGTGACAGGGGACGAAATCTTCGGCTAGCACTGAGCCAGCAAGAACTGGAGGGTTGATTTGATCAGAATAGCGGCACTTCGATAACGGACAGCTTTTCAAGTACTAAACTCTGACGGTCCACTAGAACTATGACCAGAAAATCTAGGACCTCTTCAAATTCTAATTATAAAATCCAGAAAACACAGTATAGCTAACACTAAGCAACATGGAAGTCTATCTTCGACACCTGGAGTGCTCAGAGATTCCCTGTTACATCCAGCGTGGTTGTTCATTAGGACGAGCAAGAGAGAAACAGAGAGAGAGAGAGAGAGAGAGAGAGAGAGAGAGAGAGAGAGAGAGAGAGACACTTTGGTCATACAACCCCGGCGAAACTGTCGCTGGAGACGCGTCGAACGGACGACTAGTCGAAAAGAAGTGGAAACGGTCGGGAATGCGAGGCGCGTGGAAAAGAGAGAGGGCTGCGTCACGACGCCGCGGAGAGGGGACGCGGTCGCGACGAATGAATACGACGAGGTCGCCGTTTACGCGATAGGAAAAAAATCCGAACTTTCGAAACACTCGCGACGCCGTGGCCCGAGGATCCTCCCCCCTCCCCTTCTATAGACGATTCAACGGCGCTCTCCCCGCTGAGCCTCCGCGCCGGTCATCCTCGGGAATTTGCGAATCAGCGGATTCAGTAAACGGATTCACTGTATCCAACCAGATTTTTCAATCCGATCGTAATCGCCGTTGAGGTCCCGCAACGACGTCCAACTTGGGGATAACGAGCGACCTCGGTTGTGAAGTTATCACCGCGAAGAGAAAGACGGGTGGCTGGGATCGTCGATCGATAAGATCGAACGATTGTCGGGCACCAAAGGAAACTCGTACCGCGTGAGACGCGAGTGCCGACTGAAATCTAAACGTAAGTGCCACCGCCTCCAACCTCCAACCTGAGGATGACGGCGGCGCTCCCCTCCCCCAGCCCCGCGTCCCGCGCCCAGTGGCAACGACAGCGGTGACGGCGACCAATCTCCTTGCGGCCCGCCGCCTCGGCCACCGCCGCCACTTTCCGTGACATCTCCGTTCTCGCGAGAACTGCCCAACTGCCTCCAGTCATCCGCGACACTGTCCTCGTCGCGCAACGAGCGCAGACCCCAGGCCGGGCTGCTTTCTCTTTCCAGCTCTCTTGTTAGCAGTCGCAACATGCACCCGCCTCGTGTTTTTAACCCCTTGCATTACTATATATACACTCCTCAAAAGAATTGAGGGATTACTTGTGCAAACCTCAAAAATTGCTCCCACTTTACGTGATCATAACTCCGACAAAAATTGCCGTATCGATATCGTTAAACAATGGTTTCAAAGCCTGAAACCTCTAGTTTCAGATGCTCTGTTTCAAATTGTTCCTATGTTGGTTTTTCACAAAGTTATAGCGAGATGAAGACAACATTGACGGTTAACAAAAATTTTGTGCAACTTTGGAACATCACACGGGGAGCAACAATTTTTTTTATAAATCGCGTTAATATCATTTGGAAGGGCTATCTTTCCTGTGTAAATTGTGTGGTTGTTGAATATTGTGCGATTTTTTTATTCGAGTTATTCAACATTGAAGTAAATATGGGCTTTTTAACTTTAACTGGCTCCAGAAAGCGAAAAAATTATCGTAGAATCTTGTGCAAAAAAGCAATAGAAAGAGCGTTTCTTTCTCTTCAAGGAACTCCTTTTGTTTTTTCAATTTCATTAACATTTCGATATACCAGGTGTTTCTGAAAATATGCTTAAAAAATGCACAATTTCCATTTCACGTAAAGTGGGAGCAATTTTTGAGGTTTGCACAAGTGATCCCTTAATTCTTTGGAGGAGTGTATTTTGTGGTTAGAGTGAATAGAAATTCTTCATCTTATTCATTTCATCTTATTTATTTCATTTCGGTTTGAAGGAAATTAACCAAATACATACAGTCAAAAAAGTGTTGAACACTAAATTTCCCATTCTCGAGAAATTCTCGATATTATATGTAGTAATATAGTAAATTCTAACTTCTCGAGAAAAAAAAATCCAAGTCGTATGGTCCAATATTAACACATTACCGACCGGTGATTATTGCATAATCTTGAAAAATCTGTGGTACATGGCTAAACATTTTTTTATGGAACCTGCAATAGCAATAGCAATTTTCATTGTGAGCTAACATGTCACTCTAAATTACGCCATCTAATAGTTTCATTTAAGATTGCAATGTAACGGAAAATTTCTGTGCTTTCTTTTGGTACAGCACAATTATTAAAAATCCTATTATTAGGCTTCCGGTAGGTAAAGTGTTAAAAAAGCTGTCGCCCTTTTAAGATTGTCCGAATATTACTGTGATTCATTATACATATGTAATTGATGTTTAGGATCCTTTAATTGTGAATTTTTTAAATATATTTTTAATGGTTTCTGTTGCGTTACTTTCAATTTCCAAAAATTTAATACATAAATGTTTCGATACTCTGGGTCAAAATAGACCCAACCGTCGGAGGTTTAGCTTTCAAAATGTATTTGCTGACCACGAAAATAAAAAATGAATTGTTTTAAAGGTGTTTTAAAGTTCATAGAGAATTGTTTTAACGACCATCGTCAGTATTAAAAATATGTAGTTCTAATCGCACGTTTCGTGTCGGTTACCGGTGAGTGACGCAGCGGTGAACGTGTTAAGCCCTCCAACGACCAATGAAAATCGATTGGGCGCTTAACCTCTCGTGGTTCACTGGTACACGTAGTGAACCAGTAACATCGAAAGGTTATAATATTAGTTTAACGTCCTATTGTTATAAATACATTACAGATACGTATGTAAATAGAAAATATTTTTAACCCTCATTAAGGAATACAGTATTTCAAACTTTGTCGCACTTCAAACTTTCAATTACAAAATTGGAAAAATTTTGTGATGCGCGTCTCAACAAGCCAGATTATTTCCGAAATTTCATATGGAAAATGGTCAGTCCATTTCCGACTAAAAATATGATTTTTATTAATTTTTGGGAGGCTAGGACTTCCAACAAAAACATCAGAAAAAATTCTCCGATATGCGCCCTGACAACTGCTACAAATCAGATTTTTTTCGGAATTTTAACTAACCGAATGAAAAGATATTTTTATTGAAAAGATAAAATGATGGTAGACTCACCGTCGATGATGAGCATTTTTTCTTCGCAGAACAAGTCATCTTGCTCCGTGCGTTCCCTCTTCAGCTTCGCACCTGCAACAAACAGACGAAACCCATATAAATAAAGACAAGCCACAAAGATCCAATAAAACTAAAGGGTTGTTCAGACATAACGGGTGAAAAAGATTTACTCGGCTAAACAGCCACCGACTACTGCAATTATCTACGTCACAGATAAGTAAATACAATTCTTTCGCCACCCCCTCCCTCGCAGCAAACGCAACAGCCGCATGGCAACGTGGAGGGACCGGTAAGTGGCGCCGGAGGCAGCGATGCGCAACACGTCACCGTTTGCCGTTGTACGTCCAGCATCCCTTGGGTTTTCTTCGACTGGAATCTTGGCCCGCGTTGCACACAACGTTCAGAAACGCGACGGGTACCGAAGTAAAAAATTCATTAAACAATTTTTTAAATAATAATAACAATCTACGCACACAAATACGTCATGGAAAGGCGCATCAATTACATAATTAATTCTACGTTCATGGACAATAGAGACATCAGACATCGGGACTACTTTTAACCCCTGAACATGGACGTTTTGTACAAAAAAAACACCTGTTGAATATGTTTTGAGTATCGTACCACCTAATAAATCCCCCCCCCCCCCAAAAAAAAGTCACAAATTACACGTCACTCCCGGTCATTTTAGCTGTATTGTATGGAATCGGGGAAGAGAGTTAGTTAGTGAATCGTTCAGAAGCTACTGTCGGCTAAATGCCTTCACAGAAGGACTCTGCCTTTCAGCTGGAAAAGGTAAGCATTGCAAACCTCAAAGGAGACGTTACTGAATACTAGGCATCGCGGCAGGACCAAGAATACGATTGCTAGAAACTTTTCATCAATTAATGAGAACTCTATTCTTCTACAGTTACAGGATCTAATCCAGGCCATACAGAACAAGGTCCCAACTCTTTTGACAACGTAATACGGCAGTGCACGGTTAAATTTACGAGCCAACAAGCTCATCCTTGCTCGAGTCAGTTCTTAAAAAAAAAATATGTCCTGCTCACGAGAATTTAAGGGGGTAGACTCTCGCTTCCAGGATTGCAAGGATGCGGTATGGCCCTCTCATTTCTCGACAATGCAGTGATGGGGTTTTTCAGTAGTCAAAAGCGCTAGATTAAAGATCAATCTAGGCCGCGATCGCCCTGAAAAGTCCTATTTTTACGTTTACGGGGCGTAATTTGCATTATTCGGAAGCATACAGCTGTACATGTAGCTACTTTTATAAAGCTGCGACAGCTACACGCTGCCGAATAATGCAAATTGCGCCTCGTAAACGTAAAAATAGGAGTTTTCAGGGCGATCGCGGCCTAGATTGATCTTTTATCTAGCGCTTTTGACTACTGAAAACTCGCATCTTTGCGTTATCGAGAAATGAGAAGACACATCCGGCACCCTTGCAATCCTGGAAACGAATCTACCCTCTTAATTGATTTCAAAGACTGACTAATTTAGGAAATAACAAAAAAATTAATTGACTAGCGATGCACAGTGGTCGGAAATCGCCAAAACGTGGTCGAAATAGGAAGAAGTACTCCAATTTAGTTCAAAATTGATACTCATAGGTTTTTCGGGTCGCTGATTATAAATCTAAGGTCAAAATTACACAAAACAAAATTGCGGATTCAATATGGTGGATGCGTAATCCAAGACTTTATTGAACTCTGTTGAATATAATTCCTCTGTTTCTTGTGTCGTTGAATATGAATATGATGTCAAAATTAAAAAACAAACTGGAGGCCGGGTATGTGCAAAAATTATTTATTTCCACATATATTTGGTAATAGAATGTTTGCGAGGTATATTATTAGTACAAATTGTTATCAAATGACTTCAGATAGCGAAAAATGTAAGATTCTAGTGTTAAATATTGCATCCGAGGTAATTCTTTAGTACTAAAATATAATAGAAGTTTCTCAGTTCCGTTTCGCTCCGATATTTCGCTCACATCTAGTAAA
The DNA here is from genome assembly GCA_933228785.1 of Lasioglossum pauxillum. NCBI lineage: Eukaryota > Metazoa > Arthropoda > Insecta > Hymenoptera > Halictidae > Lasioglossum > Lasioglossum pauxillum. Next base: position 23,181,277 of record OW121699.1, read on the forward strand.
ATAAATATATAATGTATACTATGGTGTTTCATCTGATCCATACGTAAGTAGTATTAAGACGTGATGTACAAAAAAGATGAAACAATATCGCCCCGAAGTCACACAATTTTTTGAAGAACCTGATATGAATGAAGATATATATCATGTGACGAATTATTGTAAAGTTACTTGTATACTAATTATTTTGTATTTTCCATAATTGTGATTGTAATTGGTGTTTTAAATGCAATATTTACCATTTTATTGTAACATATAAGAATAATGTACCTTACATTTGCGAATATCAGTTTTGTCTACGATTTAGGTCAAATTCGCCATTTCGGAACGTTACCGGTCGCTAAGGAAACGGCGATAATTCATAAGGTCGCAATAGGTCGCAGGAAAATGAAACGTACACTTGTTTAATAGTCTTAACAGCTTCTTTTTAAAAAAATGAACGCTTGATCGCGATTGATAAGCAACTTTTCCGTTAATAAAATGTAACAGATGTGTAGATTTCTCTTTATCATCTCCCAGAGCTTTAAAAAGTGAAATAAAGCAATAAAATCAGAATATTATATTAAATTAGGACATGCCCGACAATAGCAAGAATGTTAAACCAGCGTTACAGCGCATAGTGGCCCGAGAACGCGTTTTATTGGCCAAACGTCAATTTTCGAAGTTCAACATTTTGAAAAAACTTTTTTGGTTATAAAGTAACAATACTTCAAACCATCAAATCAAAAATATTATCCATTTCAGATAATTGTGTAACCGAGGGTAACGTTCTAAAGACAAAATTCTGAAATCCAAAGTGAAACTAATTATTCGAAGAACTCATTATAGAGCATTATATAACAGGTTTGAATAAATGTTTTATATATATTAATAGGCGTGTTTTCATTATTTAATTAGGTTCCCAGCATTATTTAATCCATGTACGAATGCTGCAATATTATTGGCAATTTAAACTTTGGGAAGGTTTTTAAAAAAATGTATAAAAGTGTTAGACATCAGACTTGTTTTATATGAAAGTTTAAACAATTTCGAATAAGAGCATATAAATTTTAGGCGCAGCCTGCTGCAGCCGTGTAGTTTATACGATAATTAAGAAATAAAATCCCGCGGTATTTTGGCGTCTGGACAGCATAGTTGACTTGGACTCTGATGTTTAGACTGCGCGAGTCGTATCTGCTTGTTAGTATTTCTTTGTATAAACTGTTATATTGTATTACATTGATCAGATTCACAGAAATAATTGGTTCTCGTCGAGCATACTTGTTTTTGATCACGTTAGTCTTCAATCGAATATTCACGCGGAAACATCTGTACTGAAGGATTTTGCTAAGTTTTATGTGTGTTAAATTGTGTATTATGGTTAGTTATATAATTATAGTTGAACATATTTATGTATGTAAGTACATACATTGTACATATTTTAATTCATTTATATAGTGTGTAATTTAGTTTAAGAGTTGAAAATAATTTTGAATTACAATGTCGGAAAGTATGTACCACTTTAACCTTCCCATCATACTGTCTTGACATCAAAAGGTTAATTATTTTTATATTTGTAGGCAAATAAAACTTTAAAAATGAAGATCTTTTGAATGCATGGTATAATGAAGGTGATCCGAGTAGGAAAATAATTGCTGTGTCTGATGTTATTTTTGATAAAATCAACGAAGTGACTTGTGACGAAACTAGAAAGTCCATTAAACAAAAAGTACGTCTTGTTGTAATAATTTATCCCAGAAATGGAAAAATTGTCTTCGGTCACTAAAGCGCTTTCAAGCGAATCACGATAAATGGTTGGAACAACATCTAATCTTTGATCGAAACGTAAATGAAGATCAATTGATGATGCAGAAGATTTAGATTTATTTGAAATATTTGAATAATTTAGAATTAACATCGGAAATATAATTATATACAAATTTATTGCGTTGAAAAATGTCGATATGTGTGTCTCTCTCATTTTGACCACGAAAAACGAATTTCCAGTCTATATGTGCATAGTATTGAATTCACCATTTTGAATTTTTCATTTTTTATGTCAGATTCGTTATCAGTGACCTCAAAAACATCTGATTATCAACTTTTATAAAGATCCAATGACATTTTCACTGTTGGCCAGTAAAATCGCGTTCTCGGACCACTGTGCAGCGCGGTAATAAATCGCAGAGGTAATTTCAATTATGGTTGAAAATGTCGGTCTTCTAGAACTACTAACTTTGAACTTAAAACGTGCTCTGGAACGTTATAAATAAAGTATTATTACACAGATTTTTAAACAACGGAAAAAATTCTTGACTTTTGGCCACGATTTGGCGATTTCCGGCCACTGTGCGATGGGAGCGAATCTTTAAACAAAGTGTTCGAAAAAACTTGGACCCAGACCGTAGCACAGCGGTTGAATCTACAGGTCGATAAGGCATGAAAAATTGAAAGAGGCGCGTCTCCACGTGCTGCGCCGGTGGGGACAGGAGAGGGGGTATTCCCCTAGGTCAGCAGGGATAGCTGGCGGCCGATGGGGTGGGGGAGCTAGCTGTTCTCTCTCTCTCTCTCTCTCGCTCTGCCCATACGCGGGTCACCGGAGGACTCGGCAACGCCGCGATTGATCAGGACGCCACGCGGCCGGACGCGCATGGTGGGGACTCGCCGGGGACAACACGCCTGCGCACTGCGCAGGCTCGGCTGCCCGCGTGCTCGCCCGCCGACACAGTGCACGGCACAGCGCTGCGTTCTATTTCGCTCGATCTTATCCTTATCTACGGGAAGAAAAACAGTTGTTGCAGTTTCAGCTGAGCTCTGTAGCACACTGTCTCCTCCACGGAAATCTTTAGCTAGCCTTAGTGAAACGTGTTGACAGTGAGTGAGTTACAAACGCCCCCATGGGGCAACGGTGTAACCGATGGTAGGAGTGGTTGCACCGGTCGATCGCACACCTAGCTATCTCGGGTTGAGTAGAGATCGGTGCCTGGGTCATTTTCAACCCACTCTCCACAATGACTAATCCGCTGTGTGAATATCGAGTTCTCGAAACGGAGGATGATCGAAAATGGCGAAACTAAGGCCTCGGTAGCTAGCTATGCGAGTCTCGGATGGTTGTTGGAAATGTTTGCGTTAGAGGTCCCGAATGATTTTGTAGCATTTAACGAGCCGTAAGAACGTGTGTTATGAAGCTGTAAAACTGGATTGTAAAGCATCGTTTGAGTGCTTTAAGATAGACAGACTGAAATTATCGTTTAACGCGCGATGCCTGTTATATCACGCACTACCGTGCCAGCGAGCACGAGCAACAAGGCAACGGACCGGATGCATGGAGATAGGGAGCAAATTACAACGTTTAAATCATCCGTGTTACGATCGGGATGCTAAGCGAGAGAGACCGGTAGTCAGTTTTTCAAGCGAGGGGAGATCTCGCGCGGCTGACGAACTGATAGTGTCACTTTTAACCCTTCAAGACCCTTTGTTCCTACCCGTAAAAAATCGTTCCTCGTCCCCAACGAAAAGATGCTGAACAGTATACAATTTTTATTAACGTATACTTCAAGTACTCGTACTGTTGAAGATGGAATAGTTCTTGATAATTCTTTGTTGATATTCTTTCTTATCACTTTGTGCAAGTAAACTCTTGAAAAAAGAAGGAATGATCAGAGGAAAATGCGTTTTCACATCGGCCAGCAATGTTTTGTCATGCTGGGAGAGGCGTGACCGTGAAAACAGAGGATCGATCTACCGATAAGTGTATGTTCACCTTCATTTAAGGTTTCATCGCGACCCACGCGGAGAAATAGCTGAGCGCGACGTCACGATTGCACGCGTCTTCGCCTCGGCGATTGTTTGACCGGGTTCCGCAACCCGGCGACCGATTTCTAAACGCATCGGAAACCGTTGGCACTCGTTGCCAATACTGTGCACGCTCTCGGCCACGCGTGATTCAGACTTCGCAGGGAATATGAAAAGAACGCAACAGCATGACGCAAAGAAAATGCTCCGGGGCCTGATTACTCCTAGAACCGAAGTGGCATGTTCGACAGGCGTTCGCAGGTGCCTGATGCGTCGACGCGCACCACCAACGAAACGGGAAGATCGATCTGACCTGTATCGTGTCCATTTTTTTTGCCTGCCGTGCGTTGCACCTATCTAGGCCTCCCCCGCGCGCGGGACAGCGGACACGAGGACCGGACGCGCGATATATCACCTTCTAAAGATATTCTACAAACAGAAGGCCGTCACTTTTTTATGACTGGGATTCTCAACCAAAACATTAAAAGAAATATTTATTATTCCTTTTGCTACTAGGATCGTTAACTAAAAACGTTTTTTACAGGAACGATGACTCGACGATTCTTTTTGACCTTAAATTGAAAAAAGTTCATTTCTAATGTAACATTAATGTTCATTTCCAATGTAATGTCTAGAATTTTCTATAAAAATGATCTGTAATCTACATCTCAGTGACCAGTAAGGATTCTTTCTAACGTTTATGTACGATTAAGCAAACAAGATCGAAACCTGATAATTTAGACTTTCCCTGGAACTATGGTCAGAGGGTTCCGATAACGTGGAACCGTATCAGCTGCGAGAAGCTGAGGATGACGGGAAAACGTTAGGGGATAGATAGAAGAGACAGTGAGCGCGACGCCCGTGCGCGAGTAGGTGGCGCGCTCGTGAATGAAGCACAAAAGCTGTTGTAGTTTCTAGAGTCAGTGACCGGGGTCCCTTGGACTCCCCACCACGACCGACAGCCAGGTTGGCCCCCACCACCGTCACCTGCGCACCACGGTCATCAGCGTTGCCCCTCCGAGAACGATATCGCGCACATCCCCCACCAGCACAACCTAATCGTCGCGATCTGTCCCCTCCAGTATACCCGCCACTCCATTTCTTCCTGACACCCCCCACCCGGCAACCTGCCGCGCACCCTTCCATGCGCTCTCCCACCTAACTTCCGCCACCCTTCGGTGCCTCTTTGCCTTTATACGTTCCTAGGCGTCCTCCGCTACGTGCACGCTAGCTAGCGACTTGTTTTCTGGCCGCACGGTGGGGCACGGATGGCAGGATGCATATGGTCATCTAAATCGTTCTTGCTTTCCCATCCACCTCCTTCCCACCCTCACCGTCTCGCGACTTTTCAACCTTCCAGCGACTGCGGACACTTCGCTGGCCTCTCGCAGAGATACACTTTCACGTGCCGACGAGTTTTCACATTTCTTTTTTCGACGATAACACAAATGTCTAGGTGTCGACCACGTGCGCTTTGCCTTAATTTCGAAGACGGAGGCAACAACAAACTAGATTTTGCTCAACTCTCGCGAGAAAAGCTCTAATAGCACATAAATAGTAAGGTGGGATCTCTCAGACTAGTCCAGTCAATGAATGCTCATAAGGGGGGTGTAGAAGGAAATGGAAGGAACACAATTTTTAACTTTGGGACTTTGTTTGGACTAGTTAGGAGGTAACCATACTAAAAGTTCCCACTCCTAGCAGGTGAGCGAGGTGCAGCTTTTTCGGTTTTCCGCTTATATCTCGGAAACTATGCGTCCTAGCGATAAGACCATTCTATACAAAATTAAAGCTGACAAAACGTGCCATAAGATTGATTTGATTCAGTTTTTCGTTATCTCGCATAGTTTCCGAGATATAAGCGGAAAACCGAAAAAGGGGACCTTCTACGCGCCCCCTGCAACCAGCTCACCTCCTAGGAGTGGGAACTTTTAGTATGGTTACCTCCTAACTAATCCAAACAAAGTCCCAAAGTTAAAAATTGTGTTCCTTCCATTTTCCTCTACAACTTTTCGTTGACTGGACTAGACCCCGACAAATGAATTTCGTAAATAACCTCGTTTTTAATAAATTTTGGATAAAGAATAACACAGGATAAAAAGTAAACAGATTTAATTTTATTCGTATAAAAATTCTTTTTAAGAACCTTAAGCTGGTATATCTCTGAGATCCCACATTACCTTGCGAAGGATAAATACGCTACTGGATAGGAGATTTCCGCTTTTTACGACTAGGATTTCGAACCAATAAATTTTTAGACATTTTATCTACTGCGTGTTACACTCTTCCCCCGAATTTTTTTATACGATTGAGCAGCTGAGCCATTTAAAATTCGAATTTGTTTTTTAAAAGAATAGAAGAGTTTTTTATTTCATTTTAAAATGGTACAGTGACTTTGGGACCAACCTTTATTACATTTATGTCAAAAATATGAAATAATTGAATACAGTGTATTACTAAATGAAAAACTAAATCAAAGTAAATAATACACGTTTTCCTCTAAACTTTCGAACCGATTTTGAAAAAGCGTACGAGTTATGTTATGTTATATAAAAAAATTCGTCATTAATTTTTAACTTAGTTTTCACGTAGAATCGCCCTATGCTTGCAGTTTTTTTCGGTAAGAGTGATTTTCAAAGGCAATTGTCACGAATCGTACCAGTTACGCCTTTACCGGTTTACCTCGGCAATGATCGTACGGCTCCGGTTGTGCCGCCGGTTTTTTCGAAAAGATTATCAGGCCGATCATTTGACTAGCGAAGTCAATGCAGAACGAGAGACCGATGGCGTGATGGCGTGCAGTCGAGAACTCCTTCTCGAGCGTTTCCACTCGCTTTGCGAGATCGGTCAGTTGAGTCATTGACCTAAGAAAACGCGGGAACCGAAAGGGCACGCGGAATCGTCAGAGAGTTTATTGTATGTGGCACTACTGTGATTTTTCGTAACGATCATACATTTTTCATAGTGACGGAATAAATTGAATTAATCCTCGCAAGCTTCAGATTTTTGAAAAGAATTTTTATCTGAATAAAATTAAATCTGTCTGTTTACTTTTTATCCCGTGTTATTCTTTATCCCAAATTTATGAGAAACGAGGCTATTTATGAAATTCTTTTGTCGGAGTCTGAGAGCCCCCACTTTACTATTTATGTGTTATTAGACACCTTACCTTACGAGGGTTAAGTGAAACGCAGACGAACCCACGCATTTTCGAACACGCGACCATTGTGGAAGTTTTTCGAAAAGATCGCGATCGTTTGGGAGCCACTGCCGCGAGGGAAATCATACCTAATTTGGAGGCGGTGAACGCGTGGGTCATCGCGTGCTGTTCACATGTACATTGCAGTGCTTCTCATTCCACCCTAAATCGTCGAATTCGTTTGGCTTTTCTGTGCAAATTATTTTGCATTGATTTTTTAAGAGGGAAAATCGATTTACAAATTCGACATTTCATATTTTCGCAATTTCAAGCCCACTGATCTTACTAAAAGTTCTAACTGTGACAAAATATTGTTAAATCGATAGATCAGCATTTCAGACACGCAGATAGTCTTTTTAGATTCATCAGAATCAAATATTAGGGTGGATCGCCTAACACCGGAACCAAATCAGAAATTTCTTATCCCGAATGTTTACATTTTTACCATAAATCTCTCAATAGAAAATCTCGTACAATAAATTGTATAAACTGTTGGACAATTTTTGTCGTGAACATTCGAATTCGTTTATCCCAATATGAATTTTCGAAGATGAATATTACGATAAAAAAAGATTGTTGGGAAAATGAATTTTCGGAAATGTTACAAACAAAAGATATAGTTTTGAGGGATAAAGATTTTTCCGTCTCGCAAGGAACCCCGTCGATATTTTGAGTTTCGGCGTGAGCTGACTCATACCCCGTACAGTCCGTTATCTGTAAAACGGCGAGCGAAAAGTGGCGCGTGGTACTCACCACGTGGCTCGTTCGAGTTGTGATGGTTGGAGTGGGGGGCGACGGCAAGCGGATGATCGGAGGAGGAGGAAGAGCTGCTGGCGAGTCGCTCCCTCTTCTTCTCCTGCTGCTCGACGAACCGTGCCGCTTCGAGCAGCGTTTCCAGGCTCATCCTGACGTTGCCGAGTCGCTCCACGACTGTTCCCCTTTAAGATCTTCCGGAAGATTGAGCCTCTGCGCCGATTCCCGTCGCCGACTCGCGAGGACGACGACGTCGACGGAGTCGAGAGCCTCCACCCTCTGTTTCTGTTGGTGCCAGCCGCCGGTGGCAATCTGCGCGCAAATAAACCGAAAGAAAAACAACTTAGTCTCGTTACTCGAAAACAGCGAACCACGGTCTCATTGTCGGTACGGCAGAGTGGGAGAAACATTAATCCCGTGTCTCGGTTCTCAATTCGTCGACCTTGCCGGACACGATTCGACACACTCGACGTACGTCATAAACCTCTGGTTTACCGTGGTGAAGTCGCACGTGTCACACATCTGATACTCCCAGGCACTCGACACTTGAGATTGTTCAAACGTACGACCGGTTGTTCATGGTTTCGGGAACTTTGTTGTTCAATAATATTATTAGCTCGTTTGAACAGAGCTGCAAACCGCACCGACACCACCGGTGTGTCTGAATATGCGTCACGTGACGTACGCGTGACGTAACGCAGTCGCGCGGGAAGCCTCATCCCCTCCCCTCCCCGACTCCCGGAGCCACACGTTCCGTAATACCACACCGGGGCAGATGCGCAGGCGCGGCGTGCGCTTTCCTGGAGCGCACCAGCATTAGCACGCATCTCGAGTCCCGATCGCTGGAAACGATCTAACTGTCGGGGTCGGGGACAACAAAAAGAAATAGAACTGCTATTGTACCGCACGAACGTTTCTTTTCAGTCGTATTCGGTGGATCGTCTTCGAGAGAACTGTTTTCATTTTTTTCTCTTCGTTGTTTGTTGTCTTATCGAAATTTTGATAAAGACGCGATAAAGTTTGACGCACTAGCGTACTGTGCGCTCGGGGCCCCCGGTAACCGAGACGCGTTGCGGATCTTGTGGCTTTGGTAGATTTTTCGTTTGATCATAGACATTAATTAGTCGTTGATTATTCATTGTAAGTGTCAATTGTTCATTATCAAGATTAATTCAATTGATAATTGAATGCTTTCTTCAGTCAATTGTAATTAAACATTAGATTTGTCAAATGTAATCGTTGAGACTTTCTGATTTGATTGACTAATGCTTACAGTTTGAAATATTGGCTGATGTAATCAATAGTCCAATTAATGGGAAAAAATGGATAATAAAATTTTTCGATTGTAATTGTTGATCATTAATTGTATTAAACGTTGCCCAGCTTCGAGAAAAATCCATGAAATTAGTGATAAATGTGTACGTTTTCAGCAAGTGCTGTTCGAATTTAAATAGCCCGCCAGGAAACCAATCTGTATTCAAATTAAAAATTTTAACTGTGTAAACAAATTTAAACTATTACCGTTAGTAATAATTAACACTAGAAAACTGTGTTTTTCTCTTTGTTAATAATCAAAATAATTGCTAAAGATTACGCGTGTTGTGACAAACAAAATGTCATAACTACAAATTGGAAATGTAAATAGAGAATATTGACCATCAACCACTGTTTACAAAATATAAATCGTTAACCGTTAACTGAGAAAAGTGATAATATATTCTGTAATTATCAATTGGATAAACGGCGGAATGATTGCGATTAAAAACTGTCCGATTCCAAACAAAGTATCCGTTAATTCGAATAAAAAATTTCCTCCGGTAATTTTCTATTTTCATCACTCTCGAAATTCGACGAACTATAGAGTAATTCTAATCTACAGTAAGTATGTGTACATACTCAATTTACGAGCCATGATCTCGTTTAAACTCCGATTAGCATCACAATGTTATGACCTGTCCGATTCTAGTCGAAACTACTTATTTTAACGACTTCGTAACTGAAAATCAATAATTACATATTTTCATCGCAATCATTAAATGCATTAAATATATATGTAGTCCGACTCGGGTGAAAACACGCGTATTATTGGAATCGTGTATATTTTTTGGGAGCGTCGCTTGGATTCAAATAGCCCGCCATAAATACCGCGATTCAAATAGAAAATTGTACTTTCCCGTTTACTGCGTACCGGGGGGTTCAATTAATCCGAGTGTAATTCCAAACTACGTACAATTCTACGTATACGTACTCGATGTACACACCATGGTCGGATTCAATGTCGGATTAGATTCACAGTGTCGCGATGTGCCAACGAAACGATTCGCGAGAGTCGTTACGTGGCGTTCGTGATCGTGAGTATACGAGAACGTGCAGCACACTGTTGTGTAGGCTGTCGGCTGCGCGATCCGCGAGAGATCAGCGAAGGAGCGAGGAGGCGGGAAAGGCGAGAGCCGAACTCCGTTGGTCGGTCGATTTGAAAAGCATCGAGCTGCGAGGCCTTGTTATCGCTAACGAAACATTAACGATGTTTCTCGCGAGTGGGTAGGATCGTTTGAAAACCGATGTATCGAAACAACTATCACTGAGACGAAGAGAAAAGGCCATCGAGAATCTTGAGCGAAGTATCGAAGCGTGCCGTACGCGGAACTCGCTCCTTAAACTGACAAAGCAGCTACACACACGTTAGACGGGCGACGCACGCACCGTCGGCCAATCGGAGCTCTCGGCGGCGTGACGTCATCGGTTGAAGTACCGTGCGATTGGCTGGGTCTATTATGGCACGGAAAACACGCCACGCAACCACCTATACACATGTTAATTAAATAGGTGATAGAGTCCTGTCGAGATAATGCTCTCTCGCAGCGGAGACGTTCGGCCGGGCGTGGTGACGCTGATCGCGACGCGTATCGAAAGCGGAGCGGGCGACTTACGTGCGGGCGCACGCCGCGCGGAGCTGTCCGTTCCGGTCACGATGGAAACACGCTGGAGCCCACTTTCCACGGTGGAAATCAATTTCACCGACAAGAGACGGGTTTCTTCCCGATCTGTTCACGCGCGGCCGGACGCGAGCTGCGTGTCGCGCGAGGCTTCCTCGTACGGCGGACGATCTCGCGACGGTTCACGGCACACGACGGTTATAACCTGATCGATCTAGCGCGTGGCAGAAACATTTTACAAGTGCTAACCACTGCGCATCAACAGCCATGCTTGCTTGGCCACGATTCACGTGTCTGGGATCCGAGGCGCCGGCCAATCGGCGCGCGACCCGTGACGTCACCCGGCTGTATTGACCAATCACCGCAGTCCATGTGACGCAGCACTCCGCTGGGCGTGTAAGAGAAGTGTCGAGCTCCGTTGTATATCGCGAGCTAGTCCACGCACTTTTCTTTCCGATTTTCCCGGATTTACATCCGTAGCATTGCACGAGACCTTGTTAACCGTGGTTATGGAGACCGATTACGCGTTTTCAGAGCGAGCTTACCTTCCGGACGACGCCAGAACGGACCACTATCGCGAGAATCGTACACAGCACACCCGACACCCGGCTCGCCCGGGCAAACACTCACTCCGATCTCGGCGGCGTCACCCTCTGCCACCTTTTGTCACGTTCCTTCTCTGTCACATGGATCGCAGGCCCCGCGCTGTTGCCGCGTCTACCCACCGAAACATACAGCTCATTGTTTACCTTTGCGCGCGCGCCAAAAACACGTACTCTCGGCTTTTCAAAATCTCCGCCCGACAGCTTTGTCGAAGAAAAGCAAATTTTTTCACTTTTCCTGAGGGAAACTATGGCAACGAGATTTTTCATAATTTTCATGAAAACACTCCTCCTCTCGGAAGAAGAAGCTTGAATGACGTACACAGTCATAACAGATGCCCAGCGTATTGCGCTTCAAGTAGATTCGACAACTATTATAACTAGACTGCGGATCTTTATGCAAAATAAAACCTTTCTACCCGAATTACAACAAATTGGGGTGAAATAAATGTTTAACCTCCTGCTGAATATGTTTAAAAGGTTGAAAGTAATACAATATATAGTATATTTAAATTCTTCAAATATTTTTCCTGTCATAAATTAGACCTACCCATTTTTATCATAAATGCATAAAATCCGCAGTCCAATTATGACTATGGACTCCTCTTTCGGAAGCAAAACCAGGCTGTAATGAAGTTACTATAGTCTACCTTGGTATTTTTATAGATAGTCTTTTATAAAATTTCGATTTTTTTTATGTGGTAATAGATTTAATTTCTATAAATATTCAAAGACGATTTGGTTGGAAAAGAATGTTTCTAATAAAATACCATTTCTTCGTTTTTCAAAACTACATATTGGAATATCAAACGCCATATTTCGGACAGTCTATTGTTGTTAAAGGTGGCAGAAAAATGTTCGGTTTTTATATTTCAGTGTTCTTTAACACTTGGAGAAAGTTGATGAGGTTCTGCTGCAACATGCAGTTAGACAATATTGTATAATTCCCCCACTTTGTTCGTTTTTATGTAATTTTACGTAATAAAAAAATATGGAAACAGCGTTAAAACGATGTTTAACATTCCCTATAAAAATCTTGATTTATTATCAAGCACTCGGTGTATGATACTGGGGTCATCATCATCAACTCGAAATAAAATTCACAACCGGCCCTAGAGATTGCGGGCCCGGGGCAAAATTTATATATTTCCGATATTATTAAAATATGTATAATTGTACGTCAAAATGATCATAACATTTTCTCGCTTGCAAGTTTTAATTGTAAAACATTAATTAATAAGAATTCTACAAAACAATAAAAAGGAAAGACAATTATTTTCTTCATCGTTTTCGTGCATTCTATAGAAGTTCAAAAAACTGTTACTTTACTGTACCAAATAATTAGAGCATAGTCAATGGGGTTCTCGAAATTAAAAAAAAAAGTTGACAAATGTTATATTATCAATTTGCTTAACTACTTATTTCTCCAATGAATTTGCTACTCCTATAAAATTAAAATTACAGCGTTAGAAATGATAATATACCAAATTGTACTATACTGTTGACAATGGAGATTGCTTTTTTTTTTAATACAAGGAATAATAACATTATTTGTTCTACGTTTGAAAAAATATTTTACTTCAAAATATACATTTTACACTAAATATATAACACTATAGGTACACGTATGAACATTATTTTATAGATTTATCTTGATTGAACGATTCTTTGTAACTTCTTATCACATGCTAATATCGAATTGAATTGATTACAATTTACCTTCTCGTATTGTTAGAAATTATGAGGCTTACGATGTTTGTTTAAGGAAAATTACCCACACAAATTTCTCCTACGATATTTATAATCTAAAACAAATCCAGCAGTACAAAACATGACTAGAATGTGCACAAAGTATACTATAATATACATACAGATCTTAGTAAATAACATTACTATGGAATACAATTTTCTTGTCACAAATTTTGATTATGTTGGAATTTCATATAAATTAACAAATTTTTATATGTATATCTTTTACTGTAGTTTTTATCCCTCGATCATTTACAGGATGAGCTGTTTCTATAAAGTTGTTTACAAATTGTTGAAGTTATTGCCGTTCCATTTTAACGCCATGATTAACGCTAACCTTGCAAAATGGTGGAAAGTGGAAACGCATTACAGTAAAAGTGTAATTACATAGTAGCATGTGTTGCTGATTTGTAATAAATTATTTATGTATTTTTATTGTTGCATATGTACAAACGTAAGTAATGGTCATGGAGATTGTGATTTATTTCAAATATTTGTACCTACAAGCACCTTCTTTGATCATTGAAATATTCCTATCATATGAAATAGTCCCGACTCCTTTCCGACGAAACCGGAACATGGTTCGCAAACTTATCTGTACCACTGACAATAAATTCTTTCACGTTCTATTGTGCTATGACAAAATCGAAAATACTGTAAAGCAGAAAGATTATCATTATTTTAACGTAAAACATTCAACAAAATAATTTCACAAACAATTTTCAACATAATACTTGATCTACGCATCAAACACACTCCGAAAGTGTGATACTAGTTTGCCGTAGTGTGCTGCTAACAAAACCCCAGACATTTTGCAACACGTTTTCGGAAGTTTTCTCGTTTATACCAACTAAATTTGTCGAGCAGCGTACAAAATATTCCTAGAGAAGGCCATAAATATGCAACTGTGCTTCCGCAGAAGGATTTCGAATTAAAACAATCCAATTTGTTTTCTTGTTCTGCAATATCGAAAGAAACAGAGATAATAATTATGTTTACCTGACGATATTGCGCGTTCGGTGAACACTTTTTATAGTTACCATAACACATTCGAAGAATTCTTTGTTCCTTAATGGAACCAAAGAAAAAGCAGTACAAATATATACCACTCTCTATTAAATAACTTATTTATTTTTTCACTTTTTTGTCGTAATGAAATATTTCGCTTAGATACTGTAAACGTCGACTAACAAAAAAAAGAATTCACAATTGTAACTAGGGGGTGCTTTGTTGAAGCATTGGTTATCTGCTCAGATTAGTCACGTATAGGTGCTTCAACTCTGTCTTTGGTGTGTTCTCGAATAGAGCAGCTCGATTTTGTCCTTCGCCCTTCTTCACCCAGTGCCCATAAACTCTGAACGCACAACCATCTATCACCTATAATAATTGTACAAAATATTCAATCATAATCGTATATATCTCTCGATGTCATAAAACATCTAAACACGTTTAAGTTTAGTTTCGAAGGATTTCATTCAAATTTCATTTAGACATACTTTAAAAAGAAAGGTCGAGGTTCTCGGATAACCGTGAAAGCTGCACAAATGCTTCTTGCGCGGAACGATCTATTAAATGTACTGCACATTTTTGTGCTGATAAAGAGTTTACTAATTACATAAAGAATTCCACCGTTCTAACAAATAACACTGAGTTGAGAAACAGCCGTTTATTCAATATAATTTTAAAGAAAAGTAAAATTTTCTACTTTGTAAATTGGTTTGTGTATTAACTTTTTCGCAGCAAATGATTTTACAGATTCTCCGAATACAATTATTTATTATATAAACATTCACGCGTGTTGAAACTTGTTGAATAGTGTTATCGAACAATTTTCATGAACTTAAAATATTTTTAAGGTTCTGGACTGTTGATAAAGATTTCATACATCTATATAATAAATTTGAAGAATTGTACCTTTCGTAAGATTTTGATTCTGTAAGGGTCAGTGCATGCCACTTGCGTCGAAAGAGGTTCAGGCGTTGTGTGAAGTCGTTTGATACGAACAACTGCACGAACACAAATAATAGCTAACTGGAATCTTTTCCTTGCATTAAACGACTTTGCCTTTAATTCCTGTAGAAAAATTAAGCAATAATAGAATTTTTTCAGAGCACACGCATAACATTTCATTCGAAAAAAACAGCTTGCTGTAATGAGGAATAATAAGATACATAGAATAACAAGAAACTGTGTAAAACGAAGCAAAGATAATAATTGAAATTAATTACGATAGAAAAGGCAATGCATTAAATAGTTTAAAATCGTTGAGATCATCGAATTTGTTAGTCGTGGATTTTCTCCAGTCTTCCTTATCAATCTGTTCAAATTTTATCTTATCATGCAACGATAGCAGATGATTGTTAATTAAGGTTCCAATCTTTTATATATTATGCAATTAATTTATGCATAGTTACAAGTGTCAGTTATAACTGTTCGCTTTCGTACGAACATGTTATACTTACCAAAATTAGAATTTAGAAACGAGAACAAATAGAAACGAAATAAAAGTTCGATTCAATCCAACGTGTTAATTGTTATTATTAATTACATAAAAGTTATATAAACCCACATGTAACGGCAAACAAAATAAAAACAAAAACAATTTACCAAAGCTAATTGAGATATCCTACTCAGACGTCGAGAATTAGATGATAGCGAACGTTTTAGAGGCGCAATGTCTTGATCCCATAGCTGTAATTCCAATAATTTTCGATTTATATAGGTGTTATGTTGTATGATCTCATCGGAGACAAAACAATGACGGAAGAACTGTACGAAGATCGATGCATGAACATTTTCTTCGAAAGTAAATATATCTCATCATGAATTGATAAATGTACAACACATAAAGCATAAAAAGAAAAATATGAAATTACAATCGTAATACTGTCCTCTAGAAATGTACAAAAAAAAGAAGAAAGAAATATTTATTTTTCTGTTCGAAATTACATAGAGTATCCCAACTAAATCAAGAGCCTCAAATATTTCGCTTATTGTTGACGACAGTTCAGGGGATAAATATTATTCTCGAGATTCCAAGGTCACCAGGTATTTTTTAAACGAAACTCCATGTTTCCTCTGACATTCTTATTTAATCTCGAGATACTTGCGTTTGAACCTATTCAGTAGCTTGTGTTAACCAATAGTGTGTTTACAGAGGTCGTTGGTTTCGACTTTTAATTTTCCAGAAAGATATCAAGAAAATATGTACATTCCCATAAAAAAAACGACTTGATTGACGGAACCTATTATTAAGTTCATCGACTCTTTTTTGTTTTAATGCTCTTTAAGGATATGCAAGAAAAGAAATATAGGATTTCATTCAATTTCTTGCTTACCACGGTATTTACCCTCTCAAACCTAAAATCATGGTTTCCTCTGACATTATTTTCTATTATCAATAACAAGCCGAGATATTTATGCTGTTCAATTTAGATGAGTATACAGTGTGATTATGTGCATTTACGCAGCGATATACTTACAACTGTATGGAAGAACGAATGTTCCAATGCTTCCTTAATAGAAATCCTCTTTTTTGGTTCGACCACTAGTAATTTTCTTATCAGATCTTTAGGTGCTTCTGAAAATGCAATTAAAATTGAAAGAATGAAGACGTTTCAATAAATGGAGAATTATATTTCACTGCATTTGATCGATTCTTAATTTATTAGCGAGTATACATTCCCAAGTTGATCTTCAATTTTGGAATTACCTGTTATATCTGCCCATTCGGGAGATGTGAACGAGTAATTGCCTTCCATGATATTTCTAAGCATAACCATTTGTTTTCTATGCCAAAACGGTGGGCAACCAACTAACAAAGTAAACATAATTACTCCACAAGCCCATCTAAGAAGAAATAAATAGTAATTATCTGTATAGATAATTCATTAATGTACCACGCGTATAATGTACAACTTACACATCTACTTCGTATCCATAGCCATCCGCGTTCTCAAACATATTACACTTTAGTACCTCCGGTGCCAAATATCCAGGTGTACCGCAGAGATCTGCGAAAGAAGAACGAACGATAATGCAATTTATACTTTCTTATACTTTTAATTATTATTATTATAAAGTAATTACGAACCGTATAATTTGTCTGTCGTCTTTAACAACCTGGCGAATCCAAAGTCTGTTATTTTAACATTTAGATTATCATCTAGCAGTATATTCTCGGGCTTCAAATCTCTGTGCACTATTCCTTGATTATGTATATGTTGGACTCCTTCGAACACCTGTCTCATAATATAACGCGTCTTTTTCTCAGAGAGTGTAACCACAGAGGTGAGGTAGTCGAACAATTCTCCATTCTTACAAATTTCGAAGATTAAGAAAATAAATGTGCTTGATTCAAACACATCGTGCAGTTCAACTAAAAAGAAATATTATAAGAATATATAATTAGAAATGTATTTATTTCTTCTTTATTATATCATTCTTTTCTTCTGGAATTATGAACTTACTTATATAAGAATGCCCGGCAACTCTACGAAGGATATGTACTTCCTGTAACGTAGCATCTTTCATAGTATTCCCATCCTCGTTACTTTCAGTACTAATATCTATTATCTTAGCTGCATACTCTACGCCTGTTTCCTTTTCTATACATCTTCTAACAGTGGAAGATATTCCTCTGCAAACATTCATGTATAACTAAACTAAAGGACTAAACAATATTCCTAAAAAGCTAGGCTTAAAAGGCTTGGAAAAATTTGTATCGTTGTATACTTATGAATAGACTATGGATCTTTATCATCGATCAATAAGAAAGGGTAGTTGCATAAAAAACTTTTAATTTGTTCTTTTAATAATTTTAATATTTTATGTTTCATCTACTCAATTCCACTAGAAGTGCATAAAATCCTAAGTTTACTCGTAGAAGTGTTCAAACTCCTATTCAAAATTCAAGCTGTAAAATTAATTACGTTGAACTCGGGTACAGAAGGTAATGTAAACAATGCGAGATACAAGTATCATATCATATCAGATCAGATTCTATACACAACGTACACAAAATGAGTCAGGTAGCGTTTCGAACAGTTACGAAATAGACTAATGCAGAAACTTCATGCGTTTCACTGTGAATAATATTATTTAGTTCCTATAGCATAGTGCATAGCATTATACAACCTCCTAAAACCATGATCGAAATCAAAAGAAGCTCTAGCTAAATACTAGTATTCCCTACAGGATCGACATTTTGTCGATTCGAATGGTTAAGCAAATATTTGCATAGAATTAATTAGGATAACAATGAATGTTAATTGATAAATGCATTGAAAAAAGAATGCTACGATAAAGTAAATGTAATTTATGGTCCGTGTATCGTTTTATTTATTTCGAGGGTTGTTATTGTTGAATTTCGTGGATTTAGCTTGATCGAATTATATAATTGTACAGGTTAGGACGCGGTGAGAATCTCTGGGTTCGTTCATAGTGATTGCAACGTATGTACCATGATCTAATAATACAACCACAAACATATCTATCATGCTACGCGTGCTGGGCAAGACAAATAAAAATAGTACGCTATGTTGTTATTTTCTTGTTTCGAATTGATCACGTGACGAACCTTCCAAGGATTTCTTTGGGCTCATATTTCGCGTAGAATCCCTTCGCCGCGTCCTTGTCTGGCAAGAGGTCGTCTCCTTCGTCTTTTGCCATGATTCTCTCATGCGAGTGTCGCGTTAAAAGCCACCGTGTAGATAGCACATGTTCCTTTAGTTTGAAAGGAACGATCGGATGGCTAGTCCGCCCGATGCAATTGTCATATTACGTATTTTTTCGTAATATGCTACCCGATTGTTCTAGCTACATTCTAAGGACCGCTAATAAACTAAATCACTGAACACCTCACCACTGATTACGGCTACGAGTTCTCGAGAATACGAACGAAACACGTGAACACATTAAAAACACTTTGTAAGGGGAACAATGGCGACAGCTCGCACAAAGCGACGAACGGAGAGGACTCTGACGGAGTGAGCAGGAAAACACAGACACTTGCGAAAGGGAAAACAGACGGCACAGAGTATGTATGTACTTTACTTGTACGCATACAGTCAGTCTCATAATTGATCGCACAAACTTAAACTCGGAATAACTTTTTTATTAATGGAACAAACCACTTCAGATTTTATGCCAAGCGAAACGGATTACTTCGCTAAATAATATATATAATGAACATTTGGAAGAAATTGCTCTTCGCCCGACTTACGAAAGAAAATAGTGAAAGTTTATTTTCACAACTTTTCTATTTGGGCTTGTAACGAAAATTTTTAAATGCGGTAATTGTGAAAATGACAATTTTTCATGATTTTTACCCTATTTTTGCCGTTTCATTGTATTATTCGGCTACTTTCAATTACGAGTTTATAACTCGTAAATCAAAATTTGGATGACATTTTCAGCATGTACAGTCAGTCAAAAAAGTATGTCACTTTTTCAAAAGCGGACCACATATATGATTTGAGTTTCTTCAAGAATTTAGTAGAATTAGTTTACTAAATGATGTATAAAGAAAATTTTAAGAGAATTGCAATTGACAGGAATTCCGAGAAAAATAGTTAATATTGATTTTACTTTTTGTAATGAAAATTTAAAAAATATATTTTGAAAATCTGTGTCGATTATATGCATTTTGAAAATTTCATCAAAATCGGTCGTAGTTGTATCATTCAGCTAAAAAAATTTAAAGGTGTCCGTATAAGGGCAAAATTTCCTGACAAGGCCGCAAATCTGCAACTTTCACCCGCTTATGCTTCCATCTTGAAACGTTTCGTGCGTTAAAATGTTCACTGTGTGTATAATTCACACAGATCTACAGAACACATTGTTTAAATTTTCGTTACAGGCCCAAATAAAAAAGTAAAAAGCAACTTTTACTTATTTTTCGTAATTCAGAAAAAAGTATTCTGATTTAAAGTGTATGCCATCGATTATGAGCTTGACTGTACTTGTAAGGGCAAGTAAAAGTAAACAGATACACAAATACAGTCATCGACAAAGTTAAGCCCGATTTAGCATGCAACACTAACGTGATCTTTGAGATTTTTTAAAAATAAAAACTGTGATGCAGGTCTTTTTTAAACTTCCCGGTTATTTTGCTGACTATCAATTTTTTCTGGGTGATCCATGAATTGATCACCCTATATAAACATGTTGGAGCATGTTGGAGTTACAAACTGGCGGAACTTTTGGTGTTCTCACATATATTTACATTGTTAATAAACTTAAATTACTCGGGGAGTACAAACTTGACAAATTGGTGGGACTTCAATAAGAGACATTTTGGATTGTTGGTCAAACTTTGCGCGTTGTTTATGGAAAAGAAATTCTAATCTATTGTTTTTATAAAAGTTGTGGTTTTCATCGACGACTGGACTAAGGTAATAACGAATGAAAATTTAATTGCCCACTTAATTTTGTCCCCAACTGTACAGTCAACCTATACCGCCACATGTCTAATAAAACCGTCACGTGACTATAGCGTCGACTATTTTAAATAGCGGTTGCAATTGTTTCATGCAACAATATTTTGGCAACCTCTATCAAATTCGAGAAATCGTCACTTTTTTATCTGCTAAACCGTCTAAATTTGAAAACAAATAAAACAAGGGACAGATGAAACACGAAATTTTGATTTATATTGTATATTTCAGTGATAACGAAATGGAACAATACGTTCTGAAATGCCAAATTATCCTCGTGAATACGAATCTGAAAAATAGTAACATATACTACATACAGTCTATAATTTAAACGTCTTTTAATTTATAAACGTAAATAAAATAATTTTCTGTTTTTTTATTTAAAATTTTGACAGTATCTCATTTTTCAGGTTAAATATGCCATAATTGAATTTTAATAAATTGGCCTACAATAGATACGGTAATCACTGTAAAAAGATTAAATTTAAATATGAATATTAAGTTAAGTAGGTTTATATTTATGATTACAACGTGATAACTACAGTAGTCTGACAGATTTATTATAATAAGAATTTCAGACTTTTCTATGTCAAACTCCTGGTCAGCTAGAATTGGCACCAACTAGCTATAGGTGCTAAAGGTCATAAAATATAGTTACACTACGATTGAGCTATATCTTTTCCAAGAAAGGCTTAACTTTATAAATAATTTTTAAGTAGAATTATTTTATAGGTCTCTTTACGCAAGGCCAATAATGTCATCAGTCTGTAAATGATTTAATTAAAGAGATTATGCAATTGATTATTTATAAAACCTTGCACAGTATACATAGAACGTCTTCCTATGTATAGAAAGATTGATTACTTGTTTGGTAATTTTGAATAAATAGAAAAGATTTGTGAAATTTTTTTGACTAACTTAACATATTTTTTTATTACCTAATTGTAGCCGACGGCGTGCAAAAGTATGCTAATAACATTGAACAACAGAACAAAAGTTAACTATTAATTTCGCATGCAAAAATAGACATAACTGTTTGTTTTCTACCTGTTTGAAATTTCAGAACGACTTAAAAATTATCACATAATTAATATTAAGTATCAAAGTTATACTAATTTTGTAAGGATTGGACAGGAGCTGGGCAAAGTTAGTATTTTACTGTACAAACCCTTTCTCGAACTTGTTACGGTGTATTTATAACTGTAAGGAATATTTTCACAACATAAACGATAGTTTTATTAAAAATAACAATTAATTATACGCGCGGCCATTTTCTCTGTCGTTGAAAATCGCAGCATCTTTTAACGCCCGCCGGCTAATTACACTTTCGAATAAATTTTTAATTCTTTATGCGTTGCAATATTCAATATACAATTCCTATAAATGCGATGAAAAATTGTTTTTTTCCAACACGCTTAAATTTTGAGAAATTCAATTGTGCAGGAAAAGAAACATTTCCGACTTTGGGGACTTACAGGCTTCAACCATAATAGCTATACAAATGTTCTTTACATAGAAAAATTCGGTATGCTGTCTCAAATACAATGTTATTTTATAAGAATTTTATAAGAATTGTTGGTCAATTACTACAACGCAAAATGTGTGTTGAATAGTATTTTTAGATAGTAAAAATACCATAATTATTACGGACCTCGCAGCTGTGCGAGTAAGGCCTCATTTTTGCGACATTCGATAGTCAGTTGCCTAACCGCAGCGACATATTTCCGTTGCTGTTCTATCAGAGAAGCAAGTTGTCGACTAAGCGCATCCCTTCTGTATTTTTCATCCGCACATCTTTTCTCCACCTACAGAAACGCAACCCCGTTATCAAAATGGGTAATGAAGATTCGATAAACTGACTAAAATGATATAAAATAATCCATGTCAAAATTATTATAGTTTTACCAGAACAAATAACAGTGTCCTTTTAAAAATTGTGACAAAATTATAAGGTATTACATAAAAATTGTGGATAAATTAATTACTTTTGCCTTGTTGCGTATCACGCCACCAACGATCGCCTCAAATTGGTTTAAAAATTGTTCCTTGCCGCTCGTCGATGCCATTGCCCTGGCAAAAGCACATAAAAGAAACGTTGAATATTAATCATAAATAATAAATAAATAATTCCGAACTACTTACTCATTATAATTATCTTGGATGGAGTTTAACAACGACAACTCCTTGCTTAAATAGAGTTTTGTATCGTCGAGAGTATTGTACAACGTATAATACTGTTTAGTTTCCTTGTGTTTGGCTGAAACTGTGATTTTTCCCATAAAAATACAGGATGACCCATCTAAGCCACTTAAGTCTATCTATCTAACCTTGATTATAAAGTTCCATGAAGCGTCTTTGATATTGCGTGAGTTCGGAGCGACCAGGAACATCATCCAACTGCCTGGTCAATGACGCAATGGCTCTGTTCTTCTTCGCTAATTGTAGTCTTGCTTTTGTCACTGCTTCTTTTTGATCCTCATACTCTTTCAAACGGTCTTCCTCCTCTTCAGAGGTACCACTTTCAATGTCTTGCAACTTTCCACGCAGGATATTCAAGTCCGACTTGCATTGCTCTCGGAAATTGTGTTCCTGTTCTTTCAAACCATCATGCACTAACAATAGTTCCTCCAAACGTTTGTAAACACTGCAAAATTCATATAAAATTATTCTTTTGGAAGATCGGAAGATGTTTTATTTTAATGTAGTATGGCCTATTTATTTAGCCACTGTACGTTTAAACAATAAAACAAGCACTCTCGTATATTAACAATAAGAAATTACCTATCTTGTTCATTAATCCCCATTTCCTCTGCTTTCTTCAGCGAACGCTCAATAGTTCGTCGTTTCACGCGAGATTCATTGATTTTCTCAGTTAATTCTGAAACTTGAGCAGATAAACCATCTTTGTCTTTAGTTAATTTCCGCATTCGATTTTGTAGTACTGTCTTCTGTTTTTGTAACGCAATGAGTGCCGAAGAACTTGTAGTATTCTGATCCTGCAACGAAGTAAAATAACCATAACAAAATAATTGAATTTACCAAACATTTGGTAAATGGAAAATCACCTGACTCTCGGAAGTCGACATAGTTGCATATTTTTCAGCGACTTTAGCGATTTCTTGAGCCTGAATTCCAACGATGTTGCCCACAGCTGCGACACTTAAACGAGCCTGCACAAAGCATGATTAAAAAATATCTAACTAATAATAAATATTTATATGTTTAATTACTCACTGAACTTTCCTCAATGGCAGCTAGATTTCCTGCTAATTTTTCCGTGTTCTCCTACAAAAAATATGGTGCAGTTTAAAAAATGTCCAAAACATTTTTCTCGAAGTCAAAGTTTTCAAAATTTCATGGTCCTTTCATGTCTTTATTTGTACTGAATTAGAAATAGTTTGAAAACCTCACCTGTGGTGTATCCTATTAGCATGCATGAAAATTGAATCAATTTATGATTCACCTAGTGTACGCACAGACTTCACAAATTCTATATGAACATATAATACGAATATTTTCTTACTTTTTCTTTTAAATCTTCTTTTGCGTTGGTATCCTTAGTATCATCAGTACTTGCTGTAGTTGGCGATCCAGGTGCTTTTGTTGAATAGTACAAAGGCGCTTCATACTCTAAAACTGTGCCAAGAAACCTGGTGGATTCATCTTTGATAGAACCGTTTTTGTGTTTGAAAAGTCGTCGTGGTTCGTATGATTTCTACGAAACAATCGTAACTATTTTAAATCACTTTTACACGTTAATTGAATAAGAGCATCTGAACAATTGTGTTGAGCATTGCGTAACCATATTTGAATACAATTTTAAATTTTAAATATTTTACAAGGACATAGAATAGATATTCTTTAGTGTTTTCTTGTTTTGTTACAATCTTACTTTAATCAGCCGAATGTTCCTTATTAGATTTTCTTGTGCAGCTGTTTCTGTGCCAGCGTCTTCAACGAACGAATGCTTTTTGTGAAACTGGTTAAGCGCAAATGATCGAACAAAGTCTGCCATTTCTTCTCGGGTCTCCATCGAGCGTTTGACTAACCACTGAAACATTCGTCATGATTACAAAGTCGTAAAGAAAGACAAGCATGCAATTGTTTATTACAATGAATAAAAAATACCTGAATAACTGGAAAAATGTGAATACAGTCTAAGCCTTGAATTTGATGTGGCTCTATTCGGTATGGACAATTCATTTTGGGTAGCATAGCTACAATTTTTTCAGTCAGAGCACTAAAATTATACACGTTATAGAATATATTATACCATTCAATATTTCAATTATTTTATAGAGAGCTTACATTTTTTGACCTATAGTTAAATTTTCACGGAACAGAAGGTCAATGTCTACGTCAAAGTTGCAAGATTCTATGCACCAGGTCATCCCACCGATTACCTAAAGATTATATTATTTAAATATTTTCTTTTTTATCGTATGAATTATTTCTGAAGGTTTCATTGGATTTACCTTATCAAAATTTGATAAACCTTTAATTCTGGCTCGAAAATACCCCGCAGCCAAAAGTAAATCGATAATTTCTTGAAACTTTTTCGCTTGTTCCTCATCTTCGCGAACGTCGGCCTGGAAAAATGTTTCAAACGTCTTTCAATTTCCCGCGCGCTGTTCGACTTGGCACGTAAAAGCTAAACATAGCAATATAAAAGCGAAAATTGCAAATTCGTGAATTAACGGTGTGGATCTAAGTCAAGAAACAATGAAATAATGTATGTTAATTTTTCGTATAAGTTTTATCGGATAATAAAAGTGAGAAACATACCTCAGTTGATTCCGAGCTTTTCAATATTCTTTTCGGTACATCGTTTAGCATGATTGTTTTATAGCAATTTCAGAAATCACGGTAGCTATAATATCAGAAATGTATTCCCTATATCATTAATATTATCTTTAAATGTTTTTTGTATCGTAATCATTTATGTAGTAGTTCATGTCACTTTAAATGGCCTAGGCTGTCTACTGCTGTCTACTGCTGTTGACGTTTGACGTTGACTGCTGCTGTCTACCGTCTACCGTCTACCGTTTCGACCATTTTGTTCTTGGACTTTAAGCCAGCTTTCCATGTAACCACGTTTGCAAATGCCGTAAATGGTCAAGGCCTAAGTTTGCAAGCTGTTCTCAATAAGAATTCAAAAATTGGCGTTTAGCCTTAGCCAAATAAAAAATTTATTTTTTAACTCAGAATGCTCCTTGTGGTTCTGCACAGTGAACTTATATATTATATATTTATGTATACGGGCGTGGTTTGTTTGTGCTATATACAATATAGAATAAATTATAGGTTATTGATCACCGCAAGTGATTCCTTATGATTTTTTAGAAATTATTTTCGGTACATCTGCTTACGCTATTTTCAGATTTTACGGAGCAGATAATGATTCTTGTTGGAATTTAATTGTGAGTAACTAATATATTAATTTAATCTTCTATGTATTTAATCATTATACCGATTATATATCATTGTTTTCTGACGTTTTCTCCAATCTCCTATTTTGTAACAAGCAGAATACAACGGTTAAAAAATTAACATATATATATATAGTACTTGTTCAGGGAATTAAGAAGATATATTTATTTCATAAATAGACATTTATTTTGCAATACAACATTAGAATATACTATTTATTTAAAATATTCGACCTGCCAACCTGCTGCGTTACATTGAATCAAATATTCAATAATAAATATTTTCTAACATTTTTCAATATAGACAAATCGTCTAATAAAATTGATAAAAATTTGCAAGATAAAAACGATAGATTCAAGAGTAAAAAATATGTAAAAAATATATAATTATACATAAATGGAATGTAAGTATATATACGCTTTCTCTTGTCTTTTCTCGACCATCTAAAATTTTTGTACTGATACAACATTTAATTTTCTTGGCCAGCTAAACATTTCTAATATCGACCTGATTAACAATTAGGAATATATAATTTGATTCTTTGGTTAAGAGTTTCCGGCACTCTTTGATAATTTTCTAATACTTAACCTTCACTCAAAATGATCTTGAACCTCTGGCCTCTGAGTAATGGCTGCACTAATGTTAACAGTAATATTTGAGTATTAATCCGGATAGAGAGACGGCCTAAATCGCAATCCTAATTCAGCATCGCGATCAGAAGTCTTTTCCACTCAGCGACGCAATCGTTCTGCAAAAGAGAGAAGACACAGGTGTTCTCGATATACGTCAGATCAGTTTACGACAGTAAATGAACAGCTTTCCGTTGACCAACGTGCAGATTTTATTAAAAACAAATAGTACAGTTACGTGGGAGGCGTATTATTCACGGTTTTGAGGTTAGGCGTGCTCTTACAGAGAACAGAGCCTTTCCATAACTTTCATTAATTCAAAAGTGCGATCAGAAGCCGCTTAAATTCTTCGCCGCAGTCGCTCTGTAAATGCAAACAGAATGTAGAGAGAATTAAAGCAACCCAGATGCTGTACAAATTAGTATAATTCCTTATATCTTTCTCGGGAATGTTAAATTTCAATCTATAAATTGATGATTTTTAGTAGTGTTAATCAGAAATCGCGCCATATTTCATAGCGTCACGTGGGACACAGGACGATTTAAAAACTATTAAAAATATTCTTCAACGGTACCACGCAAGGCTGATCAGGTTAATTCGTCAAATTACAGAGTTAAGTGGTGATATTGGGAGAACGAATTTTTAAGAACAATATAAGAAATTATTAATATATTTTATTCATCTAGTCTCACGGAGACTAAGTATTGTATTGTTGTATTCTGCGCAATAGAAGTATCAAAAAGGCAACCACGCAACACCATAATCACCGCCGTTAATATCATCAGATTAACATAAGCATCTAGAAAGCTTCGCGAATCGTCGTAAAGAACGAATTGCACACTGTAGAGTGTATAATGCGAAACGAAAGAGAAGCTGTCGAACATAAAATGTTTTTCATCCAAGTAGAGTAAGCAAGAGTCTCTTGTAGTCGCCCGAGCAGTCGTCCTGAAATTCATGGAGAGTCATGGACAGCCGAAATATAGTACAGTAAATAGTTAAAAATTGTTTCGAGCAGAATTACAACATATATATATATGCACGGTTATGTGGGTGAAAAGAGGTTTCAACCTCAGAGATTGTTTCTGCAAAATGGTATAATAAAGAACGATGACAATATCATACAAAAAAACTTTGTCTACAGATTGAGGACCGGAATCGGTATTATTTAGATCTCAAAAGAATTTTGCAGAATCGATCTGAAAGGTTTGTCTCTGGAACTACATTTAATAGTCTCAACTTACGTCAATGTCGCCAGCGAGTGACTGGTCATACATTTTTTGGTAGGTATCCTTAATGTCCCCTAAATCAATCTCTGATCTAGCAACGATTATTCGGATCAATGTCGTGTCGTCAGTGCCCAGACCTTTCATTGCTTTATGAAGGCGCTTCGCAAAGTATCCAGTCTTGTCTCGGGCACATCTCACTGAAACAAAAAAAGAAGAACAATAATTAAAGTAGACAAATTATTTTTCTACGTATCTTCTTGGCGGATTTCCAATTTGACATCGATGGATTTGCTATACAGGGTGAGTCCGAAGAAACAGAACACCTAAATATCTCCGTTACTTTTCGTTGTACAAAAAAACTTCTTAGGACAACGTTACACTGTTTGAAGGGCCACATGTAACGGTGTAAGGGAAAAAATTTTCAAGGTCATTTTTTTACAAGATTTTAAGGTCATTGATATTTTTTTAAATGGAATGAGGTATTTTTTAATACATCATTCGATGCAGTTGGACATTCGTTATAAGAAAGTACTAACCCATGTACATATGTCGAAAAGTTAGTAGTTCAGGAGATATTTCAATTTAAATAACTCTAAAACACCCTAGATAGCACAGCCTGACACAGCCTACCACCTGATCTAGCCTGCAGGGCCTCTGACCAGTTGTGAACTGGTACGGGAAAACTCGCGCATGCGCGACGATTCTAGCGTCACTGAAGTACAAAATCGGGCACTTTGGTTGCCCCGCATAGCTTCGCAAAATCTTTTCTTCTCGATTTTCAAACATGGCGTTTAACATGCGTATGTTATATTAAAATTTGATGTGTATGTACATGTAATATATAAATATATTCTAATTGTATATATACAGTAGCGGACAAAAGTTTAAGACTGCTCTAAAGAAGACGATAACTTTTTAAATATTGTACTATACGATTCGAACTTTTATTTACTTATATTTATGAAATTAGTTTACTAAAGGATGCGAAAAGAAATATTTTCAAAAATTGCAATTGATCGGAATTGTTGAAAAAATACTAAAAGTTAAATTTTTAACTTTTTTATGTGGGCCTATATTGAAAATTTAAAAAGTACCTTTTGTAGATCTGTGTCAATTAAACATATTCTGAAAATTTCGTCACAATCGGTTGACGCTGCAATGAGCTACAAACGTTTAAAGATGGTAAAAATTGCAGATTTTCACTATTTTCGTCAATAAATCGTCACTTTCGTGAGCCACTGTATGTGTGTCATATGGTCGTGCGTCATCCGGTTTCCCGGCAGTAACAGTTCGCCCCAACTTGCCCCACAAGTTACGGACTGTAGAACGCAGATACGTTCCTGGATTCGCCGCGCATGCGCGAGTTTTCCCGTACCAGTTCACAACACGCCTCTGACCCAGTGTTGTTAGCTGGTACGGGAAAACTCGCGCATGCGCGGCGAATCCAGGAACGTATCTGGGCTCTACAGTCCGTAGAGCCCTGAGCTTGCGGGCCAAGTTGGGGCGAACTGTTACTGCCGGGAAACCGGATGACGCACGACCTGATATTTAAATATCTATATGATATTTATATATTACATGTATATACACATCAAATTTTAATATAACATACGCATGTTAAACGTCATGTTTGAAAATCGAGAAAAAATGATGATGCGAAGCTATGCGGGGCAACCAAGGTGCCCGATTTTGTACTTCAGTGAGGCTAGAATGGTCGCGCATGCGCGAGTTTTCCCGTACCAGCTAACAACACTGCTCTGACCTACAGGTTACGGGCCAACACAACGCTGGGAGCGTTTCGAGGCCCAGGCAGGTTGATTTAGGCCGGGTTTTTGTGCGCGCATAGGCGCGGATATCACCTGCATGGGGATCGAGCCCAGGGCCTGACGGCCGGGCCGGGATTCAGCCTGTTTTTGAGAGGGCAGCACGGTCACACTAATGTGGCCCACTCAGTGCTTCGATTGAGCCCAACTTTTCTCGCGCATGCGCGACACAGGGCCTGGAACAGCTCCTACATCATCTTTAGCAGGAAACAGAACTCACTTTACTGTTATTAAATCTGTCTTAAATAAGACTTTTGAGGGCGATTGCTGCCTAGATTGATCTTTTATCTGGCGTTTTTGACTACTGAAAAAACCCGTGTCTGTATTATCACGAAATGAGAACGCAAATCCTGCATCCTTGCAATCTTGTACATGGGCTGAATCCCGGCCCGGCCGTCAGGCCTTGGGCTCGAGCGCCCTACAGGTAATATCCGCGCCAATGCGCGCACAAAAGCCCGGCCAAAATCGAGCCGGTGTTCTGTCTGGGACCATTATTGTCGTACTAAGCAAAGCAGGGATCAAAAACCTAACCCGAATCGGTTTCGGTTCTTGGTAACCCATGAAACACTGTAACCACGGTGTATTATATAGGTCAGGCATGGGCAGAAATAGCTCGCGTGCTAGGGAATTCAAGGAATACCCGTGGAATACCCCCACTTCTCCCGACCGCGCGTCTCGCACCCCGTGGCGGCCTTAGTGCTCGGTGCAATTACGGCTGCCAAGGGGATTGAGACGCGCGGCCGGGAAAAGTAGGGGTATTCCTTGAGAATCACTAGCACGCGTGCTATTTCTGCCCATGCCTGGTCTACCCTCTGGTTATAACTAGATTTTGGGTCGAAAATATGGGTCAGCGACTTAACGTTGTTTGACCTTATACGAGCATATTTTGAGCTGGGTGAGGGCTCATTCTAAAGAGGAAGGTTAGATCCAGTGCGCTCCAGTCATGAGGTTAACGATATTATGTTTATATCTAATAATATGAGGGACCAAAGTAAAGAACAAATCTAGGAAAAAAAACGCAGATTTCAATGCATATTTTGTCTCTAAAAGACCTTTTTGACTTATGTGATGACTGGAGCGCACTAGATCTAACCTTCCTCTTTAGAATGAGCCCTCACCCAGCACAAAATATGCTCGTATAAGGTCAAACAACATTAAGGGTGTGGGTCCTTCGTTGACCTTGGTCGAGCGAGCGTGTGGTGGCACACTCACACCCGTTAGATCCAGGTATACGTACACGAGGTTGCAAGGGTTCCGTAAATACGAAATCACGTTTCGCTAACGCACATTTGGGGCCCCTACGTAGTCACAATCGCTAGATAAAACACAATCGCTAGAAAAATGGCCTACTTTTGCGTTTTCGAGGCGTAATTTTCATTATTCGGCAGCATGTAGCGCAGTTCCATAAATATTGGGCGAAGCGACAGTGCTGTCACTGTCAAAACACATACGTTTTCTTAAATATCGAGAGATTTAGGGTTCTTATAGAAAAAAATGTTTACATCCTCATATTCAGGGACACATACAATGTCAATGCAACCTTTCTTATGTTAAACTATACGTGTTTAAACACACAGTTTGAGAATTACGAAGTAGACCCCTAAACGGAGGGTTTCGGCACAAGTATCAGTTCCATGGCATTTTTAGCTAGGAGCGCTAGTGTTTTTAGTCACTGTTTTACCGATTCAGTCACTGTATCGGTAAAATATCGGTAAAATATCGGTAAAATATCGGTAAAATAGTGACTAAAAACACTAGCGCTCTTAGTTAAAAATGCCATGGAACTGATACTTGCGCCGAAACCCTCCGTATAGGGATCTACTTCGTAGTTCTCAAACTGTGTTTAAACACGTATAGTTTAACATAATAAAGATTGCATTGACATTGTATGTGTCCCTGAATATGCGGATGTAAACATTTTTTTCTATAAGAACCCTAAATCTCTCGATATTTAAGAAAATGTATGTGTCTCGACAGTGAAAGCACTGTCGCTTCGCCCAATATTTGTGAAACTGTGCTACATGCTGCCGAATAATAAAAATTACACCTCAAAAACGCAAAAGTAGGCCATTTTTGGATACACCGCATATGGTGGGTCTTTTATCTAGCGATTTTGACTACGTAGGGCAGGGATGGGCATTTTTGGCTCAATTGAGGCAAGACCGTCCACACCACAGCGCCCACTGGCTCCCACCAGCTCCACCGTTACCATGGAGAAAGAACGCGCTTCGCCCGTAGCGAGCAGTGCGCATGTCTCGCGAAGGCTTCGCGCATCGCGGTCGCGAGAAAGCGAGGAGCGCCCCGTGCGACGAAGGCGCACGTTGCATGGAAGAGAGGTTGGTGGGAAAAGCAAGCGTTTGAGGGGCCCCACCCGTGCCCATCCCTGACGTAGGGGCCCCAAATGTGCGTTAGCGAGACGTGATATGAGAACCATGGAACCCTTGCAATCTCGTGTACGTATACAGTATCTATCGGTGTGTTAGGGTACCACCACACTCGCACTCGACCAAGGTCAAATTCGGACCGTCACCCTTAATAGTTTGATAGTTGTAAAAGAAACTAGACACTATAAACCAAATTAAAATGGATCGTAAACATCTTGTGCGTCAATATTTTTGTTATGATTCGGGTTATATTCCGTGAATCTCTATTTAATAGTAACCCGCTCTCTCTCTAAGATTTGAGAACCGTTCCCTCGAGGGTAGTATGGGTTACAGCGGGTTACAGTAACCTTCCTTGGCTAACCGGGTTTGGGTTAGGGTTAGGCGTCGGGTTAGAATCCCTGGTACTAAGACGGTACCCAGATAGCACAGGACGACTTTAAGTTGCCGTTTTCATGTCCGGTCTACATCTTTACGTCTCACGTCTCAGTAAGACGCATTTTAGGCGTCCATAAAGGCACCTCTGCTGGGACGCCGTTTTCACGTTAGAAATGAGATGCATAAAAGGCACCTGCCTTCGAACGTGAAAACGTCGTCCCAGCAGAGGTGCCTTTAAGGACGCGTAAAAGTTGCCTCTTTCGGTACGCCGTTTTCAGGTTAGAAATGAGATGCATAAAAGGCACCTGCCTTCGAACGTGAAAACGTCGTCCCAGCAGAGGTGCCTTTAAGGACGCGTAAAAGTTGCCTCTTTCGGTACGCCGTTTTCAGGTTAGAAATGAGATGCATAAAAGGCACCTGCCTTCGAACGTGAAAATGTCGTCCCAGCAGAGGTGCCTTTATGGATGTGTAAAAGTTGCCTCTTTCGCAACGCCGTTTTCACGGCAGAAACGATTGAAGTACTTACGAAAATATGTATATCTCTTAATCGTTAATATACTGATACTATACTTCATTAAAAAAAAGTAGTTTGATTTTTACCTAAAAAGTATTTTAGGTAAATAATTAAATAATTAGGTTATATAATTATTAGAAGAGATAAACTTCTGTTAAAATATTTTTTATATAATAATATATATGATTTGATATGATTTGAGCGTATAAGAATAAAAAGTAATGAATCTAACAGTAAAGGTTCGCATGGCTCAGCGAGGAAACCATCATGAAGTTAAATGGTAGGCCCGAGTTCGATTCCCGCCCAGAGTGTATGCTGCATAAAAACTAAATTGTAATAAGGTTTTTTCGAAGAGACAAAATGGAATATTCTCTCTCAAGTAGTACATGAAAGTAGTAATATATATATAGATTCTAATTTTTTCTTAAATTTGAAGATTTTGTACGTCTTTTCAGATGTCCAAAAAGGCAACTTTTTTGCATCTTAAAGCGACATCTTAAAGATGTCGAAAAGACCTGTGAGAGACGACTTTAAGTCGCACAGTTTTGTAACAAAGACCTGTTAAAGTTGTACACAGTACGTGGAAAAGACGTGAAAACGACGTGCCACAGACGCAACGTACGACTTAAAGATGTACGTTACGTCTTGCGTCAGGCAACTTTTAGGCGTACTTTAAGATGTCTTTGTGCTATCTGGGTAGTGTTTACTTGCTAGTGTAAATTGAAGAGTTGAAATTGAAATTGAAAAATTGAAGTTGAAATTGAAAAATTGACGTTGAAATTGAAAAATTGAAGTTGAAATTGAAAAATTGACGTTGAAATTGAAAAATTCAAATTGAAGAGTTGAAATTGACGAGTTGAAATTGACGAGTTGAAACTGAAATTGAAGTTGAAGGGTTGATATTAAAATTGAAGTTGAAATTGACAAATTGACGTTGAAATTGAAAAATTGAAATTGAAGAGTTGAAATTGACGAGTTGAAACTGAAATTGAAGTTGAAGGGTTGATATTGAAATTGAAGTTGAAATTGACAAATTGACGTTGAAATTGAAGAATTTAAATTAACGAAGTGAAATTGAAAAATTAAAGTTGAAATGGAAAAATTGAAATTGAAAATGAAGTTGAAGAGTTGATATTGAAATTCTCATATAAAATGACCTCGAAAATTTGTTTCCTTACACCGTTATATGTGGACCTTCAAACAGTGTAACTTTGTCCTAAGAAGTTTTTTTTTACAACGAAAAGTAACGAAGATATTTAAGTGTTCTGTTTCTTCGGACTCACCCTGTAGATTTTTACCTTCCCTTGCGTACTGGAAAAATGAATTTCGATCAAAAATACTGGTCTGTAAGAAAAATGTCTGTTGTTTTAACACTTTACCTACCGAAAGCCTATTACATAATAGGATTTTCAATAATTGTGCTGTACCAAAAGAAAGCATAGAAATTTTCTTTTACATTACAATCTGAAATGAAAGTATTAGATGACGTTATTGAGGGTGACTTGTTAGTTCACAATGAAAATTGCTGTTGCTATTGAAGGTTCCATTAAACAGTGTTTAGCCATGTACCATAGATATTTCAAAATTATGCAATAATCACCGGTCGGTAATGTGTTAATAGTTACAGCTATTAATTTTTCCATTGCATACTAAATACATAAATTTGTTCATGTAGATTTGCCTTTGGTGATTGATTTCTTAAAAAACTGGATGTATGCTCTGCCTTACCGACTGCGAGATAGCCATCTTCAAGGGCGCCAGAGAATTCACTCTTGATGGTATCTTCAAGACTGTTTCCAGTGAGGCGTTCGTACTCGTTGAATATTTTTCGCAATTGAGGATAACTTCTGGTAATTAAAATAGCATTAAATGCGCTCTCGTCTGTTCCCCATTGGCCTTCGCCAGCCTCTACCAGCCTCTGTGCATCTTGGGTAGCTTCCTCAACGTTCACATCGGGATTCTCATCTCTGTTAGCCTGTTAAAATTTGTCAAAATTTAATTGATCATGTGAATTTAGCCGCGTACATTCATATCGATGAATTTTACTTACACATGAGAGAGAAACTAGCAGCCTCTTAAAATGTCCAGATGTGTCGCTCTTCAGATCATCTTCCAACTCGTTTCCATACACTATAATCATAATTTTTATTAAATTTTTACATCCACTCCTCTGAGCATTTAAAATATTTTCGGAGGTACGAGTGATAATTGTTAAATAAAAAAGTATCTTTATATTCTAGATTTACAAAAGAACAATAATGTATAATTTCCTCTTGAAAAAGCATCAAGTAAATTTTTACTCACGTTCTTTGTAGACAGCAGCTATGGTTTTAACGCCATAATTGCTCAGGGAGGCCAGGACCTCGATAAGGGCTCCCTCATCAGTGCCCATCCCAGAAATTGCGTTGTGTATCTCCTTAGCATAGAACTCCGGCAATGGCGTCATCAGCGCTAAAATTGCGTTTTCGAAATTGCCGCCTAATTCTGACTTCAATTCGGAGATTAGATCCTTTCCGTACATCGTCTTGAATTTGTCTGCAATTTCGAGACGCTGCACAATGCCGCGATGGGCCAGCACGTCGATGATCGTTTGTTCATCGGTGCCGAACCCTTTCATAGCTTTACGCAGAAGAGCTGCGTCCTCTTCAGGATTGAAGGGGTCTGCAGGGTACACTGTTGGTGTGCACTAGAAAAGATTTTCATAAAATCAAATAACGGATATTGCACCATTTTATTAATTCCTTACTGTAGTTTATATTTTTAATGGATCGATTTCAAAACTATTTCGAACATTTTCCTGCTGTTTAATAATTCATTATATACATATAATAAAAAATTTGTTTATTTTTGTAAATATTTGTAAGTACTTAAAACACTTAATAATTACCTGCACGTGATAGTATTGGCTAGCCGACATTGTTCAGATTATCTATAACAAACGAAGTACAAATCGTAAATTTCTAAAACATCCTGTATATATTTGAATATAAGCATTTAAATTTAAACGTATGTAGAATTATACAATCGATATAATTTTTTAAAAATCTTAATAATATCTGTAAGAAAGATCATACATGTAATTTCGTTTTTTTAATATCTGTGCTTAGAAGCATAGTATCCTTCACACCTCTGGCATTGGATGTTATGCCTATGAGTCATACGGCATTGCAAAGGAACACTTATGTGCACACAATCGCAATTTTTTCCAAGACTGAAGAGATAAAAATGATCACGCAAATCATTTACCGCATTTGTGATATAAGAGTTCCGTGAAATGTATTCTGTCGCTGATAAAGATACAGCACAGAATTGCATAAAAATGTAAGATAAGATTTCGATAATGTTTTAATATATTCTAGAAATCGATATTTTCACATTTTTTATTCACCACAATTTCAGTTCATAAACATCGGTTAACTCTTCGACAGCAGTGTCTGGGTCTATCTTGACTAGGATATCAGAATATCTACTTATGCACTTAATTTTTATTAATTAAACTAAATAAATAATTGTTGCATTAGGAATAACAACAATACGTTTATAAAGAGTAATTTAAAAAATGAATAATTGAAGCTGTAAACGTTCCTAAGCATCGTCAACTAAATAATTATAAAAAAGTCCCTCCGTACGTGAATGAATAAATAAGCACTGTTGGAATAGAATCGATACGACGCTGGGTACATATATCAACAAAGAAGATAAATATTTGAGTATTTATCGACGTGGGTATATATCAACCAGTCACGATTAACCCAGAAACGCTGGAACATCAGTCACGAATCGACAGTTATAGAACTTATGACCAGGTCTGGCTTCTCTATAAAGGGGCCTGGGTGCAAGATACCATTTGGGGCCCCAAATTTTTTGTAAAGTACCAAAAAGTACAAACACGACCATATATTACTAATGCATGTTTATTTAATGCGTGATTTTGTTTTTGCTAATACATTAATTACTTCAGAAAAATTATATTATTTTAGTTCTTGATCATGTTGGGACCCTCTCAATCGCGGGCCCCGGTACATAGCATCCGCCGCACCCCCCAGATGGCCGGCTCTGCTTATGACTTGAACTAGTTTAGACAATACCCTGGAAAAGTCGACCGGCATCGAAAGACTTGAACGAACAAAAGCGTAATATACTCGATAAAATCGATACCATCGATGAAACAATAAGGCTGTTTTCAAACTGGCGTCTAGAAACCTGCTTCCAAAAAAATGATCTCTCGATCCCGACACGATCGTCGGCCCTAGCAACAAGTGTAATACTCATTCGAAATTTCCGATTTCCGATAAAAAAGAGTAACGACTCCAAACTGTCGCAAAGACAAAATTCGAGTGTCCTTAATTTCCCTGGAAATGTAGAGCTGTTAATGAAACAGCGACCTGAGCTCGAGAACCCGTAGAAATAGCGTCCACGTCAACGCGAGCTCATTAAACGATGATCTCATCGGTTGAGGAATGGCGAGCGAGAAGACTCGAGCGAGAAAACGTGCCAAAAAATAGATGCAGTAGGAACTTTGTATTGATCGGCGAAGAATACGACTAACCAGGGTGTGGCAGAGCTTCTTGTGACGGAATAGCGTGTCCTTGGTTCCTTTGAAGTATGCCGGTACCGGTTACACACGATTCTCGGAGGCAACTGAATCCACTGAATCGGCCGGCGACGGGCGTCGCATCGCGCGTCGTAGAAACTCACAGGATTAGTGGGAGCCACCAAGCGGAGAACGTACAAAATGGCACGGAAATTCGACAACACGACGACACGACGACGCACAACTCGCGTAATACCCGTTCCACCCGGCTATACAGTGTGTTTTTTCGAAACAAGATTCACGATCTACGTCGCAGTCATAACAGATGTCCAGTGCAGTCCTATATCTTACATACTGTGCGCCTCAAGTGGGGTGGATAGCTATTATTATTATTATTATTATTATTGGATAGCTCTTCTATCCAAAAACAAGTACCTTGGGCTAGGTCGAGATTATTAGTTATTTTGACCAAATTGGTCAAAGGTTAGGCAGGACAGTAATCACAGTCTATTTTGTCCAAAGAAGACACTTCGAATATGCTCATAATCATAATAATCGTCCACTTCACTCTTCTGTTTTAAGTCTGAAGTAATGGGAATGAGTTGGACGGATATTAGAAAGTCAGATGCATTCTTTCAAGAAACAGACTTCAAATTAACAAAATAGTCACGCTTGTCGTGCAAAAGGGGAATGGTATTTTAAGGCCATGAGTAATTAATTCGTCCCGCGTTGTTTTGCAGTGTCTAACACGAGGAAATGAATTGGTTTCTATTCAGTTTCTTAGTGTTACTGAAACTCAAATTCATTTAATTAAAGAGGTTGAAAGTACTGTTGGTATTTATACGTATTACGACACGTTCCATCGACGAGGTCAGTAACGTAATCCGATAGGAATTCGTATTGTGTTCGACAAGGAAGGCTGACATAATAGTTCTATAGTGTAAACATAACTTTCTGTTATCTTTTTGAAGACGATGGAATCTTACGCAATCGACGATGACAGAATTATTAATCTATTTAATTAGTAATACTATAAAAAAACTAAAAATTGTACAGTGTGGCCCAAACGTCAGTAAGTCATTTTGAAATGAGATAACCCTTTTAGTTTTTAAAAATTCATATGTATTTTTCCGTAAACAAATTCGGATGTTGAATAGTGTAGTGACTTTTAGACCCATTTGTACCAAAAAAATTGGTACTGCTTAATTATCGTTTTTTTCTGAGATAATAAAAAGAATGCAAATGTAGCAAAAAACTACTATTTTTAGAAAATGTTAGAATAATGAGATACAATGAATAATAATAAATAAATTATCATGATCTACTGTGTGGAATTACTTATCACTGTGACTGAAAAATACTGAAAGTTTAGTTTCGAGACTAACCTATAACCCAATTGGTAATTTCGGGTAGATTGTAAAATATCAATTTTGCATAAATGTTGGGTAATTGTTTTAAATATAAAAGTTTAAAAATCATGACTTTTATAATGATAATAATTGTTAAATCTACTACAAATTTTTGGATAATTGTTAAGTGTACAGCGAAAATTAAATTTAGATTTTGAAAATTTCATTTCAAAAATTTCAACGACTGTATGAATTTCCGTCTAATATATAAAACAGAATTAAATTAAGTAATTAAAACGACACGGTGGCTTCAACTTGGTCTGATCCAAAATAAATTACAAAAGATTTTTAATCCATTTCGAATTGTTTCTTTACCTTGTCAGTGCACTGGAGAACTGTCGAGACACCGCACCGGCAGGATCAATGTCACTGTCACTAGGTCGTCCAATCGGTAGATAGTTGCTCGCAAATTAGTTGGAGTTCGATATTGTTACTTGCACCATGCACGTACGTAGGTAGACTGTGCATCAGATCGTGGTTGTACTGTGTATATAAAGAGTAGTCTGAAAGAGTAAGTGGTGGGGGGCCGTCGACGTATGGATGCCTGATGACAACCATTATCACGCTACAGTTACAAATTGTTTATGCGTCACAGTTCCAAGTTAATAAACGGTCTCACTTCCGCCACCGAAAAATCAAAGTAATTTATACCAGTGATCTTCATCAATGACATTTTCAAACGAAACCATCAAACAAATCGATACTTTTTCGTCAATAGTTTTTACATTATTTTTTCATCAATACTTTTAAGTATTCTTTTGAACATTAAAAATAATGCCAGTTTGAATATCAACAGTAACCATTGACGATACATAATGATATATTATGTGCCTTCCCAGATAGCACAAAGACGTCTTAAAGACGTTTTAAAGACGACTGCAGTTGGACATTCAGACGTCTTAAAGATGCCCGAATGTCCTTCGAACGTCTTCCGAACGTCTCCTGAACGTCTGCTCTTCGAAAACGGTACATCTCTAAGACGTCTGTTTGACGTCTAGAAGACGTTCATTAGACGGTCGTACAGCATTCGGGAGATCTTCAAGACGTCCCTAAGAAGTGTTAAAGGTCCATAAATGTAAATTAAAAGAAGGGAAGAGTAAAAATAGATTTCGACAAAAACGAGTTTAAAGTTAAACCTAGCTTTCACAGAAGAACGCATGTGGAATTGACATACAAAGTGTAATAAAAATAACAATTGCAATTAAATCACTATAAAAATAATAAAAATTGGAGTTGAAATTGACGAGTTGAAGTTGAAATGGAAATTGAAGTCGAAGATGAAATTTAAAAATTGAAGTTGAAATCGAAGAGTTGAAATGGAAGTTGAAGTCAAAGATGAAATTTAAAAATTGAAGTTGAAATCGAAGAGTTGAAATTGAATTTGAAATGGAAGTTGAAATGGAAACTGAAATTTGAAAAACTGAAGAGTTGAAATTGAAGTCGAAATTGAAAGATTGAAGTTGAAATTGAAGTTGAAATGGAAATTGAAGTTGAAATTGAAGTTGAAATGGAAATTTGAAGAGTTGAAATTGAAGTTGAAATTGAATTCAAAGAGTTGAAATGGAAATTGAAATTTGAAAAATTGAAGACGAAGTTGAAATGGAAAAATTGAAGTTGAAATCAAAGAGTTGAAGTTGAAATAGAAGAGTAGAAATTGAACTTGAAATTGATGTTGAAATCAAAATTTGCAAAATTGAAGAGTTGTAATTGATGTTGAAATTGAAATTTGAAAAATTGAAGAGTTGAAATTGAAAAATTGAAATTGAAGCAAAAACACTAACTCGAACAAATAATACCAATGCTAATACTGCTAGTTATGGGTACATAAAAACCACATTGTTTATGGTATTAAAGACGTAAACGTTAAAGTCTTCTTAGGACGCAAGAATTTCAGACTTGAAATAGACGTAAAATGGACGTCTTTAAGACGTCGTATGCTATCTGGGTTGCTGGCTCAAAAAATTATTTAAACATATTTAAATGTTTAAAATATTATACGAAACATCGTATTTGGGAGAGTTCGAAATTTTCCAATTTCGAAATGGTGTTCTACACAAAGTATGTGTGTAAGAACTATATGAGGATCATTTATTGTGTCACGTGTATGACGTCATATTTGTGCGTATACCGTCATAACTAAACATTCATTCATCTCACAGTCAGTACTATGACTGACTCATCGGCATTTAATTGCAGTTTGTCATCAGCTCATTTCACAATAATAGAAAGCGCTCTTTCTAATGACTCAAAAAAATGTCTAATCTAGTTTTTATAGCTTGAAATATTTTAGGAAATAATTACAACATTTTGTGAATACATAAATTTCAAACATGTTTGTAACATTCACTATTGTGACGTATGTCCTACTTATAAAATTTTCAAATAGTTAACAGCCGTTTTGTTAACAGAAACATGCATTTAAACCTAAGAGAGAAAACTTTTGCCTATAAAATATTTTTTCTTGTATCGAAGATGTAATGTAGAATAATTTGTACAATCAAACGTTTTGAGATCAACGGTTTTTTTCATCGTGTTGCCGAGTCTTGCAAACCGCAAACCGGAAGTATTGTCGTAAGCTGCGCATAGTAACAAACTCCGGTAGTAGTCTAGCATGAGATACATAAAGCGAATGAGTACACGTTACGCTCCATTCTCGCGACGAATGAAAGATCTTCGTTGAAAAGCCAAGGAATGAGTCACTCGGCCATCACCTTGTCCTTATTTTCTGAGAATTTCATTTCTCAGTGGTCCGATAGACTGTAGCTGTTATTAAGTTATTATGAATTCTCCTTACACTTTTAGGAGCGTCCCCACTTGGGCGGAACCTCCTATAAGGTTACGTTCACATTATTGCCACTCTATTGTCTTGATATAATTATTTTTAATCATTAATTATTTTTAATAAAAATTTGTTATACGACAAACGAATTATACATAAAATAGACATAATACATCTTATGCATTTTTGTGGCCCTTAGAAAATTTGAATACAAACGAAAAGATTAATGATTTTGGAAAATCCATAGGGAAAATCATATCAAAATATAAGTAATTACATTTCATTGTGAATCAATGAAAACTTTTAGTATGAACAGAGAGGAAACCTCTCTGGTA
Source organism: Lasioglossum pauxillum (assembly GCA_933228785.1). NCBI lineage: Eukaryota > Metazoa > Arthropoda > Insecta > Hymenoptera > Halictidae > Lasioglossum > Lasioglossum pauxillum. The sequence continues at coordinate 23,223,161 of OW121699.1, forward strand.
GAAATCAGGTTAAGTAGATAAAGCCGTAGTGTACGGCCATTCTTGCAAGCGTTTCCTTTTTATCGCGGTTCACTGTACATACCTATTCGTTTTGGGATTCTCAATTTGTCGAGCGGGGACGCGGGGCCGTAAACCAGTTACATTTATTTACACTTACACATGGCTTTTGCTTTCCAACACTATTTCAGTGAATAGTTTCTTAAGTAACCGTTATTCATGAGAAGAGGGCGCTATAATTAGTCGTAAAACATAGTTGATAAGGCAGCTTACTCACTCATATACAATTACTCGAATTAATATTCGGACGCGCCAAAAAAGACGATAACATTTTTAATATTGTATTATACGGTTTAAACTTTCTGGTGGAAGCTAGAGTAATTAGTTTACTACAGGATGTGAACAAAATTTTTTTAAAAAGTTGCAATTGATCGGAATTGTAGAAAAAATACTAAAAGTTGCATTTTACAACTTTTTTTATGTGGACCTATATTGAAAATTTAAAAAGTACCTTTTGTAGATCTGTATCAATTAAACAAATTCTGAAAATTTCGTCAAAATCGGTCGACGTTGCAATGAGCTACAAACGTTCAAAGATGGTAAAAATTTCAGATTTTCACGATTTTCGGCTTATATCTATCAGGAGAGTGCTCACACCCGGGGTTTGGCCGTGCTGCTTTTGTCTCCACATCATGTTTAGCCTGGAACAGCTCCTACATCACCTATTTCCATTACAGCTTACACCCCCTGGCTATAACCGACTGTGGCCAATTTACACAGTCCATAATACAGAAACCTAGGATATACAATGTTGATAAATGACAAATCTATTGTCGCCGATATATTTTGCTATTTTCCAAATTCTGTATTCCATAACTTTTTTTTAATATTTAGTAATAGGAATTCTATTCTATTTAATAATAGAAAATTAATGTAAATAATATTTTAATAAAATAAATTAGAGTGGGTAAGGTTTAACTTCTCGTAAACACAATTTCGAATATCAGTGACACATAACCTATAAACGGTCGTAACACGTGCTCGCTACTGTCAAAACAAATGAATTTGTTTGTAATAAATAGGTAAATTTTATAGTAAATCGTATATAGCGTTATAGCTAACCTTAAGCAGTAAATAGTTAAAATCATTAGTATCGTTATATTTTCATTCCCGCTGGCAGATATTTTTTAATTGAAAAAATGTATCTGCCTTTCCTTCATGTGTATAATTTTCTATGTAATCAACATTCATCACAGATATGAAGGTGAAAAGGAGCAACAAGATGAAAACGAAAAGCAACATTTATCGGATTTGTTGAAACGAATAGAAGAGCGCAAGCGACAGAGGGCAACTGAGAATTCTTTAGATATTAAGAAGTCTAAAAAGAAAAGAAACAAATTAGAAAATGACAAACTTGATACTAGTCCACAACAAAATGATTCTATTTACGAAAACTCTGTACAGAGTAATATCGAACTATGCGAAACAGAGACTGCGAACCAGCAGAAGACGTCCAAGAAGAAGAAAAAGAAAAAACACAATGTTCAAGTTGAAAAGAATGAAATTAATGAAAACGAGGGTAAAGATTCAGAAAATGATGGTGTAAGTGACCAAATCAATGAATCATCTGCTATTGACTCGAATAAGGTACAAGAACAAGTATCGGAACAACAGAACGACTTCATGATTCTGGGCGCAAAGACTAAGAGAAAGAAACTTGAAGTGAAGAGGGTATTGCCAGACTGGTTGGCCAATCCAGAAGTTATTTCAATGGAATTAAATAGCGGACCAAACTTAGAAAAATTTAGTACTATTCTAGACTCTAAGTTAGTTGAAGTTTTGAGAAATAATGGTATCGACAAATTATTTCCTGTTCAAGCAAGCATGCTTTCTTGGTTGCTGAAATGTAACGAAGATAGGAAGCATGGATGGTGGTTACGCGATACATGCGTGTCTGCTCCCACTGGCAGCGGTATATGATTATTTAATTTATTTGTCGCAGTACAATATCTCCTGTTACTATTATAATATTAATATTTACAGGAAAAACTTTAGCATATATTTTACCAGTTGTGCAAATATTGCAATCTCGATTGGTGCCGAAGGTGCGTTGCTTAATTGTTCTACCATCGCAGGAATTAGCAGCGCAGGTTTATAAGGTGGCAGTTATGTACACGTCCCATACGAGTCTCAAGGTTGCTCTGCTTTCTGGCGCATCATCGTTTCAGCAGGAACAAAGTAGTATTTTGAAGAAAAGTATGTATTCTAAACTCAGTGAAAAGTCATTGTAAGTCGCTGCATTCTACATAAATCATTTTACTTCTGTGTTAAGCTTGCAAAGGAGAATATATGTCTGTAGTAGACATAGTTGTCGCTACAACAGGGCGTTTAACGGACCACATATTAAAAACGCCAGGATTTTCTTTCGCCGATCTCAGATTTCTTATTATTGATGAGGCAGACAGAGCTGCAGATTGGCTCGAATATCTCCCTGAACATCATCATGCTCCAAAATTAAACTTGCACAATCTACGTCATTGGTTAGTCGCTTCGCTACCATGTTTACACATTGAAAATTCATTTCAATTTCTAAACTATTCATTTCTTGAACAGCAAAATTCCAGCACAGAAACTATTATTCAGCGCTACGCTTTCTCAAGACCCAGAAAAACTGAATCGCTTGGGTCTGTTCCAACCAATACTGTTTACATCTGTTTTGGTATCGGACAAAGATGAGGATGTAAACCTAGACAAAGAAGTAGGCGATTTTATAGGTCGGTACACAAGTCCCGAAGAGTTAACAGAGCTTGCAGTGGAGTGTTCTGCAGAGCACAAGCCAGTGGCAGTGTACGAGGTGTTGCTGAGGAGTAATTCAGTCCCTAAAACACTAATTTTCACAAATTCTGGAGACACTGCACACCGGTTGACAGTTTTGCTTCAGTCGTTTCTCTCTGAAAAGAACATACAAATTGGAGAACTTTCTGCCCAGCTGATATCAAAGCAACGAGAAACTGTGCTTAACAAATTTACTAACGGAGAGATCCAAGTGTAAGTGTTTAAAATTATTGTATTTATATTTCTGTGTATTTCATTTGTGGTTTTTCCAGGCTTGTGAGCTCCGATGCCCTAGCAAGAGGCGTGGACATCCCAGATGTACAACTGGTTGTGTCTTACGATCTCCCTAAGCATATTAAGGGTTATATTCATAGAGCAGGGCGAACAGGTCGTGCAGGCAAGCTTGGTACAGCAATATCAATTCTGACAGCAAAACAAGTGGGAATTTTCAAGCACGTGTTGTCAAATGCTCATAAAGTGGTGCCAAACATTGAAAAACTGGAATTAGACTCTGTTGCGAATGCAATCAATTATTCTAACCATGTAGAAAAATTAAGAGAGGAACTTGATAAGGAGAGAAACACTAATTTGCAACGCACAAAGGCTACTAAGCGTATCCATTCTAAGATTACAAAGTGAAACCAGTTGTTCCTGTTGTATTAATAAATTGACGTTTGGTACAATTGAATTTCTTTTTGATTTTCCTAGACACTATTATTAGGACACAGGAATTGAGTGAAGACAGTTGATAAGGTAACATCGATAATAACATTTTATTGTCTGAAGTTAATAGCATTGTACATCATGCTCGTTCTCTACCGCAGTTTATTCTATAGATATCTTTAAACTGTATGCTAACTGTTACTCTACAGTTGTGTCGTGTCGAAGACAAGTTATTCACAATTCGAATATACAAAAGATGAAGACAGAGACATAATTACATCACTATTATTGCTGTGGGTGGTTTCTTTTCTTGAAAATACTATTCGCTGTTCAATTTGATCAAAGTTCAACGAAATGCGAACAGAAAATGAGAAAGAATTCTGCAAGCGAGCATAGTCTGCAAATCAAGTGATTTGTTGCGTAACATGATTGCTTTCACTCACGTTTGTTGCAGCACACAACGCATGACAATAGCATAGGATTATAAATTTAAGTTTAGGACATGCTTTACCAAACTATTCGTAATCTCGTTTATTCGACAATATTTTCGAAACAGTTCAGTGTATAAAAAAACGTTTCAGTTAAAAGTTGAATGGTTTCAAAAGGTGTAAAGGTATACGCAGGAAGTAGAATTGGTTGATCATGATCGGACGCGTCAGACAATTCCTATCTGACAGCACGCATGTTTGCTGCATTTTCAAAATCGGTTTTCTCAAAAACGAGGCGGTAAACGAAAAAGTATTAGTGGAGAGATTTTAGTAATTGCATCGGTCAATCAGTTAAAAAATCTATGTTTTTATAAAAAAATGCAGTTGACTTTGAAATGTCGCCCATGCCGGCCATTTAGAAAAATGACTCGCGTAAACACCATGCAACTTTTGTCCGAAATGTTTTTCAATACAATTGACAGTTCCGGAAGTATTTCAAGTGGTTCACCCTGTATATAAAAGACCTGCTTATTAATTGTTATTGCAATAGATTTCTGATACGAGTTCAATAGACAAAAGCGACTAAAAAGCTGAAGAGAAGTTTTTCATTGCATTAACAATTGAATGAAAGCTTTATTCCCCTGCCTGTTTCCACACTTTTAATCCACTGTACATGAACGTTTCACAAAAGAATGTGGAGGTGAGTTAACAATTGAATTTATTCATCTGCATTCGTGCATAATATACAAAAGTATCAAGTAAATATGCATATTTTATAATCAATTAAAATGAATACATAAGTTCGTTAAATTTCTTCATTATTTACAAAAGCAAAATTTTTTGGTAAAAATGATATATGCAATCAACAATTCTAATCTTTGTATTAGTACGCCGAATTCGCAAGATCTGTACCATGGACATCAGTGAAGCCAGAATGAGCTCCAAACGGAGAGCTCCCGTACTCTCCTCCTTACCCCTTCCACTATTCCATTCCAGCACCGTGCGCAGGCGCACACTCCACGGTCCCCATCGCGCACGTGCAACGTGTCTCTCATTCGCCCCACTCATTCCTCGTCATCAGAGAGGGGGTACATCATTTCACCGCAGGGGCTGTCGACTCCTATATGAAAAAGTGGCAACGAATTTAGTTTCTTCTGGATTTTAGGTGTGATGGCAGCACAGTAGTGCCCCGGCGGTGGGGATATAAACTGTACCCCCACTCCACCGCACATTGCCGCGCACTGTCAACTGTCATATGTGATACTGTTTAATTGCTTTTGATTGTTTAATACGGTTGCATACTGTGTCTTCTGTATTCATTATTGTGTGATATTCAGTGCTATTGTTTGGCATCGACTGATCGACATCGCTGGATGCAATATTCAGCAATATTTGCATAAACTTTCTATTTTATTTTCATATGATAAATGCATAAATACTGAAGAAAATATAAGTTTGCTGATATATATTATTATGTATATATATTACTATTATTGTAAAATTTACTATGTATGTAGCATATACGTAATTTTATGAATAAATATGTTTTATTACAAATTCATTTTTCTAACAAATTCATAACCATTCATATTCAATAGCTAGCGATGAATACGATTACACGTACATAAGAGGTTGGCTATGTGTGAGTCAGGTGTGTGTGATCACCACACACATATACGTTATAACTACTGTGCTGCCACCACACCTAAAATCATCGAGAGCAACTAAATTCGTTGCCACTTTTTAACATAGGAGTCGACACTCCCTGTTTCACCGTGACTCCCCTCATCTGGCTACACTGATGGACATGGACTTCTTCTACAACAGTGGTCGGCATCGGCACTATCGGCAGCAGTGTTCCGATATGGTGCATCTTTTCTCGCGCATGCGCGGCCAAAACAGTAACGTACCTATATAAGGATGATGAGGTACCAGAGCCCTGAGGCAGTTATATTGGCGAGAATGTACCGAAACAATCTGTTCCGGACAGAAAAACTCCAGGACGTGTCCTACGAGTTACAAAATATACACAAATACACTTGTTATACATTCATTTTTCAGAATCAAATCATACCAATTTGTTTAAATTCTGCGGGGTGCTCAAGGAACCCCATTTTGTCGAGAATCTTACTTTAGTCAGGCTGAAATCGCCGCGCATGCGCGAGAAAATATGCGCCATATCGGAACACTGATCGGCAGTATCTTTTCAGCTCGATCTCGGCTCGCTACGCTTCCTTTCGTCTCGCTCCCCGTGACGGCCCTAGTCCTCGAGGCAGCTCAGGCGCGTACCTATCCCAGACCGTATGGACTGCGCGTGGCGCATTAGGGTGACACCCATATCACTAGGTTCCCCCTTAGGTACGCGCCTGAGCTGCCTCGAGGATTAGGGCCGTCACGGGGAACGAGACGAAAGGAAGCGTAGCGAGCCGAGATCGGGCTGAAAAGACCATTGCCGACCACTGTTCTACAATATATAATCAAATTGGTATTGTACAATTTAATTAACAATCAGAAAATGTTAAACACATTTATTAAATGCATTTCGAAGTATTTGTTTAAATAATTGTGTCATTGTGGTTGGAAGAAGGCTCGTGGTGCAAGATCGAGAAATCTTACTATAAAAAATTAATTTACATCAATCGATACAATTTGTTAATTAAGTTGATATTAAAAATAATACAAGTTCCGTTATACAATATTAACGCATTGACTATTACGTCGGCAATAAATGAATAAAATACTTCGAGTTAAAAATATGAATTATAGAATAAATGATTTTAATTAAATATGAGTATTATCGTTTTTTATTAACCTTTTGTATGCCAAACACAAGTAAAATCTTTCATCAATTTTTTGTAGATCTTTACATTTGATATCATTGTTCCAAAACTTTTTAATTCGACTATATGGGAATTTTTCGATATCATTTGTGTATTAATAATATTTTAAAAAGTTATCCAATTGATTGTCTGACTTTTCTCAAAATCTGCATAGAAAAGGGGCAAAAGAACTTGAAGAATTGATTTCTGTTTGGCAAACAAAAGATCAACAATGGTTTTTCATAAATTCCGTAGGTCCCGATCACGGTGTATTATAGAGATGTTCGGACTTCTCTCGGAAAGGTGTGATAGATAGAGGTTAGTTCTCTGGTCGCCGCCAGATGGAATACTAGGCACCATCACGCTTTTAGCGTGGCCATGTGTAGTCCATGTAACCTACACCACCCATACTAAGATATGTACGCGGTCTATATACTTAGTACATATGGGCTACATGGACACGCTAAAAGCGTGATGGTGCCTAGTATTCCATCTGGCGGCGACCAGAGAACTAACCTCTATCTATCACAAAACTTCAACCTTACAGAGGTGCTTAGTCGTAACACCTCGACTGACCTCTATAATACACCGTGGTCCCGATGCACCAGCCAATACGTTCAAAGTGCAGAAACACCGGCTCCCTTCTCGAGAATAAAATCGATTTCGAAGTTCGTTGTGAGAAATCTAAAGAACGAGCAAGTTTCCACATTCACTTACAGGTAAACACGATTAAATGTTCTGTCTTTTATCAGCTTCGGTATGTTACATCCTGAGACTAGCTTACACCGCACCGTGCGTCGTATAAAACGTAGTCCCGTTCAACGTTACAATTATACAGTATATTTTATAATCATAATAATATATATCGACCTCCCTTAATAATTTGCCTTTCGTCTTAACGTCCCATCGACAACACTTACATTATTTACAATTAATATATATGCGTGTATGCGTAGCTTTTTTTGTTGTTAAAGATATTATGTACATACATAAAACATGGTCCTATATGATTCATATGTATCGTTGCTGTGTATATGTATTTTAATCCTTAGCGCCGATAAATTCGCTATGTTGTTCTTATTAGTTATTAGAGGAAATCCACTTATTGTTAGTAGTTTCTTTTATTCACTGTCAAGACAACGCACAAAGCAGTCTGCACCGGCCTTAAAAATCCACCGGGGCTTTTTCCCGTATCCATTGAACCATTGACACTAGGGCTCTTACTATTCGAATATTCGAATACTCGGAGTACTCACACAGAGTACACACATCGAATACGTACGAATCCGGTGGCCTACACAAATATTCTGACCAAAATTTTTTCTGTACAATCGACATTTAGTGAATATTTAAGCATCCGTGTATCCGAACTTACATCTGAGTCCTCGAATACACGAATTTGAAATCTAGATTCAAGTGTTTTTTCTTGAATCTTGATTAAGCGAGTACTCGGATCGAAATCCAATGGATTTGAGTACTCAAGTATCCGAATTCGAGTATCCGAGTACTCGTGTATTCGAACTTGAACCTGAGTACTTGAGCAGTCGAACTAAAATTTGTGTAATCAAACATTTGAATTCAAGTACACGGGCACATTCGGATACTCGGATATTAGTTACACGAGTATGCAAGTACTCGGATCTAACATGAGTATTTGTGTATCCAGATCCAAATTCAGTATTTCAATGCTAGAATTGGAATCGAGTGAATACTCACGTTCTTACTTGAGCATCTGAACTTGAATCTTAGTAATCGAGTATCCGTACTAAAATTTGAGTAGTTAACTATTCGGATTCGAGTTTTTTCTCTGGCAGATAAATTCGGCGAGGACTCGAATATATTCGCATGCTCGGATTTAAATTGAGTGAATATAACTCTAACTGAAATTTGATAATTGAGTGTTCGAAATGTAATTTGAGTACTCGAGTATTCGGATTCAAGTAATTGTGCTGGGACTGAAATGGAGTGGTATCCGAGTAGTTGGATACGTTCGGATACTCATTAGTTAAACGAGTATTCAACTAGATTGAGTATTCGACTCAGATCCAACTGGAGTATTTGTGTATGCCGAACCAAATGTTAGTATTTCAATATTTGAATTGAAGTCGAGTGAACACTCACGCACTTACTTGAGCATCTGAACTTTAATCTTAGTAATCGAGTATCCGAACTTGAATTTAAGTATTTAAGTATTCGAGTTTTTTCTCTCGCAGGTAAATTGGTCGAGGACTCGAATATATTCGCATGCTCCGACTGGAATTTGATAATCGAGTATTCGAACTGTAGTTGGAGTACTCGAGTATTCGGATTCAAGTAATCGTCCTGCGACTAATATGGGATTGGATCCGAGTATTACCGGAGTATTTGTGTATAAACGAGTACATAGATGTCAATTGAGTGGGTACTCGAGTACTAAACGATAGCAAGAGCTCTAACAGATACCAATCGTTGTCCTCATATCATTATATACACCAGAATCCCATAAGTTCATAAATTTCTTGCGAATTTTCCAACTATTGTTCCACTTCGATGATTACACACTCTCAAAAAATATTACAGCAAACTATCATTGATATTGCCATTAGATACCGACGTATTATACAATCGACTGTATTTACAAACTGCTTTCCTAAAATTCAAATGTCACCGCGAGTAATCTCAAGTGCCAATGGACCAATATCCACGAGCCATTCAATAACTGTTTATCAAGAAATGAATACATCGTATACACATCGTTTACTTCTTCAAACAAACGACATTCTATGCAAATTTGTTGGCAATTGAAATCAAGCAGAAATATGTTTATGTATTTCAAGGCTTCTGTCTCAATCTACAAAACGTTCAAATTTTCTTGTATAATTTAATTATGTACAGTGTGACCCATTTCAATAAAATTCGATTATCTTCGACACATTTCAAAGATATTCGAGTGAGTCGTTTTAAATTGGGTCACCCGGTACGTGAATGCTTAATCACCGTAGTGATATCTGGAAGAATACTTTGCATGCCCAGAAGGTTTTTAAGGCAACTTTCCAATTAAACAGGACTCCACTATAACGTACTTATTGTCGTGCCTTCCATTCAGCATACGGACTACCGTAGTTGCTCTACTTAACAAGCGATTCAAATCAATTTGGTCAATTCATAATTAGTATACGCACGCTTAATTACATTATAAGTCAACTTCTTTTCCATCTGCTCTTTAATATCTAACAATTGTATAGTATATGCTTGTAGGAATTCTTTGAGTTTTTTTTATCCTCAAAAATCGAACAGCTTTTTAACGCAAACATTTTTTGCGTTTAAACGTTTAAACGATTCTCAATGGAAACATTGGTTTTATATTTCTATCCTCGTGACGTGTTCAAATCGAAATAGTGTTTCCCGAACGGCAGATCGTTTAAAAGCTCGATATTTATAACCATTCGATTTCGTCGAAACGGTTTTATTGCTAATGATCGTTCCGATATCGTAATCGATATTTTTTAATGGATTTTCAGTGACGCGAAGTTTCGTTCGTGCGAATGGTATTTAATAAATAATATTGATATAGTAAAATAGTCACGATACCGAAGAAATCAATTGCTAGAAGTGAAAGAATATTTTACTTGAAATTATATAATTAGTGGTTTGTTTTGATTTATTCTTTTTTTTTTTTGGTGCAATTGTAAATTATTTTGGCAAAGGTGTGTCAGTTTTTGTCTATTACGCACTATGCAACTAATATACGAAAATGCAACTTCTATGGTACCAAGCACACAATATACGAATTTAAATAAATATAATTATATAATATATATAAATATAACTGTAACTTAAAAAATCGATATATAAAGGGTGAGTCCGAAGAAACAAAACACCTAAATATCTCCGTTACTTTTCGTTGTACAAAAAAACTTCTTAGGACAAAGTTACACTGTTTGAAGGGCCACATGTAACGGTGAAAGAGAAAAAATTTTCAAGGCCATTTTTTTACAAGATTTCAAGGTCATTGATATTTTTTTAAATGGAATGAGGTATTTTTTAATACATCAATCGATGCAGCTGGACATTCGCTATAAAAAAGTACTAACCTATGTATGTCGAAAGTTAGTAGTTCACGAGATATTTCAATTTAAATAACTCTAAAACACCATTCCTGTTGTAATAAAACGTTAGCGTTTACTTGCTAGTGTAAATTCAAGAAATTGAAATTGAAATTGAAAAATTGACGTTGAAAATGAAATTGAAGATTTGAAATTAACGAATTGAAATAGAAACATTGAAATTGAAGTTGAAATTGAAATTGAAGAGTTGAAATTAACGAATTGAAATTGAAAAATTGACGTTGAAATTAACGAAATGAAATTGAAAAATTGAAATTGACGAGTTGAAATTGAAATTGAAGTTGAAGGATTGATATTGAAATTGAAGTTGTAAGGGTTGATATTGAAATTGAAGTTGAAATGGAAGAGTAGAAATTGAAGTTGAAATGGAAGAATAGAAATTAAAGTAGAAATGGAAGAGTTGAAATTGAAAAATTGAAGTTGAAAATGAAATTGATGTTAGCATTTACTTGTGTAACGTCTTAGTACGACAGTAATGGTGTTTTAGAGTTATTTAAATTGAAATATCTCGTGAACTATTAACTTTTGGACATACATAGGTTCGTACTTTTTTATAACGAATGTCGAGCTACATCGACTGATGTATTAAAAAATACCTCATTCTATTTAAAAAAATATCGATGACCTTGAAATCTCATAAAAAAATGATCTCGAAAATTTTTTCCATTACACCATTACATGTGGCCCTTCAAACAGTGTAAGTTTGTCGCAAGAAGTTTTTTTGTACAACGAAAAGTAACGGAGGTATTTAAATGTTCTGTTTCTTCGGACTCGCCCTGTATACGTATATTATATCTATATGTATGTTGTACGCATATATTGTATAAACGTAAACGAATATAAATAAATATAAACCTTAAAATGTCTCCAATTAATTGTTTAATACACTCATGATATTGTTGACTTGATTATTATCTTATCGAAAAAGAGGTACAATAACTATTAAATGTATTTGTTAATTAACACGATAGTTTGATAAACTTTCTTTCTCGAAATAATAACATTTAAAAAAAGAATAAGATTGTAAATAGTTGCACAGTGATAGTTTTTCAATGAATTCAGTTGGTTTTGTAATTTGCATGGAAACATAGTTGACAAACTTTTTACAGCATCGATTATTAATTCCTTCGAACACTACTGTATGTACAAGTTTTAATAACAATGCTTTTCACAATGATTATTATATAATTATTATTATGATTAAACAGAATTGTGAAATTAATTTTCTAATTCCATTGATGATTGAAACGAAGTTAATTCTACATTTTATAATAAGTTAAAAATATGTTAATTCGATTTGTTTAACAAAGATGAATGTTTTAGTAATATTTTCAACGTTCTGTAAAACAATAAATGTTTCTTTATTCTTTTATTGTAAAACTAAAATGAATACAAGTGTGTCTAATTTATAACACATTCTTTCATCGTATAAAAAACAATGGTAAATAGAGACTGGCTTCGTTAAATAAAATTTGTAAATGAGACTAGGCGTCATAAGAAACAGCAAAATTCTAAATAAAAATTAACAGTCACTACATTTATATTTGTGTCGATGAAAAAATCTCAGGAAAAATTCCAAAGCCTTTATTATTTATTGTTTATAAACGTCCTTAATAAATAATTAGATAAGTTATTTTTTTACGTTTTTCTTAGACAACGGAAGTATGCTTGGACTTTGGCAACTCCAATGTTCATCGAAGTCTTCATATACATGTAGGCGTTAGGCATATTCAATTTTTTTTATATTTTTATTTTTAATAAATTTATTTATAGATTATTTAGCAATTAATTTATTTAATAATTATTTAAAATGACAGCTACTGAACTCGAATTAATACCATACACATCTACAACGGTAATGAAAAAATTCGTTCAATCATTCTCTTAACGAGTTCGAAATTGTCGTACTGAAATTTTGAATTACTAATTTTGCTGACAATTCTTTATTTCTTTATTTTGGTCAATTTTTTCCTGATCCGAATAACATTTAATTTTTTTAGAAAATATTTCCAATGCCGAATTAAATATGTCAATTGATTTTCTGTAAATGTTGTTATGTTTTACATGCAAAAATGAAATAAACAGTTGTAAATTATGCGAGTCCGACGTTGTATGAGTGCACATAGTATTTATAAATCTGAATTCTCGGAAGACTTTTTTCATGTTAGTTCTTAAACTATTTTGCGAAGAGCGTACACACTTATTGATAGTTGTTAATCACTTAAATAATAACAAATTATTAACCTTCTATAACTTCGCAATATTTCAATTTATATCGTCGCGAATTGTTTGCGCTTCAACCATAAAATTTATTCGAACCATTCTTACTGCAGAAACTCAACAAACTCTCTTGAATACAGTGATATTTCGTTCACTAAAAAATTATTTAGACACGTCTCAATGTTCGTAACGTCGTAACAAAAATATCATCGTATTCAGAAGAGTCTATAGAATTTTTCTCTGCAAGAATTACTCAAATAGCTCCTATGAGTACGGCACAAAAATTTCGCAAACATGAGAGGGTTGGTTATATGAGCGCAAAATAGGTGTTGTAATTAGGTTAATCTATTAAGTAGTCACGATATGAAGACTTATAGATATGAAGACCTCTCGTTGGCGCATCTAGCTGCAGTCCGTGCGATCGTTCGTTGATTTCTTATCGTATCAATCGTGTTATCTATTTACAAAATTCTTTTTTTGAAGAAGTCCCTTGTATTTGGTCGCACACACTGACTATAGCTCGTTCTAAATCGAATAAAAGGAAGACCTATATTTCTTCTCGGCGCGAGATTTCTCCTACCGTTTGCTTTTTCCCTCTCTCTTCTTCGATACAATCTCTTCTCCCTCCAATTCAATTATTCCATTACGTAACCATTCTCATTTAAGCGAAATTATGATTATAAGGATATTTAATAATATCCTAAATATGTTTAAAATAATCATTGTAACATATTTTTCAGTGAGAAACCAATCTTTTTCAATAATTTATGATCGAAATCATTTGTTATCGTTTCATGATAATTGTCATATAAATGAAGTGTACATTTATATTTAATTTATTTCATAATTTTGATTTTAGGTTTTTTTTGATAGAAAAAATAAAATTTTTCCGATGCAAACGATCATGTACTAAAAAAGTACTATCTCATTCCCACCCCTAATCCTGCGCCACCGTCACTTCCAGTGGCCATTTCCGGCACTATATACTTTTTACATCAGAAAAACCATGATTGAGAAAAGGAACGAAAATATTGTGATCGACGTCGAGAGTCGCTTCGGTTTGGCAGCGTTTTTGTTAACCCATGGGGGTGAAGACGACGGTAAAATTGGTGGCCGTTCCGTTCTATGTCCCTCGTGGACAGTGCTGCCCCCCATAATCTGCGTGGAACTTAAGTCGTCTTCGTTGCCGGCCGAATCGAAGTCGTCGAAATTGTTTCCTGGTGGTCGTCTGCCGCCATTGTTCTTTTTCTTCCCCTTCGACATCATGGGTTTCTTACGAGGTTTCAGGTCCATGTTCTTTGCTATGGGGCTGGGCGTTGTTTTCACGGGAAGGAACAGTTCTACACAAACAAATATTTCTTATTAACAAATGTCTCTGAGTGTATGTATACTTCTATTACGAAAAATATTGGGCAGTTCCGATTTTTTAAATAAAATGTGAACAAATTTTTATGCGTTTCTATAGGGCTCGACAAGTGAAGTAATTTTTGTCGGAAAAGTATTTCGAAATTCGGCTTCAGTTAGCAGTTATGGCATGGCGGTTTGAAAGCGTTAAGCGGCCCCTAGACGTTCAATAATATTGTCAATACGCCCATCAATAATATTGACGAGGCGCATTGAAAGGGCATATCGACCGTTTAGAACGTTTAGTTCAAACGCATTGATCAATATATTGAAGCATATTGATAGAAATTTTGATTGAAGCCCATTGACGTTTAGGAGGTTTATCGTCAATATTTCGTCAATCTCACTAGACAATGATGCGATATGGTGCAAAATTTCTCGCGCATGCGCGGGCGAAACAGTTAACGTATCAATATTACGATTATGAGGTAACAGAGCTCTGAGGCAATTATATTGGCAGGAATGTACCGAAACAATCTGTTCCGGACAAAAAGACTCCAGGACATGTCCTACGAGTTATAAAATATACAGAACTACACATGTTATACATTCATTTTTCAAAATCAAGTCATACCAATTTTTTAAAATTCGGCGGGGTACTCAAGGTACCCCATTTTATCGAGAATCTTACTTTACTGAGGCTGAAATCGCTGTGCATACGCGAGAAATCTTGCACAATATCGGATCATCACGTACAGGCAAAATGGCTAGCGCACAGATTACGATTCCGACGCGGAATGAGAATTTACTCGTGAAATCGAAAGATTACTTTGACCACAGCAAGAAACATATTTCATCGCAATCGGAAACTTCTGCGAAGTTTTATGATCACGACATTATAACAGTCAAAGAAGAACATTTTTCCAAAGCTATTCTTAACACATTACCGACCGGTGATTATTGCTTAATTTTGAAAAATCTATGTTACATGGTTAAATACTTTTTAATGGAACCATTAATAGTAACAGCAATTTTCATTATGAACTAACAAGCCACCCTCAATAACGTCATCTAATAGTTTTATTTAAGCTTGCAATGTAAAAGAAAATTTCTATGCTTTCTTTTGGTACAGCACAAATATTGAAAATCCTATTAATAGGCTTCCGGTAGGTAAAGTATTAACTTAAAATAAGGCAGATTAAAGTTATCTTTGTATTGAGGTTAAGTTTTTGTTTTTTATAAGCAATAGCCGTGGTGTTATCTACTCTAAGCAAAATATCACAATCCATTAAATCTTTTGCAAAACACTTAATTTAAAAAAAGGCAGCTAAGAGTTCTAAACTGTTAACATGTAATATTAACATTAACATTGACAAATTAATGTTAATATGTAATATGTAATAGTTGATCCGTCTCATTCCAAAAACCATGAATTCTTTCTCCCTTACTGTACGCCTCCATCCTGTTCGGGACGTAACCGAAAAAATTTCTAACTGGGAAGACGGTTCCCTGATAGGATTGAATGTTGTCATAACCTTTGTTTTCCACCTCGTCACAAATGCGTCACAGTGCGCAGTCGCCGTATTGATAGCTAGATTGACGAGATTGTTGAAGTGTATTGACGGGAGCTTTAATATTATTGTCAACCTACATTGACAATATCATTGAACGTCTAGGAGCCGCTTTAGGGCGCGATTACAGTGGATCCGATGTCGCACGATTCGGCCGACGTCCGACGTTGTGTCTCTTTTTCACACGCTCGAAAAAAGAGACAGATGCATCGGACGTCGGCCGAATCGTCCGACATCGGATCCACTGTGATCGCGCCCTTAGGATTCTGTGTGGCGACGGCCCCTGCACTCCTACGCCAATGACACGCGTTGGGTAGATGTTAAAATCGTTGTAACTTTTGATAAAGACGAAATGTAGGAAAACTTTTCCAACAAAAGTTGCTTAGTTTTCTTAGATCTATATGACCACACCAAATTTTTTCCACATTTTGCTTAACAATTTTTTAAATATCCGTTTGAAATGATCACAATTTAATATTGTTTCAACTTATTCATTTATTTAGACTGCGCACAGTGGGCTGTATGCCCGATTTCAGCGGTCAAAATTCAATTTTTAAAACTTTACATAAATTGTAAAATTTTTGTAGCTTCAGTTAGTTGTATATCTGAGGAATAGTCTCCCATTATTCGTTTTCCATTCATGTATCCATAAAGCACTGAAATTTGTCGGAAGTTTGAAATTCTGTTAACACGTTTTCATTTTTCAACATATTCACCTATTAGTAATCGTTACCTTATTTACATACACTAACAGATTTTTGTTTTATAGAAGTTTTCTTAGCTAAGTATAAGGTATACTTTTAAGAAAAATTCACTTTTGTACTATATACATTTGTTTAGTTATTAATATTTAAAGATAACCAACGATTCAGTCACTTTCTTTATGATTCTAAGACTATGGTAATGACTTAGTTATACCTCCGGGTGCGACCGGGTGTTTATTTCTCTGCTATTGTGTTCTTTGAAGTTTTCTGATTAAGATGCATGAAACAAAGTCTGCTACTACGCGCTACTACGTGTTTTATAGTAGATCTACCAAAAAATGGACATCGCGCGCGCGCGAAAATCGCAGCATTTCTCACATCCTGCATGTTCGCATTCGCTATATCTTCGTATTCACTTAAATAAATACTAAATAATAATAATAAACACACAATATACACTAAAATAAGAAAACAGTATACACGTGAAATTTAAATAATATACAGGGTGGGGCAATAACTATGTCCACTTTGAATATTGCCTTTATTTGTAATAATACGAAAAAATGTTATGGACAAAATTTGCACGTATAGAGGGGGCATGTTGTGACATAAACATTTTCTGCGTGGGTGGAGCCATAGTGGGTGGAGCCATAATTAATATTGATTTTTTTAAATCGGAAGCCCTACTTTTTGCATCATGCATCGATAGACTATCGAATTCTGAGTAAAAATGTATTGACCTCCATATGTCTTAAATCTAATAGTTCACGAGATGTTATCGAAATAATTTTCTTTCTTCTTTTGATAATATCTCGTTAACTATTAGGTTTAGGACATACGAAGATGAACACTTTTATGCTCAGAATTTGATACTCTATCGATCTATGATATAAAAAGAAGATATTCTGTTAAAAAAAATCAAGGTGACCTTGAAATCTCCTCTATGCGTCTACCTACACAGAAAATGTTTCTCTCTGAACCGTGCAAATTTTGTTCATAACATTTTTCCATTCTATTATAAATAGCGGAGATTATTCTTTGTAATAACTATTTTAAAAAGATATTTTAATTATAAATGATTACACTTTTCGATAGTGTACATAAAATAGACGAATAACGTTAAAATATTGATTATAATCCGCAATACTTGATTGAAAAATAGCTACAAACTTGACAATCTAATACGCTCCTCTTTATGAACAAATTTTGCACTCAAAACATCCGTTTCAGCACAAACGGTATACAATACAAAAAGTAGAAATCTCAAGCTTTAAAATGGTTGTTTTTTCATCAAATTTGGGTAAATTTTAGCAAAGTTACAGCAGTTTCAATATGGAGCTAATTTTGAACTAGTTGTGGCCGCTGAAATCGGGCATATGGCCCACTGTGCCACGTGAAAATAAATCGTTGTGAAGTTATCAGAGGTGATTATGTGGTTAATGGCTCATTGTTATTTACCTTGTAACCGGACAACGCCGTCGGCCTTGCCGAGAGCGTTCTCGGACGAGCAAACATACTCGCCGAAATCCTTTTTTTCTAGGGAATTGACAGTTAGGTTCATCTGCCGGGTGTAATCGTTCACCGCGTAGTCTGACATCACGTATTTGTCACTGGACAGCAGCTTTCCGTCTGTACCGAGAAACGAGAATATTGCGGGTTTTTAATTATTGCCGGCCCTCCAGTTCTCGTCTGTGTCGTTCATTTGACGGAACACCAGTGCCGCAGAAATTTACCGAAACATACCGTTCCAAAAATACAGTCGAACAGTGTAACTCGAAAAATTCTACAAGACAACCATTTTGTTTATTCTGCTCCGTTGCGGGAAAACCTTTAGGTGTATCTCGAAATAAAATTTAACTTGTACTCAAATTATTTATTGCACATCCGGATGCATTAAATACACAACGACTGGATTACGAATTATGCAAAATAAAAATTGTCGGCATCAATTGCGAGATACAAGTGCTACGTAGACGTTTATTTCTTCTATTGGCACCCAGTCAGCTAAACCTACCATGGCAGAAAATCGGCGGAATCTGCTAGGAGACGCAGGCAGCAGATTTTCAGCGGACGGTTCGCATAGCGCCCCCTACACCATCAGACTGCAATTCCTGCGTTTTCAATTTCAACGATAGAGCGCATATACAATTATACATACATATAAGTCAGCTCTAGATTTAGAGACTAGGTTGTGGGCTTCGCTCGTACATCAAACGGCCTGGAGAAATGCGAAGAGCGGGGCCCCGGCCGCTCTACATACGATCCTACAGATGTGGGAGGAAAGGGCATAAGGGTGTGGGTCCTTAGTTGACCTTGGTCGAGCGAGAGTGTAGTGGCGCCCTCACACACCGCTAGGTACACGAGGATTGCAAGGGTCCCGTAAATTTCAAATCACGTCTCGCTAATGCACATTTGGGGCCCATACGTAGTCACAATCGCTAGATAAAAGACCCACCTAGAGCGCTTGGTGTCTAAGATGGCCTACTTTTGCGTTTTCGAGGCGTAATTTTCATTATTCGGTAACATGTAGCGGAGTTCGAGAAGCATTGGTCGGCGCGACAGTGCTGCCACTGTCAAGACACATACATTTTCTTAAATATCGAAAGATTTAGGGTTCTTATAGAAAAAAAATATACATCCGCATATTCAGGGACACATACTATGTCGATGCAACCTTTCTTATGTTACACTATACGTGTTTAAACACATAGTTCGAAACAGGGACTGAAACGGTTCTGGAAATAACTGTTTCAAACTGTATATCAGTTCTGATCGAAACAGTTATGAAGAACCGAAATGATGTTATAACTGTTACGAGAAGATCGGTTCTGGCTTATATCGGTTACGGTTACGGTTCTGGAGAACCGATATTATTTCGGTTCTGTAACTGTATTTTTCAGTTCTGGATTTCGGTTCTGCATTTCGGTTCTGCATTTCGGTTCCGGATTTCGGTCCTATCATTCTGTATTCTGTATTGTGTTCGGTCAGTTCGGTCTTATATATTTATTATGTAAGTAGTTATTTTTCGTTATTTATAATTTAAACAATCTTTAAATAAATAAATTTTTATAATTTGTTTCTATATTCGTTATTTAAATTCTTATTTCAATCATTTATTGTTAAAATAATTGTTTAAACAAATTTTTATAATTTGTTTCTATATTCGTTATTTGAATTGTTATTTCAATAATTAATCGTTGAAATAATTGTTTAAACAAATTTTTATAATTTGTTTCTATATTCGTTATTTGAATTGTTATTTCAATAATTTATTGTTGAAATAATTGTTTAAACAAATTTTTATAATTTGTTTCTACATTCGTTATTTGAATTATTATTTCAATAATAATTTATTGTTAAAATAATTGTGTAAACAAATACATTTTTATAATTTGTTTCTATATTCGTTAATTTATTGTTTAAATAATTGTTTAAATAAATAAATGTTTACAACCTATGGAAATGTGTTTCGATATTTATTAACTTCCCGATTTTATAGGGAAGTTATTGTAATGACCCCGAAAATCGAAAATAGAGTTTTTAGCAGATCTTCACGTTTCATGGTCATTGGAGTCATTTTAGACTATTTTTATCAAAATGTCGGTATGTGTGTGTGTGTGTGTGTGTGTGTGTGTGCGTGCGTATGTCTGTTTCTATGGTATTGAATTTTTCGTTAACGTTTTCTGAAAAAGTAACAACGCGATCAGAATGATGAATGATGCAATTATGTGCCCCGCTGTGACTTAGAGCTGATTAGATTTTGGTCCATTTTTGTCAAGTAGTTTTTTATTTTATTAGTTTTTTTCGAAAGGGGTTGATTTAACAATGCAATTTATACGAGAGGACGGAAATTTTCCACCGAAGAAACAAACGTAATTACATAAAAATTAAAAAAATTTTTTTTATTTTTTTTTATTTATGCAACTAATGTTAATATTACCGCTTACAATAATCGAAAATTATCCCAATGCAAGAGTGGGTTTATCATCTCTACTCCCGAGAATACATTTTGGGAGAATATCGATGAAAGTACAAAAAAAGAAACGATGTTGGCGATGTTGACGAAGGAGTAACGAATCGGGAAGTTCTTTGTGTGACTCTTGGAGAGTCTTTCACCAAATAAAAAACATTAATAGCAGTAGGCCCTACTAGCCATGCGTACCACTAACCCTCTCGCAAGAGCAGTCCTACCCGCGAGCTCGCGAAGCGAGCGAGCAAAAACAACCCTACTCGCGAGCGAGCGAAGCGAGCGAACCACAGTAACCCTCTAGTTACTTAAATACCTGTATATTGTTGAAACAATTATTTAAATGAATAAATTTTTGTATTTTTTGTATGTCAGCCAGTCCGTTGCGGCAATTTTTGAAAATATGTCGGTAACTGAAGGCAAATGTCGGTATATTCATAGAGAATAGTTATTCAAAATGTTGATTTCTGCAACGTACTAAAAAATTATTGAAAGCGATGAGTTGAGATGGTTGGGATATCTGTAACTACACTGTCCAACAAATTCCAACTTTTTTTGCGCTGATTCCGAATCTGTCCTTAATTTTTCTCCTAGACACACAGTTTTTGAGAAAATTGAGTTTTAAAAAAAGACATATTTTTCACTTTTGAACAAATATTGTGATGTTATTATAAAAGGTATTGAATTGTTCTTTACAGCAAAAGATTCTGTAGACTTTCCCGAATACAGTGATATCCAATATTAAGACATTATAATTGTTTAGACATATGTAAACAATGATTAAAGACGGAGAGACACCACTTTTGCCCCAATTTTTGTGGATATTTTTGAATTTATTTAACTAGATCAGGGGTGGCCAACCTTCTGCATACCATGCGTAAATTTTTTTCAGATATGATATCAGATGCGCCATACAACTCGAGCACATTTTCTAATTTCTTACTTTCTACTTTCTGTTGCGGATGGAAAATAGGAATAGGGATAGGATCTGCTTCGATTAGGGGAGGAAAAGGGATAACTCAATCACGCAACTAAATTAATTAACTTATGCACCAATCTACAATAGTGAGAAATGATCTTTTGGACGAGAGGGCGATCGCTGTCACGAACACTCCAATTCCCACCCTATAATTGTAAACTGTCAAAAAATTGCGACGAATTGATGAGTAAGAAGGCTGTATAAATTCAACTGAGAGCTCTCAGTTGGGTAATGGCGCCTACTTCAAAAGAATAAGTATAGGCGCAAGGATCCAATGCGCCACTTGTAATTATCCAATGCGCCACGTTTGGCGCATGCGCCACAGGTTGGCCACCCCTGAACTAGATAAAGGTCCAGCGGAAAATCGAACTATACCACGCGATAGAGCAGACTTTTATCTTGAGGAACCACTCTTTCAAGTTTGCGTGGTCGACGTTTTTTTCTAACCAAAAAGCAAAATATCTTCGCCCGACATGAGTTGCCGTCAGTAGCACTCACCACTAGAACGGGCTTTCGCCGCGCCGCGCCGTATCCTTTAAATAAGTGTTTCAACAATGTACATGTATTTAAATAATAAATATCGAAACACATTTCCATAGATTGTAAAAATTTATTTATTTAAACAATTATTTAAACAATAAATTATTATTGAAATAATAATTCAAAAAATGAATATAGAAACAAATTATGAAAATTTATTTGTTTAAACAATTATTTTAACAATAAATTATTATTGAAATAATAATTCAAATAACGAATATAGAAACAAATTATAAAAATTTATTTATTTAAAGATTGTTTAAATTATAAATAACGAAAAATAACTACTTACATAATAAATATATAAGACCGAACTGACCGAACACAATACAGAATACAGAATGATAGGACCGAAATCCGGAACCGAAATGCAGAACCGAAATCCAGAACTGAAAAATACAGTTACAGAACCGAAATAATATCGGTTCTCCAGAACCGTAACCGTAACCGATATAAACCAGAACCGATATTCTCGTAACAGTTATAACATCATTTCGGTTCTTCATAACTGTTTCGTTCAGAACCGATATCATAACAGTTTTCAGTACCTGGTTTGAAATTTACCGAAGTACATCCCTAGGCGAAGGGTTGGGTGCAACTATAGTTTCGGCATTTTTCGCTAGGAGCGCTAATGTCTGTTTCTCATCATTCAGTTATTGTTTTACCGATACAGTGACCGATACAGTTGTAGGAGTTAATAAGATGGAAAGTGATAAGAAAGGAGCTCGGCCAATATGAAAGAGAAGAAGGCAAAGGAAGGAGCGTTTCGTCCTAAGCCCGCTAGAGGACTCATCAGTAAGGCTATTTAGCGGGCCCTGCCCTAGACGTTTTTGGGATGTCGGAAGGCGGTTGAGAGCGGTATATATATAAATCATTGAGGAATCGAGTACTTGCGGGAAAGGTCTTTTAACTACCTGTCCCTCTTGTGGCGCATGTAGGAAGTTAGGTCGCCACACAGTGACTGTATCAGTAAAACAGTGACTGAATGATGAGAAACAGACAGTAGCGCTCCTAGCGAAAAATGCCAGACGATATTCCCAGGGTAACAACCCTTCGCCAGCCACTCGTGCTACTCGCGACCCTGGCTCGTAACATATTGTACATGCGCGTCCTCTATCGTTGAAATTGAAAACGCAGTAGTTGCAGTCAACAAATCGTCCCTAGATGTTCTAACAGATATCTGATGGTGTAGGGGGCTATGTACCAACCATCTGCTGTAAATCTGCTGCCTGCGTCTCCTAGCAGACCCTGCTGATTTTCTGCCATGGTAGGTTTGGCAAACTGGGGTGTAATGTAGGGGTGCAATGGATTAATATGGTTTGTTACCTGGATTTCTGTACCATGTGTTCATGGCATGTGGCGAGGCTTCTACACGACACCGCAGAACAACATTGCTGCCAATCGGTGCTACCAGTAGCTCGTCCTTCACTTTTATAACTGGTCGAACTGAAAACAAACGATTGTTGATGTTTAAAACGGTGACTGCCAAACCAATGTCTATGAAGGTTCTTTTTTTAATGACTACAATGATTGGAATTTCTCTGGTGAGAAAATAATGAACACCCTGCTCTTGAAAATATTTTAAACTGAAATGTTCCTAGGAAGTTGAACCTATTGTACAACTTTGAGAACAAAAATTCATGCAACATTGCTCGTAGGCTCAATTTTCACTATTTTCTAGGAGATTTTTATAATAATATCCATAATAATTCCATTTGAAAATTGTAAATTCCATCTTCACGGTGTCTGGAAAATAGCACCTGTTATAACTTTGCCGATAAAAGTCTGATAACAATGTACCTAGGCTCAGTTGGGAACTTGAAGTTTCTACTTTCGACATCTGCCCAGACAACCAAAAATCCAAATTTGGACGACCTCTTGCCAGCGCGTATGCCGCGCCTGTGCCGGCCGTAGGACCAGGTATTTGGTCATGGGCACAACCAAGGCGCAATGCCCGCCATTGGACCCTGAGTCTGCCTTTGTTTAAGAGAGCAGCACGGTCGCACTGATGTGGCGAATGCTGAATGGCAGCATCGTCGCACTGGTGTGCAGTGCCGCCAGTTGAGCTCCAAACGGAGCTCACACATTCCCCTCTTTTTCCTCTTCCACTATCCCATTCCAGCACCATGCGCACACTCCAACGTCCCCCACTAAGATCGTAAACTACGGTGCCCGTGCCGTAGATAGGACTGGTCATCAGAGAGGGGGTACTTGATTCCCCTCGATTGCTGGCGACCTGGCGACATTGCTGATGTGGCTGGCGAATATCGTTTTACAGGGCAGCACCGTCGGCGAGGGTAGGTCGCACTAATGTGGCAGATGTCGGCGAAGTAAACTTTTATCGTACCAAATATACAGCACTCGTCCTTTTTACTGACAATTCGAAATACCGATTTTTGAATGCAGAATTATATTTTCTGCACATTAAAGGAGAAAAAACGAGGAAAACAGCATCCGCCACATCAGTGCGACCGTACTGCCCTCTTAAACAAAGGCAGATTTGGGGTCGAGCGGCCGGCATTGTACCTTTATTTTGCCCATGTAAAAAATACCTGGTCCTACGGCCGGCACAGGCGCGGAATATGCGGTGGCAGGAGATCGTCCAAAATTGAGCCAATCCGGTCTTGAGCAGTTCCGAGCGTAGCTTGGACAATATTCTGCCCGTTTCTGCCCTAGGCAGGCTTGGCTGAAGGCGCACCTGGTTGTCTGGGTGTGTGAGGTATTGATTTACTAAAAAGATTTTTGCACTATCGCTCGGAAAGATGGAGTACCCATATGTCCTATTGTTAGAAATAGGGGTGTGCGAGATTCCCGAAAATGTTCGGGACTCCCGAAAATATACGGGATCCCGCGAAGATTCGGAATTCCCGAGAATTTTCGGGATATAGAATATTTGGGAAAATTTAATATAAAATATTTTATACCCACTATTTTTACAATATGTTATTTTTTTTTTCGACCCTACCTTTTACCATTCATAATCTCATAATAGTTTCCTCCGTTGAACAACTCACGAGATCCCGATGTTTGGAATCAGATAAAAAAATTACATTGAGATGGCTCGAAACATGATGGTTTGATTGTCAATCACTGATTGACTATTCTGCATTCTGCATTGTCAGAATTATCGAAATTCGCAATTACTTTCTAGAATATTACTAACATAAACCTTCCCGACTAATAAGATATGTAATCTTCGAGAACACAATGGCTTTCAGATTGTTGTAATTATTGGAAGCATGGAGAAACTTCAAAATGTCGGGAATCCCGAGAATATCCGGGATTCCAGAGAATTTTCGGGATTTCGAAAGACTTGGGATACGTCCCGATCCCGCTAGAAATTCCCGTCCCGACCGGGATCTCGCACACCCCTAGTTAGAAATGTTTTGAACGCATTTGGTCTCTGAGAAGTCCCTAGGATTTTTAGTAGTATGAATAAGTGCTTGCTTGCAAGCATGGCAAGCGGATTTCGGAGTGGTTGGCACAGACCGAAGCAGTATGTATAAATCTGACGAGCTATGAAATAAGAAGCGCGGTATCATGGTTAAAACACAAGGTTTTCCGAGTGGGTGAATTACTGCACTGCCGGGCTGATCAAATATTTACCTGTCAGCGACGACGTGGATAAATCGCCGACTTGAAAAGCTAATTTCATAGTAATTTATCTAACGGTTAATATTGAACGCGATGAAAACATAATTAATAGTTGCACGCTTCCTTAACGCTACTAAACAGGCTGCATAGCGTTCTCATTTATAGAATACTCTCTGGACGAAGAAAATGGCCGACATTGTTTACTGCAACTAGTTTCGAAATGTTCAACACGGACATCAACAAAATACAATCCATTTATACATTATATAGTTTAAATATCTGTGCTGTTATGTACAATAACCACCACTTTTTGATGTACTTGCCTTTAAAAAATTGGAAAAGGAAGCTTAAAAAGTATTCTACAATGCAGCTCATGATTCTTTTTGATACCTCAATTATTCAATTTTTCATAAAAATTCTTTGATTTCTAAGTAGAGATTAGTTTCGGTAAAACAGGGTCACGAAAATTGCAAATTACTCCGCCCTTTTCTAACTTGTTCACTCTCTCAAAATTGAAACAGAAAGGTACGAATCGGTTTCATACTTCGGGAAAAATGTGGAAGAAGTTAATACATAATTGCAAACAGGTTGCTTAGCGTTCTCATTTATATAAAACTTTCTGGACGAAGAAAATGGCCGACATTTTTTACTGCAACTAATTTGCGAATGTTCAACACGGAGATCGACAAAATACAATCTATTCATACATTATATCTATAAAATATCTGTACAGTTATTTACAATAACAAAAAATAATTAATTATTTTAAATACTAAATACATTATTTGTATTTGAGAAATAACATGAAAAATTTATTTTTGTTTGACGTTTAAATCGAATAATATTTTATTTGAATTATTTTTCATTTCAATGATATTGTTCATTGTTCGAATAAAATATTTTGTAATTATGTCGATAGATTATAAGAGGTTTATTTTGATAAATCAGTCGGAAATATTTTTCAGTTTACCAGCTTTTGTACGTGGAGAGTGACGCGAGTATTTGCGTATGGTTGCGAGTATTTAGTATAGCGAGTTATTTACGTGAAATGACTTGATGTTTTCAGTGTGGAGCCCATGATGTTGCAACGGGGAACTAGAAAGCGAGAGCGACAGCGAGTGCGTAATTAAAGCAACGTAAACACGGAGGTGTTCGATGCTGTACTATGATTCCGGGATTAGGGAGCGACCTATACACTGTGTGTGCTACAATTACTTTACCAGTGCCATTTGATTCCCAAACAACGCATGTACTGCGCCGCCATTATCGAACGACGCGATTTTAAATTCTACTTCTGTCGTTTTGAAACGTTCTATCATCTTCAAACGCGATTACCATTCAAGAAAAACAATGAATGTCCTTGAAACGTCCTTGAAATGTCCTTGACCCTCACTTTTTCAAATACTATCATTGAGGTTGAAAATTGCTATTTAAAATAGTATTCGAGGCAAATATTTGAAACCAATTCATTTGAACTAAACACAAAATAAAAATGCTTCGTTTACATTATTTGTCAAAGCAAAATCAAGTACTTGAAATAATTCGTCACATATATAATAAATTATTCAAATACTGTTACTCGTCAATACTAAATATAATATGATCATATTTATTATAGAAATTATTAGAACGTACCAACCCTGACTCGAACTGTCCTGGATTTGAAGCTTGAAGGCTTCTCCTTACAATGGCGTCAAAAGATTTAATGTACGATTTCATTCCGGCATTTTATTGCAGTTTAACAGGTATGAGGTCGACATTGGAGTAAAAATAAAGATAGAAAACAAAAATAACTAGAGGGTTATTGTTACTCGCTGGCGCTCGCGAGTAGGATTGTTTTTGCTCGCTCGCTTCGCAAACTCGCGTGTAGGACTTCTCTTGCGAGAGGGTTAGCGGTACGCATGACTAGTAGGGCCTACTGCTACTAATGTTTTTTATTTGGTGTGTGACTCTCCAAGAGTCACACAAAGAACTTCCCGATTCGTTACTCCTTCGCCAACATCGCCAACATCGTTTTTCTTTTTGTACTTCCATCGATATTCTTCCAAAATGTATTCTCGGGAGTAGAGATGATAAACTCACTCTTGCATTGGGATAATTTTCGATTATTGTAAGCGGTAACATTAGCATTAGTTGCATAAATAAAAAAAAAATTTTTTAAAAATGAAAAAAAATAAAAAAAAATAAAAAAGAATTTTTATGTAATTACGTTTGTTTCTTCGGTGGAAAATTTCCGTCCTCTCGTATAAATTGCATTGTTGAATCAACTCCTTTCGAAAAAAACTAAAAAACTACTTGACCAAAATAAACCAAAATCTAATCAGCTCTAAGTTACAGCGGGGCACATCGATTGCATCATTCATCATTCTGATCGCGTTGTTACTTTTTCAGAAAACGTTAACGAAAAATTTGATACCATACAAATATACATACGCGCACACACACCACACACACACACACACACACACACACACACACACGAACATTTTGCTGGAAATAGTCTAAAATGACTGCAATGACCATGAAACGTGAAGATCTGTTAAAAAATCGATTTTCGATTTTCGGGGTCATTACAATAACTTCCCTATAAAATCGGGAAGTTAAAAATGTAAAACAAAAATAGAAAGGATAACAATATAAAACAAAAATAAAATTGCAAAATGAAAATACAACGAAATAACAATATAAAACGAAAATAAAAATGTGAAACAAAAATCCAAAAAGTAAAAATAAAAAATTGCTGTCTATAGCCCATTTGAGCCTGTGGTTAGGGTGAACCTGGGCGTTGCACACGTAAATTTCGATGTGTGCTATCTTTTAGTCTTGGAGTGTACGAGGTCGACATCGAAGTTGAATATTTCTGAAAATCGTGTTCGATTTTAATTCCAACGTAGGCGTTTGCGACGAAATTCTAATTAAGAGTTGCGAGATCCAGGGTGTCTTGCTCCTCCTTAATACCAATCGACGTATCGTAACTTTACGGGAATGGCGGCAGACTTTGAATGGATGTGACTGAGAGGATTGCGGGACCGACTTTCGCAAAGTAAGGAAGTGTACAGCGCCTCCGCCATTGGCACACCTGTATGTTCCACGCAGCTGGCTTACCGTGAAACCGTAAGCACTTGAACTGTTTCACGCTTTTCTCGCACGCGAATTTCACCAGACTTCCGCCGGCATTTTCTTTCGAGTACAATAAAATATTCTGGATCTCCTATCGCGTATGCTTCCACCAAAAATTACGATTTTATCCGAGTGGAAAATTTTATCGTTGTTCAAATATAATAATTTTTACAAATTGTTATAATGTAATTTTATTTTTAGAAACTTTCTACGTCCTGAATGTTTTCCTCTAAAAGTGACGATATTTGTATAATGGCCATCAAAAGTGACCATTTTAAATTGCAATCATTTTTAATAAAATTTTCTACTACTAACCTGACTTCAAATTACGCGATACAATTTTCCAAAACATTTAGAACCCTCAATTAGTTATATCTTTTACTAAATATGACGATTTTACTCAAACACGCTTATTTACAGTGGGTTATACAAACTAAAAGATTATACCTAATTTTCTTTCTCTGATCTTTTGTCTTTACATGTTACTTGAACCTAAAAATCATTGAATTGCCAAAGAATTTATTGTTAGTTAATGTCTGAAACTGCCATTGCTTTTAAATAATTTTTTAATCGATAATTATTCAAAATCTGAACGAGACAATTTTTAAAAGTTCTCAATCCTTCAATTGACTTTTCTTTACAATTTTATCCATATACGCAAAACAATAAAATCTAAAAAATTGATATTCATAATTTCGACTTGAACAGAGAACAGGAAAGCAGTACAAATAAAAAATATTGGGCATGCAATTTTTTTATACAATGATGCTAGGGGGTGAAAGCAACCCTCAAAGTTCCGGATGAAAAACATATTTTCCTCGACGTTTCAAAAGCTGTTTGTTCTAGAAAATATTACGTATTTTTAGCAATAAATTTGGCTTCCAGAGCGGTTTTTAAAACATCAATTCGTATGAAAAGACATAAAAAAATCACACAAATTATGTACATGCGTTTTTAAGATTTTAATCATTGCTTCTGTGGTAATAAATAATTTATTAAAAAATGAGGCAGCAAACACGATTTTCAGCTCTTTAAAATTGATGTTTTCGGAATTAACAAAACCTTTTATTTTAATTTTATACACAGAACAATTATTTTGTTCCTGTAACCATCATTTCAATGTAACAGTTTTTCAAACAAAATAGATTTTGCTGTTTCATTAAGTTTACTATTTTTCAAGTAAGATATAAAATCGTTATTTTACTGTTCTATTCATGTAATTATTTTTCAGGAAGAATCAAAGAATTCTACGTCCTGAATATTTGTGAATTTGCTGTATTTTTTCTTGGCTAAAAGCTATCAATTAGTTTGAAGTTAATAGACTGTCCATAAGAAATGCAGGTAATTCCATCATTTCAATCATTGCTCTCTGATCCATTAAATAAATTGCAGTATTTAATGACCTGTTTCATGGCTACTTTGCGGATATTGTCGGTTTGCAATTAAAGCGGCCATACACGCGGGACACAAACGCTCGTCTAATTAGTATGAATAGGAAGACAGAGAGCACAATTAACATTTCTTGGTCCAATTTCAACTGTTGACTTATTTCGAACGTTGTACGCGGTCGGCATTAATTTCGAAATTTAATTTACAACAAATGTGTCAACAAATATTATAGAATTGTCATGACTCAAAAATTTCGAATGAAGTGAAGTAAATTGTATCAATTTAGATTTTCAATCAACTAACACATCAACATCTTTTATTTTGTAATAAATTTTATGCGAAACAATACATAAAATCGTTACTTAAATATTATAATTTATGCCCCTGGGGAAAACCATAATTCTTCCAGTTACAAATTTTTAACAAACTTGATTTGCAATTATTATTAATTTAGACTTAGCTAAATTTCTATATAGCTATTATTAATAACTTATTGAAAATAATCGTGGCCTTTGATATTCCGAAATATCAAATAATCGAACAGTGTGTCTAAGAGAAACATTAACAGTTTTAAACATTTGTGTACTTCTGTAACTTGAAAGGTATGAACCTGAACGCGTTTTTGATAAAATCTTCTAATAAATTATATTATTAACAATATTTGTTTAACTAAATCAACCGTTTAAATAATTAGTTTACGCTCCAGGTATGAATTCTGCCAATTAGCAGCTATAGTGGTCGGTTATGCGATGTAGATACGTGACAAGTGATACGTACAGTGGACGACGACGGAATAACGCTTGCTGACTGTCGGACGCACATTGTTGCTGGCTATGCAAAGATACGTGCCCATCTCCTGTCTAAGAACACCGGCCAATTCCAGTATTTCACCCTCGAAACTTGGCACCTCTGAAATAAAAACAAATTTTCGTTTTCATCTTAAATATTCATTAATAAATATATAAATTTCATGTTTTTCAAGTCCCTTCATCTACTAAGGCTAAAAGACAGGTTAAACTATCCAGCGACACTTGATTTTGCAAAATATTCCTGGGGAGTTTAACCTGCTATAACATTGTGAAACAAAATCGATAAGTAAGAGCGAAGGTTCCAGGTTTATCACCACTAATTGTTTTTTAAAGATTGCCATTTTGCTGGGACGTGGACGAGAAAGAGAAGACCGTTGTCATCCTGGACATTTTGCAACCTCTTATGTCCCTAGGGAGTTGAACCTGCTATAACATTGCGAAACAAAATCGGTAAGTAACTAAACTGGGCTCATTATAAAGAGCAAGGCCTCCAGTTTTAATGCCACTAATTGTTTTTTAAAGATTGCCATTTTGCTGGGACGTGGACGAGAAAGAGAAGACCGTTGTCATCCTGGACATTTTGCAACCTCATACGTCCCTAGGAACTTTAACCTGCTGTATCTTTGTGAAATAAAATCGTAAAACAATGTAACTGGGCCCGTCTTAAAGAACACAACCTTTTCTTTATACCCTTAAAGGGTTTATTGCTTTTTATTAAAACTTTGTTTGTCATAAAACTAAAATTTTCTAAGGAGAACAGCCCGGTAATAAATTTCAAGCCGCCATTTTAGAATCGTCCTATACGGATCCCATATGGTGCCCACCTACTCGGCAATAAATGCCGCCGTAAAACGTGCCACCCACACGTTTACATCGAAATGTAAATCCCTGTCCACAAGGTAATTAATTAACGACAATGACCAGCGAGACAATCGATTATCCCGCATTGACGCGCGATATCTTGTGCAGCGAGGAAAAATATTTTCCCGTCCATAGTTAGTTTCATTCACATTCTTTAACGTGTATCAAAACGATTTTTCAAAATGCAAACTGAAGCTTAAAATAATTTTGTCTCACATTTCATCCGAAAATATTTATCCGATCAGGTCAAAATTCCTTTTGAAATTGCTTCACGTGGAGTATTTTACAATGCAGTTTGGGATTCTTTTTGATACCTCAATTATTCAATTTTTTTCAAAAAAGGAATTTAATTGCCAAATAGAAATTCGTTTCGGTGAAACGGGGTCTCGAAAATTGCATATTACTCCGCCATTTTCTAACGTTTCAAAATTTAAAAAATTGGAATAGAATGCTTAGGGTATTCTACAATACAGTTCGGGATTCTTTTTGATACCTCAATTATCCAATTTTTTACAAAAAAGAAATTTGATTGTCAAGTAGAAATTCGTTTCGGTGAAACGGGGTCTCGAAAATTACAAATTACTCCGCCATTTTCTAACGTTTCCAGATTTAAAAAATTGGAATAGAAAGCTTAAAAAGTATTCTACAATACAGTTCGGGATTCTTTTTGAGACCTCAATCATTCAATTTTTCATAAAAGTTCAAATTTGATTTCTAAGTAGAAATTCGTTTCGGTGAAGCGGGCTTTCGAAAATTGCAAATTACTCCGCCATTTTATAATGTTTCCAGATTTAAAACATTGTAATAGAAAGCGTAAAGAGTATTCACAATGCAGCTCAGGATTGTTTTTGATACCTCAATTATTCAATTTTTCATAAAAGTTCAAATTTGATTTCTAAGTAGAAATTCGTTTCGGTGAAACGGCGTCTTGAAAATTGCAAATAATTCCGCCATTTTCTAGCTTGTTCACTCTCTAAAAATTGAAATAAAAAGGTACGAATCGGGTTCAAGTTTCGGGAATAATGTGGAGTTCTCCGTTTACAGATTACCTATGAAAAAAGTTGGCAAAGTTTGCCTATCGATGAAACGCGAATCGCGTCTCCGAAGCGAGCTGGTATTTTATGGCTTATGATTTTAATTAACTCCGTTTAATCCGTTCAACGAAGCGGAAGGAATATCGCGGGTTAGAGAGAAGGTTTACCAGCTCTCCCGAGCAATTCCCTCGCCTTTACCTTGTGATTTGTTCCAACAGACATCTCTATTCACACCGTTAAGCTCTGTGAATCCTTTCTTAACTCGATCAGCCCATTCCCCCATCAAACTTTCAGATAATGTTTCTCTTTTCAGACTTTCTACCCCTCGAATCGGACAATTTTTCAACGCGGGCTCTGTGGATTATGATTAAATGAAAAGAACTTACTGAAAAACCTTTTTGTTTGCATCTAAATCTAATTAAAAGTCATTTTTGTGAAAATACATTGTGCCCACGAATTTTTATTTTGGAAACTAGCTGTTCCATGGGAATAATTATTAACTTCCCGATTTTATAGGGAAGTTATTGTAATTACCCCGAAAATCGAAAATCGAGTTTTTAGCAGATCTTCACGTTTCATGGTCATTGGAGTCATTTTATACTATTTTTATCAAAATGTCGGTATGTGTGTGTGTGTGTGTGTGTGCGTGCGTGTGTGTGTGTGTGTGTGCGTATGTCCGTTTCTATGGTATCAAATTTTTCGTTAACGTTTTCAGAAAAAGTAACAACGCGATCGGAATGATGAATGATGCAATCGATGTGCCCCGCTGTAACTTAGAGCTGATTAGATTTTGGTCCATATTGGTCAAGTAGTTTTTTAGTTTTTTTCGAAAGGAGTTGATTTAACATTGCAATTTATACGAAAGGCGTATCCACCGAAGAAGTAAACGTAACTATATATATATATATATATATATATATATATATATATATTTAGACATATTTAAAAAAAAATTTTTTCTATAAAATTTAAAAAAAAATTTTTTATAAAATTAAAAAAAAATTTTTTTTCTTGTTTTTTTTAATTAAAAATACGTTTTTTCCAATTATGCAACTAATGCTAATGTAACCGCTTACAATAATCGAAAATTATTCCAATGCAAGAGTGAGTTAATCATCGCCGAGAATACATTTTCAAAGAATATCGATGAAAGTACAAAAACATTTATATTACAATCTTTAAATAAACAATCAGTTCAAAACGAATTGTTAACTGAGATTAAATTGAAAATTAATATAAAATATATGATAATTAATAACATTGATGTTGAAGACGGATTGGTTAATGGAGCATGCGGAATATTAAAATTTATTACTTTTCAAGAAAATACTAAAATTCCGTCTATATTGTGGTTAGATTGTCAATTGGCCATAGTAGGAGTGAAAGTAAGAACTCGTTATCGTGATTATATGAAAAATGCAAATGTAAATCAAAATTTAACACCAATAATAAAAAAATATCGAATCAAGTAAATATTTCGAGTGAAGAAAAATAACAGATCACACGTAGTCAATTTCCAGTGGTTCCTGCTGAAGCGATTACGATTCATAAAAGTCAGGGACAAACATACGAGAAAGTATGTATGGATTTTAAAACATCAGAAATACGAACTTTACAAATGTTGTATGTAGCACTGAGCAGAGTTTCAAAATTGAGCGGTTTATATATTTTGAGAAAATTTAAATTGATAGTATCGAAGAAAACCAAGATCAATACTGCAAACCCGGATAATGATGAGTTGTATCGTTTGCGAAAAACTCATTTAAGACAATTTATTTTGCAACATTAGTATGCTATAACAAGGAACCAAGCGAGCAACGAGCATACGATATTGGTTTAATGCGATGCCATATAGCAAACATTTTGATAAGTAGAGAACTATTGAATTTCCCTGAAAACGTATAATCTTCTTAAAACGTACACTTAATAAATAATAATAATAATATACAGCAACTAACGAATCGGGAAGTTCTTTGTGTGGCTCGTGGAGAGTCACACACATAATGAGACATTAATAGCTGTGGGCCCTACTAGCCATGCGTACCACTAACATTCTCGCAAGAGCAGTCCTGCCCGCGAGCTCGCGAAGCGAGCGAGCAACAGCAACCCCACCCGCGAGCGAGCGAAGCGAGCGAGCAACAATAGCCCTCTAGTTTTTTATAATAATCGGCCAGGTTCAATTTACTGTAAGAATATTTTTTAACTGACAAATTTACGCTAGTAATATTTAAAATTATAAACAAAACCATCCTGCGTGAATTTGGAATTATTAGGAAAACAGGCTGTGTTTAGCAATTTTTATTTCGGAAACTACCTTTCCGATGGGAATAATTATTTTTTATAATAATCATATGGCTCAAGAAGATGGTCGACTTCTTAATTCGAATTGCAACTCGCGAAATGCAGACAGTTCATTCGCATTTGCATTTATCATAGAAAATATATCTTTAGTGCACGCCTTGTCCTTAGGATGCAATTGTACTTCGGCGACAATAAGATACGGAAATGCAGCAAACGAGAAGTTCTGTTTCTCTGTACGAGTGATATCTATTCTCCTAGTTCCGTGCATCTGCTGCGGGTCATCTTGTAACGAGAATGGATGCGTGTCATCAGCATGCACTGTATACGAGCCAATCATTTTGCATCTTTAGTGCAGTAATTACCATTCGCTATTATCGTCGTAATGTGTAAATATTATTGCGCCATTATCGCAATTTGCATGCAACGTTAAATGTTATCTCGTATCTCACCGGTTAATAGAAACGAACGAAACGTTACACATGTAATATGTAACGTGAAACGTGTAAAACGTAATGTGTAATATGGAACGTGTAATACGCGTGTAATATTTAATGTGTAACATGTAACGAACCATATACAATATTAATATGTAACACGTTGCGTGCAAGATACGTGTAATATTTAATGCAAACAATGTTAACTTATCGTTTGAAGTATTATATTTAGGATGTAATATCTAATACGTAACATGCATCATATAATGTGCAACATGTAGTATGTATCATGTAATATTTAACATCTAACATATAAAATACAGTATAGAGCATGTAATATACAGGTGAGTCACCTAACGTTATCACCTCAAATATCTTTGTTGTTTTTAAAGATACATTAAATGTCTTGAGGACAAAGTTGAATGATAAAATTTTTGAAGTGAAACTTCTTTGCTGACGGGACTACAATTTTCTAGCGTAACGTAAGCAATGTAGGAGCGTTACGGAAGTGACGAAATTTCGCGAATAATTCGAATAGTTTGACAAGTAACATTTTCATAATTAATTTACTAACTTTAAAGACTTGATTGGTGAACTTTTAAGATTGTAGAATGTAAAATGAAGCCTTGGCTACATTCCCATTTCAGTTTTATGCAGGTTTGATGCTTAAATTGTTAGTTATTAACAAATTTTGGAGAAGTGGTATGCTATGTATGTCTGTCCTTGTCGCACAGTTCGACACTCCTTGCCTTAGGGTGGATTTATAGTGGAGCGGTGAGCATCGATGATAGCGGCGCGGTGAAAACAAACCAACATTCGTGACAACATTTCGACACATACTAAAGAAAAAGTACATATGTATTTTCTTTGTTTTTCTTTTTTTTTCACCGCACAGCTCACCTCACTGCTCCACTATAAATCTACCCTTACGCATTATGGGAACTTCCGAAACAATCAGCTCGCGCAACAATGGTTAATAACTAATTAATCAAAGTTAATTTGTGAACATTTGCAGTTGGATAACACAGAATCAACCTCCAGCTACTTTCACATGCAGTTTCTCATCGGATTTTGCTTCGACTCAAAGATTTATAAGCAATTATCCAAACCCTTGTTCTAAACTAACCTGAAAAATTTTGACAGGTATCAGGTAAGTAAAATAATAATTTATTTATTTATGACAATTTCGCATTCATCACGAAAGAACCGTTGCACTAATAATATGGATACTAATAATAATTTATTTATTTATGACAATTTCGCATTCAGCTGGAGTTAGTGATTAAACATCATGTCGAAAAAAAACATACGCGTGGAAAACCACGCGCGGCAGAAGTGAAACTTCTTGCAGTCTAGTAATGTTTAGAAGTAAATTAAGTTTGGAAATGGTAAATAATCCTAATGAAGCGAGAACAAGATCAGGAACAACTCTCGATGCAGTATTTGCAAGAGACATTTAGAGAAAATTGAATCAAGAATATTTATATCACATTTTAATGATAGAATCATAGAAAATCATAGAAAAAAATAATGAACGATCAAAATTTGCGACACAAAGAAGGAGAGCGTATGGAAAAGAAAGACATAGTTCATAGCACTTGATTTTGTCTAAATGTCTTGCAAATACTGCATCGAGAGTTGTTCCTGATCTTGTTGTCGCTTCATTAGGATTATTTACCATTTCCAATCTTTTGTTTTTATGCAATTCATTTTAGAGATATCTTCATTTTTTAAG
Source organism: Lasioglossum pauxillum (assembly GCA_933228785.1). NCBI lineage: Eukaryota > Metazoa > Arthropoda > Insecta > Hymenoptera > Halictidae > Lasioglossum > Lasioglossum pauxillum. The sequence goes on from OW121699.1 coordinate 23,260,611, forward strand.
TGGAAATGCCCTTTATTAAACATCTACAATGATAGTCCCTTTCATTACGAATTCAGTGACTATAATTACTCAAGGTCATTCAAGATCACGGACAGAAAAAACGTGTAAAACTAGAAATATGGAAGCAGAATACGTTTGTCCCCAGTGAGACTTGTAGTAAACATGTTAAGGTCCTTCAATGCTATGGAATGTTCTCAAACATCGTCTAGCTGATTACGCTGCGATTTATTTACTAACAGTATGTTTCCAAATACGATTGCGCTATGTCTTACTCAATGATTGGAAGGTCTGACATGATAACGGTTTACTGTGAATGTATACAGGGTGAATTCGATAAAGCAGGACACCTAAATATCTCCGTTACTTTTCGTTGTACAAAAAAACTTCGTAGGACAAAGTTACACTGTTTGAAGGGCCACATGTAACGGTGTAAGGGAAAAAAAATGTCAAGGTCATTTTTATGAGATTTCAAGGTTATCGATGTTTTTTTAAATGGAATGAGGTATTTTTTAATACATCAATTGATGCAGCTGGACATTCTTTATAAAAAAGTACTAAGCTATGTATGTCGAAAAGTTAGTAGTTCAGGAGATATTTCAATTTAAATAACTCCAAAATACCATTACTGTCGTACTAAGGCGTTAGTGTTTACTTACTTGTGTAACGCCTTCGTACGACAGTAATGATATTTTGGAGTTATTTAAATTGAAATATGTCCTGAACTACTAACTTTTCGACATACATAGGTTAGTACTTTTTTATGAAGAATGTCCAGCTGCATCGATTGATGTATTAAAAAATACCTCATTCCATTTAAAAAAACATCGATAACCTTGAAATCTCATAAAAATGACCTTGAAATTTTTTTTTCCCTTACACCGTTACATGTGGCCCTTCAAACAGTGTAACTTTATCCTACGAAGCTTTTTTGTACAACGAAAAGTAACGGAGATATTGAGCTGTTCAGAGTTATGTGGGCCACCCTGTATAATCCATAAAAATTTGGCCGCCAACTAGTGCCTATTCAAAAGATATTTAGCTTTTCGTGCGATACATATCAGTATGGCATGAATCGACCGTATACAGGGTGTCTCAAAATTCCTCCGGGACCCGAAAATGGGAGGATCCTGAGATCATTTCAAGCGACATTTTCCTTTGAAAAAATGTCGTCCACGGCTTCGTTAACGAGTTATTAACGAAAAACACGGACCAATGAGAGCGCGAGCTAGACGCGTGCAGCCCGGCGCGCCGGCAGCCGAGTGTCGGTGGCACGCCGCGATGTCACAACGAACAAAAGTTTCTCGATGATGTGAATCCTCGCCAATTTCGATAAGCTTTGGATATGTTGTCAAAACCATGATTCTGAACAATATTTCTCTTTACAGTCTTTGTCGATCGGCTTTAGTTTACGAGATAATTGTAAAAACATGTAATTGAAAATCGATCGATGTATTATTTCTTGGCCAATCGTGATGAGCTTTGGATATGTTGTCAAAACCATGATTCTGAACAACATTTCCCTTTACAGTTTTTGTCGGCCGGCTTTAGTTTACGAGATAATTGTAAGAACTTGTAATTGTAAATCGATCTCCTCGCCGATTTCGATGAGCTTTATTCCATAGGAAAAAGATATTTAAAACATCGAATAAATAACATATTTCAAAGTCATCGAAATCGGGGAGGACCCACATCATCGGCAACTTTACCCGAACGAGAGAAGAAGCAGAAATTTATCGAATTAAAAACTCACTTATTCAGCCGTTAATCCATTTGCTTATTACTCCGGTGAAACACAAAACACGGACCACCACATTTTCACACAATTTCACACAATTGCTGAGCACTTAGCACACTTTTCTAATTCGTATCGATAGCGAACGAAATTACATACTCCGACGCGGAAAGAGTTCCATGCTCTTCGCGATTCCGCGCGAAACTATGCTCTCCCAGCCTACAATGTATTCGATGAAGGCGTCGTTTAAAACAAATGAAATCGTTCCCAAGGAAATATTGATTTTTCGAGAATCATATGGTATTGATTTTTCGAGAATCATATGATTCTCGAAAACATCGATTCTTGACGAACGAACGATGCTATGGACAAAATATCTCGTGTATCTTTATTACTGATATAACGTGCTATTATCCATTCACAGCATCGTTTCTTCGACATCGCGGAAACGAGATATCTCGTCGATTGTAGTTTCTGTGCGCCTCTGAAAAGGACTAATTAAAAATGTTATAAAAAAAAATTAAACCGACTTTGAAGAAACGCACACATGAACTTAAATACAATACAATCTTTTCGAAGGCGGCACAAAATTGAAAATTTCGAAAATTTCGACACTGGAAATTACGAAAATCCTTATTTAAGTTCGTGTGTGCGTTTCTTCAAAGTCGGTTTAATTTTTTTTTATAACATTTTTAATTAGTCCTTTTCAGAGGCGCACAGAAACTACAATCGACGAGATATCTCGTTTCCGCGATGTCGAAGAAACGATGCTGTGAATGGATAATAGCACGTTATATCAGTAATAAAGATACACGAGATATTTTGTCCATAGCATCGTTCGTTCGTCAAGAATCGATGTTTTCGAGAATCATATGATTCTCGAAAAATCAATACCATATGATTCTCGAAAAATCAATATTTCCTTGGGAACGATTTCATTTGTTTTAAACGACGCCTTCATCGAATACATTGTAGGCTGGGAGAGCATAGTTTCGCGCGGAATCGCGAAGAGCATGGAACTCTTTCCGCGTCGGAGTATGTAATTTCGTTCGCTATCGATACGAATTAGAAAAGTGTGCTAAGTGCTCAGCAATTGTGTGAAATTGTGTGAAAATGTGGTGGTCCGTGTTTTGTGTTTCACCGGAGTAATAAGCAAATGGATTAACGGCTGAATAAGTGAGTTTTTAATTCGATAAATTTCTGCTTCTTCTCTCGTTCGGGTAAAGTTGCCGATGATGTGGGTCCTCCCCGATTTCGATGACTTTGAAATATGTTATTTATTCGATGTTTTAAATATCTTTTTCCTATGGAATAAAGCTCATCGAAATCGGCGAGGAGATCGATTTACAATTACAAGTTCTTACAATTATCTCGTAAACTAAAGCCGGCCGACAAAAACTGTAAAGGGAAATGTTGTTCAGAATCATGGTTTTGACAACATATCCAAAGCTCATCACGATTGGCCAAGAAATAATACATCGATCGATTTTCAATTACATGTTTTTACAATTATCTCGTAAACTAAAGCCGATCGACAAAGACTGTAAAGAGAAATATTGTTCAGAATTACGGTATTGACAACATATCCAAAGCTTATCGAAATTGGCGAGGATTCACATCATCGAGAAACTTTTGTTCGTTGTGACATCGCGGCGTGCCACCGACACTCGGCTGCCGGCGCGCCGGGCTGCACGCGTCTAGCTCGCGCTCTCATTGGTCCGTGTTTTTCGTTAATAACTCGTTAACGAAGCCGTGGACGACATTTTTTCAAAGGAAAATGTCGCTTGAAATGATCTCAGGAACCTCCCATTTTCGGGTCCTGGAGGAATTTTGAGACACCCTGTATAATATGACTGAAAATGATGAAATAATTGAGCTGTAGGTGATAGATACTTGGAAGTAAATGAAAGAGAATGAATGTCACTACTGCTAGAATATTTATTTTATACAATTATGGGAAGAATGTAATCGTGGTTTAACAATCGAGTGTTAGTGTTCCTTCGAATACTGTTCTGAGCATGAGCAAGTATCCTTGCTACATAGTAAAGTAATCATGACTCGGATTTCTACATCAGTGCCTTATTTTTCTACGTAGACTACGGAGGACATGTAGCGTGCTAAATAAATATACAGGGTGTTTCGTTTATAACAGGACACCTAAACATCTCCTCTAGCTCTGAAAATACAAAACATGTTTCTGACGTAATCAAAATGGTTTCAAAAGACGAATTATATGGAAGAATCATTTTTTATAAATTGCAATTTTTTAATAGTTTTTTCAAGGTCACACGCGTTTTTTACGTATATACACACATTTTTTGTTGTTGTATGTTATAACAAACATTATTGTGTATTCATCCATGTTTAGTAGCACGACCTTGAAATGACCGTGAACTCTAAAATTTTTCGTTGAGAACACGTGTTGCAATACGGGAAAAGTTTCGACACTATTAGTAACGTTGCAATAGCAATTTCTCTTAATCTGACGAAAAAATGTTTGAAATAAAAGTTTAACAGTATTAACATAGGTATAAACTTCAATATGTAAAACTTCGAAAAAAATTTGTTTAAAACAAAAAAACAAGGTCGCTTCGATTTTTTAAACATTAAGTTGTATTTTTGATTTGATAGTGTTGTAGCTGGTGTTAAGACGAATTCAACGATATATAATAGTATGACCTTTACACTATTAATAACGTCACAATACTTTTGGCGCGCTAAACTCTACAAATACCCCACTGTGCGCCGTGGTAAAATGTCAAAGATAAAGGTTCGACGGAGATTCTCGGTGTAACGGTTCTTTCGCTTGGTAAACAAACATTATAGTATAATAATACGTAGTATCTTTGTAAACACCGCACGGAGCTCGAACGCACACTGAGCTCCTTCGGTGCGAAGCGAGTCAGTGGAGTGGGGATGAGTCAGAGTGGGAACGCGTAGTGGAGTAGGGAGCGCTGTCGCGCGGAGTGGGGATTGTTGAACGCGACACGCAAGTACTACCGAGCGTCGCACGGGGAGGTGTAACGGTTAAATTTCATAGTTTATATCTCCTAAACGCATAGGCTTTTTCAAATTTTTTTTTAAATATTGCATTGTCATCCAGTTCTGAGCTGTGTTTAACATTTCAAGTCTCTAGCTCATCGGGAAGTTAGTTTAAAATCAATTGCAAAATTTGTACTGAACAAACAAACAAACAGACAGACAGACAGACAGACAAGAAAGCGAGCTAATAAAAACGTGGTAAAAACAACTTTATCAACAATTTTCTTTGTTATAAACAATTTTTGCGGCAAGTTTCTCTTACAAATGTCCACCGATCCAGACGTGTAGTTTCACCCCTAGATGACCATTACTTTTTATTCACCCTGTACGTAATAATGTAATGTAACCAGTAATAAGTAACACGTGTTATTTTATTACTCTTGTGAGAATATTTCGTGTAAGGTACCTGTTATTATTATATTAATTAATTAACATGTAATTCAAGGAATGTTACCTCTTCTCTGTCCATCCTCCCTAAGAATAATCTTCTGCCCATCCTCACGTCTCCACGTGACTATAGGTTGAGGTGAGCCAGTGGCAACGCATTTCAACCTTATATTACCGCCTTCCGGGGTTATCATACCTTTAGCAGACTCATCATCCACTATATCGGGAGGTATCAGTACTTCCATGTACCCTTTCTGAAACATACATAACAGAGAATTTTTGTATAATTTATATATTTTTTTAACTTCATAATTTAAATCAGGCCTGGCCAACACGCGGCCCGCGGGCTGTAGAGGGAAATGGAAGGAACACAATTTTTAACTTTGGGACTTTGTTTGGACTAGTTAGGAAGTAAACATACTAAAGGTCTCTACTCCTAGAAGGTGAGCGGTGTACAGGGGGTCATGTAGGAGGTCCCCTTTTTCGGTTCTCCGCTTATATCTCAGAAACTATGTGTCCTAGCGATAAGACCATTCGATACATAATTAAAGATGACAAAACGTGCCATAAGATTGATTGTATTCAGTTTTTTGCTATCTCGCATAGTTTCCGAGATATTCGCGCTCAAAGTTTAGTAATTGTGAAAAAAAAATTTTTGCCTCACGTTTTTTGCCTTATTTGACTAGCTAACTCTTCAGCACAATTAGTGAACTTTGAGCGCGCATATTTTGTCACCTTTAATTCTGTATAGAATGGTCTTATCGCTAGGACTCATCATTTCCGAGATATAAGCGGAAAACCGAAAAGGGGGACCTTCTACGTGTATTTGAAGTTGAAATTGAAAAATTGAAGTTAAATTTGAGAAATTGATGTTGAAACTGAAAAATTGAAGTTGAAATTGAAAAATTGGTGTTAAAATTGAGAAATTGATGTTGAAACTGAAAAAGTGAAGTGGCAATTGAAAAATTAAAGTTGAAATTGAAATAAAAAATGAAGTTTTGAAATTGAAGATAAAATCGAAAAATTGGGGTTGAAACTGAAAAATTGAAGTTGAAATTGAAAAATTGATGTTGAAACTGAAAAATTGAAGTTGAAATTGAAAAATTGATGTTGGAATTGAAGTTGAAATGGAGAAATTGATGTTGAAATTGAAAAATGGAAGTGGAAATTAATAAAGTGAAGTTGAAAATGAAGTTGAAATTGGAGTGTTGAAATTGAAGTGTTGAAATTGGAATTGAATAAAAAACGCTAACTCGAACAAATAATACCAAAGTGAACTTTGAGCGCGGATATCTCGGAAACTATGCGAGATAGTGAAAAACTGAATACAATCAATCTTGTGGCACATTTTATCAGCTTTAATTTTGTATAGAATGGTCTTATCGCTGGGGCACTTAGTTTCCGAGATATAAGCGGAAAACCGAAAAAGGGGACTTTCTACGTGCCCCGCCTGCACCACGTTCACCTCCTAGGAGTGGGGACTTTTAGTATGATTACCTCCTAACTAGTCCAAACAAAGACCCAAAGTTAAAAATTGTGTTCCTTCCATTTCCCTCTACAACTTTCGTTGACTGGACTAATGTTTCTCGTTGTATGTATACAAAAAATATTAAGTAAATGAAGTGTCATAGTTATAATGCGCAAATGCGACTACGAACTGCAGATCTATATATGTGATACCTTTGATATAATTGAGTTACAGTGCATCAAAGAAATGAAACAAATTTTTTCGTCCACATCAAAAATTAATTTTTATTTCAACTTAAGATATTTTGCATAACGAGTTGTAAGTGCTTTTGGATCCACATATGTTTGTGAAACATTTTTTGGGAAGATGAAATTTACAAAGAGTTCATCACGTGCACCATTAACTGATATCAATTTAGAAAACCAGCTAACAAAAGATGTGCAACGTTGAACATAAATATAGATTTACAAAAATTAAGTGAAAGAAAGGATAAATAAATATCTAATTAATTAAGACTCGAGAGTTAATTATATCGAATCATTGTATAACAATAAAGTTTTATATTGTACATTTTGTATTTGTATTACATTTTTTAAAAGCATGTTTACCTAAAGTGCGGCCCGCTGTAACGTTACGCGTCATGAAAGTAGCCCGTGATACCATTTGGGTTGGCCAGGCCTGATTTAAAGTGTTTCCATATTCATTTTTTGATCGTGGTGGGAGCCCCGAACAAACATGACAGATCAAATAAAATGTTTGAAAATCGAAGAGAAATAAAGTGTGTGCTACGATCGAATCACTTTAATCCAATCGTTGTCTTATCTCGAGTACGACGCTTGGATCGTAACATGTTAACTGGATTCTCGAAACTTTAGTCCGTTAATTCTATACAAGCTAGGTGTGCATGTGCTTAGGTCCGCAAGCAGGATACCGTCCTTAATCCTGGTGTATTTGTGTTAGGTATTACATGACCGCGACCTTGCAATCCTAGAACCCACACCATACATACATATATATGTATAATATACGTATTACAATATACATTTATATACAGGGTGTCCCAAAAATGTTGTACTTCGTTGAAAGGGGTAATTCCTCGTGTCATTTCAATTTACTTTTCCCTTTGCGAAAATGTTCTCCGCGGCTCCGTTAACGAGCTATTAACGAAAAACACAGACCAATTAGGGCGGGGCAATGGGAGGCGGATTCCGGTTAGGCCAATGCCAACGCATCGCTCAACGGAACCTGTCGCCGAGCGGGAATCCATCAACTAGCCGCACTCTGATTGGTCAGCGTTTTTCGTTAATAACTCCATAACGGAGCCGCGGAGAACATTTTTGCAAAGGAAAAAGTTACTTCAAATCTTCTCGGGAATTACCTATTTTAAGGAAGTACAGTCTCGGGACACCCTGTACATAATACATCACACTAACGTAAAACAAACTCTTCCCACGAAGCCGGAATTAACACTTTCGAATCTCACATCTCATCTGAGAATTCCCTTATCTACTGGGTGACTGATTTGAAAAGACTTTTGAGATCTCAATTTTCAAAATAAATCGGTAAAGAGGATTCCACGTAAAAATTGTTTAAGTAAGTGTTTAATTAATAAAGTTTTTAAAATGTTTAAAAAATCCGTGAACTGTTTGTCATCCCTAATTTTGTGTATTCATGACAAATAATTATTTAAATAAAAATAAATTTTTTTAAAATACCACGTTTTTAAAACGGACTAAAAAGTATAAAATAAAATTTTAAAAAACGCCACGTTTAAAAAACGGACTAAAAAGTATAAAATAATTTTTTCTAGCCCCATACAGATTCCTAACCCCTGAAAATTTGTGATTGTGAATTTTTAATAGCTAAGAAAACACTTGTAAGATTTAAAACGAAAAACGCGGGGCGCATGCAATAGATAATTGATGCATGAACACTAAATCACTAACAACTTTATTGCACTGCAAATGATATGAAGTGATGTACGAGATTTCTCAGCGGCAGCTACTCTCTACACTCCTTACTATGTATTATCTTGCGGCCCACGTTTTTCGTTTTAAATCTTACAAGTATTTTCTTAGTTATTAAAGATTCACAATCACAAATTTTCAGGGGTTAGGAATCTGTATGGGGCCAGAAAAAATTATTTTATACTTTTTAGTCCGTTTTTTAAACGTGGCGTTTTTTAAAATTTTATTTTATACTTTTTAGTCCGTTTTAAAAACGTGGTATTTTAAAAAAATTTATTTTTATTTAAATAATTATTTTCTGCTTATAGTCTTGCATGTGTGAAATTTTACAATCGATTTTGAACATTTTGATGAGATTATAACAGAGACATGTAGTAAATTTCAGACGGTATTGCGACGCGTCATATCGAAAACGAACGCCGTGGTAAAATGTCAAAGATAAAGGTTCGACGGAGAATTTCGGTGTAACTGTTCTTTCGCTTGGTAAACAAACATTATAGTATACTAATACGTAGTAACTTTGTAAACACCGCACGGAGCTCGAACGCACATCGAGCTCCTTCGGTGCGAAGCAGGTCAGTGGAGTGGGGATGAGTCAGAGTGGGAACCGAGTAGGCACTACCGGTCGTCGCGCGGGGACGTGTAACGGTTAAATTTTTAATAGTTTATATCTCCTAAACGCGTAGGCTGTTGTAAATTAAAAAAATTTTTTTTTAAATATCGCATTGTCACATATATAGTGAGCTATGTTTAAAATTTCAAGTGTCTAGCTCATCGAGAAGTTAGTTTAAAATCAGTTGTAAAATTTGTACCGAACAGACAAACAGACATACAAGAAAGCGACCTAATAAAAACGTGGTAAAATATTTAATGGCATACCTGGTGATTTCGCGACTTCTCTGTGAAAATCATCATTAACGAACTGCTCCTTTTTTGTAGACATTATTTCGAGATTGTAACAGAGACATGTAGTAAATTTCAGACGGTATTGCGACCGCATCATATCGAAACGCCGTGGTAAAATGTGAAAGATAAAGGTTCGACCGAAAATCTCGGTGTAACTGTCCCTTCGATTAGTAAACAAACATTATAGTATAATAATACGTAGTAACTGTGTAAACACCGCACGGAGCTCAAACGCACACTGACGCACACTGACGCACACTGAGCTCCTTCGGTGCGAAGCGGGTCAGTGGAGTGGTGATGAGTCAGAGAGGGAACGGGTAGTGGAGTAGGGAGCGCTGTCGCGCGGCGCGGCGTGGGATCGCTGAACGCGATGACGTAGGTTTCGCGGGGGGGGGGGGGGGTGAACAGGTAAATATTTAATTGTTATTTCTCTAAAACGAATAGACTTTTAAAAAAATTTTTTTTTTGAATAATGCATTGTCATCCAGTTCTGAGCCATGTAACCGATTTCAAGTCTCTAGCTCATCAGGAAGTTAGTTTAAAATCAATTGCAAAATTTGCCACCGAACAGACAAACAAACAAACAAACAAACAAACAAGAAAGCGAGCTAATAAAAACGTGGTAAAATAGAAGGGTGAAATGTGAAACGGTGAACAATTTCGGTCTGTTTGCAGAAAGAAACAGAAATTGTTACTTACAAGGTTCTTATTAATTTATTGTGTTTGATGTGCAGATTTTTTGATTTTCTCGCTTTTAGGATAAAAGTTTCTCAAGTTTGAATTTACACAATTTGAATGTCGGGTCGTTTGTAGGTGTTATCGCGTGTCTATTTCGCCGAAACAATCGGCGTAAAAAAAATCCACTCTGTTCAGCTGTCCGTGCAATTATCACCGCGAGATGTGACGTCACATTCGGATGCACACCGATTATTAAAATGACTCGCTGTCTGTGCTCTACGTTCTACGCTCTGCAGTGTACACGGAGGGCGCACGCATTCACACCGGGCCGAGTATAATTTTCCGCTCTAGAACGAAACACTCGCAACCCTTTGCACTTCCCGGACAGTCCTCGCGTAATGCAGTTTCTACGCAGTTACTCTACACAATTAATTCAGACGAAAGTACCCCGGAAAGGTCTTGCTACCCCGTGGAAAAAGGATAATTACTTATAGGCAACGCCATCGACCTCTGCCTTTAATTAATTCTTAACTCCATTCCAATTAATTCGCGACGAAATGCTCCGTGAAAATCGACAGACAAATAAGCGCAAATCAACTTTGTAACGTTGCTAGATATCCTAATATCGTCTTATTTTTCCTAATTCGAAATTAAAATAATAAATAAACTAGTACAGTAATTCTTTTTTAGCTTTTTACAGAGATAATACTTCCCAAGATAATAATCCCGTTCGAACGTGGAATTTTAGAGAAAATTAAGCTGGTGGAGAAGGATACTTTTCCAACTGATAGTTATTACACAAATATCTTAATTAAAGTAGATACTATGTTCTCCGCTGGAATTTTAAATTATACAGAGTGTTCCAAAAATATTGTATTTCGTTGAAAAGGAGATTTGAAGTAACTTTTCCCTTAGTGAAAATTTTCTCCGCGCCTTTGTTAACGAGTTATTATCAAAAACGCGGACGAATCCGGGAAGAGAAAGTGGTAGTCGTGGACTAGCCGATGTCTGTTTCACCACCGAGTCGCCACGAGATAAGGATGGGTTTTCGTGGACTAGCCGATGTCTGTTTCACCACCGGGTCGCCACTAGATAGGAATTCGTGAATTAGCCGATGCTTGTTTCATCACCGGGTGTTACAGGATTTCGGAAAGAGGTAAGGTACTAGGAAGTTCAGTCCGCGTAACTCTATATAGAATTGTTCATAAACCTCGAGCGGCAAAGGTTTATCGATATGGGTGAAATGCTAGCTACTGGAGTTTAAATGATATAGGAAAGATATTAAAGACTCTCAATTATCTAATATAAAGAGTAGAATATATTCTTTAGTAAAATGGAAATACACTTGTAGTGTGTTGCATTATTCGCGGAAGCTATTCCCGAGCTCTCGGTTTTGACGCACTGAGAAATGCGGGGGTAAATTAATTGACTTGACTTAAGAACCGCGTTTCGAAACTTCTTTCAAGTTAAAACGATCGAAAGGTAATCAGACCCAATATCACTAGACACGTACAGATTCGTGTTCAGTCTTTAACTAACAATAAGCCCGTGATGGCCAAGCTCGAGCCCTTTATATACTAGTCAAATTGCTCAGAAAATGGTAGTGGGGGCAAACGGACATCTGGAAGATTGTCTATGTTTCCCACATGTATGCACTTTCCCATAAGTGGAAAAACTGTTTACTTGGACATGCGAGCTGGACCTCTTGCATGAACACGTGGTTTCAAGAAGGGAGCAAAAGTCACGTTGGCAAAGCCTCCGTACGTAACATGACATAAGAAGAAATGCTTCAGACAAAAGTTGTGCGTTTGTGTAATTTTGAAAAAATAACTTTTTTTGCAATTGGAGGTGCTTAGGAGATTAGACGGTCAACTTAGTTTTTCTTAAATGGAACCACATATTTTTGAACTCCTACGATTGTAGCCCTTTTCAAGAGAATTTTAAACTTCAAAATTTATGAAAAACAGAAATGTATCGTAAATGCTTATGAAATGGAATATTCTCATCAGTTTCAAGTTACAGAAATTTAGTCTTAAGCGTTTCGGCAAAGTTGTTTACGTTTAGATTCATTCAGGGCAGAGCTGGGCAAAATATAATTTCAATTACAACTACAATAACTTACCAATTACTGTAATTTGAAATTGCCGAAATACAATTACATATGTTTATTACATATAAAAGCATATGTTAGGAAATATTTATTATTGATTAAATGTTTATTTGTAGCCAATTATTTGATATTTCACAAAAACGATTACCATTACTTTTCAAAATAACCCTCATTTCAAAGTTGGAGTCGTATAATATAAAACATATGCTTTTTGTGTTTTTTTAGACATTTCCATTGAGTAGGTATCTAATTACTTTTATTAAAGTGAAACTGCCAAATACAATTCCTTGTAATTGGTAATTGCAATTACTTTGGCACAACCAGTAATTGTGGAAGGAGTAATTGCAATTACTTAACACGATTACAGTAATTGTAATTGAGTCTGACAATTACTTCAGTGCAGTGTGTCCATACAGGGGTAATCGAAAAGGAATCGAGGGGAATACAAGTACCCACTCTCTGATGACCAGAGTAATATGTGACACGTTGCGCGACTGCGCGACTAGAATAGAGTGAGGCAAATGGGAGACACGTTGCGCGTGCGCGATAGGGACTGAACGGTGGAATAGGATAGTGGAAGAGGATAAAGGTGGAGAGCCTGGAGAGGGAAATGAAGTTGAAACCAACTTCATTTTCAATTGTTCTTTTAAACCACTAATTTTTGTTTTGGACCATTGAACCGTTTTTTTATTGTAATTATAGTCCACTTTTGCACATGTAATTAAAGATGTAATTAGATACTCATGTAATTAATTACTGCCCAACTCTGACTCAGGGGTACTCTCCGGTTGAGAAGTCATGGCACTTGATCTTCATGACGAGAAGTCAGGAAGGAAAGGGGACTCTTGAAATCAAACAAAGTATGCAAAATTTTTGATAGATGTACTACATAATTTAATAGAAGATGTTCCATTAAACGCGCGACAGTTTTTGTGGTACCAACACTAAGTTTGCCCGGCACATTCTGCACAGAGGGTTGCGAATATTTTGAACAATACATTTAAAAATCGTTGGATTGGACGATGTGGACATCGAAAATGGCCACAGCGATCACCAGACCTGACGCCATTGGATTTTTTTTATGGGGAAAGTTAAAAGAAGATGTTTATCGTGCAGCACCCACTACAAAAGAAGTGGCCACACACATTACTGCGTAACGCTTCAGACACTGTCTATCCGTGGCTGGTCATCACTTTGAGCATCTGTTGTAGCAAGTGTTTATCGATTTAAGCACTTTGTTTACATTTTCCATTGAAACAGTTTGATTTCATTAATCAAGCTGAGAGTATTCCATTTCATAAGAATTTACGATAAATTTCTGTTTTTCATGAATTATAAAGTTAACGACCTTGAATGACCTTGAACGACTATATCGTTGAAATTGTCTCGAAAAGGGCAACAATCGTAGGAGTTCAAAAATATGTGGTTCCATTTAAAAAAATTAAGTTGACCTTCCAATCTTCTAAGCACCTCCACGTGACAAAAAAATTATGTAGACCACGTAATGGGCCCCTAGAAACCAAACAACTTTTGTCTGAAGCATTTCTTCCTATCTCAACAAATGTAGAAGTTATTCAGGTGGCTTGTCTTAGGTGATCACCCTGTATTTATTCATACAAATAATATATTATAATAAAATGAATGAATTCAAATCCGTTTGAATTGCTTTTTATTAAAAATAATTTTGGATACTTCGATGATTGTTGGTATTACTTGTAACTAATTATTGTAGTATTACGAACATTTATATACCAGAGGCCACATCGAGAGGATTCGGTGTTGGATACGTTAATAATTAAATGGAAGTATCTATCTAATTAATTATATAATTAAATGAAGTTTGAAATTCAATCACGCGGGACTACCTATATCATGCAAATGATTATCGTTCGAACTATGTATTTCCGTATAAAATATTGGTTAGTTGACGGTACGTAGGTAACAACATGGCGCACGAGCTGAGTATGACCTCGTAGACTAATGCATGTAATGCGACGCAGCTATTTCGGCCACAATAAATGCATGAGTATGCCGGTAGCGATACCGCAAACCTCGATATATGATGTCCTGTTAACCTCCTGTTTTCGTCCAACCAGGATATTCTACCTTGATACTTATGTATTATACTCTACTTAGACCATTTTCCAGAAACCGATCTCTAAAATTTGTTCTTATTCACACGAGCGAATATTCAAATTGTTGCTATGTTGGTTTTTTACAAAGTTATAGCAAGATGAAGACAACATTGACGGTTAACAAAACTTTTGTGCAACTTTGGAACATCACACAGGGAGCAACAAATTTTTTGGATAAATCGCGTTAATATCATTTGGAAGGGCTATCTTTCCTGTGTAGATTGTGTGGTTGTTGAATATTGTGCGATTTTTTTTATTGGAGATATTCAACATTGAAGTAAATATGGGCTTTTTAACTTTAATCAAAAAACTTTAAGCAAAATCGTTTTCTTGCAGAATCCTGAGCTCGTAGGCAAATTTTGAGACCAGATTTGAAATCAGCGTAAAAAAATCTACGCGGAATGATATATAGTATGTCAAAAAAAGATTTTTCCGCTCGTGGTGCTGAAGAAACCATATTTTCTTGAAATTTTACATGTTTAACGAATTTTCTCAACGTTAAAAAACGTTCGTACCATGATTTCCCTACTTTTTCCATATTCTGCTAAGTTTCAGCTTTAATTTAAAAAAAATTTCATCACTCTGCCTCATTTCTATCGAAAGTTCTTTGATTTTGGATCGAGTTTGGACCAAATTTTCCACTGTGCGCCGCGCCGCATTCAGAGATGTCTGGCAGCCGCTGTACGTGGCGCGCTAATTTCTGCGAAGCACTAGCTTCAAACACAGCTGTCATAGGTAAAAAATTGTCGCAGCGAGTTCATGGGGTACTCAATCGAATCGGTAGAATCTCTGCTTTAATTTGACATTCGGATCATGGTATTATGATCATTTCTCGCCGAGATACAGCGAGTTAAAGGAAAAATGGAAATTGTGCATTTTTTAAGCATATTTTCATAAACACCTGGTATATCGAAATGTTAATGGAAGTGAAAAAACAAAAGGAGTGTCGTGAAGAGAAAGAAACGCTCTTTCTATTGCTTTCTCGCACAAGATTCTACGATAATTTTTTCGCTTTCTGGAGCCAGTTAAAGTTAAAAAGCCCATATTTACTTCAATGTTGAATAACTCGAATAAAAACAATCGCACAATATTCAACAACCACACAATTTACACGGAAAAGATGGCCCTTCCAAATGATATTAACGCGATTTATTAAAAAAATTTGTTGCTCCCCGTGTGATGTTCCAAAGTTGCACAAAAGTTTTGTTAACCGTCAATGTTGTCTTCATCTCGCTATAACTTTATAATAAACCAACATAGCAACAATTTGAAACAGAGAATCTGAAACTAGAGGTTGCAGGCTTTCAAGCCATTGTTTAACTATATCGATACGGCAATTTTTGACGGAGTTATGATCACGTAAAGTGGGAGCAATTTTTCGGGTTCGCACAAGTGATCCCTTAATTCTTTTCAGGAGTGTATTTCCGTTTTTTAAAAAATGTTCACGTTTTATATTGATTTTAATATTTAAATAATAAATTAATTTGAACAATTTTTCAGATTTCTCACCAATTTTGTATATCTATTTTTCCCATTTTTATAAACACAATTTCAATAAAAGGAGGAAATATAATTTAGGAAATCGCATTTTGTGTTTCACAAGTTATAAGAATTAATTTGTAACATTTTTTCTTGGGAATCTATATACACTTTATATTACAAACTGTTATAAACTTTATTATAATAGTTCTGAATAGTTTATGATATAATATGAAATTGTCTGTAATATTTTATAGTTCATACACTTATGTTACTACGATCACTGTTCACTCGGTCCTCAAGGCAAATCAATGTTAGACAAGGTCCACAAACGTTGCTCATTGACGAAAAAGTTGTTGGAATGGTATCGAACAGAAACTTCTGCAAAATAAATAGCCACAACAGCGGATGCTTCAGATCAAAGTAAATGGAAAGTTGGTTGCAGACAACTTTGTGATTCGCATCGTGTGCACCGAGTGCAAGGTGCATTCAGTGGAATTGCAGCTTAAATTTACAATTGTGGTCATCGAATTCCCTCAAAACAATAAAACAGGTTGTTTGAAATGGAAAGTAAAGTCAAAATCTCTATTTTATTATTCTCATTTCTTGTGTGATATTGTCTTGAATTATCCCTTCAATATGCAATAATATTTTTAAAAAATGATATGTGATTTTTAAAAATTTATTAATTATTCTTAAAGGTAAACTTAAAGGTGACATTTTTCAATATAATGGCTGAAATTTTTCTAGTTTCTATGAATAATAATTGAGAATAATATGTAATAAAAGGTGCAGTTATATTTTTTATATTAAACCTAATCCAGACCTAACTCAAACTTAAAAAACAGTTTTTTGTAAATATCTAAAATACGACGTGACCACAAAACATTCACTAACAAAACAAACACTTGTACACCCCTCTAAACCATTCGATTTCCATCTGAGGCGTACAATTAGCACTCACAGTGAGAGTCAAAAGTGAGTATACATCTCGAGAACACAGTATTTATTTAACAATTACTAGATATATGTTACATTAATGGAAAAGTTATTTGAAAAACATCAAGTGTAAATTGATGGTAATTAAATGTAGAAAACGTAATTCAATCTAATAGATAATTTTTGAGATACAACATAAAATAGTTGAGGATCTCTAAAAATATGAATCAAAATTGAGTATACACAACTAATTAAGAATTATACTTATCTTCATTTATTAATAAAATTACGTACATTTAAACGTTGCATTTTATTTATTCTATTTTTCTGGGTTGAAGGTCATTTGTAGGCCATATTATGTTACATGAATGAATTCGTTATTTTGTCAGCTATAACATTACGTTAACGAAGATATATCATTCCATTTAAAAAAACAATGAAAATTTGTTTCCTTACACCGTTACATGTGGCTCTTCAAACAGTGTAATTTAGGTGTTCTGTTTCTTCGGACTCACCCTGTATACGATTGTTACATACCATGTACTACCACATTTTTTTGCAAAATATGTTATATAAATATAATGTGAATCTCATATGTATGGGGTGTACACTCATTTTTGACTCTCACTGTATGTATGGGAAAAAGTTGTTTAGAATTATGACCTTGACAAAATATTTCAATTGCATCAAAAACCGAGAGGAGGTAACGTTTCGACAATTTTACCTTCTTAAAATTGTAAAATTGTAAAATTGAAAAATATAAAGTATTCCACTATGGCAAAAGTACAAACTGCTTACCTGACTTCTCATGGGGTCCGTGTTCACCTGGCACATATAAGCACCCGAGTCATTCTTTTGAACGTTCATCACGTGCAGTTTCCACGTGTTGTGCCCATTATGCGTGACTGACAGACGCGGGTTGTGCGCCACTAACTGCTTGTGAATTGCCAGAATCGCTCTTGAATCAGACTTTATCCAGGCCACCTGAGAAACCCATTTCAAAATTTTATAGTCTTCGCATCAATCCCATTTGGTTCAATTAACCGCGAAAGTATTTCAAACTGAAATTCTTCCCCGCCGTTTCACGACGGTCAAGTACCGACTGTATATCTTCTAAAGCACTGCATAACCTAACAAAGACACAATGTAATCCAAACAAAAAATTATACAGCAAGTTTTCTTTTCCTGGAAACTGTATTTTTATTTTGAATAGTAATGAAATGTTCGATACAGGGAAAATTAATTGAAATTTTCCTGATCCCTTTTGGTTTTATAGCCTGCTCTTTCAGGTTATATAGTACTGTATATTTGTTACTATTGGTACTTCTGGGTCTGAATGTGGCGGGAATATTTAAAATGCTTTTGTTATAATTTCCATTTTCGTAGGAGTAACATAAAAATAATTGTCAAGAATTATACATTTCTTATTTTTCCATTTCTTTGCAAGGAAAATTGAATGAGTAATTATAAAATCTGGCTTATCTTACTTTTGTTGAACAATATCTTAGAACTAATATTTATCTTATTCTTAGAAGTTCGTATTTTTTTAATTTATAAAAATTTCTTATTCTTGTGCAAAAATTTTTGAGCCGGGAACTTTCTTAAAAGGTTTCGTAAGCTGTGAAAAGCCTAGGTTTCCGAAGCAGTCGAAAAAGCTGGTGATAAGAGGCCAAACACAATTTTCTGCGACTCCGTGGGCTTACCAGAATTGAAAATTCGTCCGTTTGATCCTTTGAATGTTTCCTCGGGTAAACTTTCATTAAATGTCCGCTTAGAGGGAGGACCGCGTGTGCAATAAAAAATTCAGACTTTTTTCTTTGCCATTTAAACGTTTGACTCGCTTCGAACCGGTACGATCGCGTTTATTTTTCGTATAAAGAATTTCAATTCTCGTGCAAGGTCGGAGAAACAAACGTTTTATTTCATTTTTTTATGCCAAAATTTACACACCTCTCGATTAAGCAGCTTCTGTATATAAAAAACAGTTGCAGAAAACAACAGCGAAATGATCTGAAGATTTCTCTTTATATATATTTATAATGCACATAAATTATGTTTAATTATTTTGACAAGTTCAAAATGACCTGAAAATTTCTCTTTACATTTATAATGCACATTAGTTGTGTTTGATTATTTTAACAAGTTCAAAATGATCTGAAAATTTCTCTTTACGTTTATAATGCACAGTACTTGTGTTTAATTATTTTAACAAATTCAAAATGATCTGAAAATTTCTCTTTACATTCATAATGCACATTAGTTTTATTTAATTATTTTAACAAGTCCAAAATGTGATCTGAAGATTTCTCTTTAAATTTATAATCCACATTTATATTTTTGAAATTATTTTTAGAGGAGTTTTCTCATAATTACCTTGTATGGTTGCAGATGATTGACAATGCACGTAAAAAATACGTCACGGCCCTGGGTCACCGTGTGATTCTCTAGAGGAGCTAAAAACTCTGGCAATTCTTCCGGAGCTTTTTGGCCTGAAACATAAGTTCAAAAAATGTTAGATTAAACGCCTGAGCTCGGTACGACTCTAGATAGATTGTTGAACAATGTTTTTTCACGAAGTTATTAAACTTCCTAGGGAGATTTAAGAATAGTTCTCATCCATCTAGAGATGTGCGTAAGGTTACTAGAGAAAAATGGTCTTTCTTCGCTCAGTCAAGTCTCATCGATCTAATGAATTTAGAGAATAAGGTTACTGGAGAAAAATGAGCTTCATAGTAAGTTTCCGCATTAATGCGAGTGTACTCTCATCGATCTAGCGATTTTAATGAATGGATGCGCCGAAGAAAAAATGGCTTTCATAGTAACTTTTCGCATTAACGTGTTAAAATCGCTGTGGGAAATCAGTAACGAATCCCCGAGGGAGCGCATTCCAGCGCGGACGATTTTCCGTCGATATACATGCATGAATAAGCAGTACTGTCGATTACATATTCAAGCTTCCTGCAGAAGGAGATTCCACCCCCGCGAGGGGGCCGTCTACCACTCCACCGCGGGACCGACAGAGATAAAGTAAGAAAAGAAAGGAGAAAAAGAGCATACCCAATTCACCCATATTCCCGTATCGAATTCTTCTATGCGTTCATGCAAGAAAGGCGATAAATGGAAAATTCTTGAGTCCTGCAGTCGTAATCTGGTTGTTGAAGCACCGTTCTTATGCTAGAAATTTTACGATCGCTCTAATCTTGCTCGCTTGTGAGCGTTCGCCTTGCTTCCCAGTGAAGAGAACGGGAAAATTTTAATCCCGGAGCCGGATCTTATCATTTTGATGGATCTCGACTACAATTTATATTTTCATGAAAATTTCTCGCACGAATTTCTCTCAGCTGACAGTCGATTTTTTGGCGTACCTGCTTATAAAGATCAACTCAACATTTGGAACTGTACAATTTATCTCTGTACAAGATTCTTTTTTCACCTATAGTTTTCAGATATTTCTCAAAATTTTCTCTTTTTTCTCTTTACGAGTGTATCGGGTTGGAACAAAAGTTCGTAGCGTTTGTTAAAAACTAAAATTAAAACTGAAAGATTAAAAATTGAGTTTAAAATTTTGTTTCGAGAGCTGAACATCCTGGTACTTATTATTAGTTTCTTTGATTTTTTAAATGGGTGTACAAATTGGAATAACTAATCATTTTTTGACGTAGACAGGTTAATATATTTTTTTACAGAGAATAAACTGCATTGATCGGTGCAAAAGAAATCATATCGCTCCATTTAAAAAATCATAGTTGACCTTCATAAGTCCTTGACGCGTCTATCTACAAAAAAACTAATAATTCACAAAATCAAAGTTGACCTTCATCTACAAAAGACTAGTAATTTAAGAAATCAAAGTTGACCATCATAAATCATTGACACGTTCACCTACAAAAAGAACTAATAATTCCAAGAATGAAGGTTCACCTTCATGATTCCTTGACGTATGATTTTATTTATAAAGCAATTAAGGGTGGGAATCCTAGGATATTTTATGCAGCTATGTCTGGGAAGTGTTAATCATTGTTGAGGAAAGTTAACACTTTACCTACCGGAAGCCTATTAATAGGATTTTCAATAATTGTGCTGTACCAACAGAAAGCATAGAAATTTTCTTTTACATTGCAATCTGTAATGAAACTATTAGATGACGTTGTTGACGGTGAGTTGTTAGTTCACAATGAAAATTGCTGTTGCTATCGAAGGTTCCATACAATTAAAAAAAGTGTTTAGCCATGTACCATAGATTTTTCAAAATTATGCATTAATCACCGGTCGGTAATGTGTTAATAATTGTAAGACATACAGTCGTTGCGGAAAGTATGTTGACAGGTCACTAAAATGCATATTTTCTATTTTAAATCAATAATTTAAGAACTAATCGAAAATACAGATTGAGGCGCCAGAAACAGGCCACC
Organism: Lasioglossum pauxillum; assembly: GCA_933228785.1. Taxonomy (NCBI): domain Eukaryota; kingdom Metazoa; phylum Arthropoda; class Insecta; order Hymenoptera; family Halictidae; genus Lasioglossum; species Lasioglossum pauxillum. The sequence goes on from OW121699.1 coordinate 23,281,866, forward strand.
TGAATAACTCGGCTGCTATTGGTTTTAGGAAGAAATGTATCAGGTGGAACTTGCTTGGTTTCGAGGGGGCATCAATCTGATATTAGTAGCTTTTTTGTAGGTGGACGCGTAAAGGACATATGAAGGACGACTTCATTTTTTTTAATGGAATGAGATATTTTTAAATAGATCAATTGATGCAGCTGGACATTCGTTACAAAAAAGTACTAACCCATCTATGTCGAAAAATTAGTAGTTCAGGAGATATTTCAATTTAAATAAATCTAAAATAACATTACTGTCGTACTAAGACGTTAGTGTTTACTTACTTGTGTAACGTCTTAGTACGACAGCAATGTTATTTTAGATTTATTTAAATTGAAATATCTCCTGAACTACTAATTTTTCGACATACACGGGTTAGTACTTTTTTATAACTTTGATGTATTAAAAAATACCTCATTCCATTAAAAAAAATGAAGTTGACCTTCATATGTCCTTTACGCGTCCACTTATAAAAAAGATACTAACATCTGATTAATGCTCCCTCGAAACCAAGCAAGTTCCATCTGATGCATCTTTACCTAACACCAATAGCAGCTGAGTTATTCAGGTGGACTGTTTCTGGCGCCTCACACTGTATACATATACAGGGTGTCCCACGCAAGTGGAACAGGCTGTACTTCCTAAACGGTTGGGAATAGAAGAAAATGTTACAAGTAAAAGTTGAATGGTATCAGACGGTGTATAATATGCAACTAATTCTACGCACTTTTGTCCATCGGTGCATCAGAAAAATGCAACTGCACATTTTTTTTTAACAGAATGTCGTATGTTTTACACTATAGATCGATAGAGTATCACATTCTGAGTATGAAAGTGTTGAACCCCACATGTCCTAAACCTAATAGTTAACGAGACATTATCCAAAGAAGAAAGAAAATTGTTTCGATAATATCTCGTTAACTATTAGGTTTAGGACATGTGGGGTTCAACACTTTCATACCCAGAATGTGATACTCTATCGATCTATAGTATAAGAAATAGAACATTCCGTTAAAAAAAAAGTGCAGTTGCATTTTTCTGATGCACCGATGCAGAAAAGTGCATACAATTAGTTGCATATTATGCATCGTCTGATACCATTCAATTTTTACTTATAACATCTTCAGTTCAGGAGGTACAGCCTGTTCCAGTTGCTCGGCACAGCCTGTATTATGTATGTTATTGAATATAGTACAAACTAGTATGTGTAGCACCAAGGATGACATAAAGTTTATAACTAGAGGGCTATTGTTGCTCGCGCGCTTCGCTCGCTCGCGAGTAGGGTTGTTTTTGCTCGCTCGCTTCGCGAGCTCGTGGGTAGGACTGCTCTTGCGAGAGGGTTAGTGATACGCATGGCTAATAGGGCCTACTGATATTAATGTTTTTTATTTGGTGTCTCCAAGAGACACACAAAGAACTTCCCGATTCGTTACTCCTTCGCCAACATCGCTAACATCGTTTTTTTTTTGTACTTTCATCGATATTCTCCCAAAATGTATTCTTGGGAGTAGAGATGATAAATTCACTGTTGCATTGGAATAACTTTCGATTATTCCAAGCGGTAACATTAGCATCAGTTAAAAAAAAAAAATTTTTTTTTAATCTAAAAAAATTTTTTTTAAATCTAAAAGAAAATTAAGAAAAAAAATTTTTTTATGTAATTGCGTTTGGTTCTTTGGTGGAAAATTTTCGTCCTCCCTTATAAATTGCATTGTAGAATCAACTCTTTTCGAAAAAAAACTAAAAGTCTAAAAAACTACTTGACCAATATGGACCAAAATCTAATCAGCTCTAAGTTACGACGGGGCACTTCGATTGCATCATTCATCATCCTGATCGCGTTATTACTTTTTCTGAAAACGTTAACGAAAAATTTGATACCATACAAACGGACATACGCACACACACACACACACACACACACACACACACACACACACACATACAAACATTTTGATAAAAATAGTCTAAAATGACTCCAATGATCATGAAACGTGAAGATCTGCTAAAAAATCGATTTTCGATTTTCGGGGTAATTACAGTAACTTCCCTATGAATCGGGAAGTTAATAATGACAGAAAAAATTAAATAACTTTTTTATCGATTGCGGAAAGTATGTTGACAGCATTGAAAATTTGTAATCAAGTGTATTCTTAACAATAAAAGGCATAATTAATATGAAGTTTGATACCCTTCGTTTTTAATGACCTCTTCAAGTCTTCCAAGCATATATTTTCAAACAATTTATTTATAAGTACTAATCCAAGCACTTGGTAGTGCTTGTTTAAAAACTGATCTATTATTCCGAAATTTCTCACTTACACTTTGATCTAAGTGATCCCACAGGTGTTCGATTAAATTCAAATCGGGACTTTGCGGTGGCCATGGTAACAATTGAATTTATGTTTGGATGAATTAACTAGTTTACATTTATGTTTAGCGTCGTTATCTTGCAGGAAGATGTAATCACCGTGGATGCTCACTCTTATTATTGAATCTTGTATATTCTGTCGCAAAATATTTACATACCCTGCTCCTGTTACTATCCCGTCTATAAAATGTAAATTGCCAACACCTTTTACAGAAAAACAACCCCAAACGCATACTGATCCTCCACCATGCTTTACTGTAGGCGTTATCACCGTTGATTTAAAGCATTCACGTTGCTTTCTCCATACATATTTTCTTCTATTACAACATCGAAGTTCAAATTGTGACTCGTCGCTGAATATAACCTTCTTCCAGAAATCTGGTGATTCGTTTTTAAACTGTTTCACGGACACCAAACGTTTTCTAGCCTTAATTTTAGATATGAATGGCCGTTTTCTTGATATTCAGCCTGCGAATCCTGTTTCTTTTATGCGCGCATTTAATTTGTGCTTCTTGAACTGGTAGATTTAACTCAGATTTCAACTGTTTGGTCGAAACAAAGTTGTCTTCCGCGGACGTCCAGATTTTCGTTGATTTTCTGCAGTTCCATTCTGTTCTAATCTATGTACTATTTTCCTTACGCCTTCCGCAGAAATGTTGAACTCAAAAGGAATTTTTCTTAAAGAATTTCCTCTTGTTCTTTTGTTAAATATTTGTGACCTTTCAGCAGGTGTGAGTTCTCTAGTTTTTGGCACTATAAAGCAGTGTCTATAATTTAACGTGATATTATATGGAGGATATTGTTTAATATTGAGAAAAACCAAGTAAATCATTGATTAACACTTATTGTATTGTATAAACATATCGTAACAAAATACTCTCAAAATTGTGTGTCAACTTACTTTATGCAACCTTAAACTATGCGTCTGTTTTTTCAGTTTCCTTAACTAAACTAAACAGTAAGCTAGTGAAAGTAAACAATAAGTGATGCATAAGATTAGAGCCTGGAAAAAATGTAAACACTTGATCTTTCATCAGAAATATACACTTCTAAAACATGTCAACATACATTACGCTGCGACTGTACATATCGATTCTCCTCGTTATTCGACAGACAAAAAGGATCATTTGGTCAAAAAATTGACAGTTAATGAGATATTTTGAAAAATTGTATTTTTAGTGGATTTTATATTCTATAAGTAAAAGTTATTGTTCTCTGACTGAATAACTGGGACACATTTCGTTATACGAACAAATACGTTATACGAATGAAGAGTTCGAACATCTTCTTTAATAAATATAATTTTCCAAAATGTTTTGTAACTGACCAATATTTGATATGCATAAAAAAATGTAGGTATCCATTTAAAAAAATGGTAATGGTCTTCACATAACCCCTACGCTACCTTCAATCAAAACAAAGACGTACTCCATAGCGTGCTCCAATTGTGTGAATCACCCTGTATACAAGTTAAACATTTCATCCAAGTTGGTCAATTGATTTACGAGTTGTAAACAATTAAAAATTGTGAAAATCGCCGCATGGTGAAATAACCAAATAGGTTGAAAATTGCAATAAACATTTTCACCATTATTTACGCTAGTAAGCCACTGAAAAGATAGATCAATTAACCTGTCTGGATCAATCTTTTTGGTTCCCACGTTCCGCAACGAATGCAAACAATTTTTGCATAAAAATCCGCAATCTAATAATAGAGAAATGGACATTGAAATTTTCCTTTTCATAGTACTTTTTCCGGATGCTACTTTCGAGGGAAGACCATGCATGCAAGTGCGTCAAGCGAACGACGCAGCTGCGAATCAGATTCAGAAGAGGCAAAATTATGACAAGGTCGGATGGTTTACGCGATCAAAGAACACTTGGTCTTTCGTCAGAAATACACACTTCCGAAACGTGTCGACATACATTCCGCGGCGACTGTACAACAATTTCTAATAGAGAGCGTGTAAGAAAGTGATTTTCCGTTGAATAAACCAGAGACTGGTTTTATTAAGCACGAGGTGGAGATTGCAGAGAGTGGCCGAGGGCTAACGAAATTACATAGAGTTTTCTATGGGAGTCGGTCGAATATCTATCTGGATTTTCAGATCACGGTGGCTCCGTGCTAACTCGGAAAATTCCGTGGATTCCGGGGGATGCGGGAACGAAAACGGGGGTGGAGAAGGTGGCAGAAGGGTTGTCTCGGCGCTCGTGAAAGACAAAGTACGGCCAGTGGAAGTTGCATCACGTGCGAGGAACTCCCGTGCGCCACCCGTGGAATCTTTTCTGTAAATACAGATTCTCGCCAAAGGCTACGCTCAGATATTTCGAAGACTTTTGTTACGGGCACGAACAACGAACAGAACCCCCCGATTGTTCGACCGTGATGAAAGCTTAAAACGCTCGGCCGACATTTCCTCAGGTTTGGCGACGCCGTATGGCCTCTCGCTTACGCTAACTCACTGATATTTTATTAACAACCCCCCCTTCCTTCATTCTGTGGTAGACCTCTTTTTATGAGACACGGCTGGGACATTTCTACAAAATTTTGTATCGATATGAATCGAGTAGTCAGAACTCGATATCGAATTTTATAATTACAGGACATCGCGAGGAGTACCGCCAACCCCTAATGGGATGTGGAACCCTGAGAGCCTATTAAAATGGAGTAAATGTAACATTTTTTTCTGCATAAAAATACTGTAGAGTAAAAGATTTTTTTGGAGAACGCTAAGCAATATTTCGGTTTTGTTCTCATATTTTTTTACTACATAAAATTGCTGTTCGAGTTTTTCACAGATGATTTTTTTTTTGCCCTTTTCTCATTGCCTAGACAAGAGAAAACCTTTGTCTTCGTCGTATATTTCTTAATGCATTTTCTGTAATGCTTAAATATCGACAACAGATCGAATTGAATTACTGAAATTAATAATATTCATGTACAATGTACATACATCGCGGGCCTCACTTGATATTACATGGCTAGAGGTTAACAAAAAGAAAGTAGAACTTCCTAAGTTATTTTAAAATGCATGGTAAACAAGTCTTCGTCTGTAGACAAGATTAAAATTTCATGGTGCCGCCGGCAACCCCAGTGTGTCGTTACGGGTTTACATTTAAAATTCTCAAGAAAGAAAACCCTGCCTTCTTTTTTGATCTCTTGCTGTTACAAAAATATGTTTTGAAAAAAATAACTTATCAGTGTCGAAAGTAGAGACTTCAAGTTTTAATACGAGCCTAGGCAGATTATTATTTAATTATTTTTCACGAAGTTACAATAAAAAAAAGAAATTTACATTTCCTAGGGAAATTCTTCCTTCCCCCCAAATTCGCAAGAATATTAATAATTATAAATTCATATATGTTTAACGCTGGAGCTACCGAATGCATACAAATTTATTAAAAATTGTAGAAACAAATGGGTTTGAAAATTAAAGACTTCACGATCATTGAAACTGCAGAGTCGCATTTACGGTGAATTTATCTAATAAATTAATTTGTTTGTCAAATTTAGATTAAATCCGAATCACTTTTGGCGCTCTGTAAATACAGTGTTAAGATTAAATGCTTTCAGAGAACCGGCAAATGAGCTCTAAAAATCGAGAGAAATATTTTATTGGAAATGTTGAGTGGTTGGAATTTCATTTCATTGTCCGTGCGCGAGTGTGTGTGCAGGCGCGCGTGGGTGTGAATCACAGCGATGGGAGAGTGAGAGTAGGTTCGTGTTTCAAGTTCACAGAGACCATACCGCACGTCTACATAGAAAGAAAGTGGATCCTTGTCAGAGGAGAAGGGAAGAATATCCCTCTTCAGGATACTTATCAGATCGGAGCACGCGCCTATTGATTTTGGCTTAAACGTGGAATCCCACCAATAGATAGAAGTTAGAGCTGAGACGCGAGCCGGCCTGGTAATGCTAGTTTTTCTTCCCCTAAATCACGTCAATCCACGTCACTGTACTTGCCTCGGCAAATGAAAATTGGGACAGGACGATATTCCTGCTCCAAATGCAGCTGCCTCAAATGTACAGTAATATAATACAGATATAAAAAATTAAACCGACCTCGAAAAAACGCACTAAAAAGTATAAAATAATTTCCATTTAATTTATGTGAATACACACGAACTTAAATACAATATCTTTTCGGAGGCGGTGCAAAATTGAAAGTTTTCCAAATGACAGATGTTGTTGATTACGATTTCATTGGAATATGGTGGACTTGGAAATCAGTAGGTGGGAAGAGAAGATACATTAATATGTAAAAGCATGTAGAAGAATTTAAGGATTTTTGTAATTTCCAGTGTCGAAAATGTTCAATTTTGCCCCGCCTCCGAAAAGATTGTATTGTATTTAAGTTCGTGTGTATTCGCATAAATTAAATGGAAATTATTTTATACTTTTTAGTGCGTTTTTTCAAAGTCGGTTTAATTTCTTTTTATAAAATTTTTTTATTTCACACTTTTTATCAAGGGACCAATCGAGAGATATACCCTACACTGGATTGGTCCATCCATCTCGGAGTGATCGGTGAACATACATGAAATGTAGGATCAAAGATATCTTTCGTCTGAATATTCACAAATCTCCGTCTGAGATTTACAAACACGTCTTTCTCTGTCAACTGTCACATTCCAAATCGTAATTTATAAATATCTGGAAGCCGCAATCAATAACGGTAACGACGTCGCGTTGTTACTGTTTCTAATATCTAACATTCAGCGGAGTTCACAACGGCATCACCATCCTACACTTTCGCAAATAAAATCGTAAGGAATAAAAAAAATGCAACATTTTTTTCACGGGACCATCCCGGGGACATGCTCTACAAGATGCAAAAGGTTTCGTTCCGATTGGTCCATCCATCTCGGCGTAATCGGTGAACATACATAGAAAAAAAGCGAAAAAGGCACATACGGATCGAATTGAGTAACCTCCTCCTTTTTCGAAGTCGGTTAAAAATACATAGAGTACTGCCAAGTTTTTGCAAAATTCTACCGGGTAACTCGAAACAGATCGCTTTTCCCGGTGAATGTCGGACATTTTTCATAAAATTAATTATTGTATGCAGGGCCGGCGCGAGGCAGGTTCAGCGCGTTCGCCCGAACCCGGCCTCGCGTTTTGAAAGGCCCCGCGGTCCACGAAAACTCATCAGACATTTTGCTGGACCTCCTGTATAGTAAATTGAATATTCGGGTGTGTGTGGAAAATGCAATCGCATAATCCACTAATCGATGACAACTTGCTCCACACTGACATGAGTTCAAGATTTTCTTTCCCGTCTTTGCATTGAAATATTTCGTTGCAGCGTGTTGCAGACGTTGACATTAAATGTTGATATCAAACGTTGACACGTCTGCAACACGGGTGCAGAGGACATTAGGTCTTGAGGAAATTACCCAATTAGAAAACACCGATTTTGATTAACTTTTTACAGAATGATGATACCATAAACAGATGCAAGACATTTTTTTAGTAGCGATGATTCAGTTTAAAGGCGTGACAAAAATCATCAAAGTTCAGTGTAACTCCATAAAGTCTTTATATCCTGGAAGCTATTTCATATAAAAACTAGAGAGATTGAACTAGATTGTTGCTCGCTCGCGAGTAGGGTTGTTTTTGCTCGCTCGCTTCGCGAGCTCGCGGGCAGGACTGCTCTTGCGAGAATGTTAGTGGTACGCATGGCTAGTAGGGCCCACAGCTATTTTGTGTGTGACTCTCCACGAGCCACACAAAGAACTTCCCGATTCGTTAGTTGCTGTATATTAATATCATTATTTATTAAGTGTACGTTTTAAGAAGATTATACGTTTTCAGGGAAATTCAATAGTTTTCTACTTATCAAAATGTTTGCTATATGGCGTCGCATTAAACCAATATCGTATGCTCGTTGCTCGCTTGGTTCCTTGTTATAGCATACTAATGTTGCAAAATAAATTGTCTTAATTAGTTTTTCGCAAACGATACAACTCATCATTATCCGGGTTTGCACTATTGATCTTGGTTTTCTTCGATACTATTAATTTAAATTTTCTCAAAATATATAAACCGCTCAATTTTGAAACTCTGCTCAGTGCTACATACAACATTTGCAAAGTTCGTATTTCTGATGTTTTAAAATCCATACATACTTTCTCGTATGTTTGTCCCTGACTTTTATGAATCGTAATCGCTTCAGCAGGAACCACTGGAAATTGACTACGTGTGATCTGTTATTTTTCTTCACTCGAAATATTTACTTGATTCGATATTTTGTTATTATTGGTGTTAAATTTTGATTTATATTTGCATTTTTCATATAATCACGATAACGAGTTCTTACTTTCACTCCTACTCTGGCCAATTGAAAATCTAACCACAATATAGACGGAATTTTAGTATTTTCTTGAAAAGTAATAAATTTTAATATTCCGCATGCTCCATTAACCAATCCGTCTTCAACATCAATGTTATTAATTATCATATATTTTATATTAATTTTTAATTTAATCTCAGTTAACAATTCGTTTTGAACTGATTGTTTATTTAAAGATTGTAATATAAATGTTTTTGTACTTTCATCGATATTCTTTGAAAATGTATTCTCGGGAGTAGAGATGATTAACTCACTCTTGCATTGGGATAATTTTCGATTATTGTAAGCGGAAACATCATCTTAAGGTACAAAAAAAGATTTAAAAAAAAAAAAATTTTTCTAATTTTAAAAAAATCGAAAAAAAAATGTTTGTTTCTTCGGTGGAAACTTTCCGTTCTCTCGTATAAATTGCATTGTTGAATGAACTTCTTTCGAAAAAACTAAAAAAACTAAAAAACTACTTGACCAAAATGGACCAAAATCTAATCAGCTCTAAGTTACAGCGGGGCACATCGATTGCATCATTCATCATTCCGATCGCGTTGTTACTTTTTCTGAAAACGTTAACGAAATATTTGATACCATAGAAACGGACATACGCGCGCGCGCGCGCGCGCACACACACACACACACACACACACACACACACACACACACCGACATTTTGATAAAAATAGTCTAAAATGACTCCAATGACCATGAAACGTGAAGATCTGCTAAAAAATCGATTTTCGATTTTCGGGGTAATTACAATAACTTCCCTATAAAATCGGGAAGTTAAAAATCAGAACGCTTTCAGAGAAACGTACTTTTTATGAGAAATTAAACTATATCAATAGTTTTTTGGGAAAGTCATATATAATTATAGATTTTGTACTTTCATTGAATTTTTTGCCCCTTGAAAGCGAATTATGGATGCGAAAAAATATGACTTGCATTTCTTTAAGGTATTCTATAAGAATGTCAGTAAAATCAGTGTCTTCAAGTTGGGTGATGTCCCATGACCAAGCTTCAGCTGACCGTAGTTTCTCGCGGTTGAAACTAATAAAAAATTATCTTCGATCATCAATAAGCCAAGACCGATTTACATCTCTGGCTACTCTTCGAATAGAAAGCAAAGTAGCAAACTCAATCAATTGTGATGACGTAATCAAAAAAAGATGTAGCGGCGGAAAAAGCGAGAAAAATTATGTAATATTTATCTTACAAAAAATATATATAACATCCTTTGTACTTATAATAAATAATTGCTTATTGTGAAATTTAGGTATAGGATTTGAATGTGTATTCTGACCCCGCAAAATTTTTGAACTGGGCCCCGCAAAAGGTCACACCGGCCCTGATTGTATGGTATAGTGTATGCGAAATGAGGTGGGGTTTGTGTCATCTGTTTGCTCAATTCGAATTTGTGTATATGAAGTATGGATCTTCAAAGCTTTTGCAAAATGCTGCTGGGTAATTCTACATAAACTTTTAATTTTATATAAATGAATTATTGTAGGCGTACTGTATGGAAAATTACAGGAGGTTTATGTCACCACTTTGCTCAACTCGAATTTCTTTATAAAATATGGATCTTCAAAGGTTTTTGTAAAATTCTACTGGGTAATTCAAAATAAATCACCTATTCCAATTGGCATTGTGAATTCTACTTAAAACGAATTGTGGCATGGTATAGTGCATGAAAAAGTATAGGGGATTCGTGTCATAATTTTGCTTATTTCCAATTTGCTTCAAAAATACACTGCAAAGTACATCTATCTTGATTTCTACTTGTGACTCAATGGAAGCTGCACATATTAATTTTTTTCTCAAAAACTGTTTATCTGATCGATTTCATTCTTTTATCTTAGTCTAGAAAGTTTACTTTATCATAAAACTTTTTTTTATCCCTCCGGGTGCTGTGCCAGAGTCATTTTTGACCGGGAACATTCAAATCGTCATTTAAGTGCTCAATTTGTGGCAATTAAACGAACTGAATAGCAGTTTCATTGAGGATATTCATGAGATATCATCAAAAGTAAATTTTAAAAAATTATTAATTCGAACTGTGGACGGCCCTAAGCATTGCCAATTAAATAGCTATAAAAATCGTCTGTTGTTCGAGGGCTAAACACTTTTTGTCAATTTAATCCAATATGGTATTATGGTACAACATTTATCAATGACGGCTAAAAAATTGAAAATTTCGATAAGCGCTGTTCCGATAACAGATGTAGAAATTGTTTAATTTCCCTGGTCCAAGTAAGTCATCAGTTAACAGAAATGTCATCTGTTCGACCTGGCGATTTAAAAACCATTGGGAAAGGTAAAGCAATATAACAGTGGCATAAAGTGTTCAAGAAAAATGGTAAAAATTTATATGCTGTTCGCGAGCGTTTTACTATTCGCATAGAAATCCTTCTAGAGTTACGCCTGGGGTCCTATGATAAAAGAGATCATCCTTTTTACGTCTTACACAGAGGATTTCTCAAATCCTATTGGTATTTCTATCCTTGAGGCGTGCCAATAGTGACTGCAATGGCCATGGGATCATAAATTCATTGCTAATGCAGCACCGAACCGAAACAACTGTCAACTGAGAACGCATTTTTATAAACTTATTCCTAAATAATACTTAGCTATTCCAAATAGGGGGAGGGGGGAGAGAAAGAACAAAACTTCACCGAACCCGGAAAAATAAAATAAACCGTCGGTTGTGCTCTCGGCGTGCCGTGGGGATTGTCTCGTTAGCATAATCTGCCAACTCGAAGAGACTGCCATACTTCTCTTTTTCTTTCTCGTTGTTTTTTGGCTTTTCTTCGTTCTTTCTGTGCATTGCGTTTAAAGGTTGCTGTAGCGTCGTTTTTGACACTAAAAAATTCTGTATTTAATCGTAGTCGATCTATCAATCATACAGGGTGTCTCGCTTGAATCGATTCTCGCTTGAACATTAAAATGATGTAATTTTCAGCCGTAAATACTTCGATACAATTTTTGTGGAGATTTAAAAACTGCATCGATTCAGTGCATTTTGGATGCTCAAAGAAATGTTTGGATTGCATAGTTGACTGATTAATCAAATTAGTTTTTGTTGTTCGAATGATCATGGGAATTGGACTGTATCGGGAAATAATGGGAATCGATCGTTCGTAATACGATACTGCAACGAAACAGTGGAACGGTATTGCACGCTAATCAAGTCGCCGTGACTGTTTACGGTTCAATTACGTTTCGACGCAGTGTTTAGCCATATTATGAGTGAACTGTGATCACACCGTGACTAGGGGCTCATCCTAGTTTACGCTCGCTATCTAATTCAATAGTTATGCTGGTGTGGCTTCGTGAAGTTTACGCTAACCTTCGAGTATAGTAAAATATATGAAATTTAAACAAAATTCATAAAAAATTGTCCGCAACAATTACCACAAAATAAGGATGGTGTCTCTGGGCTGAATCTATAAATCTTTTTCCATAACCATACATAGAATTCCATACACTCCGCGACAAGAAGATAGCACATTATACTGATAAATGGTTTTTTAGCTTTTCAAGTAGTATGTTACATCGTTTGTAACCTGGATACCGGGTAATAGGAATAAAAAATTATTTCAATATGTTTCTATGCATATATTACGAGAAGAAACAATTTCATTGGAAAATATGTAAGATTAAATGGAAAATCGGTGCATCAAAAAGATAGAACACATTTCTTAAAATAACTAAAAAATAAAGTATATGTATGAAAAAATAATGGCTTAATATTTTGTAACTCCGTCTTTTGTTTGTATAATTTGGAATAAACGTTTCGGTATAGATTTATGTAATTTTTTAACCACGTTTCTGCTTAACGATACCCAGTTCCGTTCAATACAGGTTTTCAATTCGTCGAGGGTTCGAAGTTGTCTTCCAGAAGATTTGGCTAAATGGGCCCAGCAATTTTCTATAATATTTAAATCTGGAGACCTGGCTAGTCACTCTAATATTTCAATATTTTCCCGTGTAAAGTATTTTTTTACAATCTTCGCGGTATGAATACTACGCGGCATTATCTTGCTGATAAATAAAGTTTGTGCCCGCAGTTTTTACAGCATGTCTCTTCAATTGTTCGTCGATTAAACTAATGTACTTTGCACTATTCATTTCTCCATTTATAAACTTAATTTCCGTGTTTCCGTAGTACCCAATTCCCGCCCACACCATTACTACTACTACCACAGAATTGTCGACTGCATAAAATTTTTTGTTCTTTACGCAAATCGTGGAAATAACAACGGTAGCCATCCGGTCCATCTAACGTAAATCTCTTCTCATCACGAAAGATAGCTTTTCGCCATTTCTTCTTCCAATGAATATACTTCTGAGAAAATTGTAAACGAGCTTCTTTATGTTGCTTACAACAATTAGTTAGCGGTGCATTACTGCAGCTTCTGCTGCAATTTCACTCGCAGTAGCAGCAATATTTGATGCAGTTCTTAAAATTGCACGCCGTTGACGATCAGTTGATACTCTTTGACGACCTGCGCTCTTTTCTTTCCATATTCGTCTACATCTTTTAGGAAATTGTAAATGACTGCGAGTACGATTCAACAGTTTTGCAATTTTAGCAATGGAACAATTTTCTTTACGCAAATTTTGAATTGTTAATATTTCAGGGCTGTTAATAATTTATTTTTTACCGCGACCCATTGTTGAAAATTTCACAATATTTCAATTCTAGAACACGCACAATATCAAATACTTGTCAGCGTGCACACTTTGACGTCTTAACGGTAACTGGAAACATACTTTGACTTTGTGCTAGCATTTTGACGGAGCAGTCAGCACTATTGTTTCCTTTTTCGACTTGACCGTAAACCTATAGACATAAAACAAGCATTTACAAATTTTTTACGTAAAAATCTTTTTATCTTTTTTTGAAATGTTTAAACGAGCTTAACTTGGTGTTGTGTGTGTGTGTGTGTGTGTTATAAGCTAATAAAGATTTTTCAGCAAAATCAAACAGTTTTACGAGTTATAAATCTTCTAAAATTATTGTAAAATCTATTCAGTGAATAACAATCGTAAGACAAATAGTACAGTCATTGGCACAGTAAAAAGCAAATGTTAAATAGGCTATTTGTTTTATAATTAACGAAAATTTTAATAAAACACTATTTACACTGCACTGTGGTCATCCGTCGGTCTTACTGGATGTACCAGCGTTGTTAACAGTCATATGTGGAACTCTGTTATGAAAACTTACAACGTAGCTTTGAAATATAAATAGGAAGCAATGAAAAATAATTTTTTGTACCAAGAATTTGTAATATTTGCCATTTAAATCAAAAGTGCCAATAACTACTGCAGTGCCAGCAATAGTACAGTTTACCCTATATACGAAAACTGTAGTTACTCAACTACATTTGCGAAAACTTACAAAATTTGATAGTGTGCTATCTTTTTGTCGCGGAGTGTAACCAGTAGTAACCACTCTCGTTGAAACACAAAACTCGTTGTGCTCGTTGCGACGCAGGTGTCACTTTCCTTAAAAAATCGAATTTGTTCAAAAACTAGCCACAGCGAACAAAAAAGCATTACAGATTCGGGTCCGGGGTATTAAAATCTACAGAACATTGCAACATTTTGCGTACTTTCGTTCCCTTTTGCGAAAATTACGATCAATCAAGCGTCTGTCACAGCGATATCGAAATCGAAACGAACCAGGGTATTTCCGCACGTGATCGGCGGCGGGCAGGTACGACGGGTACGAGCGATGGGTCGAGGTGTCGGTCATTCAACTATCCGCATGTGGCAGCGTATCTCCATTTGCGGCGATTCTGGCGGCGCGATATAAAGGATTTTTGCAAACTCAAGGAGCTCGTAAATTTTACGAGAAACGTGCTGGTCGGCTCGCTGCTGACGGGTTACCAGACGACTTGACTTGCGAACTTCCGCGCGTTAACCACCCCCACGCGCCTTCCACCGCCCACCCTCACCATTGCCTAGGAAAACGGACATTTAAACGTAATTTTTCATGGTCGCGTAAATCATCCGGCCCTGTCATAATTTTGCCTCTTCTGAACCTGATTCGCAGCTGCGTCGTTCGCTTGACGCACTTGCATGCATGGTCTTCCCACGAAAGTAGCATCCGGAAAAAGTACTATGAAAAGGAAAATTTCAATGTCCATTTCTCTATTATTAGATTGCGGATTTTTATGCAAAAACTGTTTGCATTCGTTGCAAAAGGTGGCAACCAAACAGATTGATCCAGACAGGTTAATTGATCTATCTTTTTAGTGACTTACTAGCGTAAATAATGGTGAGACAACCCTTCTGCCACCTTCTCCACCCCCGTTTTCGTTCCCGCATCCCCCGGAATCCACGGAATTTTCCGAGTTAGCACGGAGCCACCGTGATCTGAAAATCCAGATAGATATTCGACCGACTCCCATAGAAAACTCTATGTAATTTCGTTAGCCCTCGGCCACTCTCTGCAATCTCCACCTCGTGCTTAATAAAACCAGTCTCTGGTTTATTCAACGGAAAATCACTTTCTTACACGCTCTCTATTAGAAATTGTTGTACAGTCGCCGCGGAATGTATGTCGACACGTTTCGGAAGTGTGTATTTCTGACGAAAGACCAAGTGTTCTTTGATCGCGTAAACCATCCGACCTTGTCATAATTTCGCCTCTCCTGAACCTGATTTGCAGTTGCGTCGTTCGCTTGACGCACTTGCATGCATGATCTTTCCCCGAAAGTAGCATCCGGGAAAAGTACTAAAAAAAGGAAAATTTCAATGTCCATTTCTCTATTATTAGATTGCGGATTTTTATGCAAAAATTGTTTGCATTCGTTGCGGAACGTGGGAACCAAAAAGATTGATCCAGACAGGTTAATTGATCTATCTTTTCAGTGGCTTACTAGCGTAAATAATGGTGAAAATGTTTATTGCAATTTTCAACCTATTTGGTTATTTCACCATGCGGCGATTTTCACAATTTTTAATTGTTTACAACTCGTAAATCAATTGACCAACTTGGATGAAATGTTTAACTTGTATACAGGGTGATTCACACAATTGGAGCAC
Organism: Lasioglossum pauxillum; assembly: GCA_933228785.1. Lineage (NCBI taxonomy): Eukaryota > Metazoa > Arthropoda > Insecta > Hymenoptera > Halictidae > Lasioglossum > Lasioglossum pauxillum. The sequence continues at coordinate 23,297,664 of OW121699.1, forward strand.
GCTATGGAGTACGTCTTTGTTTTGATTGAAGGTAGCGTAGGGGTTATGTGAAGACCATTACCATTTTTTTAAATGGATACCTACATTAGATAAGATGTTCGAACTCTTCATTGCAGCGTATCGCTGTGGTACTGTATTTGTTTGTATAACGAAATGTGTTCTAGATATTCAGTCAGAGATCAATAATTTTTTCTTCTGGAACATAAAATCCACCAAAAATAAAATTTTTCAAAATATCTTATTAACTGTAAATTTTTTGACTATATGATCCTTTTTGTCTATCGAATAACGAGGAGAATCGATATGTACAGTCGCCGCGGAATGTATGTTGACACGTATCAGAAGTGTCTATTTCTGATAAAAGACCAAGTGGTTACATTTTTTTCCAGGCTCTGATCTTATGTATCAGTTTAGTTCAGGAAACTGTAAATAACAGACGCATAGTTTTAAATTTGCATAAAGTAAGTTGACACGCAATTTTGATAGTATTTTGTTATGATATGTTTATACAATGCAATAAGTGTTAATCAATGATTTATTTGTTTTTTCTCAATATTGAACAATATCTTCCATATAATATCACGTTAAATTATAGACATTGCTTTATAGTGCCGAAAACTAGAGAACTCACACCTGCAGTAAGGTTACAAATATTTAACAGAAAAACTAGAGGAAATTCTTTAAGAAACATTGCACTTGATATCAACATTTCCGTGGAAGGCGTAAGGAAAATAGTACATAGATTAGGACAGAATAGAACTGCCGAAAATCAACCAAATTTTGGACGTTCGCGGAAGACAACTCGTAAACAGGATCGGGTGATTGTACGAGAAGTGAAAAAAACCCTTTTGATTCGACCAAACAGTTGAAATCTGAGTTAAATCTACCAATTCAAGGAGCACAAATTAAGTGCGCGCATAAAAGAAACAGGATTCGCAGGCCGAATGTCAAGAAAGCGGTCATTCATATCTAAAATTAAGGCTGAAAAACGTTTGGTGTTCGCGAGACAGTTTAAAAACGAATCACCAGATTTTTTGGAAGAAGGTCATATTTAGCGACGATTTTGTTATAATATGTTTATACAATAGGTGTTAATCAATGATTTATTTGTTTTTTCTCAATATTGACCAACATCCACCATATAATATCACGTTAAATTATAAACATTGGTTTATAAACACTATAGTGACGAAAACTAGACAACTCACACCTGCTGAAAGGTCACAAATATTTAACAGAAGAACAAGAGTAAATTCTTTAAGAAAAATCGCTTTTGAGTTCAACATTTCTGCGGAAGGAGTAAGGAAAATAGTACATGGATTAGAACAGAATGGAACTGCAGAAAATCAACCAAAATCTGGACGTCCGCGGAAGACAACTCGCAAACAGGATCGGGCGATTGTACGAGAAGTAAAGAAAAATCCCTTTGTTTCGACCAAACAGTTGAAATCTGAGTTAAATCTACCAATTCAAGAAGCACAAATTAAATGCGCGCATAAAAGAAACAGGATTCGCAGGCTGAATATCAAGAAAACGGCCATTCATATCTAAAATTAAGGCTAGAAAACGTTTGGTGTTCGTGAAACAGTTTAAAAACAAATCACCAGATTTCTGAAATTTGAACTTCGATGTTGTAATAGAAGAAAATATGTATGGAAAAAGGAACGTGAATGCTTTAAATCAACGGTGATAACGCCTACAGTAAAGCATGGTGGAGGATCAGTATGCGTTTGGGGTTGTTTTTCTGTAAACGGTGTTGGCAATTTACATTTTATAGACGGGATAGTAACAGGAGCAGGGTATGTAAATATTTCGCGACAGAATTTACAAGATTCAATAATAAGAGTGAGCGTCCACGGTGATTATATCTTCCTGAAAGATAACGATGCTAAACATAAATGTAAACTAGTTAATCCATCGAAACATAAATTCAATTGTTACCATGGCCACCTCAAAGTCCCGATTTGAATTTAATCGAACACCTGTGGGATCACTTAGATCAAAGTGTAAGTGAGAGATTTCGGAATAATAGATCAGTTTTTAAACAAGCACTACCGAGTGCTTGGATTAGTACTGACGAAAATGTTATAAATAAAGTGTTTGAAAATATGCCTGGAAGACTTGAAGAGGTCATTAAAAACGAAGGGTATCAATCTTTATATTAATTATGTCTTTTTATTGTTAAGAATATACTTAATTACAAATTTTCAATGCTGTCAACATACTTTCCGCAATCGATAAAAAAGTTATTTAATTTTTTCTGTCATTATTATAAACTTTATGTCATCCTTGGTGCTACACATACTAGTTTGTACTATATTAAATAACATACATAATACAGGCTGTCCCGCGCAACTGGAACAGGCTGTACCTCCTGAACGGTTCGGAATAGAAGAAGATGTTATAAGTAAAAATTGGATGGTATCAGACGGTGCATAATATGCAACTAATTGTATGGACTTTTGTGCATCGGTGCATCAGAAAAATGCAGCTGCACTTTTTTTTTTAAAGGAATGTCCTATTTTTTATACCATAGATCGATAGAGTATGAAATTCTCAGTATAAAAGTGTTGAACCCCGTATGTCCTAAACCTAATAGTTAACGAGATATTATCCACAGAAGAAAGAAAAGTGCATAGAATTAGTTGCATATTATGCACCGTCTGATACCATTCAACTTTTACTTGTAACATCTTCTATTCCCAACCGTTTAGGAGGTACAGCCTGTTCCAGTTGCGTGGGACACCCTGTATATATTTTCGATTAATTCCTAAATGATTGATTTAAAATAGAAAATATGCATTTTTGAGACGTGTCCACAAGTCAACATTCATTCCGCGACGAGTGTATATGAAAAATGTTGGTGTCCTTTGAAAAAAATGTCAATGACCGCTACGCTTCCACCAGGGAAGAAAAATGTTAGTGTTAAAATCGGCAAACGAACTGGTCGTAAGGTAATAATGAAGGATCAGCATAAAAACAGACCGGCTGAAGATCGATGTTAGCCGAGGGTACGGGAATCGAATTAACCGAGGAACTCGGTTTATTGTTGACGCGTTCATAAGATCCGACGGAAGTAACAGGGTGCGGCGTGGGTGGCGGTGCGGCCTCCAGCTCGAATCTCTTAGCTGAGTATATCCGCGTTGCGGTAGAATGGCGCCGCAACTACCCTACAAGGGCAATACATCGTGGTAGTCGGGTGTAGGGGAGTTTGTAGAATCCACTTAAATCCGGTGTGATTTAGTTGGGCACGCGGCCCCTCGGACTGAATAGCGGCCTCTCCCGGTAAGTAACAGAACCTCAAGGCTTTTTAGACTGATAGGAACGGTTAAAAAGCTATTCGCCACGCCGCTACTTAGTTATGCCGGATAAATCTGCGCCCCGCGCGCGTTCCTCGACTTATATTCCTCCTTCCTCAGGATCGCGAGAAACTGAATTTCAGGATTTACCAAGCATGCTTTTAACGGAATATAATTACCGGGGACCTGTTCGGGAAAGAACCGGACCAGCTCGGACATGACGCGACCCGCGAGAAGTCTTCTGCGAGGGGTAAACGGGTTAAGGACAAATCTCTCTCGAGGATTTCCGGTGTTAGCCGTTCACAGGCCAAATCGATTAACTCCACTGTTTGAAATATTTTGAATTTAAGTGTCAAAGCACTTGGTTCAGTCGAAACTTTTTTTATTTACAATACATTTCTCAAATAATACAGATTAACACCATTAAACGACAAAATAGAATAATTGAAATTAGAGGTTTATTAGCGGTTAATAAACGTTTCTGCAATGAAAAATATAATTTGAAGACTAATTTTCATGTTATTACTTTTTTTTTCACTTGTCAAATCGATCAACTTCCTTAGTCACCCAAAAGTTGTGATATTAATAACGATTACACCAAGGCTATTCTATCTTATTCATTCTACATGTCTTTATATGAAAGCTACATCTGTATTTACGCATTATACAATGTTTATTACAATTTCTATTTGAAAGGGAATTTTGAAAAACAATGTATATTGTTTCATCACATTTCTCTACTTTCTGTGTTATGGAGTTAATCGATTTGGCAAGTGAGCGGCTTAAATTGTACAAAACAGCCAAATAGAAATTTCATTCTGCGTTTAATGATTTTAAAAGAAGGTCAATTTGTTGATCAGTTTCCGAGACAAAAATTCATAAGTACACTCTTGATCATGAGAATACCCTTCCACAAAACATTCGAAAAATTGGAAAGTTCAGAGGCGTGTATAGTTTTAACAAATTGGAATTCGGCAAAATGATGACTAAACCTCCTCTCATTTCCCATATATGTATAGGGTGTTTCGTATACAACAGGACGCCTAAATATCTCCTGAATCTCTGAAAATACAAAAAACGTTTCTAACGTAATCTAAATGGTTTCAAAAGACGAATCAGATGGAAGAATCGGTTTTTATAAATTGTAATTTTTCAAGGTCACTCGTGTTTTTTTACATATATATACACACATTTTTTGTTGTTATATGTTATAGCAAACATTATTGTGCGTCCTCCATGTTTAATAGAACGACCTTGAAGTAACCGTGAACTCTTAAATTTGCTAATTAATGCAGAACTTACTTTCAGCGACATTTCAGATTTCAACAGTAACAGAAATTCGATCATGAACTTGAACTTGTAAATAATCACATTTATTACTGCAATAAATGTTCGAAATGATGTCCTTCCGTTGTGATACATTTCGTCAGGCGAAAAACGACAGATTGTACAGATCTTTCGATGATTTCAGGTTTCGTATCAGCATATACAGCAATTATTCGTTCCGTCATATTTTCCGGTGTCGTTGGCTGCTCTTGATAAACCGTATCCTTTTAGTGTCCCCCATAAGAAAAAATCAAGTGGGGTGAGATCGGGTGATCGAGCCGGCCATGATACAGGTCCATTGCGTCCAATCCAACGTTTTGGGAATTTTTCGTTGAGGACACGTGTTGCAATATGGGAAAAGTGTGCTAGACACCCATCGTGTTGATACCATAATACTAGACGGTCTCTAAATGGTACATCTTCTACTAAACCTGGTAGAATATGTTCTAAAAATTCAGCATACTTCTGCCCAGTTTGCGTACCGTTGATAAAATACGGCCCAATTATCCTATTATTTAGAATAGCACACCAGACAATTTATGGTCTATGGTCTCTGTTTATCGAGTTGTCTTAACCATCGTGGATTTTCATCCGACCAATAATGCATGTTCTCGAGGTTCACCTGAACATGATTTGTAAAGGATGTTTCATCCGTAAACAATACTGTTTGGAAAAACATTTCATCACTTTGATATTTCCGTATACCCCATTGAGAAAAGTGTACGCGGTTTTCAAAGTCTCTTCCATGGAGCTCTTGGTGAAGAGATAAATGGAAAGAATGAAATTTTTGTGAATGAAGAATCTGCAATATGCTAGTCACACTAATACCGGTTCCACGTCCAAGTTTCCTTATACTAACATGCGAGTTTTGATTAACTTTAGCGATGATATTGTTCACATTTGCTTCACGAGTAACAGTCTTACGTCTCACACGAATGTTTCTGTTGACACTACCAGTCTCACGAAATGTTTTAACAATACTTGAGTATGCAGAACGTGATGGACAAGAATGTTCTGGAAATCTGTCTTTGTAAATTCGTATTTCTTCTCTTAGACACTCTCGAGCTTTACCGTAAATTAATTAAAACCATTTGAATTTTCTCCTGTTCTGAATAACGCATTATGGATCGCTTGTCGATACACTGAGAAATCTAGCAGCAAGGAAACTCTTAAATACATATCTCTCTCACTATCCATGTACACAGAGGAATGATACAATGTGTTTATTTACAAGTTCAAGTTCATGATCGAATTTCTGTTACCGTTGAAATCTGAAATGTCGCTGAAAGTAAGTTCTGCATTAATTAGCAAATTTTAGAGTTCACGGTCACTTCAAGGTCGTGCTATTAAACATGGATGAATGCACAATAATGTTTGCTATAACATACAACAATTAAAAATGTGTGTGTATATGTAAAAGCACGAGTGACCTTGAAAAAACGATTAAAAAATTACAATTTATAAAAAACGATTCTTATACATATAGGAGGATAGATAGAGGAGATATTTAGGTGTCCTGTTTTAGACGAAACAGTATTATCCTAATATGATATCCTGTATTATCCTAAAAATATTCAATTTTAAACCAAGTCTCTGATATTGTCTAGAGACATGGATTTTTATTAATAATCCGCACGGTTTCTGTCTTTGTAAAGATAAGAAACAATTGAAAACTTTAAATGTTTGTATTTTTTAAACAAACTTGAATTTGCTAAAATGGTGACTCAAACCTCTCCTAATTTCCCATATATTATATCATACAAGATTAAATTTTAATAAAACCTTTGATATTGTCCGAAAACATGTTGATTTTGAATGATCTGTCAGTCCTCTGTCTTTATGAAAATAAGAAATATTGAGAATTTCAAAGGCTTGTATTTTTCAAACAAATTAGAATACGCTAAAATTATGACTTAAAGCTCCCTTAATTTCCCATATATTATTTTAGTCCTCCATCTATCTGTAGGTCAGAAACAACAGAAAGAACTTTAAATGCTCGTAGTTTTCAAACAAATTTGAAACTGACAACACGACGACTAAACAACCCTAATTTCCGGCCGAGATTCCGATCAATCGATAATCTCGTCCGCCATATCGCGGTTCGAGTGACAAAATCAAGTTTGACTTTTCCCTGGGAAGAGCGCGTGTAGGTTTTCAATGTGCCCAGCGCATCTGCGGTTTTCTCATGGAAGTCAGCCCACGGAAGTTGATGGAATCGCGTACACGAACTTTCAATTTGCCTCTCTTTCAGCCGTCCCCGTTCCCATCGTTTAGCCGTGTTATTATTGTTCTTTGTTTCTCCAACTGTGCGCCGATTTCTTTATCGAATTGTATCGAGGCACTTCCGTCTGATCGCGAGGGATAAAACTATTGGCGAAGATGAGTTAAATTTTTCCCCGGTAAGGATGAGGGATCACCTGTCGTAGAAGCTCGCTAATTCAGTGGCGAGGGGATTACTTACATAAACAAAGCTGTAGAATTGCGGTAAGGAGGGCTGCGAGTCTCCGTGCTGCCATGAGAATCAACCACTTTTGCGACGACAGTGCGGGAGATGAGTTGGCGATCTGTAAACAGAAAATGTACCCGGTTAGGGGGGCTTCAAGGTGGTAAAAAGAATGTTTGTGTTAAGATTTTTATTTCTTGTGCGGCGAAACTGTTGAAAATAAGCGGTTAAATGGTTCAAAATATTTTTTTAGCTTTATGTTCGATTATTTAACCTGTTTAATTTACTTTACACATATTTTTCCTGTTTCTTCGTAGAAATTTAAATTTTAGGGGTGGTGCTGGATTCTGTGGCAGCCATTTTTTCTCATGCATACTGTCTATAAATCTATGAATAATAACATTTTCAGCGATTTAAACAATTGGAAATGTCTTTGTCGCTCTCATGTCCAATTACTTGATCTATTCAATTTATCTTACACATTTTTCCGATTTGTAGAAACATAAATTTTCGGGTGGTAATGGATTTTATACCAGCCATTTTTCATCCTGAATACGCGCGGGCGTGAAGTCCGCCGCGGGAAAGTTCGTTATGAAGAAGTCTACCGCGGGAAAGTCCGCGAGCGTTAAACTTTAAGTAGTTCGCATGCGGAACGCCGGAAGCTCCGTGTTTACCAAATACAAGGCGTAATAAAGCGACTCTGACTCCTTGGTCGTAAGTCGAGTTGTTGACGGTTGGAAAGTATCTACCTATTGTCCGGAATCCCTTTATAATAGCAGTTTTCAATTGCCCGAGCCACGAAACTGACAAACATCTTATTCGTTGGTTATATTTTTGAACAATTGCAATGGTTAATGTAATTCGGGCCCGGGCAAACTCCTGTGCAGCGTAAGGGGGGAAGTGGGGGAAGTCATGAGACGGAGGAAGAATAATTCTGGAAAGAAGGTGATGTAACTTGCCATTACACGTTTTTTCAGTAAAAAAACCCGGTTTTAAATTTATACATAACACTTATATTAATCCGCTATAATGATTTTGATGTAATCAAAAAGTACACAGCTAGTGGTATAGCTGAGAAAGATGTGGCAACATTGTTGGCTTAGTGCAGTGCGAAGTGCGACTGCACGAGAACTGTGATATGCTGACTGTAGTCGCCGACACGAGAGTCTTATACATGCTTTAGAGACAATTAAGCCAAGTTCAGTAGCAGGTGAGCGAGTTTTTTCTATTTCTGGAAATTTTCTGTCCAAACTAAGGACACGACTAAGCAATAAATCCATTGACGTTCTTTGCTTTTTGAAGTTATATTTTATTAAACAAAGAAAGAAGCAACATAATAATTTACATAAATATAAAACATTTGTTAATTTTTGTGATTTTTTAAGGGTATTATTTTGTTAATTTTTTAATTTAATAATTTTATGTATGTATGTATATGTACCTTATTTTTTTCTTTTTTGTATTTTTGAATTATTATCAATAAAAAATATTAAAAACTTCTATTTGAAATTGTAAATATGTCTTGTTTTCTATCTGTAAAATTTCAAAACCGGTTTAAACCGGTTTCATGGAAAAGTTAAAACCGAAAACCGGTTTTTTAAAAAGTCGGTTTTTGTATAAACCCTAGTGGCTAAACAATGGTTAATGTGAAAAATAGACCAAAAACTACAGTATACGTTAGAGATCTCTGTGATTATTATTTAAAATGAACATTTTTAAGCTTCTTTTAATAGATCAATGTTTTATTATATTTCCTGACTGTTTCAGCTGTCCCTTCCCTTAGATCCCTTGGAACTTCCCTTAGATGTCCCTCTGCTAGTATACTCAGTATCAGGAATAAAATTTATGAACAGTGCACAAAATATCCCGACTCCAATCAAATTCTTTTAATAGATCAATGTTTTATTATATTTCCTGACTGTTTCAGCTGTCCCTTCCCTTAGATCCCTTGGAACTTCCCTTAGATGTCCCTCTGCTAGTATACTCAGTATCAGGAATAACATTTATGAACAGTGCACAAAATATCCCGACTCCAATCAAATTCTATTAGGTGTACAAATAAGTTCTTTCCCCTTTTTTTCCAAATTTAAGATTGTATTACATAAATACGGTACAAGATTACGTCTCAAAGTAATCACCCTCATTCTCTATAACCTTTCCCCACCTGGTGGGTAAATTATAAATTTCACCCTTGAAGAATGACAGCTGCTTGCTGGTTTTGAAATCATCACAACCGTTTCTGCAAAACCAACGTTCGTGCAATATGATCACCCGGTACATTCGCGAACATTCTCGACAGGACAACTAATACTGTTTATACGGTCCTACATACAGACACAGACACAGACACGCACGCACACACACAGAGACACGCACACACGCACACAGTGTAATCACTCGTTCTCACAGCTATAGTTATTGTTTTCGGGCGTGCCCTGTCGAGCGGTTAATCTTGCGACACGAGTCAATCGCTTAGCATCACAATCGATATTATTAAATCTTTCTCAAAATCGAAATCGAGCACGTGTTCTTATTTCTCTTCCTCGGTTCTCTCCTCAAATTTCCGCAGTACCTTTTGAGTTCTCACATAACAAATACATTTTCGGATATCTTCTTCCGAGCTGAAGTGCTTCCCCAACAAGTGGTTTTGCAGACTCCGAAAAAGATGATAGTCTGACGGGTCCAGGTCAGGAGAGTATGCCTCATGTGGCAGGACTTCCCATCCCAACGCATAAATTGTGTCCCGCGTTCCTTTTGGAACGTGCGGCCGAGCATTGTCATGCTGCAAAATCACGTGTCGTGTTCCTTGTCCAGTAAACGGCCATTTCTGCTTTAGCTGGTCGTATAAATTCATTAATTGATTTTGATAATATTCGGCAGTTATTGTTCTTCCAGCTGAAAGCAGTTCATACTGGATGATTCCACGGAAATCCCACCGCATAAACAGCAAACTTTTTTGCAATGCAAGTTCGGTTTTGCCCATGATTTCCGTCGTTTAGGATTATCATGTAAGACCCATTTTTCATCGCCAGTAACAATTCTGTGCAGGAAACTTTTCCTTTTATGCCGTGAAAGCAAGGCAGCAGAAATCTCGAGTTTGTTTTTCTTATTCATTTCGCTTAATTCATGTGGGACCCATTGCCTTAACTTCTGAATCTTACCCAATTGTTTCAGTCAGATAGATACTGTTTGGTGTGTGACACCCAATCTTTCTGCCAATTCTTCTTGCGTCTGGGTCGGATTTTCCTTGAGCAATTCTCGGTGCACCCGAACGATCGTCGTCTTCCAAATTCAAATTTCCGGCTTTAAATCTTTGGTACCACTTTTTGCATGTTCTGCAAGATACAGCGTTCTCTCCCAGTGCCGCACAAACAAAGAGTATGCAGTGACGCAAATGATGCTTCTCGCACGCCATATTCTTTGAAATTGTTGCGTAGGGCTGGAAACTCTTAGAGCGCTCATTACGACTCTTCTTAAAGCTACAAGAGCGCTCTTTCAAATGGCATCACAATCGGGAAGTAATTCGAATTCAGTCAGAAGTTATGATCGTAGAAAAAAAAAGGAAGGAACTTAATTGCACATCTGATATTTTACTGGATACCGTTCTATCTGGGTATTCATGGTAATGAAAAGGCAAAAAGCTGATGAATTAGCCAATATTGTCAGGAACAGTGTTGATCCAGACAGCTCTCTCAAAATACTGTATACTGATTTAAGTGAGATCTCCAAATCACGTGCTTTCAATAGCACCAATGAATATATGTATAGTCAATAAAGGCCGGTTCAAGGGCAGAAATTATTTTGAACAATTCCAGGACGAAGAAGAAAACCCTGATATTTACACGGGGAAATGTTTATCTCGAGAAACCATTATGACCATTAACAGAATTAGATCTGACCATTATACAGTCTCAACTTCTCTCTAGCTAAAATCAATGTGGTAAATATCCTTGGAGGTGGTAAATAACCTTAATGGGATAAACTCAATGTGGTAAATAACTTTATACATGACACTCACAGATTGAAATTTATATATGTATAACCTGAGATTACGGGGTTTTTTCTTCCTATGCAATGTTCTGTTCTATTCCAGACCTACAAACACTTCATGTAAGAGATCTTATGTTCCTTTTTGAAAGATTGTGGATTATATACAGAGTGTCCCAAAATTCCTTCAACATCCGGAAATGGGAGGTTCCTAAGATCATTTCAAGCGACATTTTGCTTTGTTAAGGAGTTATTAACAAAAAACATGGGCCAATCAGAGTGCGGCTCCAGCGAACGCAGTCCGACTAGGCGACAGATCCGGCTTAGCGTGGCGTCGCCGTTGGCCGAGCCAGAATCAATCCTCTGTAGCTGCGTTCTGATTGGTCCGTGTTTTTCGTTAATATAGTCCAGTCAACGAAAAGTTGTAGAGGGAAATGGAAGGAACACAATTTTTAACTTTGGGTCTTTGTTTGGAATAGTTAGGAGGTAAACATACTAAAAGTCCCCACTCCTAGGAGGTGAGCATGGTGCAGGGGGGCACGTAGAAGGTCCCCTTTTTCGGTATTCCGCTTATATCTCGGAAACTATGCGTCCTAGCGATAAGACTATTCAATACAAAATTAAAGCTGACAAAATGTGCCACAAGATAGATTCGATTCAGTTTTTCACTATTTCGCATAGTCACCGAGATATCCGCGCTCAAAGTTCACTAATTGTGCTGAAAAGTTAGCTAGTCAAGTAAGACAAAAAACGCGAGGCAAAAATTTCTTTTTCACAATTAGTGAACTTCGAGCGCGGATATCTCGGAAATTATGCGAGATAGCGAAAAACTGAACCGTATCAATCTTGTGGCACATTTTGTCAGCTTTAATTTTGTATGGAATGGTCTTATCGCTAGGACGCATAGTTTCCGAGATATAAGCGGAAAACCGAAAAAGGGGCCCTTCTACGTGCCCCCCTGCAACCGCTCACCTCATAGGAGTGGGGACTTTTAGTATGTTTACCTGCTAACTAGCCAAACAAAGTTCCAAAGTTAAAAATTGTATCCCTTCCATTTCCCTGTACACCCCCTTATGAGCATCCATTGACTGGACTAATAGCTCCTAAACAAAGCCACGGACGACATTTTTGCAAAGGAAAATGTCGCTTCAAATGATCACAGGAACCTCCCATTTCCGGATGTTGAAGGAATTTTGAGACATCCTGTATATACCGCCACTATCACGTCCATCGCAAATTAAGTGCCTCCAACTGACATGTACTCATTACATTACCTACACATTAGCATAAGGTTATTACTGTAATATTATGTATGTAATACAGACTGCATGATAACTTCTTATTGGAGGTTACAACTGTACAATGAAAAAAAGACTTCTTTTAATATAATACAGTCACTGGAAACGTTTAGTTAAATTCTCATAAATTTATTGAACATTTTTACAGGCATGTTCCTTATTAATTTTCCTGATGAGCGCATAAAATCCGTAATTTTATAAACAGGACTAGTGGAAATTTTTCGAAAAAGAGGTGAAAGATAAATTGATCGCATTTGGGCGGATTAAATTGATTACCCGGCAGTCCGCGGGGTTAGGAGCGATGGAAGGAAGGTGTCAAGACCGTCATCGATCCTGGCAACCGTTCTCGCCGCGAGAATGAATTCTATACACAATGGAGTAATTAGAAAATCGAAAGTATAATGGGCCAAGTAAAAAGTGGCCGGGAATAATGAGGCAGCCTTGAAGGGCCTTGGAAAAGTAGCGTGAGACGTCGTCGACCGGCCGGCGACTCGGCCATTCATCCTTCGGGGCCCTTTTAAGTAATCCGCGTGCGTCGTTACCGGTTAATTGCATTTTACGGTTCATTGTTCATACGCGGCCATTCGTTAAAGCTCGATACTAAACGTCACCGTGGGGTTCCGCCCATGATTCCCCACGACGCAACGACAGAATAACGAGACCGGCGCGGCCGGGGCGTTACTATAATTGGTGACAGGGCAACTATAGATGTCGTTAATTACGCGAAACGAGTTCGACTTTGGACTGCTCTCGCGACCTCGGCCACCTCGCGATTCCTGTGTCGGTTTAATTTTTTTCGTGGCGCAAAGGGCATTAAAAGCTGCAACGAAAAAGCCGATAATTAAAGACAATGCATGTTGCACTGTGAAAGAGGAAGCGAGAGAGGCTGTGAGAGCGAGAGAGAGAGAGAGAGGGCGTATTTGTTGGAAAATTCTTTTCTTTGGTTGGTGGTGACAGTGCTCTTAAGGAAAGCTTGGGAAAATGCACTGTGGTAAAGTTCGTCTTTCTTGCTTTTAAATTGTTTGGACATTTTATTGGAACGTGCTCCCTGGATTATTCGAAGTTGTAGAGTCTTCTAATTCTGTAATAGAAGTTCGTTCGCGAAAATTTTTTTACTGTGAAATTATAGAGTTACAGTTCAGCATGTTGAATTAAATTTGTTACTAGTTTTCAAATAAATATTTGAGTGGTCGTATTGACGTCTCTATTGTAGTTCCTTTGGTTTGGAGATCTTTGTTTATAATTTTCAGTCTGACAGAACGAATTTTCCAAGTGAAATAGATATTCCTATGATAAAATAAACTTTTCAGATTATAACAAAAAACGTTCACACACAGTAAGAGTACATCCTTGTAAACAGGACCACTCTATCATCAAACTTTTGGAAAATTGACAACGTCAAAAGATTGTATTTTTTAAACAAATTTGAATTCGGCAAAGTGATGATTATTACTAAAATAAGTAGGTGGAACACAAAATAGAAATAACATTAAATAAATTGAATAGTACGATACGTTATTTACAACCTATGAAAATGATTAGAAGAAGAAATCAATTTTTATGTAACTCCTCTTCTTGCAATTGGCGCAGACAATTTTTATTTTGCATAAAAATCCACAGTCTAGTGATGACGTAAACCTCCGGCAATTTTCCGCGCACTACGTCACACGACAATTAATTTTTGCCGAATTCCTCGACATTCATTGCAAAAAGCAATGTTTCGCAAACGCCATCAACATTCTCGCCGATAACAAGGAAACGAACAAGTTGCTGATCACTTCGAACCGGCGCGGCGCGGCGGCCATCGGAGTTGTATAAGTTGTAATCGTCTATCACGTGAGACGATAGAATTAACGCTCACTGGATCTACTTCCTCTCAGAAGTACAATCGGATAGTAGCTATAGTTCAACCACTAATTCTACCGGCTTGAATAGCTCGCCGAATATTAATTTTGCGGGTGCGAGTTGGAATCAGCCGAGCTCCACCCGTGTTAATCTTGAGCCTTAAACCTTCGGGAGCTCCACAAAGGAGTCCATGTATTAAACGAAAAAGCCAAACCCGTTCACCTTTAAACTTTTTTTAATTATGTCAAACAAAATGGACAAGACAAAGAAAAAATTTATTATCCTCTGAAAGTCTGTTTAATCAAATGACATTGCAGAAAAGGGCTTAGAATGATTAAAATGAAAGCAAGAAGTAGCCGTCATCTTCTCGACAACATTTTTTAACCGAAGTATCAATTTTTTTTCTAGATAATAAAAATGTTTACTTAAAAATAGTTTAGTCTAAAGAACCTTTTCTGAACGCGCGCCATAATTTTTCCCTCCCCACTCTCCTTCCCCTTCTACGACGCTATTCCCCCACGCTTCCGGCCGGTCACGTGACGTTCCGTCGTGCATGCGTCACGATGCACAGTGGGCTGCAGTGAAGCCAGAATGAGCGCCGAACGGCGCTCATGTACTCTCCTCCTACCCCTTCCACTATTCCATTCCAGCATCGTGCGCAGGCGCACACTCCACGGTCCCCATCGCGCACGTGCAACGTGTCTCCCATTCGCCCCACTCATTCCCCGTCATCAGAGAGGGGTACATCATTTCACCGTGACTCCCGTCATCTGACATCACTGGTGGGCTGTATGCCAGATTTCAGCGGCCACAACTAGTTCAAAATTCGCTCAATATTGAAACTGCTGTAACTTTGCTAAAAATCCAAATTTTAAAAATGAAAAAACAACCATTTTAAAGCTTGAGATTTCTCCTTTTTGTACTGCATACGGTTTTTGCTGAAACGGATGTTTTGAGTGCAAAATTTGTCCATAAAGGGGAGCGTATTATATTGTAAAGTTTGTAGCTATTTTTCAATCAAGTACAGCGGATTATAATCAATATTTTAAGTTATTAACGTTATTCGACTATTTTATGTACACTATCGAAAAGTGTAATTATTTGCAATTAAAATATCTTTTTAAAATAGTTATTACAAAGAATAATCTCCGTTATTTATAATAGTATGGACAAATGTTATGAACAAAATTTGCACGTTTCAGAGGGGGACGTGTTGTGGCACAAACATTTTGTGCGTGGGTGGACGCATAGAGAAGATTTCAAGGTCACCTAGATTTTTTTAAACAGAATGTCCTCTTTTTATACCATGGATCGATAGAGTATCAAATTCTGAGTATAAAAGTGTTGACCTTCGTATGTCCTAAACCTAATAGTTAACGAGATATTATCAAAAGAGAAAGAACATTATGTCGATAATATCTCATTAACTATTAGATTTAAGACATATGGAGGTCAATACATTTTTACTCAGAATTCGATAGTCTATCGATTCATGATACAAAAAGTAGGTCTTTCGATTTGAAAAAATCAAGGTGACCTTGAAATCTCCTCTATGCCTCCACCCACGCAGAAAATGTTTATGTCACAACATGCCCCCCTCTATACCGTGCAAATTTTGTCCATAACATTTTTTCATGTTATTACAAATACAGGCAATATTTAAAGTGGACATAGTTATTGCCCCACCCTGTATATTATTTAAATTTCATGTGTATACTGTTTTCTTATTTTAGTGTATATTGTGTGTCTATTATTAATATTTAGTATTTATTTAAGTTAATACGAAGATATAGTGAATGCGAACATGCAGGATGTGAAAAATGCTGCGATTTTCACGCGCGCGCGTGCGATTGCCATTTCTTCGTAGATCAACTATAAAACACGGAGTAGCGCGTAGTAGCAGCTTTTTTTTCTTGCATCTTAATCAGAAAACTTCAAAGAACACAATGGCACAAAAATGATCACTCGATCGCAACCCGCAGGTATAACAAAGTCATTACCAAAGTCTTAGAATCATAAAGAAAGTGACTGAATCGTTGGTTATCTTTAAATATTAATAACTAAACAAATGTATACAGTACAAAAGTGAATTTGTCGTAAAAGTATACCTTATACTTAGCTAAAAAAACTTCTATAAAAGAAAAATCTGTTAGTGTATGTAAATAAGGTAACAGTTACTAATAGGTGAATTCGTTGAAAAATGAAAGCGTGTTAACAGAATTTAAAACTTCCGACAAATTTCAGCGCTTTATGGATACATGAATGGGAAAACGAATGATGGGAGACGGTTCCTCAGATATTCAACTAACTGAAGCCACAAAAATTTTACAATTTATGTAAAGTTTTAAAAATTGAATTTTGACTGGTGAATTCGGGCATACAGCCCACTGTGCGATGTCACGTGAATGATTCGGTATTAGCGGAGGGAGGGTACCTTTTCCCAAATGAACTCTCTTGTTCCAAATCCGCAATTTTGTAAATTTTTATCAAGTGGCATTTCATTCAGGAAGAATTACATTTCCATATAACTAGAAGAAAAATCGAAATTCCGAACTCTATTTTCTGAAGACATTCGACTCCATTTTGTTTGAAGGGATCATTAATAGTTTTTTCCCGGAAATCTAATACGCACCCGTTAACGGCGATTACGCGATAGAACGCGTTTATCTGCAGAGCGGAGACACGGAGCGTCTGCAGTTTCCTCTGCTTATCGGCGCTGCGTTCAATGCATAAAGCGCAAAGTTCATATCTTATGCATACATTCATGGAGGCAGTGGAAAGCCGGGGCGAGACAAGAGCCATAACTTACGTTGCCGTTGGCCCCTCTCTTTTTCGCCCTCGAAGCTCGCCGCGTCGAGTATCGAAATAGTTGAGGAATCACGTGTGACGGGCAGTCGTGGATTTTGATACGAGAAGGGCGCAAACCGATCAAAATTCCATTTCCTTGTGGGAATTCATTCGCTTCCCAGGGGCTCATTGAAAAATGGCCCACTTACCACGGCTCCGCGGCCTCCTTTTATCATAAATCAATCGCCCGCGTCTTTCCGCATGCTGCCTTCCTCCTCTCCTTCTTCTTCTTCTTCTTCTTCTTCCACTTCTTCCACTTCTTCTTCTTCTTTCCGACTAGTTTTGCTTCTCCGAGATTTTTCTTCTCCCCAATACTCTCCTCGAGCCACCCACCGCCGCGCCGCGTCGCGACTAATGGTACACTCGACTATTCAGAACGCTTATGGTTACTTTGCTAACCTGTTAAACGTCTAATGAGGCGTGTCGCGAGCTCGCGATGTTCAGATTTCGGAATTGTTACGTTTTGAGAAAAGTCAGATAAGGTGATAATCAATCACTTTTCCTCGTTGATGCTCGGCAATTTCGGCAAATCGAGTATGATATGATGCATTCGAAATTAGGAAGGGTTTATGTTATAAGTTTGCTGGGTCTGTATTTGTTTACAATATACAGGGTGGCAATTATTAAGCGTTACAGACGAATATCTGCTGTTGGATTATCAATAACTTACCAATACAATCAATGTTGGGCAAATTTTATTTCAAATAATAAAGAATAATTAAATAATAAAGAAACGTGTGATTTTAATTGAAAATAATAACTAAACTTTCTATTTAAATAAAAGTAATTTAAATAATTTCAAAAGTGATCTATTTATTAATTCTTATTTGCAAATAAAAGATTATTTATTATTTGGATTGAGGTGGAAATCAAATAAATAGTTTTTAGTCTTCTCTTATTTCTTGTACTATTTGTCTGCTATAGCAACCTGTTCAGGTACACCACCAGTGGTCAGGCCCTACCTGCCTATAAAAAAATACAATCTAATTTATTATTTTAAATAATTCTATTTAGACTTGCTCAAATAATGAATCATTATTTTTGCTTTTTATTGGAATATCCAAATAACAAATAACTTGTTATTTAAATTTTTATTTAGTAATTATTTATTTAAATAAATTTATTTATTGTCCAACATTGAATACAATGAACTTATTGTTCGTTGTCAAAAAGTAATAATTGATCTCATAATCGTATTAATGAACAGGGATTACGCCACACTGCATTTGGACATTCCGATGTCTCGAAAATGTCCTGAATGTCCTGCGAACGTCTCCCGAACGTATCCTGAACGTCTTGTAATAGAAAACGGTACGTCTTAAAGACGTTCAGGAGACCGTTCGTAGGACATTCGGGGGGTCTTTAAGACGTCTCTAAGAAGTCTTAAAGGTTCATAAATGTTAATTCAGTTAAAAGAAAAGAAGAGTAATAGTATATGTCCACAAAAACGAGTTTATAGTTAAACCAAGAAATAGTATTAGAAGAACGCCTGTGGAATTGACATAAAAGATGTAATAAAAATAGCAATTGCAATTAAAATCACAATAAAAATTGAAATTGAAGTTGAAGTTGAAATGGGAAATTGAAGTTGAAATTGAAGGCTGAAGTTGAAATTGAAGGCTGAAGTTGAAATTGAAAAATTAAAATTGAAGTTGAAATGGAAATTGAAAGGCTGTGAAAGGCAATTGAAATTGAAGGCTGAAGTTGAAATTGAAGAGTTGAAGTTGAAATTGCAAAATTAAAATTGATGTTGAAATCGAAGTTAAAATTGAAAAATTGAAATTGAAGTTGAAATTGAAAAATTGAAATTGAAGCAAAAACATTAACTCTAACAAATAATACCAATGCTAATACTCAGTGCTAGATTATGGATATACGTATATAAAAACCACATTGTTCATGGTCTGAAAGACGTCTTTTTAGGATATAAGACTTTCTGATCTAAAATAGACGCGTGCTATCTGGGACGAAGTATCGATGAAACGATCTCAGAATCGTTTCTAAACAGAGATTTCGAAGTATCCCATTTGATAGTTTGTTTCAAGAGCCGGACAGTGGGGCCCAACCTAAACAGTCTGCAGATACGAGGGAACCTGGTTTCTTTCCGGTGTTCCAATGGTTTTCCTTTCAGCGTCAGTCGAAGCTAAGATTTCGATTAGTAAAGAGCTTCCTCCCGGGCAGTGAAATAAAGAATTGTTTTATTTCAAATGTACCAGTGTGCATTCATTAACACCCACATCCAATATCTCCAAAAATATTGATTATACGCAAATATGTTTCAGATGAAAGTTGTTCATTTGCACCGAGGGGCACATCATGTGGTGGGACTTTTGTTTTTCCCGGTGGACACTCCAAGGTGAGGTGTGGTCAACTTTCTGTTTTTATGTGGAATGATATACTTTTTCATCCATCATCAAATAGTGCGTTTTAAGATGAGTTCAATGACCTATGACCCAAGGTCATTTAAGGTCAAATTTGCAGGGAAATGCAGAAAACGTGTGATCGTTTTATTTGTACTTCAGTTCGTGTTTTCGAACTTTCACACCAAAACAAAATAACATGTGTTCAATATCAGCATTACTCGGGACAACATCAAAGTCATTATCAATGAAATGAAAATAAACGTATTTATGTATTACTGTGCTCTTCTGCAAGATAGTCTGTTTAGTTTCATTACTATTTGTGTTAAGGTATCCTTCGCTGAACGATAGTACTTAAATAAGTGGTGAACATGGAAATGTATCAAAATTGTTTTGATATATTCATGGTACTAGGAGAATGCAGGCAAAATTACAGAATGGCTGCTAATTTGTATGCACAACGCTGCTACCCAGATTGACCATCAAAATCGCAGATGGCATTTAAAAGAAAAATTCATTTTTTCGCATGTTAGGTATATAGATTTTTCATTGCAATTTCGTTTACTAGATAGTTGGAGTATTTAAACCAATAAAAATTTTTTATAAATATCACTTATTTCTTCCTAGAATAATAATATGACGTGAAAGTTTGGAAACAGGAAACCTGCGATTTTGGCTTATAAATGCGGCTACATATAAACGCAGCTGCAAGAATCTAAAACATTAAAACACTTGAACAATATTATAATTTGATTATGTTTATAATGGAGGATTTATTTAACGTAGATATAGTTAATGTAAGTGTCATTTATTTACCTAAACACACAAATTGAAAAAAGAGGCATTTTGAATGGTAGAATTAAAGTTTAATTAGACATAACTTTTCGACGACACAAATCGACACGATTAAACTTGTTGAAAATTATGCAGCACACTTTAAAGTACATATCCACCAAGTTATAGCTGCGAGCTCCTGCGTACCTGGCACTGAGTCTATTTTGTTTCTAACTACATATAGTCAGTCGCATGTATCCGCGTACGCCCTTTAAAACAGAATAACTTTTTTAAACTTCCACTACCAAACGACCTGACTTTTTGTGATACATTAGAAGCATTTGTTTACTAAATAACGTGCAAAAAAATATTTGAAAGAAATAGCAATTACTTAAAAAAAAGGCACTAAACATTTTTTCTTATTTGTCCCCGTAAAGAAAATTTAAAATATACATTTAGTTTAAAATATACATCTATGTTAGCTATATATATTGAAAATTTACAACAATAAAATAAAACGATCATACCTTTTCTGCATTTCCCTGCAAGTTTGACCTTGAGTCACAACCTTGAGTCATAGATCATTGAACTCATCTTAAAACGCACTGTTTGATGGTGGATAAAAAAACATATCATTCCATTTATAAAAGAAAGTTTACCTTCACCCCACCTTGGAGTGTCCACCAGGAAAAATAAAAGTCTCACACCACATGATGTCCCCCTCGGTACTGAACATCTTTCATCTGAAATATTTTTGCGTATAATCAACATTTTTGGAGATATTCGTCTGTAACGCTTTATAATTATTTTTACGAAAACAGAAGCTGCATTTTCGGTAGTCGGTGTCGCCAGAGGGGAGGGAGCACAAATTGAGGGGGAAAAGTTACCCCCTCCAGTACCGGATTAATCACGTGACATGGACGGTACGGCGCGGCGGTATCTTTGATATATATAATATCTTTTATTTTGTCAAAATTCAAAAAGATATTCTGGGGGTTTGAGTTAGGTTTATTTAATTTCAATGTTACAGTGAAGAAATTGACTTCGTTTATAAACCATAAGTCATATTATTTATTATATGACGTGATAAGTAAAAAATTGGCGGTGGGGTATATTTGTACTATTTCGAATTTGTTTGAAAAATACAAACGGTCGGAGTTTCTACCCGGTTGCAACACGAACGATAGCTCTATCCGCGTAAATTTTCTTGCGGATTAAATTATCGCGATACAATTGAAGCAGTCGGTAATGGAAGCAGAAGTACCTAATTTTCGCGAAGTAGTGTACGCTGCCACATTGGTAAATTTGATGTTACATAGGGGCGGGCATTCTCCACCGAAATTTCGTCGTGTGATATCCGTAAATTTAGTCGGTTTGTTAATTGATAAGAGGCATCTATTCAGAACGATGCAACGCAGCGAATGTTCCGGAACGCAAAGTCGTAATATAAACCACCTGCAATTTCATCCCCCCACCCGGTCCGCCACTGCACCGTAACACACGTAAATAACTTGCAACTGCAGTTCATACATAATTGCACTCCTTCCACGATTTCCCTGGCAAATTAAAAATATACTCTTGCATAATAAAATAATGCGACAAACGCGATGGTTCGCGTTCTCCGCGTTGCATAGATTCTTGCTACATCCTAGTACACATTTGAAGTGACGCACAAATTGTAAAGATAAAATATTCACCTCCCATATTTCTACTTGCACAAGACTGCACTTACCAATTTTTATCTCAGAAACTATTCCTTGTATGGAATCGAGAATCTTTTTTTATTTTGATCTCGAAAGTTTATTGTATCATTAGAATTTTTCTTCCATTGATAAAATTTATTTCAAAAATTATAAAGTAACAGACGACGATGCAGGTGATAATACTGATATATTTATAATTTTCAATGTTACGAAATTAATTATTCAAGGAAAACAAAAATGTGTATTACGATAAAAGTCTTATACATTAAAATAATAAAAAGTTCAGCTCAATAGCTAAAAATAGTTAAAAAAAATTCGTAAGTACAGCTCCTTTTACGAAGGTCTGGGTTAGGTGACATTTGCACTCTTCGGACGTTTGTATTTTATAAACATATTCGAAATCAATAAGTCATAACTTGAATCCACCTTATTTTCAATTAACTATACCATGAAATAATACATTTTTTATCAAAGTCACTGATATTGGAACAATTCATCTTAATATACAGGGTGGCCCACATAACTCTGAACAGCTCAATATCTCGAAAACTACCCCATCGATTTTAAAGTTCTTAGTCTTAAATTGCATGGAACTGAAGGGCCTTTCTGACTACATAAACATGAAGTGGCCTCCCTTCCCCTTTAACGGGGGAGAGGAGGTACCTTTGTAATTTTAAATGGAACCCCCTATAAAATGTTACATATTTAGATTCTACCGGAAAAAACAAGTCAATTTTGTCTGAAACATTTTTTTGTCAGATACTTCCATGATGAGATATAACAGTTTGAAGTTTCGAGTTGTAGGTACTTGAAGCTCTCGGAAATAGCGTTATGGAATTGTACATTCGCGCTTGAGTCCTTTGCTTATTCGTGAAAAAATAAAATGTACTTTAAATTAAATGTTTAAAATGTCCACCACGGGCTTGTAAACATTTATTTACTCGAAACATCAAAGTTATTCTAACATTTTTTAACATTTCGGGAGTCACTGAAGCGCAAGTGTCACGTATTCTTTGTTTCATATCCTCTTTTGTCGTCGGTGGTTCAAACATAACTTTGTCCTTTACATATCCCCATAAGAAAAAATCTAATGGTGTTAGATCGGGGGATCGAGGAGGCCATTGACGAGGTCCCCCACGACCTATCCATTTGTTCCCAAATTTTTCGTTCAAAAATTGCCTGGTGATGATTGCAAAATGTGGAGGAGCGCCGTCTTGTTGGAACCACATCTCTCTTATAACGTGCAGTGGCACATCTTCCAAAAGCGCAGGCAAATGATTTTTTAAGAAATCACAATAACTTGTAGATGTTACAGTTTCTTGAAAAAAATAAGGTCCAATCACAAAATCTCCTATTAGGCCACACCAAACATTTAAAGACCATCGATGTTGAAAGGGAACACATCGTATCGTATTTGGGTTTTCCACGGCCCAATAATGCAGATTATGTCTATTTACATGCCCTGAATTCATAAAAATGGCCTCATCGGAAAAAAGTATTTTGCACAAAAAGTCATTTTCCACAACACCCTGCAGCTACTCACAAAATCTTACGCGGTGATCGCAATCTGCTAT
Source organism: Lasioglossum pauxillum (assembly GCA_933228785.1). NCBI lineage: Eukaryota > Metazoa > Arthropoda > Insecta > Hymenoptera > Halictidae > Lasioglossum > Lasioglossum pauxillum. The sequence goes on from OW121699.1 coordinate 23,321,120, forward strand.
CGAAAGCTCTTGTGATAAAACCATGTGATATGGATGATAGTTTTGCCGTTTCAAAATTCGTTGAATTCATGAACGACTAATATGTGATGTTTGTGCAAGTGTACGTTGACTAATATGAGGATTTAATGTAATTGCAGCAAGAATACTGGCACTATTATTTTCATTAGTGACAGCTTTAGGTTTATTGCGAGTTTTTTTTACACAATTCACCGTGCTCACGAAGCCGCTTTTCTAAATTATCAAATGTTGCATGACATTTTTTGACACCATAACGTTCAAAAAACATCACTGCTGCACGCCGATAATTTTTTTGGCATTCACGTAACGTTAATAACATATTCACTTCTGTGTCAAAAGTAGCCATAATCACAATGTTACTGCTTGAATAACAGCTCTAAACTGAAAACGTTTTCGTAGATAAGTGAGTCAAACTCAAGAATTGTAAATATTATTGTTTGTGTTTCTTCATGAATAAGCAAAGGACTCAAGCGCGTATGTACAATTCCATAACGCTATTTCCGAGAGCTTCAAGTACCTACAACTCGAAAATTCAAACTGACAAAAAAATGTTTCAGACAAAATTGACTTGTTTTTTCCGGTAGAATCTAAATATGTAACATTTTATAGGGGGTTCCATTTAAAATTACAAAGGTACCTCCTCTCCTCCGTTAAAGGGGAAGGGAGGCCACTTCACGTTTATGTAGTCAGAAAGGCCCTTCAGTTCCATGCAATTTAAGACTAAGAACTTTAAAATCGATGGCATAGTTTTCGAGATATTGAGCTGTTCAGAGTTATGTGGGCCACCCTGTATAAAAATGGATGTTTGTATATACAGGGTCTCCCAGACCACACGTACCACCCATTTATAATCTAGAAAATAGGTTATTTTGATAATAATAAATGGTGATATTTTTAACTTCCGGTTCCGGCCGGAAATGGGTGATTGAGACCGGAAGTTACATTTTTTAAATAGAACATGGTATTTTTTATTACGGATGCGGATTCTATGCGAAAAAACAAGAAACTTTTGTCTGAAATATTTTTTCAAGAAATGTCATTTCATGTCATTTATGTAACCTTCAAAATGAGTCTTGGTGAAATAATGTTTTCACTATCTGTGTAATATACCCCAATTTTCTTATTCAAGCAATGAACAATAAAATATCAATAAAATATTTTCCACTTTGTTCGATGATCTTTTGCCATCTTTCTGGCATCTTTCTGGTTATGCCAAGACCAGATAGTGAAAACATTATTTCGCCAAGGCTGATTTTGAAGGTTACGTAAAGAACATTTTTGAAAAAATGTTTCAGACAAAAGTTTCTTGTTTTTTTGCATAGAATCCGAATCCGTAGTAAAAAATACCATATTTCATTTGAAAAATGTAACGTCCGGTCTCAATCACCCATTTCCGGCCGAAACCGGAAGTTGAAAATCTCACCATTTGATAGAGCGCATCTGATTTATAAAAGAAACACTTTGAATTTTTAAAAATAACCTATTTTCTAGATTATAAATGGGTGGTACGGGTGATCTGGTACACCCTGTATTGTATATGGTTAATAGACTTCGAAACTGTTTGACCGATCAACATGAAACTTGGCACATATATGTATTTTTTCATTCAATGCATCAACTTCTATACCGTTGAACCTATCGCTATGTATTTGAGTACGAGGAATATTTTCGCGCTATCCACGACAAAACAGAATAATTATCTATATAAATAAAAATGTAAATGTCCGTTTGTTTGTAATCGGTAAATATCCGTAACGGCTGAACGTAGAAAGCTGGGGTTTGAGCCATTAGACGCAGCGTTTCTTCGGGAAGGTTTATGAGAAATCAGCATGCGAAAAAGTCCATTCGTTCAAGAGTTTTGACGACTTTTTCCACCGGCTACAACGCTATCTGCTTACTTCAACTTATGTGAATGTGGCGCGTTTGCGAAAACACTGATGTATAATAATCGATATGGTTTCGTGTTGATTTGCATTATCACCAATGCGTCGCGACGAGAATCTTCTCAGTAGTATTCTGCTTCAAACTTCAAATTATATCGTGAAATATATATAAATAGAAAAATTGACCTATTCGGAGTGATTTGTTCTGTAAGTTTCTCATTGCATTGGGATTCAGCTGAGTAGATTGATCTGCGTTTGAATTTAAATATTTGGTTAGTATTTTAAAGTTATTAAGTTTTTTCATTGTTTTTTCCTTATTTAATGTTTAGCAATTTTACATCTGTGTCAGGTAAAAACGTGCTTTTAAAAAATATGTGAGTCACAGCAACGCGTGGCGGGGGAAAGCTAGTATTTTATAAACTTTGAAATTGTCATACGCCACTGTCCTAAGTTTCCATATAACACGCCATACAAAATAGTTGAAACTCTGTATTCATGTATTAGAGAAGATCGACCAACTTGCCATTCGAATAAGAACGACTTTGGCGACTCGCATGCTAGCTCCGCAGCTATAAGAGAGTGTCAATGTGTGCGTTGCTCTCTAGATTGACAGATTATCCTACCACCGAGGCTGTGTCACCCCCCCCCCCCACGCATTGCTGCATGTTGATACTCGTTCTTTGCTTGCGAGCGAACTATGCTATACATCGCTCGGTTCTGTTATACACAAACAGAAACCTAGGTGAAGAATATGAGACTGTGTGTGTGTGTGTGTGTGTGTAGAACAAAATCTTGAATTTGTCAAGTGCGTAAAATTGATTTTATTTTTTTAGTTAGGGTCCGTTAAGTTATGCCACTATTTTTTAGGCATTTCCGATAGTGCAATTAAAAAATGTTTTAGACAAAAGTTTTTCAATACCTGGCGAGCTACATGTTCGCATATTCTTAAATCTAAAAAAATGCTTTTTACGTAAAAAAGTAAAGGTCACCTTGACTTTTTTAAATGGCACCACATGTTTTGGACACCATAGGATTATTGCTGACGTCGAGACTAATTCAACAGAAAAAATTATCGAAAATAATTATAGCTTTGTTTTGTAAGAAATAATTTTTCATTAAAGTTACGTTTACACCAAATTTTCGAGTTTGAGGTCATTTCAAGGTCATAGTATAATACACTGTTGAATTCATCTCGACGTCGGCAACAATCCTATGATGTGCAAAACATTTGGTGCCATTTAAAAAAGTCAAGGTGACCTTTGCTTTTTTACATAAAAAGCATTTTTTTAGATTCAAGAATATGCGAACATGTAGCTCGCCAAGTACTGACAAACTTTTGACTAAAATATTTTTTAATTGCACTATCGGAAAAGCCTAAAAAATGGGGGCATAACTTAACGGTGGGACCCTGTATTGTGTAGCATGCTGAGCATATTTCCATAAAATTTCATACCAAATTTCCGACTATTAACAAAGTTATGATAACGATAAGCGTACTGTGCATTCCAGTGAGAAGGTACTGGATACGATTCATCGATAAAAAACCATTTACAATTCATAATGCGATTGTTAAGTACGGAGACTTTGCCTAAGTCCTAGTTGACTCTTTTACTCCCTTCTTGGAACCACGTGTTCATGTAGGAGGTCCGGCTCACATGCCCAAATAAGCAGCTTCCCCCCTATGGGAAAGCACATGCATATGGAAAACTTGGGAATGTCTTCCAGATTTTCCTATACCCCCACTGCCATTTTTCTAACCAAATTTCGACTAATAATAAAGGGCTCGAGCTCGTCCATCTTGGGCTTAGTACTAGTCTGAAAACGGAGCTATACGCATATCCTGAGATGGGTTCTTATTCCCTTTCGATCAAACTTTGTAAAATGCTTCAAACCGCGATTCTAAAAGGCAAGCTGACTAAATTACCCCCGCATTTCTCACTGCGACAAAACCTCGGGAGAGAGTTCGAGAGCTAGTATTCCGCGATTACACTATACAATAACAAGTGTACCTCATTTCCAATAATATCGAATATATTGTACTTTGATACTAGACATCTGAGAGTCTTTAATATTATTTCCACATCCATTAAAACTCCAGTAATTAGCAATTCATGTGCTCTGTAGACTGTGGTGCCCAAGGTGGTTCGGAACCCACCTTATAAAAACTGTATGTCCCGTCGTGAAATAATTCCGAAAAGGAGTTCACAAAGCGACGTTAAATAACAAAAAAAAAAAAAAATTATCAATTCTCCCACTTCGAGGTTTATCGACAATTCTTAAAAGAGTTACGAAATCCTGTGACACCCGGTGGTGAAACAGACATCGGCTAGTTCTCGACTACCCATCCTGTGACCCACGGTGATGAATCAGGCATTGGCTAGTTCACAAACTCCTATCTAGTGGCGACCCGGTGGTGCAACAGACATCTAGCGGACCCGGTAATAAAACAGGCACCAGCTATTCCACGACAACCCATCCTGTAAAACCTGGTGATGAAACAAGCACCGGCTAGTTCACAAACTTCTATCTAGTGGCGACCCGGTGGTGCAACAGACATCGGCTAGTTCATGACTACCCCTTTCTTTCCTACCTAGTGGGGACTCGGTGGTGAAACAGACATCGGCTAGTTCTCGACTACCCCTTTCTTCCTACCTAGTGGCGACCCGGTGGTGAAACAGACATCTGGCGACCCTGTAATAAAACAGGCATCAGCTATTCCACGACAACCCATCCTGTAACATTTGGTGATGAAACGGGCACCGGTTAGTCCATGACAATCCATCCTGTGACACCCGGTGATGAATCAGGCATTGGCTAGTTCACAAATTCCTATCTAGTGGCGACCCGGTGCGGTGCGGTGGTGCAACAGACATCGGCTAGTCCACCACTACCCCTTTCTTTCCTACCTAGTGGGGACTCGGTGATGGAACAGGCATCGGCTAGTCCACGAAAACCTATCCTGTGACACCCGGTGATGAAACAGGCATCGGCTAGTTCACGACAAATCTCGTTCACACGAACAAACCTCGGCCACGTCTTATCTGCCAGCCCTTGGCTCGTAACACGATAAAATTAATATTATTTTTTTACCTACCCATAATCTACAGATGCCTACTATATCCTTGAATAATTTCATACCGAAATTCTCACTATTATAAAAGCTATAATAAAAACAAGCGTGTTTTGTGTTCCAACGCGAAGATTTTGGGTACGTTCCACTGAGAAAATATGATTTAGTGTTCATAATAAACGAAAACCTGTCGCTCTTGTTTTACCCACTTTATTGAGTAGACTATCTACATATTATATCTCCGAAAAATTAAATATAAAAATACTCAATACTAAAAAAGTTATGACTAGACTCCGGATGTGTATCGAAATGCATATTTTTATAGAAAAAGATGGATCAATAGGACCTAGCCTGAGATATGTTTCATGATTAGAGAATTATGAAAATTTATTTTTTATTTTTCACTTTTGGCATATTGCATATGTTTGTATGTTTTATATTTAAAAACATACGCAATAACTTATTGCATATCGAGATGAACTTGCACAAAATTGAATATGTATTAAAGTTCATTTAAGCCCTTTGCCTGCCACAATAGAAAAATTGGAAACAATGGTTCTGCCGTTAAATGTATCTATGGGAATATACATGAATTACATTAATTACTTAAAACACATACCCGGTGATTGCGGAGAAAAGATTAAGAAATAAGCAATTGCTGTTATAGGAAAAAATATTAGATTAACGAAATTCATAAAATTAAACAATGAATTTGTACAAGATCCGGTAGATGTGTCAGAAAAACCTATTGGAGTAAATGTAAGTACACACCGCTTACATCGTGTGACGCGGAGCGATCATTTCCCGCATATAAAGTAATTTTTACGGAAAAACGTTGTCAATTAACACCATCCAATTTGGAAAGAAATGCTTGTCATTTACTGTAATTCGAATTAATAATCGTAAAATGTATTGGTAATGTTGTATATTTTCCCTGCATATTTGCATATTTTCCTGCATATTTGTATACTTTTCGTGCATAAATGCAATTTCTTGCATAAATGTATACTTTTCGCATATGTTTCTTACATACAGTCCGCGACAAAACTATAAGAGTCCTCTAGATTTCTAATGTTTTTCAATACCGAGATGTGTACAAAGATTTTGTATATAGATCTGTATAGAGTATCCTCTGTTTAGTAACATACGAAGTAATTTACATTATGTCTTAGGAGTTATATCAGTTTACATGAAAAACCGGTGCGTCAAAACGATAAGACATGGTGAAGAAGAATAATGTTTTAATTACACTGTCCAACACCAAATTGGTTCCACAATGACTGTTGGGTGGTTTTTATACCACTTATAGTTTTGTCGCGGACTGATTTTATCGCGCATAAACAACCGGAGTCTAGCTATGACAGAGAGAAGAGTGTAGCGTATTGGTTCCACATTCCCCCTGGCGACAGATTTTTGAATGACATAGTATTGAGACGCGACGCGTTTCCGTTCGCCAGGGAAACCGCTGCAATTGCACCTGCCGGCATGCCGTTGCGGCATATGCTTCCCCATGAATTATGCCGCGGAACGGTTTAACACGGCGAAACAGTAATCGCGGATTCATGCGGGTAATGCAAACAACGATATTCGTTGTACTCGTCATAAAGTTCCGCGAGCGTAGCCTCTGTGTACGTTGCGCAGCGCTGCAACGCGGACAGTCGAATGAATATTCGTTCCGATAGAAAACACGGGTTCTATTATAAATTTTCGATAATACCGGAAGCTCCGGTGGAAGACGTGTTTCCCCTTTTTTTGTTCACATAAATTTGGCTGCAGAATGTTCTGCTTTCGAATAAACTTATCGATGCGTAGTCCAGAATTTATTTTGGGCAACTTTGAACGAGATTTTTATCAATTTCATTCCACTTATATATAAAGACGTTCCGATGAAAATTATTCGTTGCAACAGCATTGCAAGATACGGAAATTAAATTGAAACCAACATTTTCTTTTAGTAAATCGAAAATATGCTATATGGTATTTTTTTCGAATGTTTTTAAAATCTGCAGTCCAGACATGAATTTCGAAACTTTATTATAAGAATTGTATTAAACTTTTAATAAATTTTTTCTATGACGATTTGTCTGTAAATCATGTTTACATTGGATATTGCAATTACAAATGTAATTCGACAGTTTTGAAGAGGTTAGAATGTAATCAGTAAATCGGAAAAACTTCAATTTAGGGAGCCAGGAATTATTAACTTTTTTAAAAGTATAATCCTGTAGATTTTTACGAGAAAATTTCAAGTATCCAAGTTTTAATGTTAGGAAATCACTGGTTTGAAAGTTACGGGCAGACTGCGGATCTTTATGCAAAATAAAAATTGTCTGCGACGATTGCAAGATGTAGAAACCAAATAGAATGTTATTTACTCCTTTAATAATTTTAATAGATTAATAGTTCATTCAGTAATTTCTGAATGAACGTAAATTCATGTAAATTTTCATTATCATTCTTAGTGTTAAAATAGAATTATGAGTGAAAAACATACAGAAACTTCAGAAGACATGAGGAAACTTATTGTTAAATTAAGAAACGAAGGAAAATCATTTCGAAAAATAGGGAAAATAATAAATCGTTATCATGGAACTGTAAAAAAAACATAGACAAGTATGAAGATACAAGAAGTGTAAAAAACTTTCCTCGTTTCGGTCGTCCGAGATAGTTAAATGAAGTAGATAACCGATTAATTACACGAATAGTGAAGAAAGTTCCCACTACGAGTGCAGTTTCATTAGCTCAAGAAATATCTGAAATACAACAAAAATCTATCAGTGCGCGTACAATTCGTAGATCATTAAATTCTCAAGGTATTCATGGCCGAGTACCACGCAAGAAACCAGCGATAAGTGAGAAGAATCGCGTTTTGCGATTGCAATTCGCTGAAAACTTCATAAACAAACCACTCGAATTTTGGAACACCGTATTATTTACTGCTGAAAGGAAATTCGAAATTTTTTGGAGAAAAAGGCAACCAAAAATTTGGAGGAAAAAAAATACTGAATTAGAAACGAAAAATCTTATTAGTACCGTCAAACACGGCGCGGCGGTGGTAATATTATGATTTGGGCATGACAGCCTCTGGAGTCGGGGAATTAGCTTTTATTAATAGTACGATGGATAGATTTCAATATCTAGATATTTTAAGAACAAATTTAGTTGCAAGTGTTAGAAGAGTTCAGTTGCCAGATTCGTGGATCTTTCAGCAAGATCCAGATCCTAAATATACAGCAAAGATTGTTAAGAATTGGTTGCAACGAAATGCTCCAAATCAACTGAATTCTCCATCGCAATCCCCAGATCTTAATGTAATGGAGACTTTGTGGGAAATATTAGATTTGAACTTACGTAAAATAAAAATTACGAACAAGGGAAACCTTCATCAATTCCGTCGTCAATCAAATTCGTTAATCAAAACATTCGTCATTCTTAATTATCTTAAATATTATCTATTAGATTGAATTACGTTTTCCACATTTAATTACCATCAATCTACACTTTATGTTTCTCAAATAACTTTATTATACAGGGTGAGTCCGCAGAAACAGAACACCTAAATATCTCCGTTACTTTTCGTTGTACAAAAAAACTTCTTAGGACAAAATTACACTGTTTGAAGGGCCACATGTAACGGTGTAAGGGCAAAAATTTTCAAGGTCATTTTTTACAAGATTCCAAGGTCATCGATATTTTTTTAAATGGAATTAGGTATTTTTTAATACATCAATCGATGCAGCTGGACATTCGTTATAAAAAAGTACTAGCCTATGTATGTCGAAAAGTTAGTAGTTCACGAGATATTTCGATTTAAATAACTCTAAAACACCATTACTGTCGTACTAAGACGTCAGCGTTTACTTACTTGTGTAACGTTTTACTACGACAGTTACGGAGTTATTTAAATCGAAATATCTCGTGAACTACTAACTTTTCGACATACATAGGTTAGTACTTTTTTATAACGAATGTCGAATCAGCTGCATCGATTGATGTATTAAAAAATACCTCATTCCATTTAAAAAAATATCGATGACCTTGACAATTTTTTCCCTTACACCGTTACATGTGGCCCTTCAAACAGTGTAATTTTGTCCTAAGAAGTCTTTTTGTACAACGAAAAGTAACGGAGATATTTAGGTGTTCTGTTGCTGCGGACTCACCCTGTATATCTAATAATTGTTAAATAAATGCCGTGTTCTCGAGGTGTATACTCACCTCGAGTATTGACTCTCACTGTATGAACAAGAAATGTTATTAATATTATCTACTAAATAAAGATAAGCAAATTAAACCAAAGAAAATAATATATATCTTGCAACGTCACTGTTGAATTACCCAAACAATGTTTATTCGTCCAACAAAAACGGAAAATTGATTTTACTTCGCCCTCGAAAAATCTGCCCTTTGAATCACGTCGCACACGCCGTATACACGTGCACACGCGTGCGCGAGAACACTATCACAGAAGCGCAACAAGCTCGCGAACCGAAGAATCCGCATTGAACTCGTATCGCGTCGCTATCATTGCGGAAACTGAATTGACAGGTAGGTAAAAGCGGCGGTTAAGTAAACGAGAAATTTTTCCGATTAGATTTCTCGGTCTCGGCGGGGGAGAGGGAGATGGTAGTATTCGCGTTTTTGTCGCGTGTAAAGCGAGCTCCTCCCCCTGCTCTCCTCAATATCGTCAAAAAGCAAACCAAGAAAATGCTGAGCACATACAAGGCTCTCTCAGCTCCCCTCTCCCCCCACTCCACCCCTGCCCCAGCAACCATATCAAACTTAGGTAAACCGAGCGGTATACACGCGTTCGAATAGGGGGAAAACGGGGAATGTACACTTGTCAGAAGCAGGTATCGACGTCGAGCAGCGGGAGCCCGGGCAATTGAGCGAAAATATTTGTGTTTTTCTTCGGGCCCCATAAAATTTATCAAACGACCCGCATTCGTCCGATCGCAGCAACCGCCGATTGCTTATAGTCGGCTGGAGAACGAAAAATCTATAACCCGTTGGTTGTTCACGGTTCGGGGAACCAGTCCAGGCCTAGACTAGTTACTATCTTGTGTAACTGACAGACACAATAAATCTTCTTCGGTGTTCGGTGTCCCCTCCCCTTTCCCCCGGGCTCTACCTCATCTTTTTCGTTACCAACCGGGTTACGGGAAACGAAGGAAAATCCCGAGGATTTCAAAGTGGCCGACGCGACGGTACAGCCACAACGCGGCTTGTGCTCGACGTTTCGCTTGATACGATTCTCCCCGGCTCTGTGTAATTGGTGGGATATGTGTGTGTGTGTAATCGGGGAAACGATGGTAAACATTAACGCGTGTACAGGGTGCAAAGAAATTATACGTCGCGACTATCATACCGTGATTCTACACCCTCGGCTTGGTGGAAATTGGCAAAATTCATTTCGAGATCAAAAGGTCAACGATCTTTTTTTACCGCATTGGAAACCATGGTTCAAATCTCAACCTTTCTTTTGAAATATTAATGGTAATATTTTTTTCGTTATCAAACTGATTTTATTTATATCATATTTAATTTCCAACGGCTTCGTCGAAAGCATGTGAATTCCATCTGACCAAGAAATGAAAACATAATGTAAATAAAATCAGTTTTTGATAGTGAAAAAACTTTACCATAATTTTTTAAGAGAACGATTCTGTTCTGATCTGTAGTTCCTCCTGCATTTTTTACCCTTGTGACGAATAGAATCAATGCAAATGCAATAAAAAAATTGTTGACATTCTGAACTTGAAGGTCAAAGTTAATTTTGCAACACCAACCATTTTTATTGGTACTGTGTACAAACCGGGTCCCATGGAAATCACCGACACAAATTTCCCCGACAACATTTCACCGACTCCAGATTTGACCGACAATAACTTTGGCCGACAACGCCTTTAACCGAAAACGATTTTGACCGATAACGAATTTGATCCACAACGACTTGAGACGACCACAGTATGTATTATCATACAGTATTGTCTAGAATCTAGAATTGTCTAGACATTGTGTCTGGGTCTGTGCTACGATCGAGTCAAACATTGTCAGTTTCGAGTTATTTATTGGCGTGTTTAGCCCTTAGAATTAGTTATGGACTTGGGTACGGTTGAAAGTAAAATGTCTTCTTTCGTTTCGGGAAAGCAAACCAGCCGTACCCCAGTCAATGACAATTGACGCATCGCAGGCCCACACTCGGCGGAAAGGCGACACCAGTTTGGGGACAGATACAGTGAGCGAAATTCGTATAAACGCACTTCAAAATATACAAATTTTCATGCCTATGGAGAAGAAAAGGACAAATAATGTTGTCAAAATGGGGTTATTTACTTTGCTCGACCTTTACTTTCAACAACTATGCTTCGAAATTTTCCGCATTTACATGCCAGTCTATGTCTCAGAGCGAAACGTGTAATGACAACGTCTACGCATGCGAAATTCGTTTAATCGCAGCGCTTTATTTCGATTAATATTGACAGAAATAATAGTGGTAAGTGCTTCATATTGTTGAATTGTGTAGTATTAAACTGTATTTAGTAACACATTTAATAATACATTTGTGTTAATGAAAAGGAGAAAAATGCCAAGAGGAAATTTTCTGACCGATGGCGAAAAAGCTACAATAGCAATTTTAAACAAAAGAGGTGAATCGAATAGAAAAATAGCAAAGGAAATTAATCGCTCAGAGTGTGTAGTAAGAAATTTATTGAAATTGAAAGAAAATTATGGAAAGAAATGTTCTACGAAAGGAAATTATAAAATAACGAAACGGGAAAAGAATTATTATTCTTAAGAATTATTATTCTCTATGAAGCTACAAAAAATAGATTAGTTGCAAGTCAAATTGTTGCGAAAATGCAATTATCAGTAACAAAGTGACGTGTTCAACAAATTTTGCATAATAATACAAATATAGTTTCTAAGAAACCACAGAAAAAGCCGATGTTGAAAGCGCATCATAAGATTGCTCGGTTGCAATATGCAAAAAATCATATGCACTGGACTGATGAATGGAAGAAAGTCATTTTTTCGGACGAGAAAAAATTCAATTTAGACGGCCCAGATGGATGCAGTTCCTACTGGCACGATTTACGTCAAAAAAAATGACCCTAAATTATCCAGAAATTTCCACGGTGGAAGTGTAATGATTTGGGGAGCATTTTCTTCATATGGAAAACTGAAACTTTGTTTTATTAACGGCACAATAAATTCAGAAAAGTACGTCGACATGCTAGATGGAGCATTAATTCCATTTTTGGAAGATACAGTTGGCGAACGTGAATTTATATTCCAACAAGACAACGCAGCAATCCACGTTTCAAAATATTCCCGCGAATGGTTTAAGGCACGGGACATCCCTTTAATTGAATGGCCTGCATGCAGTCCTGATATGAACCCCATTGAAAACTTATGGGGTATAATGGCAAGAAATATACAGGGTGTCCCAAAATTCGTGAACTTCCCGGAAATGGGAGGTTTCTGAGACCATTTCAAGCGACATTTTCCTTTGCAAAAATGTTATCCGCGGCTTTGTTTAGGAGTTATTAACCAAAAACAGGGACCAATCAGAGCGCGACCTAGACGCGAGTTGAATCAGTCGGCCCGGCGCGCAAACTGTCTATTGGCTGACTGTGGCAACTCGCGTCTCGGTCGCGCTCTGATTGGCCCGTGTTTTTCGTTAATAACTCCTAAACAAAGCCGCGGATAACATTTTTGCAAAGGAAAATATCGCTTGAAATGATCTCAGGAACCACCCCCTTCCGGGAAGTTCACGAATTTTGGGACACCCTGTATATGCAAATGGCCGCCAATTCACCGATACTGCAGCTTTAAAAGAAGAAATTAAACATTGCTGGGAAGAGATTCCTATTACAGTCATAAATAATCTGATAAATTCAATGCCGAATCGAATTTTTGCATTAATTCAAAATAATGGAGGTCATACAAAATATTAAATTTATAATTATAATATAAGTTTAGTTTTATATAGTCTTTTCTTGCTGTGCGTTTAAACGAATTTCGCACAAAGAATAAGTCTGTATCAATAAATACAGACTTATATATGTTTACCTAAATATAAATATGTAAATATCTATAGCACATAAATATATCTTTACTCTTCTGTCGTTATTATATTCGCCTCATTTGAATTTAAAACTTTTAGCCCCAAAAATCATATTTTTTTAGGTGCGTTTATACGAATTTCGCTCACTGTACTTGAACAAGGCATCCTTGTGCATAGGCTTGTTTTATTTACGAGGCTTTCGTGAGAAACAAAATTACGGTTTTAGAAGGCGTTACCACATAATTTGGATTACGCCCCGAACTGGTGATTGGTCCCTTGTTTATCCCTACCAAAGAAACTATCTCTTCCCGAGCGTTACTAGGGAATTGCAGGAGAAATAGAGGTCAGAATTTTAAGATATTTCGAGAGAACCGGACGAACTTCGTACTTATTATACTGAATCGTAGAACGTTACGAAACTTCCTTTTGAACAGTATTCATCTTTAATTGCGTGCTTGAATTGTGAAGTGAATCTGAGAACTGAACTGTGAACTTTTCTATGAACTTATGAACTTTTTCTTGTAAACTTTTTGTGAACGTTTCTTGTGAATTCATGCACTTTTTTATGAACTTTTTCTTATAAATTTCCTCATGAACTTTTATTATGGACTTTTTTGTGAACCTGTGTATGAACTTTACCTTGAACTGTTACTTTGAATTATGAACTTTGAACTGTTGAACCTTGGACGTTCCAATAGTTTATGATAAGTGAGCGTTTGATTGCTCTTGAACCAGCAGCAATTTTGGAGTGAACAACGCTCTAAATAGTATTATCATACTGTGGTCGTCTCAAGTCGTTGTGGATCAAATTCGTTGTCGGTCAAAATCGTTGACTATCAAATTCGTTGACGGTCAAAATCGTTTTCGGTTAAAGGCGTTGTTGGTCAAAGTTATAGTCGGTCAAATCTGGAGTCGGTGAGATGTTGTCGGTGAAAACCGAGTCGGGGAAATTTGTGTCGGTGATTTCCATGGGACCCGTGCAAACCAATGCTCTTTTTCAGGTTGGAAGATAATCTCCCAAAATTTCAAGTCGCTAACATCTCATTCAAGGATAATACGAGAGTGAACACCCTGAACTTATCATTTTTTTTTCTCAGTTGTTTATCAAAGATATTCGGATGATAGAAAAACGAAAATACTCGAACTTTCCCCCTGCATTTCATATATTTTTTCACAATTATTAAGCAAATTATTGAGCAAATTATTAAGGGTAGAAAAAAAATTTATTTTTTTAGGGGTGGGGGTAGGCTCGATATACAAGGTGAGTCTCGTAACGTGACGATCTCAAATAACTCGTAACTTATTTGTTGTACAAAAAAAATGTTCAAACAAATGTTGCATGGTTCCTAGGGGGGAGTGTCGGGCAAAAATTCTATTTAAATACAAATTTCTAATAACGAATAAAAGATACAAAATTTGTATTCGTTATTCGAAGGTTCGAATACAAAAGTCTTTTATTCGATTTTTATTTCAATAATCTTGTATTCGCCGAGAATGTATTCGTTGAATAATAGTTACAAATTGTATTCGAAGTGGATGTATTCGAAGCTTCGAATACAATTTGTAACTATTATTCATCGAATACATTCTCGGCGATTACAAAATTATTTAAATAAAAGTCGAATAACGAATAAAAGTTATGTATTGTATCTTTTATTCCAATCGGTATTTAAATAATTTTAATGGTTGGTTAATGGTTTATTCGTTACTCCATATCGTAATACAGAGATGGCGTTGTAGAGCCAAAGCGAGAAGTATTTAAATACTGCCCACCTCTGCTAGGGAAACATACAGTGCTGCCATCTGATTTTTGTTACTTTGGTTTTTTATCAAGATATGAAGGTCACCTTCAGTTTTTTAAAATAGATTGCCCGATATCTTTACTCGAAATGGCACAAAAGCACAAAATTCTGCGTAAAAAAGTATTTATCTTTGTATATTATAAAAATAGTTAACGAGATATTATCGAAATAATTTTCCATTTGTGCTTATTCAAGTTGAGGGATATCAGTTCGAGCACCTACTAGCTTCCATGTAATAGCTATTATACATATGGGAAATTAAATCGATAATATTTCGTTAACTGTTATATTTATGATATATGAAGGTTAATACTTTTTTACGCAGAATTTTCTGCTACATCCAAGTTCGATAAAAAATATTGGGCATTTTATTTAAAAAACTGAAGGTGACCTCTATATCTTGATAAAAAATCGAAACAAATATCAGATTGCAGCACTGTATGTCCCCCTAGGAACCATGCAACATTTGTTGGAACATTTTTTCTGTACAACAAATAAGTTACGAGTTATTTGAGATCGTCACGTCACGAGACTCACCCTGTATACAGGGTAAATCACGAATCTCTGTTAATAGCAGTCCGTTCGAAAATGTTTTTATCAGGTATAGTATGGTCTCAAGCATAGTTGGGCAAAAATCAACTAATAATTAAAAATGACTAATAGTCTGATTGATTGTTAGTTAAAACTTAAAAAAAGTTAGTTAAAACTTTTTGATTAGTTAGTCATAACTACATGGCGCTAGTTAGTCACAACTTTAAGTAGTCGTTAGTTATTGCATATTAGTTATGTTTAATCATTAGTTAGTTTAAATGATCAGTCATCAATCTTTAGTCATCAGTCACTATTGTGCGATTAATATACATCAATATGTATACTTAAACTTTAAACTATATCGGAATTTGCAGTGACCAAACGTGTCATAATCTGTATTTTATATGTTTACAAACTAATAGGATATTTTTTTGTTATTATAATGTCTTATTTTAGCTTATAACCAGTTTTAGTCATTAGTCATAATGAAATTCTGATTGCGTATTTAGACATTAGTTATGCTATTATAGTCAGTATTCAATATTCATTCTTAATAAAAATTTAGTCATTATTCATTACGCTCAAATACTTATGTATTTAAGACATAGTCACGCTCATGTATTTACTTAGTCATTAGTTATTAGTCACTTTTGTAGAGCTTATGAAGTTATTAGTCAATAATCATAATTGTGACTATATAAAGCGTTCGCCCAATTATGGTTTCAAGAGAGCTTTCGTCGATTCCTTTTTTAATGATTTTTTAAGGTCACCTTCAATTTTTTGCAAATACACCTGTCATTTTTCACGCCTATTTGTTAGAGGATTTCAATAATATTTAAAAAAATGGCAAAAAAGTTTGCGAAAAATTCCTTTTTTAATTTTTTCTTACAAAAAATTTGCTATAATCACATAAAAGTACTTTTAAAACCATGTATATGTGATAAAAACATTTTCGATCGGACGGCTAATAACAGAGTAATCTCTATTGATCACGATTCGTGATTCACCCTGCATACCGGTATAGTTAATCAAAATAATTAATTAAGGTCTCCTGTTAGTATTAAGATATCGAATGTAACAAACAATTCTAAATCCCAAAAACCTCTGCAAAACTCACCCTCTTTAATAGTTTGCGTCCAAAAACGTGAGCTCCATAATTTCCGCTAAGATTTCCCTGATTCAACTCGGTGAACTCTGGAGCTCCGCTCGCATAAATCGGTGGCGGTACACGCCGGGGAATCCCGGTTATTATAAAATCCGATTTTCGCTATCAAAGCAGCTGGATAGGATTCAAAATCAAATAGCAAAGTTCATAATGTAGGCATGTTAAAACGTGTGGGACAAGGCAGGAAACCGAAATTCTAAAAGCGGCGTCGGGCAGAGCTTTGCGGCGATGGTAAAATATTGCACGCGATCGCGGAAATAGCGGGCAGAGTGGAGTAATAACCAGCCCAAAGAGGACGTTGCTGATTAGATTTTCTCGCGAGGTGCAAATGCAGCACGTGTCCGCATTGGTTGCGGTTTTTGGAACCGTGTTATCGGACTGCGGAATGAGCGAGACCAAGAAGCTGTCTGCAAGTCGCATAACTACCGTGCCTTTCCTATTCTATGTATAATGATTACAAAGCTTGTCGGTCACCGTTGCCCACTGACAGCCATAATTTTGCATTTTCGGAACGTTCATACATGACTTATGTAATTTTCATTCACGAATTGAGGTGAAATGTCCTAAGTGTGGACAAGCCAAAAGTGATACCTAAATCTGGACAATTGAGTTTTTATAGTAAAACCAATAATAAGAGATTAAATAATTATTTTATTATATATTCTGAGGCCTTAGCTACAAATAGGTGTGAATATCATTAACTTCCCGATTTATAGGGAAGTTATTGTAATGACCCCGAAAATCGATTTTTTAGCAGATCTTCACGTTTCAAGGTCATTGGAGTTATTTTAGACTATTTTCATCAAAATGTTCGTATGTGTGTGCGTATATTATCAAATTTTCCGTTAACGTTTTCTGAAAAAGTCACAACGCAATCAGAATGCAATCGATGTGCTCCGCTGTAACTTAAAGCTGATTAGATTTTGGTCCAATTTTGTCCAGTAGTTTTGTAGTTTTTTTCGAAAGAAGTTGATTCAACAATGCAATTTATACGAGAGGACGGAAATTTTCCACCGAAGAAACAAACGTTATATATATATTTAGATATATTTTTAATACAAAATTATATATGTATATTTTTTTTTAAATTCAAAAGACTACATACGTCATGTGGTTGTGCACACCCTATATGCTTCGGGTTAAGCCTTTTGAAAATTTCATTATTTTTGCGATAGGACGCACCGTTCCCGGGATACAGCCATTTTTAATTTTTTTTTTTGAAAAATTCAAAAGACTACATACGTCATGTGGTTGGGCATACCCTATATGCCTTGGCTTGCGCCTTTTGAAAATTTCGTTATTTCTGCAGTAGGACCATATAACAAACATTTTCATAAGTAGAAAACTATTCAATTTCCCTGAAAACGTATAATCTTCTTAGAACGTACACTTAATAATGATAATGATATACTGCAACTAACGAATCGGGAAGTTCTTTGTGTGGCTCTTGGAGAGTCACACGTCACACACCAAATCAAAAACATTAATAGCTGTAGGCCCTACTAGTTTGATTAAGACATCGATTGAAATTTAAAAATATGTTCAATGTTTATGTGAAAACAATATACAAAATAGTCTATTTTCATGAGAATCATGTGCATTTATAGTTTGAACTTTTATTAGAAAAAAATATATGATTTGAGCCCTTAGGAAAAAAGTAATTATCACGCATAATAATATTGATATTTTAAACTAAATTGGCAATCAGACGTAACTTAAATAATAATTATTTATTTAAATATTAGATGTCCAAGTTTAGAACTGTTTTGAAATATAAATACTTTACACTGGGACGCGATGGCAGTAGCTGTCCAACCATGTATAAGCTCGTTGTTTTTACACTTTTATACGTACAATTAGTCTTCTATTAGCTTGCATAATGTATGTGGAAAATTTTACTGTCCCTAAATTTAAAATATCTAATATCTTATTTTCTAAGAAGAAAAATAATAAAAGTGGTTCGCTTCGAGCTTCCGTTGTGGGGATTAAAGATCTCGAAAAAAAGGAGCAAGGAAAGAAATTATAAAAGAAGAACATTTGTCAAAAAAGCAGGAGAAAGGGAGAAAAAAAATTAAAAACGAAAAATAACAAGAAATCAATAATTTACACGAAAGAGAAAAGATAATTACACCAAAAATTAGAGATATTAAGTTGAAAATCAATGATAAATCTAAAAAAATAAGGTCTAAAGCATGTAATGAAAATAAAGTTGAAATTAAAGAAGAGAAAGTGACATTATGCACTCCATTAGAAAATATTGTCTCTTGAAATACTTCCTTTACAACAAAAAATGAAAATTAAATACGAGAGAATTTAATATAATAATATTTTGATATGTCAATCATTAAAAATTTAATAAAGTTCGATGTTCTCGATATAATTACATATAAATTCAATTTGTCCCGGTATGGGCATTACTTCTGTCCAGGTACTAGCTTAGATTGGATTTAATATGTCCAACTATAAGTTAGAATTATTCTTGTCAATACAATGAAAATATTAATCTAAACAATGATTTTGGGATTTTAAATTACCTTACAAAATCTGAATGTTATGTTAACTCTTGATAAATTATTTTTATCCGGACTTAGTGCATTTCACCTTATTCGACTTTTTAAGGGAAATCTGCACCTTTCAGTTCGAACGTGTTTTATGTATAGTATGTGGTTATCTATTAAGTATAGTACGTGTGCTCCCACTCTATCTTCCCCTTCTACGACGCTTTCCCCCACGGTCACGTGACGCGTTACGTCTCTGCCACGCGACTAATCCGGTACTGGCAGAGTGAGGGTAGCTTTTTCCCCTCAATTCGTGCTCCCTTTCCTTAGCTGGCGATAAGGTTATAGTCTGGGTCATAGTTATAAGCAGACAACGGATATTTATGCAAAATAAAAATTGTCTACCTGAATTCGAACAAAGTGAAATGTGCAGTGCATGTGAAGTGCAGTGAAATAGAAAATTATTTTCTTTCTTAATCTGTTTAATAGTTTGAAAGTAATATAAAAGTATGTTTAAATTCTTCTAATGTTTTTACGGTTTTAATAAAAATTGTCTATTTGAATTCGAACAAACTGGAGTGGTTATAGAAAATTATTTTCTTTCTTGAGTTGTTTAATAAATCGGGAATAATATAACATGTTTAAATTCTTCTAACGTTTTTACTGTTTTACATTACATTTACGTGAAATCCTCTGTCTAGTTATAAGGTTCCTTTTTCTGTTAGATTATACTGTGGATTATCCTGAACAAGATAGGTTAACGTTGCATTATAATTACGTGCGTGCTTGTAAAAATAATTAAAGCGAAAACAACACGACACATTATTTTCTAAACAGTTTTCCTTGTGCATAATACAATATTAAACTACATCATCGTGTTCAGGACAGACCAAAGAATAATTACGCGTAAAAAAACAATTGCATAACTATCACTTTTCACATATTGAAAAATGGCTAAAAGATGGCTATTTTGTAAAACTACGGATGAAAAATGAAAAATATTTACATACTCAACAGAAGGCAATCTATTCAGAATATTTATTTAAAATCAATGCCGAACAAGTTAACGAATATTTATTTTAGAATAATTAGTTAATTCTTTTTTAAACTGTTTTTAAACTTCGTATTGCAATTAATATTGTACTGTACTGGATGCATATGAAACGGATAAGTGCAATTACAACGTCGATATTTATTCTGCAACGCGGAATATGTATCTGGACAAATCCGCAATGTTTCATTAGCTTCGACAAATTGAATGTTTTAACGGTTTCGCAACCGATGCTTTAGAATAAAATCAAAACAGCTTGTTAGGAAGCTATTATTTTTAACAAGGGAGGACAGGCACGTAACTATAATTTTTCCAGCTTCTAAAATTTCTCTCAATAAATTTCAGGACCACTTGCAATATAGTTTAAAAATAATTTTAATATATTGAAATATGTTCAATACATTTGTTTTCAAAATACATTCAGCATTTTTCATTTTATATATATTTTTGTTAAATATATCTCAATATAATTTAAAATTCTTAAGAAATATTCAAGTACAAAAAAAAATAGTTTTATGAATTAAGATATTTTTAAATATAAATCTATTTTTGCAAAATATTTTATATATATATTTTCATACATTTACAGATTCTTAAAGAGCAATAAAACGACGACGAAAAATTGTACATTAAATTTTCGATTACCGTTACAAAAAGGAGATTTCAATCTTCAAATTCGTAGTGGTACCGAACACAATTTTTTAAAACTCCACCTAAATGTTTAATCGTCAGATAGGTGGTTCTACGATTTTCATTGACGAAGTTACAAGAGTTGAAATTTACGAAATATTTTCATGGTCGTGCTCGAACTCATTGACATTACTTGACGAATGACTGAAGATAGAGGGAACATGTCACGTGCGCACAAATGCATTCTACTAGCCGAAGGGCAAAGGAATATTTTGTGAGTCAGATATCATCGATTGCTGGAACGTTTGAAGAATTTCTCGGGGAACAGTACGAGCAGACATTACTCGGTTCTTCCCGGAAGACGACGAATGCCTACGACTTGACACGCCTATTTTCGTCGAAGAAATTGAAGCCGGTAACTTTGGAAAAAGCTTGGAAGTTCCTGGCGACCTAACCTCGCCTGCGTTTGACTCCAAGGTGAATTTCACTTCGAATAAAACTTGCTAAAAATACGTTTCTGCATTTCTTTTCCACCCGACGATATTCCATTATGGTTACCTGCTGTTAGTGTCCATTAAAAGGCTGTTCATGCAATTTTCAATGTTTTCAGTGGTAGTCTTTGTAGATAAAAAATAATTAAAAATTGTACTACACTCGTTCCAACGTTATATTTTAATATTTTTTAACAATTTTCATAAATACATAAAGATCCACAATAATGGAACTAGCAAATCCAGAATCGTCAAAGTAACAAATTTTGAAGTACAATGAAATAAAATAAATAATAAATAAATAAATAATAAAATTGAAATACAATGTAATTCAATTACTAAGTATTTTAATCAGATGTGTAATTGAAATACAATATAATTGAAATACAATGTGTAATTGAAATTGACTGCAGTGCACACGTTGCAGCAAACGGGCTCACGAAAAATGCATCGGATGTGTGTGTTAACTGTGATTCGGATAATGATTTGTAAGCCTAATTTGGCTAAATTTTGCCTACAAATCATCATCTGATTCACTAAAGTAGATATGTATGAACAAATAAAAATTGAAGTATTGTTCATACTATTATTTTTTCTGAAACACTTAAATGTAACTGTTAAGTCAACTAATCCCATCAGATATGTCAACTAATATCCCACAACTGGGATTTGTTGACTTATTACTCTTACTAATCTAAATTTTATTAAAACTACAACTAGGTTCAATCAAAGCGATTTTCAAAATTAAATCTGTATACCCAAGTCAATGTGCAAACTTTTGGTGTACAATGTACAACACGTCAGCAAAATACTAATGGTTCAGAGGTAAACATTAAAAAAATAATCCCGATTATCGATCGTAAATGTTAAATATTTAAATTAATGATGCTTCCGGCGCTACCGTGTCGATCACTTACAATTAGTAAATCTAGCAATTTTGCAATAAACTTTTCTTCTTTCCTAACGTTTCGGTTATTATATACCGGGTGATTCACGACAAACAGGCCACCTAAATAGCTCCGTTAGGATTAGAGATAGAAGAAAATGTTAGAGAGAAAAGTTGTACAGTTAAAGGGGGCAAATATGGTGATATAAAAAAATGTTCCGATTGTAGTCGTTTTCAAGGTCTTTTGAAGGTCATCGATGATTTTTAAATAGTACCATATATTTTTAACTTCACAGTGTTGTAGCTGATGTCAAAACGAGTTCAATGATGTGGTACACAATGACCTTCAAATGACCTTGATCTTCGAAAATTGGCGTTCCTTTGCGCGGTCCATCTCTTCAGGCTATGGTGATGCAAAAAATATTTGTTACGTAATGTGCATATCATCAATGGACCAAATATATGGCAAGAATATTTTTTTCCAAAGGTCATTTTTTTCGGAGTTATCAAGGTTATCGATGTTTTTGGATACATAACTACATTTTTATTTTATTGCACCGTGTAATTGATCGAAAAATACATTCAGATATGTACAATAACATGACCTTGAGCTTGATCTGAAGGTAAAACTTTAATTTTTGAAGATCAAGGTCATTTTAAGGTCACTTTATTATACATATCTGAATGTATTTTTCGATCAGTTACACGGTGCAATAAAATAAAAATGTAGTTATGTATCAAAAAACATCGATAACCTTGATAACTCCGAAAAAATGACCTTTGGAAAAAAATATTCTTGCCATATATTTGGTCCATTGATGGCACATTACGTAACAAATATTTTTTGCACCATAGCCTGAAGAGATAGACCGCACAAAGGAACGCCAATTTTCGAAGATCAAGGTCATTTGAAGGTCATTGTGTACCACATCATTGAACTCGTTTTGACATCAGCTACAACACTGTGAAGTTAAAAATATATGGTACTATTTAAAAATCATCGATGACCTTCAAAAGACCTTGAAAACGACTACAATCGGAACATTTTTTTATATCACCATATTTGCCCCCTTTAACTGTACAACTTTTCTCTCTAACATTTTCTTCTATCTCTAATCCTAACGGAGCTATTTAGGTGGCCTGTTTGTCGTGAATCACCCGGTATAATACAGTAAGTAGAATAGGTGAATTGAAATTGAGCAAAAAGGATATTAATACGTACTTGCTATAATAACTTTATTTATGTAAATTGAGCATTGAAAAACTGATTTGTACACGCTGCTGGTTTAGAACGTACTGCGGTCAAAGTGGCCGTTTGAACAGAGCCCAAAAACTGAAAACATTGAAAACTGAACATATACAGTCCCTGCTCACTTTATTAGACTCACCTGAAGAATTGGTGCTTTTTGAAATCTTATAAGGAATTCAACGCTGTTTTCAACCTACGGGTTAATGATTTCGTACTACATATAAGGTTGCCTACCGAAATGTAAAATTTTCTTGCTAGAGCAAAAAATCCCCCTTATACCATGGCCCGACAATTCACCAGCCATGAATCCGATTGAAAATGTCTGGGAGTGCCTGAAAAGAGAACTGGCCAAAGAAAATATAACAACAAAGACCAAGTTGATAGAGAGAATAATCTATCACTGGCACCATAACGTTATATTAAAAGAAATTGCACAAACTTGCATAGATAGCATGCCCAGAAGAGTTGCGGCTTTAAGAGCAGCTAAGGATTAACAAAATATTAGCGTTTTAAGAATTATATTGATCTATTTGTGTTTGTATCCATTGTTTTTGTAAAATAAATATATGGAAAATTCATTGTTCATCATTAAGTGATATTTGCATAAGGCATACCCATTATTCATGGTAAAACTCAGAATATCATAATTATAGAGGTGAGTCTAATAAAGTGAGCAGAGACTGTAGACCCACTAGTCTGAACATAAGGATCGATCGTTCTTAAATCAATATATGGCGGTAAATTTGAAAACGTCCAACGATATTCAACACATGCTATTATACTAACCATAGGTGGTTGCTTTAAAAATCGACATTCGTGATGTAAGACTAGCAGAAAGAATGTATTTTCTATTTATATTGTTACGTCCTAAGGTGGACGTATTATAGATTTGAAAAGTTAAAATTGAAATTTTATTTGAATAGATTGAAATGATTGAAATGATTATAATTGAGATATGACGCAGTTTTGAACCTACCTGCATTCACCGGCTTCGGTTCGGGTAATCGAGGATTTCTTAATATTCTAAGTGATTTTGATTGTGGAATTGGTACGAAGAAATCGATGATGGGTACACTCCTTAAAAATGATTTGATATTATTATATTTTTGAATAAAAATGAACAAAACTGTATTTTAAGCTTCAAATTTCGGATACATAATATTTTATCGAAAATCTTATTATAATTTGTTAGTAATTACCGCTAAACAATCTTCTGGCTTGATTTTTACAGATGTGGTTTCTTCCTTCTTGATGTTTGGGTGGTGTAAATCACACAAAAAAAGAACTTTCACTTAATATTTGTAACTGAGTTAATACTTCGTATAATTGATTATTATTTGATTTCGTGAAGACTTGTGAAGAGAGTGTGAAGCATAATATTGACTGTTAATTGTACTTTTACTAACTGGAGATTTGTAAAGAGAGTGTGCTTGAGTGAGTGCGCTCCTCATGAGGAGTTATCCCTTTTATAGCCCGATCAATCCTTTGTTTCGTCAATTTTGTCAGGTGATTATTGTCGTCATAATCGTCATAGCTAGATCATATTACCCTGCGGATCTCCTAGATCAGTTTCTTCTTAGCTGCTTTCTTATCTGTAACTCCCCTGGCCAGATCGAATTACATTTACGTCACACGTGGGGTGACGAACAATTATTGCTCATCGATTCTCGATGGACAGTCTTCAGCGGATTTTTGATCATGATTTATATTTGGAAGTGATCTGGTCATTTAATGAAATAATTTCACTACGCAGTTCTTTCGCTCAAGACGATTCAAATGAAGTATGAATTTCTTAATTCTATCGCACGCAATGTGGTATAATATACGATAGTTCGATTTGATTTTTAACAAGAGTATTGAATATTAATTGCTCGTACAACATTATTAGATTAAACATAAAAAGAAATTCAAAGGTATATGTAATACATTATTGATTATATTAATTATTAACGATGGCTGAACCACCGGACGTGACAATATAGAGGAGAACAAGTTGTAATTTAAATGGGTAGGACCCAATTATAAATCTTATAAAATTGGAAACTTCATCAGAACACGTTACTGGTTCAGTAATGCCGCGTAATAATCATGAATCTTAGGCGTTTCGTATCTAAGATTTACGCTATGTTGTTTAATCATGTGAATCGTTTCCAGTAGTAACCTTTTTTGTAGGTTATGTTCTCTGTTTATTACTTTGGTATTGTCGAAGTCAAATGTATGATCAAACTCAAGTGAATGCTTCGTCAAAGCGGTGTGTTATGTTCGAGACAAGAATATATTGCGTTTATGCTCAGTGATACGTGTGTCTAGGTGTCTAGATGTTTGTCCAATGTATTCATGGTTACAATCCTTGCAAGGTATTGCATATACTACATTACAACTTTTCAACATTAGGTATTTTATCTTTAATTGGTGGAAACCAATTTTTCAAATTAAATGGTGTGTTACGGATAGTGTGTATGCCGACCTTCCTGAAAATTCTTCTAATGTCATTAGAAATGTTGTTTACATATGGGATAACCACTGTATTCTTCCAATTTATTGGACCTCTTGCTCTGAACCGTTCCTCTTCGCTTTTCGACGAAGAGAGAATGGTATAGATCAAATACTCGTTCTTTGATGATGTTAGAAACGAGATTTTCAGGGTATCCATTATGTTTAAGTACATCCCTAATGAGTGACAGATTGTTTGATCTGAATTCAGGATTTGCTGAAAGTATAGCACGATCAATAAGGCCTTTGACAAGACCTACCTTATGTTGTAACGGATGGAAAGAATAAAAATTTACGTATCTGCCAGACCAGCTAGTTTTGTGAAACCAATTTAGTTTTAGTTCTTTACCCACTCTAATAATGCTGACATCAGGAAAGTTAAGACTTGAATCCATTTCAATTTCATGTGTGAACTGTAGTCTGTTAAAAGTGTCAACCAACGTTCTTACTTGATCAGGTTTGCAACAAGTAAGAATATCATCTATATATCTTTTATAAAATGTAAGTTCAAACGGTAATTTAGAAATAGAAACTTTTTCCAGTTCTTCCAGTTCTCAATTTACATAACTAAAGTTATTACAGCAAGTACGTATTAATATTCTTTTTGCTCAATTTCAATTCACCTATTCTACTTACTGTATTATATATATATATTGTCTTGTAGACGCAAATTTTTCCTTTGAAAAAGGTTCAAAACTGAACCGAAACGTTAGGAAAGAAGAAAAGTTTATTGCAAAATTGCTAGATTTACTAAGCGATCGAAACGTTAGCGCCGAAAGCATCATTGAATTAAATAGTAAACATTAAATATGTTAAAAGTTAGTCAACTAGCCCCGGTTTCCCCTAGTTTTTTACGTGACTGTACAACTACAGGCGACGTCGGTATAGAGCGATAGCATTGCGCATCACTCGGTGATAGGTGTAGGTGGATTAGCACGATTAAGATGGTATCGCATTCGACGGACAGGGTAGAACGAGGCGAAGTCGAACACCGAGGATATCAGGTAGCCCCGACCTCAAAGTATATGGCAAGTGAAATGGCCGGAGCGCCGGCTAGGCTCCGGCATGGGGATATCTATGGTGGTATTCCGCGGGCGTGTTGCTCCGGATTACTGTAATGCAGGAACAGCCTCGACTTTGGCTCCGGTTCGAGCTGCTGGCTGCTGGCGTCGCCGGCCAGCTCTGATGCTGAGTTACGCTCTACCCTATATCCCTTGGACCTATTACACACGCGCCACGTCCCCATATATACAACAGACCTGTGCCCGCGATCCAATGTCAATTCGCAGCAGACACATTCATCAAACTTACGCCTCGTGATTATTGCATTTGACCGAGAACATCGCCCGCGATCCTCTTGTCCGACAATCTGCACCATGCTTTCCGAACTTTTCTCGACGCGTCTCTGCCAACGGAAATCGACCGAGAACATCGCCCGCGATCCTCTTGTCCGACAATCTGCACCATGCTTTCCGAACTTTTCTCGACGCGTCTCTGCCAACGGAAATCAGTTGGAAGCTAAAAGTGATTATTAGACTGCGGATTTTATGCATTTTTCTTGTTCAAGTAGTGTGTGAACAAAATTACGCGCAACACAAACGATGTTCAATCAACGATTGCTCAATTTTCCAAACAAAACGCTCCCTTATGCACACTCATTTCTTTATTTCGTTCAACCAAATTAACTTCGTATCATTGTGCCTCTCACTCATTATGTTGCTTTCTCATTCACACCACTCATATCCACACATGTATGACGGAAATGGGTATGTGTAATTCAAAACAATAAA
Organism: Lasioglossum pauxillum; assembly: GCA_933228785.1. NCBI lineage: Eukaryota > Metazoa > Arthropoda > Insecta > Hymenoptera > Halictidae > Lasioglossum > Lasioglossum pauxillum. Next base: position 23,348,748 of record OW121699.1, read on the forward strand.
AAGATTAAAGTTATTAACGAGTAAAATAAATTTTTACTTACAGTGAACCACAGTAATATTCGGACACTTTTAAAAAGACGATAACATTGTTAATATCAGGTCGTACGACTTGGATTTGTTTAAGACGTTAGATCTGATTAATTTGGAAAAATTGCAATTGGTCGGAATTACAAAGAAGATAATAAAAGTTGTATAAATAAAAATTTTAATATTATGTAATATTTTTTTAGATTTTGATTTGCTTAAACAAATTAATATTGTAAATAGCATGCAACATTTCGACAAATACCTGAAATAATAATACTTCAATAGATATGATACATATGTATATATATATTATACAATCAATTATTAAATTAATATCAAATACAGATATATTTCAATAATGTTTCAACAGTATTCAAAGGAAGCAATTGAAATTAATTTCAAACACGTTTATATGCTCACATTGTTACCAAAAGATATGTCGTATTCGAGGTAGTACAGAAACGTTTTATGCAATCCACATTAACATTAATATTTGTTATATTTAATATGAGCATAGAAAACAGACATTCGTATAAAAAATTATCACAGTATAAAATTCGAGTTTTGCTAAGAGAAGTCGAATTTTCAATTTTCAGAACTTTTAATTTCAACTGTTTAAGAGTCAAAATTGAAACATATTTAAAGAACAATTAAGTTGAATTTTGCCACCTTTTAATAAGAATGATTCTTATGCTTAGAATCCAAATCAGAAGATCATTCGTTCCATCATCCTCAGTGTTTACGAAATGCAATTTTAAACAAAAGCCTAATGTTCATATTTTCCAAATGTTCGATATTTTAATTATAGAAACTAAACAAACATTTTTCCTTTGTATTGGGTATTAAATAAAAGACGTTATTACTGAAACTGTTGACGTATTTCGCATTAAATAACTTTTGTGCGAACGTTAACAAACTTTAACCGAGAATTTTATTTCTGCTTTCCCGGTGTAGTACCATTAAGCTAACGACATGTTGTGATTTTCTAGTGCAGCGACCATATTCTTAAATTGTGTTTCATTTACGTCATTGATCACGCCAGTTGCCGGGAACGTGAACCTTGCGATCGACAGTTCCCAAACGAAGTTCTTTTCAATAGATGGATCGGAAGAGGCGACCCAATTGTTTAGCCAGCACAGTTGCCGGGTTAGCCAGCTGCCTCAGACTTTTCCTGTAGATATGTCGCAATTAAAATCTTCAAGCTTAATCGCCATTTTGCGTTCTCAACAACCATACAATTCATGTAACATCTGAAGTCTACGCGGTTCTAAAAAATTATCAAATATTCATATTACATGATTTATATCATATATCATATGTTTATCATATATTATATTATACAAGAATTCAAGCTGTTGTTTACCATCGTGAGTTGTGCTGTGTGATTAGTTTATGGTTATATTTTCTAGTTATATTTTCTGTCTATGTCTATATATAGTATCAAAATTTGTCAGTGGTGTTAGTTTTATAGATGATTGTGTAAGATATTATGAAATACAAACATTATAAGTTATATACCGATAACTCTTTAAAAAAGTATGAGCGAAGCAAATATTGAATTTTTAAATCGGGATATATTTTATGTGTTGCAGAGATGATTGATTTAAAGACAGCGATTTTTGACGCTACCTGTCATGATTTATTGATATTGAAAAACTTGTAAGTACAATAAGGTGTATTATCTAATTTATTTTAGTTATTTACAACATTAAAAGCAAATAATGCTTTTTTGTTTTACGCATTACTTACCATTTTACTAATTTTTAGTTTTGGAACGAGTCCTGTGTATCTGTAATATATTTTAAAATAATTGCATTCGTTATATCCAGCTTTATTTACACATATACATAACTAGCAGCCCCCGGCACGGAATCGCCCGTGCTAAGAGTGAGAAGAATTTAGATTTTGATCTTAAAGAAAAGAAAAAACATAAATATAGCGTAACAACCTTCTCCATGAAAAAATACATATATGTGCCAAGTTTCATGTTGATCGGTCAAACAGTTTCGAAGTCTATTAATCATATATACATATACAAACATCCATTTTTATATATTAAGATTATAAGAAGATGTATAGTAGATATATTTATACACTTCGCGACAAAAAGATAGCACATTATACAGATAAATGGGTTTTTATCTTTTCAAGTAGTATGTTACATTATTTGTGACCTGGATACTGGGTAATAAGAATAAAATGATGAATATGATGATTTCAATATGTTTCTATGCATTTATTACGAGAAGAAACAATTTTATTGGAAAATATGTAACATCAAACGAAAAATCGGTGCGTCAAAAAGATAGAACACATTTCTTAAAATAACTAAAAAATAAAGTATATTTATAAAAAAATAATGGCTTAATATTTTGTAACTCCGCCTTTTGTTTGTATAACTTGGAATAAACGTTTCGGTATAGATTTATACAATTTTTTAACCACGTTTCTGCTTAACGATACCCAGTTCCGTTCAATACAGGTTTTCAATTCGTCGAGGGCTCGAAGTTGTCTTCCAGAAGATTTGGCTAAATGGGCCCAGCAATTTTCTATAATATTTAAATCTGGAGACCTAGCTAGCCACTCCAAAATTTCAATATTTTCCCGTGTAAAGTATTATATTTTTTTACAATCTTCGCGGTATGAATACTACGCGGCATTATCTTGCTGATAAATAAAGTTTGTGCCCGCAGTTTTTACAGCATATCTCTTCAATTGTTCGCCGATTAAACTAATGTACTTTGCACTATTCATTTCTCCACTTATAAACTTAATTTCCGTGTTTCCATAGTACCCAATTCCCGTCCACACCATTACTCCACCATCATCGAATTGTCGACTGCATAAAATTTTTTGTTCTTTACGCAAATCGTGGAAACAACGACGACCGCCATCCGGTCCATTTAACGTAAATCTCTTCCCGTCACTAAAGATAACTTTTCGCCATTTTTCCTTCCAATGAGCATACTCCTCAGAAAATTGTAAACGAGCTTCTTTATGTTGTTTAGTTAGCGGTGGTTTACGCTATAATTTTCGGCGTTTTATGTATTTATGTTCTTTTATAATACGTTGTGCATTACGCGTCTTAGTATTTACTCCAGCTTCTGCTGCAATTTCTCTTGCAGTAGTATCAGAATTTGAGGCAGTTCTTAAGACCTGCGCTCTTTTTTCCATATTCGTCTACATTTTTTAAGAAATTATAAATAACTTTGCGACCACGATTCAACAGTTTCGCAATTTTAGCAATGGAACAATTTTCTTTACGCAAATTTTGAATTGTTAACATTTCAGGACCAGTCAATCTTTTACCGCGATCCATTGTTGAAAATTTCACAATACATATTTCAATTCTAGAACACGCACAATATTAAATACTTGTTGACCTGAACACTTTGACGTCTTGACGCTAACTGGGAATACACTTTGACTTTGTGCTATCATTCTGACGCAGCAGTAAGCACTACGGTTTATGTTACGTTTTCGACTTAAAGGGCATGTTCACAATCAATCATGTTGTGCAACAATTATTGTGCAGCATGATGTTGCTCAAATCCAAATCAGACACACAGACAGACAGGCAGGTACACACACAGTAGCAGTGATGAGACTCGTCTGACAAAATTTGTGCAACGTTGCCATTCATAGTACACATCGTTTCGCAACCCGTTTGTTGTGCGCAAAATATCAGGATATTCTGATTTTACACAACAGGTTGCGCAATTAGTCAATCACTTTCATTCACGATCAATCATGTTGCGCAACCCGTTTGTTGTGCACAAAATACAATAAAGTATAGAGCAATAAAGTATATTAAAACAGTATTAAAAAATTGAGTTAACGTTGACAGGAATAGCATATCTATGAATAAATAAAATATAATAAAATACTGTACAAAATAATCGATTTAATAACAAATTGTACAAATCAAATTTAATAAAAAAAGTTCAAGAACAATGAGCTATTACATATTGAAAATAATAACATGAATAAAATACAATAAAGCAGTAGAAGGACATTGAATTAATATTGGAAATAATAGCATAATAGAACAGTATAAAATGCAACTAATAAATGTAATAAAATTGGATGAAAGTGACATGGCAAAAAGAATGTACTGTGTGTACTCGAAAAACACGCTTTTTTGGTGGTAAGGGTTGGTGGACGTATCGTTTAGGCCTTAGGCTGTCGAAACGGGGTAAATTTAAATGTACATCCACCGTGACAGGTAATTACACAGAATTATAGGCTAAAGATCAGAATTTCGGATTGTGCACGAAACGATTCGGGATATGCGTTATAGCCATAGCAGGCGAGAGCGTATAGGTGGTGCGACACGGTGGTGCGTGCATGTACCCACCGAGCATGTATACACGTAAACTCGGTCATATTCTACACGTCCTTCCCATAAATACATCCGCCGGATAGGTCGAATCCTCCATCAGCCGCAATGACGTATATCTGTCAAAATTGCATTTGGATATATTAATACGTCACTACGGCCAGCGCACATTAATCGCATTTCAGTCGTACAGATACCCACTTCGAAATTATATTAAATCAATGATAGCCTCTATTTACGTTATCGCAAAAAAATGCCTTGCCTACGTTTTCGGATAAAATAATTGGACCGTGAATTTTTATGGCAATTTACATATTATTATTGGAATTTTACACCGTATATCTCAATTTTAATGCTGTCTTTTATAGTTTCATATTTAAACTTTTTCATAATTCTTTATATAATTTTTCCAGATTAAATTAATACCCCTGAAGATGTACCTCTCTGTATGACAATTTGTTTTTTATTCAATATTTTTATTTGTATATCCTATACTTTTAGTTCTGCTATATGTGTTCATACGTTCTATGACAATTCGTATTTTTATTTGAGTTTTATTTTACATGATTTTATTTCATATTTTTATTTGGACATCCTATACGTTTACTTTTAGTACGTGTATTTATACTTTCTATTGCAATACGTATTTTTATTTGAATTTTACTTTACACGATTTTGTGTATGTGTTGTCTATGTGTATTTATATTTCCCATAATTTTACTGTTTATACTTACATTTTCTATACCTATTTTTATTATTTATATCCATACTTTCTATACTCATTTTACTACTATGTTTCGGTAAGCTAGAAATTACATGTTGCGTCGATATCGATATCGAATATTTTCTACGGAATTAGTTCACAATGTAAATTAAAAATTGTATTACAAAAATTATACTTTGTCCTTCAAATGACCTTCGACAAAATGTTCTCCGTACGTTTGTACATCACAGAGACAGTGAATATCAAATGGTCTTATTTTTGATTAAATTGTCATTAATTTTTTAATAGAAATTTGTAATAAAAATTATTCTATATGCATATGGACATTCTGTGCAGATTTTGCATATGAACAGCCGCCCTTGTGTCGCGTATTAATTCTGACAAGGTTGTATCGACGAGTCAGCCGTCGAGCAGAAAAATTAATCGAACTGATTGAAGTCTCGATACTGATAACGCCAAACACACAAAACACTGTCGATGCAAACGTGGCGTCCTCGAGACGAGCTTGACTATATCATTGAATCGCATGCTCGGCTGAGCCTGTTCTTTTCGTACAATCCATCAAACGTGTACAAAACAACATATAAATCTATGGACAATAAAAAAGCTACTATCACAATTGTCATGTTAGTTCATTTGAATTTATACATGTAAACAATATTTAAATGTTTAGATGTTTAAAAGATGTACATGAAAAATACCTGATACGTAACATGTCATATATATGGTAATTATTTAGCAATTTTTCCTCCTCGTCAATTTCAATGACGCTAAAATATGGTGTCAAGTTCATCTTCCTAAAACAGAGTTGTGCAGAATTACTCGAGAATTATAATTACGAAGTCATTGAATTACATTGTAATTTATAATTCAGCAGGGGTTGAAAACAGTTATGATATCGATTCCGGTTCTTGAAACAGTTATGAGAACCGAAAAAATTTTATAACAGTTATGAAAATATCGGTTCTGGCTTATATCGGTTACGGTTACGGTTCCTGAGAACCGATATTATAACGGTTCTATAACTGTTATTTTTCGGTTCTGGATTTCGGTTTCGGTTCCGGTTCTTCAGACTTCAGAACCTATAATATCCAGTATCGGTCTCACATCGGTATTGCACTTCTGCAACTGATATTTTTTGGTCCTGAATTCTGTATCGGCTATAGTTCGATTCTGTGTATGGTATATGTATAATAAGTAATACATATTGGTGGCTTAGCGCATAAATGTTGTACGTCCTCATTTAGCCCTACTTCAGGCACGACGGAAACCGCGCGATTTTTGTTTTTTAGACCCCGTTCCGCCGTGCCGATAGTGTTTCCGAAAAAGAGGCACTAACCTAAACTAATACATTCGGGGACATATAATCTATAAAAATATTGTTTTATATATACATTTGTAACGTAGATATGTCTGTGATATATATACAGCATAAAAAACAGTCAAGAATTATTTATTGCATATAAAAATTAAAATTTTACAAAAATTGAACATACCATATTTATGTATTAGTATGACATCGATACATTACTATGTTTGATTCGGATCCTGATTGATTACACGGTTCAACAAATTTCCACTTTTTTTTGTATTTCGATTCCCACTATGCGATTCTTATAGAGTTTTCCGCGCTGATTCTGAATCTGTCCTTAATTTTTCTCCTAGACGTACAGTTTTTGACAAAATTGAGTTTTTAAAAAAGACATATTTTTCAACTTTGAACAAATATTGTGTAGTTATTATAAAAGATATTGAATTGTTCTTTACAGCAAAAGATTCTGTAGACTTTTCCGAATACAGTGATATCCAATATTAATTCATTATGATTCTTCAAACATGTTTAAACAATCATTAGTAGTCAAAACATGAGTTGCCGCCAGTGGCGCTCGGGCGGGATACGGTGTACCGACGGGATACGAAGCGGCGAACGACCGTTCTAGTGGTGAGCGCCACTGGCGGCAACTCATGTCGGGCGAAGACATTTTGCTTTCTGGTTCGAAAAAAACGTCGACCACTCAAACTTGAAAGGGTGGTTTCTCAAGGTAAAAGTCTGTGCTCCACCGCGTGCTATAGTTCGATTTTTCGCTGGACCCTTATTTTTTGAGAAAAATTGAAAAATATCCTCAAAAATTGATGCAAAAGTTGTGTCTCTCCGTCTTTAATGATTGTTTAAACATGTTTGAAGAATCATAATGAATTAATATTGGATATCACTGTATTCGGAAAAGTCTACAGAATCTTTTGCTGTAAAGAACAATTCAATATCTTTTATAATAACTACACAATATTTGTTCAAAGTTGAAAAATATGTCTTTTTTAAAAACTCAATTTTGTCAAAAACTGTACGTCTAGGAGAAAAATTAAGGACAGATTCAGAATCAGCGCGGAAAACTCTATAAGAATCGCATAGTGGGAATCGAAATACAAAAAAAAGTGGAAATTTGTTGAACCGTGTAATCAATCAGGATCCGAATCAAACATAGTAATGTATCGATGTCATACTAATACATAAATATGGTATGTTCAATTTTTGTAAAATTTTAATTTTTATATGCAATAAATAATTCTTGACTGTTTTTTATGCTGTATATATATCACAGACATATCTACGTTACAAATGTATATATGTAAAACATTATTTTTTTATAGGTTATATGTCCCCGAATCTATTAGTTTAGTTTTTAAAGCATCTTTTTCGGGAACACTAAGGGCTCGTTCAGACACGGCGGAATCCGCGCGTTTTCGACCGCTCGATTTGAACCGCTTGGACCTTATTTACATTAGCGTCTATGTATTCGTTCACACGCATCAGCGCGGTCGAGCAATCAAAAACAAAAATCGCGCGGTTTCCGCCGTGTCTGAACTAGGGCTGAATGAAGACGTACAATATTTATGTGGTAAACCACTAATAAGTATTACTTATTATACATATTATTACATATGCCATACATAGAACCGAGCTATGGCCGATACAGAACCAAAAAATATCAGTTACAGAACTGCAAAACTGATATGAGACCGATACGGAACATATTATAGGTTCAGACGTTTCGGAAGTCCGAAGGACCGGAACCGAAACCGAAATCTAGAACCGAAAAATAACAGTTATAGAACCGTTATAATATCGGTTCTCAGGAACCGTAACCGTGACCGATATAAGCCAGAACCGATATTTTCATAACTGTTATAACATTTTTTCGGTTCTTCATAACTGTTTCAGTCGGAACCGATATATAACTGTTTCAAACAGTTATTTTCAGAACCGTTTCAACCCCTGTAATTCAGATCTTCATTCAATTAAATTACAATGGAGTACAATTTTGAATTACATCGTAATTTAATTATATTGTAATTTATAATTCAGATCTTCATTCAATTAAATTGCAATGTAATTCGTAATTGCAATGGAGTACAATTATGGAATACTTCGTAATTAAATTACATAAAATAGCGTTACGTATTATGAACGAGGATGAGGAATACAAACTACGCCGCACAGACACTAAACAAGTATATGAAAGAAAAACAAAAATATATCGCACTTCTTCACAGATCTGGGGTATAATTTGGAAAGTTGTATTTCACTTTTATTGTATTTCAATTATATTTTATTTCAATTACATTGTATTTTAATTACACATTGTATTTCAATTATAACAGTTCTCTGAATCTCGATCGACAATTGTTTAAACTACAATTAATGTTATCGGCGCACTGGTTCGATCAATTTGGAAAATAAGCAAATTTGCAAAAATATCATATGAAATTTAATTCAACGTTTCGGTCTCAATTTAGACCATTTTCAAGAATAGAAAATATCAGTATTGCGTCTGTAAGAATTAATCAAAGACATTTTTAAATGGTTAGGCATACGTGTTTTCACACAAGCAGAAAGTAAAAAAGGAATTTGAACTGAAAAAGTGTGTAAAAACTCACATGCTTATAAAAAAAAAAATATTAATTTAAATTCTTAAAGGTTACGGAACAACATGTTGGTTCCATGCCGGCGACATGCGGACTGAGTTATTAAAATGTTGTAATGTTGTATATTCAATAACATGCAAAGGGTGTAACCAATCTTACATTGGACAAACATGTAGACATGTGGAAAATAGAATCAGAGAACACAAACGTAATATCTTTTCACCCCCAACGCAACATACTGCTTTGACGAGACACCCACTAGAATTTGATCATGCTTTTGACTTTGAGAATATCAAAATAATTGATAAAAAATCCAATTTACAACGTAGAGTTCTATTGGAAACGATTCACATGATTAAACAGCAAAGCGTAAATCTTAGGTATGAAACACCTTTGATACATGAATACTACGCAACACTACTGAACTGGTAATGTTTTATGATGAATCACCTTCCAAATAATTTAATTTTTGTTTTTCTCAATAAAAAGCATTCTGAATGTCGATTAATTTAGTACCAATTTTCATATTGGTATTTCAACAACTGCAGTTTTGTTTGAGTGAGTTCAAAAGATTCATATTTGCCGCCATTTATCGATTGGCCAATACAGAGATCTATGTTCTTCGATTCGTTTTCAGTTCTAACCTTCACGGTTTACTCAGTCCGCATGTCACCGGCACGGAACCAACATGTTGTTCCGCAACTTTTAAGAATTTAAATTAATATTTTTTTTTATAAGCATGTGAGTTTTTACACACTTTTTGAGTTCAAATCCCTTTTTTACTTTCTGCTTGTGTGAAAACACGTTTGCCTAACCATTTAAAAATGTCTTTGATTAATTCTTACAGACGCAATACTGAAATTTTCTATTCTTGAAAATGGTCTAAATTGAGACTGAAACGTTGAATTAAATTTCATGTGATATTTTTGCAAATTTGCTTATTTTCCAATTGATCGAACCATTGCGCCGATAACAGTAATTGTAGTATTTCAATTATATTGTGTTTCAATTACACATCTGATTAAAATACTTAGTAATTGAATTACATTGTATTTCAATTATACATATAGTAATTCAGTTGCGACGTAATTGAATTACTATTAATTGAAATACAATGTAATTCAATTACGTAATTGAATTACAATGTAATTGAATTGACACAACTCTGTCCTAAAACTTATTTTTCCTATACACATATCCATCGCTGGATCTTAGAAAATTGGTCCTTGTTTAGTGCAACGATACGTTGTAAATTATTAAATAATCACTTAATATGTTTATACAAGATGAATCGCTAAGAACTAATATCTAAAATAATTCGTAATCTGTTGGTTGCATTAAACAACCTGTGGTTTTATTTGTAAATATTCGAATATTTGAATATTTCGATGTATAATAATAATGCGGTATAATCATTTTCAATGTAATGCATACAGAACAATATTTTAACTCAAACATAAAAAACGTATTTACACATAAAATATGTAAATTGGCGTCACTGTTGCCAAATACAGTAAAATATATTTTGTTTTTGAAGTTCCGCCTCGCTGGTGGTAATTTATTAACATTTCATTCCTGTTTTAGGACAGAGTTGCCTGAACGTGGAAAATTGGAAGAGAAAAATGTTGCAAGACGGCAAACGAACGTTATTCGAAAGCGTGCAACTGTGTTTCAGCTCGGGGCTCAATATTCGCTTCTTGGTGCACTTAAACGTTTTACGCTTCCAGCATCTGTTGCCATAAGTTTTATAGTGATCACCGTTCAAATACCTATTTAATCTTTTCGTGACGTTTCACGCGAGCAGGTGCACGCCGTAAATTTAATTAACTTCCAGGGATGACTGCTGGACTAATTAATGTAACCACTTTTCATCTGGCTTGCTTTTAGGGGCAATTATTAGTATCATCGGAAGACGTCGATGGTCATACCGTTCTCCATCTACTTCCGTTCTGTACATTCAGTTTTCATTATATTAATACTTTCATACAAGGTATCTCGTTTAAATAAATCCTCGATTGAATTAGTTCGAACTGGTTGGCGATGTAGAAAATTGTTATTAAATGAAAGTTGAATAGCTTACATCATTTAATTAATTTGATGCAAGTATTTTTTCAGTTTGCATTTGAATTATACAATTATACGAAAATCTCTACAAAATCCTGGCGACCTTGACGTGACCTCAAAGCATCCATTGACAAAACAAACACTTCTAGAACCCTATAAGGTATTCAATTTTTTCCTTCAACATTTTTCTCTACTCTTAATTCTGTTAAAGAAAATCCCGATGACCTTCATGCGACCTCAAAACATTCACTGGCAAAACAAACACTTATAACCCCTCTAAATCATTAAATTTTCATCTTAGGCGTACAATTTGCACTTGGTGCATATAAAAATACATGATTCTGTTGAAGAAAATCCTGATGACCTTCATGTGACCTCAAAACATTCACTGACTGAACAAACACTTATACACCCCTCTAAAACCATCAAATTTTCATTCGAGGCGTACAATTAGCACTTGGTGCATATAAAAATATATAATTCTGTTAAAGAAAATCCTGATGATCTTTATGTAACCGCATAACATTCACTGACAAAACAAACACTTACACACCCCTCTAAAACAAACCATCAAAGTTTCATATGAGGCATACTATTAGCACTTGGTGCATATAAAAATACATAATTCTGTTAAAGAAAATCCTGATGATCTTTATTTATATGACCTGAAAGCATCCGCTGGCAAAATAAAGTCTGGTACGCCCCCTTAAATCTCGCAGTCTCCAACGTTTCTCTACCCTGGTTTCTTGGATAGTAAAAGAGATTAGCGCATCGTGTCACACATGATCATTTTCCCGAATGAATTTCCGGCGGAGCGAAAAAATCTCACGCACGCGAGTCGGTTCGGGAATTTGGTATTCCAGACAGGAGCAGATAAGGAGAGTATTCCCAGAGAAGGCACGTTAATAATTATGCAGGGGCAAGCACGGTGGCAGTGCCGCCCGCATAACAAGTGAACTACACTTTCCGGTAACAAAGAGTGACCCGTTCAAGTCGGAAGCTTTTTCCCGAGATAATTCATCGGGCGCGCAGTCTTTTACCTTTTCCTCGTATCACCCCCCGGAGCTGTTCCAACGGCGGAGCCCCGGTAGCATGACTATAGCACGACTATAAGTGCCGGGGGGTTACCGGAGGTCAGACCTGAAAATGGACTTCTAGAAGTAGCTACTTGCGAACGCCGCGAGATACTAGCCCGGCTGTAATGGGACAGCGAACTCCCGCTCTCCGAGTGGAATCTTCCCTCTAAAGTGACTCGATTTCTTTTTCTGGATATTAAAAGTCCCCCGAGATCGGGTTAATTGAGTAGAAAGTTAGAAAGCTCTTAATATCGATGCTGCGACACTGTATCCGGCCCGTCGAGTTATGCTTTCTGCTTCCCACAAACGATTGTCAAACTTTTGAACACCTTTCCCAACGATTATAACAGATATCGGTTGCTACTTATCCGAATTTTTTTATCGTCTTCTACTGGGAATATTTGTTCGAATTCTTTTCGTAGGAAACTCTCAACATCGTCGCATATGTATATTAATTTCCAATAAAATATTGTTTCATTAGAAGACATTTTAAAAAATGTAAAATTGGGCTATTGATCCTCATTACAATGTTCTGAAGTGACAACGTCGAGCATTTTTTTTGGTACCCCCATAGCACGGATTTTTGATTGAAATTTTTTGGTGGGTCAGTTCCAACATTTAGGCGTACCTACAAAAATTTTCAATAAAATTGTTTTATTACAAGATATTTTACAAAAATGTAGAATTGGGCTATTGATTAACTTCCCGATTTTATAGGGAAGTTATTGTAATGACCCCGAAAATCGATTTTTTAGCAGATCTTCACGTTTCATGGTCATTGCAGTCATTTTAGACTATTTTCAGCAAAATGTTCGTGTGTGTGCGTATGTCCGTTTCTATGTAATCAAATTTTTCGTTAACGTTTTCAGAAAAAGTAACAACGCGACCAGGATGATGAATGATGCAATCGATGTGCCCCGTCGTAACTTAGAGCTGATTAGATTTTGGTCCATATTGGTCAAGTAGTTTTCTAGATTTTTAGTTTTTTTTCGAAAAGAGTTGATTCTACAATGCAATTTATAAGGGAGGACGAAAATTTTCCACCAAAGAACCAAACGCAATTACATAAAAAAAATTTTTTTTTTTAACTGATGCTAATGTTACCGCTTGGAATAATCGAAAGTTATTCCAATGCAACAGTGAATTTATCATCTCTACTCCCAAGAATACATTTTGGAGAATATCGATGAAAGTACAAAAAAAAACGATGTTAGCGATGTTGGCGAAGGAGTAACGAATCGGGAAGTTCTTTGTGTGACTCTTGGAGAGTCACACACCAAATAAAAAACATTAATATCAGTAGCCATGCGTATCACTAACCCTCTCGCAAGAGCAGTCCTACCCGCGAGCTCGCGAAGCGAGCGAGCAAAAACAACCCTACTCGCGAGCGAGCGAAGCGAGCGAGCAACAATAGCCCTCTAGTTCTCATTACAATGTTCTAAAGTGGCAGTGCCGAACATTTTTTTGGTACCCTTATAGCACGGATTTTTCAACATTGAGGTGGATCTTCAAAAATTTGGAATAAAATTCGTTCATCCGAAGACATTTAAAAATTGTAGAATTGGACAATCTCTTGGGCTCCTGAATTCTAATACGATCTTCTAAAGTGGACATTTTCATCATTTTGTTTGTTAAAGCATCGAAAAATGATTAAATTTGTGATTATTAATAAAATGTTTAACTGCGTTCTTGTATAGAATTTAATGGCGGATGAATCGATTTTTATTTCGGACGGTTTACTACTCGGACAGGTTTAAATGGCGGCTTGTCATAAACCATGTAAGTACATTTCTAGACCGGAATCGGTCTATCGTTACTAGGTCATTTGGAACAGCTGACAGTGTGTGTATATACGTGTGCGTGCTCTAAATCTTCTCTATAATCCCTGAAATTTCTCAAGGTTCGTGATAGCGGCTACTTCAGAAGATGAAATATAAAATTATTTCAAAACACTTTAAATGTGAAAGAGGTATGGTAAAATGTTAAAATTGCTTTATAACTTATTTAAAATATTAAATATATAATATTGTGTATTACAATACGATAAAATAAACTATATATGGTAGAATACATAGAATTAAGATTGTAAAATAGCTAGATTGGAATGGTGGAATAGGATGTAAGGGAAATATCGAGGAGAATTTTACGGGAACGATAAAAATGATTACAAAAGCTGAAGCAGAAGCGATTTCCTTGCATTTTCCCTGATGCGTTTCCGGAGTGCACATATCTTACCTCGGTGTAACTTTTCATTCCCGAGTTATGGGCTTCGGTTCAAGCAGCGATTTAGGAGGAAGCTGGTGTACTGCCGCAAATCCTTGTCTCGGATGAATGGTAGTTGCGGAGGTTTACTTAAAATGCATTCATTCGTATTTAGAATACTTTTACACGCACGATTTTTCGAAACATATAACAAATGCTGTTCGACCGAATTAAATCACCCACACGCCATACGATAGCCTGTCAAGGGAAGATATATTGTGCAAAATTTCAACCCCATATTTTGATCTGAAGGGTAGTTACGGAGTAAAATTGAATTTTCAGCTTTTGTCCTGCTTTCTTCATTTAATCGAGTGAGTAAATTCTAGAAAAATTCTGAAACATGTCAAATACACTCAGCTATTCGTTTCCGAATTTTAAGTTGAAAATCATAATTGTAAATTAGCAAGAATGTTGAATAAATTCAGAGTTCGAATTGAAATCATATTTTTTCCCTTTCTGATAATTTCTATCCAAGATTCTTTATCTAAAAAATTGATTGTCAAAAATAGAAGTGTCAAGATTTAAGATGAGAACATCTTGCGACATTTTTTCTACGAAGTTGCAGCATTTCGAATTCCTCGGTTCGGATAATCGAGGTTCTAACTGTATCGTGAATTATACGAGTAAATCTGATCCGAATTGTGTCGTGTTTGGTGTCATTTCAATCGGAAAAATGTCACGGATACGTTGATGAAAGTTTTATAATGACATTATAAACAACAACATTTTATCAATATACAACATAATAATTCCCAAACTTTCCCCGTGTATCGAGAGATTGCTGTTTGCACACGTATTATTTATTTATAAATAAACAATCGGTTGCAAACAACCAAATCGTACAGTTTCGTTAAGTATGGCATTAAAGAGTTTAATTCTTCAGGAGATATATTTTATAAGCCCTCGTAACAGAATCCATTATTTCTCTCGTTTCGAACCTACTTTATTGTTACGAGCAAAATAATAAAATTACATTCGTAAAATATTCTCATGGCTATTATCGGTCGATATATTCATTGCTTTCAGTTCGCTGTATTAGTTGTTCGGGTGTTCGCGATAAAGAGAATATCGATTGAACGAAATGACCGTGTATGGCTGTTTATTTATTGCACGTATAACACGTTCGTAAAATTTCGCCGACGCAACTGTATTAATACCCGAGGCTTTGTTAAATTCATGAATTAATTCACACAATAATTTTTTCATTAGAGAGGTAATTACACTGTTTGTTCGCTTAATCGTGGCATATTGTATGCACAGAAAAGTGCCGAAAAGTTTTCAATGAAATTTTGTAAAATTTCAATCTCGTATCTCGAACAAAGGGTTACTTACGAGATCCAAACGAATTTTCAATTTTCCACCTATTTTCCTGTTTTACTCACAAAATTTTGATATGCTCAACAATTTTTTTCCGATTTTTCCATTGGAAATTCTGGTTACAATACACCAAAAATGCCAATAACGTAATTTCTATTTGAAATCATTATTGTCTTTATTGTTAATATATTATTATACAGATATAATTTTTAGAGTTAGACTGCGGATCTTTATGCAAAATAAAAGTATTCTGTATCGATTGTGCGAGGCAGTATCTAAATAGAAATTCATTTTATCCCTCAATGGTCTTTTTACGTTGAAAACAAGATGATAATATTCTTAGATGTTTTATATTTTTCACTGTTTTATATTTCACCCAGTTAATTTCTTGGTAAATGCATAAAAATCCGCAGTCTACTTATAATATAGTATAATATACTTGTATATTATCATTTTTATTTCTCACAAAGCATTTGCATATAAGAATTAACAAATTGCTAAGTGTGGATTTAACAATGAGTATTAGACGCGTCCCAGATTTTTTTGTCAGAAGTCTCAGATGCAATTCGACAAAGAAGACAGGCTGAAAACGAAAGAGTCGATTTTATCTTTACTACTCCGTCGATGAAGATACGGGGTTGGCACGGTATATGTTCTCGGGATACGCTATCGGACAGTGCGAGAACATTATATAGTGCGAGAACGTTAATTCAGTTCGAGAACATTTATTATACAGGGTGTTTCGTCTAAAACAGGACTCCTAAATATCTCCTCTATCTCTGAGAATACAAAAAATGTTTCTAAAGTAATCTAAATGGTTTCAAAAGTCGAATCAGATGGAAGAATCGTTTTTTATAAATTGTAATTTTTTAATCGTTTTTTCAAGGTCACTCGTGTTTTTTTACATATATACACACATTTTGTTGTTGTTGCATGTTATAGCAAACATTATTGTGCATTCATCCATGTTTAATAGCACGACCTTGAAGTGACCGTGAACTCTAAAATTTGCTAATTAATGCAGTACTTACTTTCAGCGACATTTCAGATTTCAACGGTAACAGAAATTCGACCATGAACTTCAACTTGTAAATAAACACATTGTATCATTCCTCTGTGTACATAGAGAGTGAGAGAGATATGTATTGAAGAGTTTGCTCGCTGCTAGATTTCTCAGTGTATCGACAAGCGATCCATAATGCGTTATTCAGAACAGGAGAAAATTCAAATGGCTTTAATTTACGGTAAAGTTCGAGAGTGTCTAAGAGAAGCAATACGAATTTACAAAGACAGATTTCCAGAACGTTCTTGTCCATCACGTTCTGCATACTCAAGTATTGTTAAAACATTTCGTGAGACTGGTAGTGTCAACATAAACATTCGTGTGAGACGTAAGACTGTTACTCGTGAAGCAAATGTGAACAATATCATCGCTAAAGTTAATCAAAACTCGCATGTTAGTGTAGGGCAACTTGGACGTGAAACCGGTATTAGGGTGACAAGCATATTCCGGATTCTTCATTCACCAAAATTTCATTCTTTCCATTTATCTCTTCACCAAGAGCTCCATGGAAGAGACTTTGAAAACCGCGTACACTTTTCTCAATTGGGTATACGGAAATATCAAAGTGATGAAATGTTTTTCCAAACAGTATTGTTTACGGATGAAACATCCTTTACAAATCATGTTCAGGTGAACCTCGAGAACATGCATTATTGGTCGGATGAAAATCCACGATGGTTAAGACAACTCGATAAACAGAGACCATAGACCATAAATTGTCTGGTGTGCTATTCTAAATAATAGGATAATTGGGCCGTATTTTATCAACGGTACGCAAACTGTGCAGAAGTATGCTGAATTTTTAGAACATATTCTACCAGGTTTAGTAGAAGATGTACCATTTAGAGACCGTCTAGTATTATGATATCAACGAGATGGGTGTCCAGCACACTTTTCCCATATTCGACACAATGGACTTGTATCATGGCCGGCTCGTTCACCTGATCTCACCCCACTTGATTTTTTTTTATGGGGGACATTAAAGGGTACGGTTTATCAAGAGCAGCCCACGACGCCAGAAAACATGAAGGAACGGATAATTGTTGCATATGCTGATACGAAACCTGAAATCATCGAAAGAGCTGTACAATCTGTCGTTTTTCGCCTCACGAAATGTATCACAACGGAAGGGCATCATTTCGAACATTTATTGCAGCAATAAATGTGATTATTTACAAGTTGAAGTTCATGGTCGAATTTCTGTTACCGTTGAAATCTGAAATATCCTTGAAAGTAAGTTCTGCATTAATTAGCAAATTTTAGAGTTCACGGTCACTTCAAGGTCGTGCTATAAAACATGGATGAATGCACAATAATGTTTGCTATAACATACAACAACCACAAATGTGTGTATATATGTAAAAAACACTAGTGACCTTGAAAAAACGATTAAAAAATTACAATTTATAAAAAATGATTCTTCCATCTGATTCGTCTTTTGAAACCATTTAGATTACGTTAGAAACATTTTTTGTATTTGTTAAGACTTTCAAAGTGCCCGCGTAAAGGCGCGATCACAGTGGATCCGATGTCGGACGATTCGGCCGACGTCCGACGCATCTGTCTCTTTTTTCGAGCGTGTGAAAAAGAGACACAACGTCGGACGTCGGCCGAATCGTCCGACATCGGATCCACTGTGATCGCGCCCTAAGACGCTTGAACCGCGTAGGACAGTTGACCAGCGTGCGATGCTTGTTTGTCTTACAACACGTTGAACGCCGCCGCGCGATCACCGCTCTCTCTGCTCTCGACCGCTGAACCATGAGCATGTGCGCGACCGGCACACAGTGGTCCGGATCGAGAAATTCAGTGACATTTTGTTATAACTTTTGAACCATTAGAGATATTGCAATGAAATTTTCACTAAAAATATTTAAAAAATAGTCATTTTTAATTATAGATAATTATATATTTTTCGCATTCGTTAAACAATATTTATTAATTAATTTTCATTCATACTTTGTTATTGATAATAAATTTGTTTACATATAAGTTCACAAACTATTTTTTGTAATAATTTATAATTAAAATTTTTTCGTCCATACCGAGAAGTTCTGTGATACTGCCACAGCTTTTGAATCGTAAAAGTTATTCTGATGAAACTTTCACTGAGAAATATGAAAAAATAATCCCTTTTTAATGATAAATAATTTAATATGTTTAATGTTTGTTTAATTATTTTTAATAACATTTTACGTACTTTACTGGCTGATTTACTTAAATCTATCCAAGTATCAATTCTACAGCTTCTCAAGAAGCTGCTAGATCAATCTAGCGGCCTTTTCTTTTTATTTTATGATTTTACTCTTATAGCAGCATATAATAAACAATTGACTGTAGGCTACAATCAAAACAGTCCGCTCGCACGCGCGCGAGGTTCTTCGCGTCTCGCACAATCCTGGCGCTCGACGCAGCGATGGATACACTTGAATCACTAATAACTTGCGTCGATGGACGATGTTGGTAGTAAATCGTGCATAACTATATAGGGAAAAGTGTACTGAACATTGTACAATTTGTAAACATGCGGTACTAATTGGAACTCAAAAGATATTCCGTATCAAAGATGAAGAATTTTGACAATTTCCGGGCCTTCACTGTACATTATTTTTTTAATACATTATTTGAATTAATTTTTAATTGTCAGTGTAAATTTTTATCGTAATGGAATTCTCTTCATTTTAAAAGAAGAACAGAGGAAAAATATTAAACAGGTGTGTCAGGGCATCCAGATAAAGATAAGTATCTTTTTTCTGCGAAACAGGCTATTTTCAAAATGTCCAACTTTAAGTGTTCGTCGCGATTACAATTTTAATTATATTTTATTAATTTCTTTATTTTCGAGGTAGATGGATATTTATGAAGCAATACAGACTTTGTACATGTCAATGTGAGAAAGTTCATTTTTCGACAAAATGTCACTGAATTTCTCGATCCGGACCACTGTGCGGCAGTCTCTGTATTATATATATATACATATTAAACCTATAGTTAAGCAACGTTAGATATTGTGGTACTTGCTATTTACCTGGCCTCCCAAGCAAAATCCTAACAGTATTTTCAGAGATAGAGGAGATATTTAGGTGTCCTGTTTTAGACGAAACACCCTGTATAACGTGTGAGACCGAACGAAAAGTACATTCTATTTCGAGATTCAGTTGAAAGGTAAAATAAAAAGGATCCTATGCATTGTATATTATGAATGTATATTAAATAACCTTGAATTGATTAAAGCCAACGGAGCATCATTCGATAGCCGATCAACAAAATACACAGAGTTCAAAATTTCAATCCCATATCCACTAGTTATGTGTAAAAATCGAATTTTCAGTTTTTAGCACGTACTCCTACCCCCATTTAATCACCAGCGAAAATTCTGAAAAGAATCTGGAAGTCGTAAGATGCAAGGAACATATTCAGCAACTGATTTTTTAATTTTAAGTATAAGGAGATCCTAGTTATAAAAAATTAAAAAATATGCCTTCAACACGAGATTTGGATTTATCCAATATTTTCGATTTTTCACAATCAGACCACTTAACCTAAAAATCAGAAAAATTCTCACGCATGCAACCATGTATTATATTATACATGCTTCACAATTTTTTCAGAATTTTCACACGTGTTACGAGCCAGTGCCGCGAGCAGCACGAGTGGCCGGCGAAAGGTTGTTACCCTGGCAATATGGTTTCAATTTGTTTGTTAATGTACGCTGACGAACCCAATGCGAAATTGGGGAGCCGCTAGGATTATAGACAGCGAGGACAAACCTGACGCGAAGTCAGGCAGCCTTTAGGAATTGAGTCAAGCGCAGACGAACCTGATGCGTAATCAGAGAGCTGCTAGGAGGGTGAAACTTCGTGAACGAACCCAATGCGAGACTGGGGAGCCGCTGGGAGGTTGGATGAGAGCACAGACGAACCTGATGCGGAATCCTGCTCTCTAGCTGTTAGGATGCGGCCGAACCTGATGTGTAATCAGGGAGCCGCTAGGATGGTATAGTTTTCGCGGACGAACCCAATGTGAAATTGGGAAGTCACTAGGAGCGACGCGGAGGCGAACCCGATGAGAAACCGAGAAGCTGCTAGGAGGTTGTAGAACAGCGCGGACGAACCCAATGCGAGACTGAGGAGCCGCTGGCAGGTTGAATGAGAGCACAGATGAACCTGATGCGGAATCAGGGAGCTGTTAGAATGCGGACGAACATGATGCGGAATCAGGAAGCCGCTAGGATCGTATAGTTTCCGTGGACGAACCCAATGCGAAATTGGGAAGCCACTAGGTTGGATAAATCTCTGTTTGGACGATTGGTATGTCGCGAACGAACCTGATGCGAAATCAGGGAGTCGCAGGATTGTTAGTGGGTCACGTAACTATTATACTTTAATTGATACTATCCGAGCGGTAAGATTGTATCGTGTGGGGACGTTCAATTACTTGATTATATGATATGAAGGGAAACTTTAGCCACATCTTACTAACAAGTTGACTCTCGAGTTGCAGCATAACGTGACACGGTTCGTGACTACACTAGTACTAGCTCACGAAAGTGAAAATGTAAGAGTGTATATACCCCTAATAATATGGATGGGGTGGTCTGTTCATAATCTGAGAACGCGTAAGGCCAGTCCCTCGTTTTTTGTCACTTTCGGGCTAGAGCTCGGAGGGTCGACAATGATACGAAACGTTATCTAGGACGCTTCCTGCCAGAACGATCTTAAAGCGATTCCCGTGAGAAAGTCGAACGGAATCTGTTCTCCATCCGTAACACACGTAACCTGATAGTCGAAACAGCCGAAATATCGAAATTTCGATTTCACCGCATAGCTACCCTTTCAGTGAACCCACGGAGTTGAAATTTTGCACAGTATATGTATATTCTGTGAACACACTATCGAATGCCGCATCAACCATTCGATTCGGTCCAAGGACATTCGAGCTCCGGCCAAATTTCCCAGCAACAAATGCGCCGCCGCAAAGTGTGCCGAATGGCCTTTTTAGCTGGACAAAATTCTAAATCGCCTATTTTTCTATATTTATCAATTGATATGTTTACAGTCGTATAAAATATGAATAATTATTAACTTTTCACAACATTTAGTTGGTTTTTGTTAATTAAACAATATATTTTAAGTGATTTATAATTAAATGTAATGTACAACGAAGTTAGTAATGGATCTATGTAACACAGAATGATTTAACAAGTAGTAGATATTATCAAAGAGAAGACGTCATTTTTAATTATGGACAAAAAGAATGTTAATATAATTTACTAATTTACTTTTTGGAGATTCAGACATACGGGAAAGAATTATTCTTTGGTTTAGTATAAGGTTTCAATCTATAAATAATCTGCTGCATATTATTGTTTATTATTTTAATATAATAAAAAATTAAAAATATAATAACAAAAATATAAATAAAATAAAAGAAATAACAGAGATCACATGTCAGAGATCACAATATAAGATAATAACTATAAGAGATAACTTATAAACTAATAACGAAAACTAATAACTTATAAACAAATGTAAATGAAATATATCTAAACGTATTTGTGTTACGACAAATCTTTGGGTTTACAGCAAAATAAAAATCAAAATCAAAATACATAACAGGCAGTAAATATTTTCCACTGTTATAACAGGAGATTGTCTTACGTTGTTTATACCAATTTGTTTAGATTAATCTAAAAATTTGTATTTCCTGTTCAAACTTTTCATAATTTTTATAAAGCATGAAATGTTTTGATTCAACGTACCTGATTATATCCAAGGAAGATTTTGGTATAACATTATCACGTTTATACGTGATCACTTTATAGTGATAACGTAACAAATAAAACAATAACAACAAACACAGTAATAATAACAATAACAATAAAAAACAACAACAACAACAATGAAAACAACGAAACTGAAAGATATATGAAAAACGCAAGGGAGATGTAGACTGCACGCTGATCGCACTGAGACTGAAGAAACGAATTTTTATAGGAAGAAAGTTCGGAGGAAAACCTGACGATAGTATCATTGTATATTCCTTAAATATACAATGAACGAAACCAA
The DNA here is from genome assembly GCA_933228785.1 of Lasioglossum pauxillum. Classification (NCBI taxonomy): domain Eukaryota; kingdom Metazoa; phylum Arthropoda; class Insecta; order Hymenoptera; family Halictidae; genus Lasioglossum; species Lasioglossum pauxillum. Next base: position 23,371,612 of record OW121699.1, read on the forward strand.
TCCATAGGTTTCAACGAGTAGACTACACGCGCGCCCAGCCCGGGCTGTGATTGTCACGTGCGTGAACGTAAAACGACGGAACGTCATTGTAAAAATTAGTATGCTATAGCAACTTATAGCAATTTTATTTTGGTACTACAATAAAGTAGAGAATCTCTACTTTATAATAATGTAAAAATCATCGCGTGGCGCGACGTGGCGCATATACTAATTCATTGACGAAGAGGAGTAACATGGGCGTTTCTGTGGAAAAATAAGTACCGTCTTTGACACTTAATTTACAAAAACAGAGGAATGTTATCGATAATTTGGAATTACTAAAGTGAAAATACATGTTTTGAGATGCTATATCCATCATACATAGGAAATTTAAATACTCCTTCGTGCATTTTAACATATTTCTAGCGTTTATAGGTTTTATTCGCTTATAGGTTAGGCGTCCGCCTTTTAGGTGAAGTTTACACGCTCTGTAAACATACAACAAAAGAATTTTAAGTTTTAATATTCAAGGGTCTTAATACATGGTTATTTTAGATAATATTGGCACAGTTAGTTTTTGTTTATTTGAAAGTTAATTTTGTCCAGCTAAAAAGGCCATTCGGCACACTGTGCGCCGGTGTGAAAACTGATTAAGGCGTCCTTTTATGCGAGTGCTGCGCGCAGATAGAAATTCACGTATCCACCCCAGCATCTTCTCACCCTCTTTCCCACCCTCCACCAGTCTCGGAACACTCGGCATGCGCGAGAACCCACACCAACGAACTTTCCACATGGTCGAAGATATTCGCTATTCAGCCGTTGAATGGTCAAGTAGTATACTACTCGGATTCCTATTGATAGAGTGGGCTAAACGGCTCCAGGAGGGAGTTTAAACTGTCTGCAAACTTCCCGATCTCGCCTCCTCCAGGTCCCCAACCCTCCTCACTATCTTTGTTTCGGCCGGTTTATTTGTTTCCGGGCCCTCCCTTCCCTGCTTTCCTTCCACTCCTACCGCGGTCACGTTCTCTCGTCATTTTTATCGTGTTCTTGCGACCACACTTTGTTGACCACGATTTTTGTCCCCTTTGTTCGTCCCTTCTGATATCTGCTCGGGCTCAATTTTTGCCCGTCGTGGCCCGATTTTTGGAGTGTCCGTAGGGCGATTAGGCTGCTCCGGACTTTTTGCATTCTAGCCAGCATTAATATTCGACTACGCTTCGCAATAGAATGACAGCGATGGACAAAGCTGTTGGCACACTGCAAAGTTCCAGGATAATTGTCCCAGTAGTCCGCTATTTAAGACCAGTAGTCATCTTAAGCGTTGTTATTAATATACTAAATAATTGCTAAACCGTTCTCAATAAGATCAAAAATTCGTAGTTGCACCGTTTGACTTGAGGCATTCTAAAACAGTCTATGCATTTATAATATTATAACAACATACAGGGTGAGTCACCTAAGACAAGACACCTGAATAACTTCTACATTTTTTGAGGTAGGAAGAAATGCTTCAGACAAATGTTGTTTGGTTCCTAGGGGCCCATCACGTGGTCTACATAACTTTTTGTCACGTAAAGGTGTTTAGGAGATTAGAAGGTCAACTTAGTTTTTTTTTAAAATGGAACCACATATTTTTGAACTCCTACGATTGTTGCCCTTTTCGAGAAAATTTCAACGATATAGTCATTCAAGGTCATTCAAAGTCGTTAACTTTATAATTGATGAAAAACAGAAATTTATCGCGAATGCTTATGAAATGAAATACTCTCAGCTTTATTAAGGAAATCAAACTGTTTCAATGCAAAATGTAAACAAAGTGCTTGAATCCAAAACCATTTGCTACAACAGATGCTCAAAGTGATGGCCAGCCACATACAGACAGCGTCTGAAGCGTTCGCCCACTGATTGCGTTACGCAGTAAAGTGTGTGGCCACTTCTTTTGTCGTGGGTGCTGCACGATAAACATCTTCTTTTAACTTTCTCCATAAAAAAATCCAATGGCGTTAGGTTTGATGATCGCGGTGATCATTTTCGATGTCCAGATCGTCTAATCTAGGCCTGGCCAACCCAAATGGTTTCACGGGCCACTTTGATGACGCGTAACGTTAGAGCGTTACAATGCAAAATGTAAACAAAGTGGCTAAATCCAAAAACATTTGCTACAACAGATGCTCAAAGTGATGACCAGCCACGGATAGACAGTGTCTGAAGCGTTACGCAGTAAAGTGTGTGGCCACGATAGTGCAGCGGATGCTGCACGATAAACATCTTCCATTAACTTTCCCCATAAAAAAATCCAATGGCGTTAGACCTGGTGATCGCGTTGGCCATTTTCGATGTTCAGATCGTTCAAGCCAACGATTTTTAAATGTATTGTTCAAAATATTAGTAACCCTCTGTGCAGAATGTGCCGGGCAACCGTTATTGTCGCGTTGGTACCACAAAATCTGCCGCACGTTTGTTTGATTTGAAGAGTCCCCTTGCTTTCCAGACTTCTCGTCATCAAGATCAAGTGCCATGACTTCTCAACCGGAGAGTACTCTGAGTGAATGTAAACGTAAACAAACTTTGCCGAAACGCTTAAGACTAAATTTCTGCAAGTTGAAACTGACGAGAATATTCCATTTCATAAGCATTTACGATAAATTCCTTTTTTACATCAATTTTAAAGTTTACGACCTTGAATGATCTTGAATGACTGATTGAATATCGTTGAAATTGTGCCGAAAAGGGCTACAATCGTAGGAGTTGAAAAATATGTGGTTCTATTTAAAAAGACTAACAATAAGTTGACCTTCAAATGTCATAAGCATTTCCACTTGAAAAAAAGTTATGTAGACCACATAATGGGCCCTTAGAAACCAAACAACTTTTATCTGAAGCGTTTCTTCCGATCTCAAAAAATGTAGAAGTTATTCAGGTGTCTTGTCTTAGGTGACTCACCCTGTACACAGGGTGAACATTACACAACGTTACAGACAAATATCTCCAAAAGTATTGATTATACGCGATAATGTTTCAGATGAAAGTTCAATACCGAGGGGGGCATCATGTGGCGGGACTTTTATTTTTCCTGGTGGACACTCCAAGGTGAGATGAAGGTCAACTTTCTTTTTTTAAATGGAATGTCCTATTTTTTATACAATAGATCGATACAGCATCAAATTCTGAGTAAAAATTGTTGACCTCCATATGTCCTAAACCTAATAGTTAACGAGATATTATCCAAAGAAGAAAGAAAATTGTTTCGATAATATCTCGTTAATTATTAGATTTAAGACACATAGAGGTCAATACATTTTTACTCAGAATTCGATAGTCAATCGACTCATGATACGGAAAGTAGGACTTTCTATTTAAAAAAGTCAAGGTGACCTTCCCCTCACCTTGGAGTGTTCATTGGGAAAAATAAAAATCTGTTGCTTTCTCGGAAGCAAGGTAATTTTGTAATAAAGAAACAGGCAGATATCTTTTAAACGATATTTATGTAGATGCTCTCTCTTCACAAGTTAGGCTGAGACTGACAATGGCCCGGAGCGCGCCGGTACATTTTATACCAAAGGGCCGCCGCTCTATCTTTGTTTACAAACCTAAGATATCGCAGAGATTAATGTAACAGGACCGACAGAGATGGTCCCTGGAATGTTTAAAACAATAGTTCTCGGAACAGTATAAATGACGTCATATATCAATAAAATCCCATCACATGATGCCCCCCTCGGTACTGAACAACTTTCATCTGAAACATTTTTGCGTATAATCAATATTTTTGTAGATATTCGTCTATAACGCTTTATAATGTTCATCCTGTGTACCATATTGTATTGAAAAGTGTCCACAGAATAAACCCACGATGTAATTCTACAGTAACATCATTTTCATAGTTCCCGTCAACGAACCAATGCGCTGAGAAATATAACCACCAAAGTATAGTGTCTACAGAAGAATCGTTATCATTAGACACCGAATCTTTATACAAAATAAAAACTTTCTACCTGAATTGCAACAAACTGGAACGAAATAGAAATCTATTTTCTTTGTTAAGGAGGTAAACTCGTTTCCAGGATTGCAAGGGTGCGGGATTCGCCTTCCCATTTCTCGATAATACAAACACGGGGTTTTTCTGTAGTCAAAAACGCTAGGTTTCATGAGTACTAGCTTGATTGTACAGTTTCTTGCATAACTCATATTAACCCTTTGCACTCCTTTGTCGAGTGTGACTCGACATCAGAGAAAGAGAAATGTAAATAAAACGGGCTTTCATATGTATTTGGTTCTTCCTCTATTTATTTAATTGTCTTATTGTTTAGTCATAAACAAATATAAATTACAACAAAGTTTGAGTAATATTTAACATAATTAGTAGACTGCGGATCTTTATGCAATTATCGCTTTTGAAGATTTTCAATAAATGGTAGTATATGTATAAAATATGACATAATTTAATACGATTTTAATTTATTTCACATCTAAAAAGGCTACTACCACAGAAAAGAAGATTTCATATGATTCGAGTTTCTTAAAATTCGTGTGCAAAAATTGCAAATTGCATAAACATCCGCAGTCTAATAAGTAGTAAACAAAATTGTTTAAAATAAGTATCACACACACACACACGCACACAGTCAAGGACCTGTCCTTTGAAGTAAATCTCAAATTAAACATGTAAAATAGTCGGGATTTGTTGGAAAGAAAATTGAAAAATGATTCGGAGTGCAAAGGGCTAATAGACTGAAAATAGTACAACAGGGTCATTCCATGCCGAATAGATCACTTTTTGTAGGCACCATCGCCGATTTTGTTCTAAATGAAATATGTTGTAGTCCATGTGAAATTAGGGGGGTCATCATTTTGCCGGTTTCGAATTTTTTTTAGAAATGACAGGCCTTCAAATTTTTCAATTTTTGCCCATTTCGGCGAAAACGGGCCTCACTTACGAATTTTTATCTCAAGAACCCTTTGTCCGATTGAGCTAAATTTTTTTTTGTTTTATTCGGAAAGGATTGGGCTATAACAAAATAATTTTTTCAACCCCGAAAATCAACTTTATATTGTCGAAAAATTTAAACAAATTCTTCTTTTGCGTTTTTTTTAATGATGGGGTCAGTGATTTAAATTTTGAAAAAAATATGATAATATTCCTTGAAGTTTCCCCTTTAAAATGAGCCCTTGAAAAAGATGGTATCATTAAAATTGGCGTTACAATGAGCTGGTAAAGGACGCCGTGTACCCCCGTTTCAGGTAGAGGTGGGTCGAGCGCACCGCTGTTATGGTCCGTTGTCTATACCGCTGGTCTCGAGAAAATTTCAGCACACTGTAATAACTCTGTATATACCTGGAGAACAATATTAGTAACCACTCTTGGACAACAACACATTTTTAATCATGACTTCTTTTATAGATATTAGTTTTTATAGGAATCATATATGTTCCAAAAAAAAGGTGTCGTTGCTCAATGGAAATCACGAGAACGTGGTGGTTTTCTTCCATCGGGGAGGGATAAGGAGGGTATATGGTAAGAAGTATGATAGGATCATTGTGTGGGGTGGACTTAAGGAATATGGAAAGAAATATAGGAGAAACTATTCTATTACACTAAAAACAGAGCCATCATTATCGTACGAGCAGGTTTTGCATAGCAGTTCTTTATTCGATAATGGTGTAAAGCTATGAAAGCTTCTAGTGCCTGTAATTGGTAATGCTGTTGCAAAACGAGCTTGTAAACAATCAGCATGTTCGTTATGTTCATCTAGGGTGACGTAATTAAATATTATATTTAAAAAAGATGTTTCTGCCCATTCAAATAAATGTTTTGGGGTGAGAATTTCATTATCTAATGGTCTTTGTATGCTAGTGCACATTGCAAGTAATGAAATAGTTTTTCTTATATTTTTTCCATAATTCTTAAGTCCACCCCACATAATGATCCTATCCATACTTCTTACCATAAACCCTCCTTATCCCTCCCCGATGGAAGAAAACCACCACCTTCTCGTGCTTTCTTCTTTCTTCTTTCTCAATATAATATCTACATAAATAGAAAAAATATCTATATAAATAGAAAGATTGACATATTCGGAGTGATTTGTTCTGTAAGTTTCTCACTGCATTGGAATTCAGCTGAGTAGATTGATCTGCGTTTGAATTGAAATATTTGGTTAGTATTTTTAAATTATTAAGTCTTTCTTTTTTTTTAGTTTGTGTTTTTTCCTTATTTAATGTTTAGCAATTTTAGATGTTATCGATATAACTTTCTTTCTACTTTAGTACATAAAAAGAATGACTCGCCGAAAAGCAAACTTAGGTCGTCGTACTCGCGGAACGGAAGCAGTGCGACGATTAAGATCAAATCAAATTGAGGAAGAACGGGCATCACAAAGAATGGTTCAAATACGTGCCAGACTTGAGGATGCATGGTTGCGAGCACAGCGATCGGGTTTTCCAGCTTCAGATCTGCATCAAACTGAACAGAATGAACGCGACAGGCTGAAAGACGACAACGAGAAACATCAGATCAGCGTCAAACACGACTCCGTAATCAGCAATTACGTGATTAAAATGTCACATATGTGACAGGTAAAACATGCTTTTAAAAAATACTGAGCCACAGCAACGCGTGGCGGAGGAAAGCTAGTTTTCAATAAAATACCAAACCAATACGTTGCGAAATGCTCGACGATCGACTCGAAGGAAACGCATAACAGGCGCATCAGCGACTGTTATCAATCAACGTCGGCGACATCCGGCACGGTAATCCAGTCAGATCTTCCCTCGAAACCCTGAAGAACCAGACCAACAGTCCCACAGGCCGGGCCGCTCGCGGCCTCGAGTTTTTAATTACATTGGGCAACTTTAGCAAAGTGAACAGAGCGAGCTGGGGTGCATTGCGGCATGATCCACGAGAGATCCGCTGAGATTCGTAGCGGGAGATCCACGGGTCCTGATATGAATTATCAGTGGCAATCCGTTGGTCACAGCTCGGAAAACTCTGCCGGGCTAACGGAAAAGTTTCGGGGGCGGGGGTAAGATTCAAAACCTGAAGAATGGCTGGGCGAGCACGTCAGCAACAGAAACGGCCGTGACAGGAATGAAGTCTGGCGCCGTCCTTCTGCGGCGCGTGGCTTTTCCACGGCGATGAACAACAATGACCGGAATACTAAGAAAGCCAGCCCGGCGTCTTCTACACCGGCTACAGAAAATAATTAGCGCCACTTGGCCTGCGAAAACAGCCAGCGTTCGCCGCCCCGCCAAAGCGCCTTTTAGTCGTTTACGCGTGGATAGGCGGCTGGCCGCGGTTTTCTTCTGCTACTGTTCTTTTTGGTTTCTTTTTTTTTAATTTCTTTTCAGCTTGTCGCCGTTTCTGTGTTGTGCTTCTCCGCGTTGATGCTGCGAGGCCGCTTTCATGTTGTAACGATGTTATTAAAATTTTTTACGCGTTCCTGTGGGTGTAGCGTTACATATTGCTTCTCCGCGGTGGAATTATACGAGAGCGAGCACAAAGAATTTTGGTTTGTTGGCGATGACGGTAGCGGGGTATCCCAGCGCTGGGGTACGGGATTGTTATGCGAGATGAAAGGAAGGGCTAGCTGGGTATAGTAATTTCTAGAAAATTTGCTGTAGCTGGTTGGATAAATTAGAAATGGAGGGGAGTTGCTTAGAGCACTAAATTGGATATCCTTGAGTAAGTGTGCAAATAAGTTCTTTCTCCTTTTTTTCGAAATTTAACGCATTACCGATGGGTGATTATTGCATAATTTTGAAAAATCTATGGTACATGGCTAAACACTTTTTAATGGAACCTTCAATAGCAATAGCAATTTTCATTGTGAACTAACATCCTCAATAACGTCATCTAATAAGTCGTCTAATAAGTAAGTAACAAGGCACTCTCAATAACGTCATCTAATAGTTTCATTTCAGATTGCAATGTAAAAGAAAATTTCTATGCTTTCTTTTGGTACAGCACAATTATTGAAAATCCTATTAATAGGCTTCCGGTAGGTAAAGTGTTAAGATTGTATTACATAAATCAGGTACAAGATTACATCTCAAAGTAATCACCCTCATTCTCTATAACCTTTTCCCACTTGGTGGGTAAACTATATAAATTCCATCCTTGAAGAATGACGGCTGTTTGCTGGTTTTGAAATCATCGATACATTTTCGGATATCTTCTTCCGCCAAGTGGTGTTGTAGACTCCGAAAAAGATGATAGCCTGACGAGGCCAGGTCGGGAGAGTATGCCTCATGTGGCAGGACTTCCCATTCAATTCATTGATTGTTTTTGATAATATTCGGCAGTTATTGTCCTTCCAGGTGGAAGCAGTTCATAATGGATGATTCCTCGGAAATTCCACCACATGGAACTTTTTTGCAATGCAAGCTCGGTTATGCGACTGAAGTCGACGGTTCCCCGGGAGTAACCCATGATTTCCGTCGTTTAGGATTGCCATGTAAGACCCACTTTTCATCGCCAGTAACAATTCTGTGCAGAAAACTTTTCCTTTTATGCCGTGAAAGCAAGGCAGCAGAAATCTTGAGTCTGTTTTTCTTATTCATTTCGTTTAATCCATGTGGGATCCATTGCCCTAACTTCTACATCTTACCCAATTGTTTCAGTCGGTTAGATACTGTTTGTCTGGTGACTCCCAATCTTTCTGCCAATCCTTCTCGCGTCTGGGTCGGATTTTCCTTGAGCAATTCCTCTAACTCACCGCCATCGAACTTTCTCGGTGCACCCGAACGATCGTCGTCTTCTAAATTAAAATTTCCGGCTTTAAATCTTTGGTACTACATTTTGCATGTTCTGTAAGATACAGCGTTCTCTCCCAGTGCCGCACAAACCATTTAAATAGCTTCAACAACTGATTTCCTAAGCTGGAATGCAAAGAGTATGCAGTGACGCAAATGATGTTTCTCGCACGTTGTATTCTTTGAAATTGTTGCATAGGAGTGGAAACTCTCAGAGCGCTTATTACGACTCTTCTTAAAGCTAAAAGAGCGATCTTTGGGATGGCACCACAATCGGGAAGTAATTCGAATTCAGTCAGAAGTTATGATCGTAGAAAAAGAAGGGGAAGGAACTTATTTATTAGGCACACCTAATAAATACAAAGGGTATAGCCGGATAAGCATGGGTCAGCGGCCCCCGCTCCGATTTTCCTGATTCCTGTCTTAAAACATTGCTTTCTGTCTAAAAAAACATTGTGTAAAATTTCAAATGTCTATCCCCACCGATAGGGGTGATATTGAGGTAAATTCCCCCGCACTTAAATGCAATTTGCGCTAAAACGAGAAAAGATATCGACATGGGATAAACGGCAAATAAAAGATATAGATACACTCTATATTTCAGATTTTTTTCAGAATTTTTTGCTAATTATTTATAGTTGAAAATAATTAATTAATTTTTTGGGAATTTTTTTATCTCTCTTCCCCTGGGTAGACACCTACCAAAAAATTCTAAAATATTGCTATGATTCTAACCTATTTTGTAAAAAAATCTCAGAAGTGTCCGTTTGGTGGAACAGTGCAAAAAAAAATAAAGTATGCCGGCGAACGCTCGGTCTGATCAGTAACGACGCAGCGACCGACGGAGCGAATGGGAAGTCGGCGCTTTTCTTGTTTTTTTCTTTTTTTTATATGTATATATAAACTAAACAATTTTTATTGTCTAGAATATAATTGTTTACACTTCTAACTGTAATCATGTATTAGAAGATTTAGTCGCATTTTTACATGTATCAGCTTTTCCGTACAAGCGCCGACTTCCCGTTCGCTCCCGTCACCAGCCGCCGCAAGGGGAATCGGTCGCTGCGTCGTTACTGATCAAACCGAGCGTTCGCCGGCATACTTTATTTTTTTTTACACTGTTCGACCAAACGGACACTTCTGAGATTTTTTCACAAAATAGGTTAGAATCATAGCAATATTTTAGAATTTTTTGGTAGGTGTCAACCCAGGGGAAGATAGTTAAAAAAATTCCCAAAAAATTAATTAATTATTTTCAACTATAAATAATTAGCAAAAAATTCTGAAAAAAATCTGAAATATAGAGTGTATCTATATCTTTTATTTGCCGTTTATCCCATGTCGATATCTTTTCTTGTTTTAGCGCAAATTGCATTTAAGTGCGGGGGAATTTACCTCAATATCACCCCTATCGGTGGGGATAGACATTTGAAATTTTACACAATGTTTTTTTAGACAGAAAGCAATGTTTTAAGACAGGAATCAGGAAAATCGGAGCGGGGGCCGCTGACCCATGCTTATCCGGCTATACCCTTTCAAATGTTGTTTGGCTGATAAAAATTGATATTAATATCTCCGCATTCTCCTGCCGCAGAGTGCTGCATTCTCCTTAGAAACGAAATTTAAGTTTCACCTTCGACTTTAGCGTTAGAGTGATTTCAAGGTTACGTCACAGTAAGTTCTGTCCAGTGGAAGAGTGTAAATTAGCGGGACGGGAACGGGGCAAGGAGGGCATTGCCAACGCTCCGCTCGATCCTAACTTTTCGACAGATGCGTAGCTGTCGCCGCGCCGTTCATAGGCGTAGCAACAGATATTGCTACTATGCATTTCTACTATGATCATTTGTAAATAACTAATAACGTCGCGCTCGATTTTATTCCGTGGCCAGTTATTCGTCGGTCACAAATAAATACTTATTTATTCATTATACATTATCCAAAAGAACGAGGAATACAGGGTGTTTCGTCTAAAACAGGACACCTAAATATCTCTTCAGGTTATTGTGATGTAAAAAATATTTGTTACGTAATGTGCATGGTGTCAAAGTGTCAATGGACCAAATATCTGGCACGAATATTTTTTTCCGAAGGTCATGTTTTCGGGGTTATCAAGGTGATCAATGTTTTTGGACACATAACTACATTTTTATTTTATTGCACCGTGTAACTGATCGAAAAATACATTCAGATATTTATAAAAACATGACCTTGAAATGACCTTGATCTTCGAAAATTGGCGTTCTTTTGCGCGGTCCATCTGGTTAACTATTAGGTTTAGGACATATGAAGGTCAACACTATTATACTCAGAATTTGATATTTCTATCAATCTATGATATAAAAAATAGGACATTCCATTTAAAAAACTTAATTTGACTTTGAAATACCCACTCCCCACCATTCTAATCCGCAAAAAAAGTTAGAATATATGATTGTACTCTTCATACCAAACAATTTTTGTAAACAAATTTTTTTCGTGACTTCAGTGCGTCACAAGATATTTCCGTTATCAGGTAAACGAAACACCCTGTGGAGAAAAATTGGACATGTTGGCAATATTCCTAACTACATTTTATAGCTATAAGTCGACATTAATGCTTCACGTAAACAGATTTGTTAGAAAGAATACTCGTCAATTCTAGAAAACCATTATATGGTTACGAAAGCCGTTAATTATGAATTGTACAGTTGCTTACTTCCGAATTTTCTATGTGCCCTGTACAATTCGTTTCCTCAGAATTGAAACAGGATTTTCAAGCACGCGGCAAGAAAACTCGATTAAGAACAATCTTTCCCAACGCGATCGTGTTTTATTTAGTGAGAAAGACTGCGGAGAGTAAATCACCTCGGAGAAATTCAAGAGAAAGTACAAGCTGATGCAATTGGATTCACTAGACTCGTGCAATCAACCTTTATAGCAATTTTAAACTAATTACAAATAATTAATAGAGTTATATCAAGTTCTAGCGAAATGATTAAATAAATGAAGCAGAGTGAAATTAGTAAAACGAATGGACTAAGCAAAGTGAGTAAAGTAAAACGAAATATGAGGCCAGTGAAACAATTATAATAAATGAAAGAAGTAAAATGAACGAATCGAAATAAGTAAAGTACATAAATTCAAACAAGGAAAATAATAAATTGTAATAAATACAGTAAGTTAAAATAGACAGATTAAATGACAATCAGTAAAGTAAAATTAGTAGAATAAATTATAATAAATACGATAGTTTAAAATGGATGAAATTAATAGAATAAACAAAATAGATCAAATTAAATCACAATAAGTAAAGTAAATCCAAAGAAATAAAATTAGTAGATTGAATTAAAATAAATAAGATAGATTAACATAGATGTAGTAAATACAACAAGTAAAGTAAATTCAGACAAATAAAAAATTAGCAAAATAAATTGAAATAAATAAAACCAGCTAAAAGATAAAGACAATACGTAAAGTAAATTCAGACAAATAAAATTAGTAAAATAAATTGATCTAGATGAAAATGAATAGATAAAGTTAAAATAAATAAAACAAAATGAATTTGCTTTCTGTCAGAATTTTTGGGTTCTAATTTAGCTTTGTGACCACAAGCGTTATCTACGGATCTGTAGCGGATACTTGTCTTCCGACAGAACCTACCACACTCGCATGGCTCGCGTACAATACAAACAATGGCGGGTTTTGCCAGTTTGCTTTTTTTTTGTTCGCTCTTGGTACGTGCTTCTTCACAGTCGAGCGGATTCGATCAACTGTTCGGAATTGAATCGTGGCCGATCCGTTTAACTTGAATTTGGTAAAAGCTTTTAAAAAGTGTACGCGCAAAATGGTTGTCCCCGCCGGGCCCCATAGACACAGACACCATAAACATTCTTATTGTTTTCAGGATCCTTTGATCGTTCGGAAAATTGAACGTCGAGCAATTTTGTCAACGAAAATTCGAGGTTGGTACACATGGCTACATGAACCCTCTACTTTTAACCCTTGTTTCGTAAGGTCTAATAACACATAAATAGTAAGATAAGGTCTCATAGACTCCGACAAATGAATTTCATAAAAAGCCTCGTTTTTAATAAATTTAGGATAAAGAATAACACAGGATAAAAAGTAAACAAGCAGATTTAATTTTATTCTGGGGTCTCTGAGACCCCACATTACCTTGCGAAGGTTAACAATCCTAGCTTGCTTTCATAGCAAACTTCAAAGTAAATTTCAAATTCGACGTTTGAAAAATTGAATCTGGAGTAATTTTGTGAATAAAAATTACTCACCCTAAATTTGTATCTTTTGTCTGCTAAACAATATTCCTTGCCGGAAACACTATTCTGTAAAATTTCAGCTCTCCACTCTCCGTTAAAGGGTAATGTTCACGAATGACCGCAATAAATCAAATTCAGGTCAAAGTTGTTACAACAAAATCTCGTAATAAATAAATGTGCAGTGTCAGGATAATACACTCTCGCCCGACACCTCATCCATTGTCGTCAAAGTATTAATAATTAGCAAAATATGGTGTCCGCGTGATTCTGAGTTGGCGCAGCGCGCAGCTCTGTGCACGGCTGATTTTCATTGTGCGAGTGAGAACAAGCAAACATTACCGGCGTACGAACAAGCCTGGCTCACTCGTAAACCGCGCCGACTGTCACGAAAATTTTATTTTATTTATTCGAGTGGTTTTTCCGTGTACAATTACCATATTTTGGTCCGCGCCGTCAGCCGGGGTGACGTCCCATTTAAACAATATTTGCGCGGCGATAAAAAGTCGCGCGTCAAATCTCATGGGAACGTAATAAAGGGGGAGATTTCAATCTTTATACCCATAGCGGTTCCAACAACGAGAACAATTTGTGAAGCTCCAAGCTGCTTGAATTTGAAACGTTTAGAAACAAACTCTTCTCGTTTATTTTTCTCTATTTTTCCACCCTTAAGGGGGATCTATACCCAATGAAATAACTAGAAAGGAACTAGAATCTTATTAGATTTTGGGTCGAAACATGGGTTTACGCGCGGCGATTTTTTGTCCTTATTTGAGCGGATTTTGGACTAGGTGAGGACTCATTCTATAGAGGAAGGTTAAATCCGGCGCGCTCTGCTATTGATTTAACGAGATTATGTTTATATCTAATAATATGAGTGCCCAAAGTAGAGAAAAAATCTAGAAAAATAACCGCAGATTTCAATGTATTTTCCTGTCTCAAAGAGATTTTTCTGACTGATATGATGAGCAGAGCGCGCCGTGATGAACCTTCCTCTATCAAATGAGCCTTTGTGTAGCTCAAAATATGCTCGTATAAGGACAAAAAATCGCCGCGCGTGATTTCATTCACATTAGCAGAGATTTCCCCATATTACGTTCATGAAGACAGAGGTTATCTCTGATGTAGAGCCAATCTAGAGCCAATTTCATTTCAGTTAGTTTACACGAGATGGTGCCTAGTCAGAAGGACTGTCAATCAGTGCTACGATATTGTGCAACATTTCACTGCTGCACTGCTGTCAATGTGGAATCATAGCAAAACTGACACAGACGAGGTACATATTCTCATCGGTGGCACAAATATTAGTGCGACCTGCCCTGTATAATGGCATTCGCGACGAGATGAATAGAATATGGAAATAGCAAGCAACTCCATCTCGTGTTCATTATGCAGTTGCGTGTTTATCAATGTTACCAAACTTTTTTTCTGCACAGAGGTTGATAACATTGATAAATACCCCAAAATCCGAGGGTACAGATCCCCCTTAATAAACTAATTAAAAATTCTGAAAAAATATGCCAAGTAAAGCTAATTCGTAACTTTATTTTCACTTTTCTTTCACTTAAATATCTCAAGGAATGACTGAGAAAATAAAAGATTCAGGCAGAGTCGCCAGATTACGATTTGCGTCCAAACTCTACGTTCCGCAGAGGAGGGGTAACTTTTTCCCCTCAGTTCGTGCTCCCCTCGTCTGGCGACACTAAGCCCTCCTTTGGGATTTTTATCATTTAAACGGTTGAATATAAATTGGTGAAACATTTTGTACATTTAAATAATACTTTGAGGATCATATAGAAAAATTTGTAGCCCAGAAAATTCACTATTGAGCAAGATATGAAAATTTGATTTGGGTCGGAAGTGGGGGAGCTGCCCTTTTCCATAGTGGGAGAACCTGGGCGCAGCGGGGGTAATCTGGCTCCTGGAGAAGAAGTTCGTCACCCCTGTTTTAGATCATCCCCAGTTTTTAAATAATTCAGTCTGTAAAATTCCATAAAATTCCCGGCTGAAGAATGCAGCAGACACAGATTAAAAGACTGCCTCTAAATCTGATTTTTTCCACGGTACATAGACACACGTGTGTTTAGAAGGTAGGTAGCCCTTTTACGCGATTTTCCACACGTGCAGCCAGTCTCGAAAACACTCGATCCTCCTCCGGTCGGTTTCCCCGTCATTGAACTTCGCCCTCAGATTTTTCTGTTTACATCAGCCGCGGATTTTCCTTGATTCCGCAGTCGCTCGCTCATCGTCTTTGTTCTTTTTCCCAGGCTGCGCTCCCTTGCGCTCTCTTGCCCTCTTTACCCGCGTGTACTATTTTTTGCTCGGTCAGTTTTGAGTAATCTCGCTTTTCCGTTCGCCGTTACAGAACGTCGTCGCTTTTCCTCTTTTCTTTTCCTGCCTCGTCGCGTGACGAATTGATCGTTTTCCCTCTTCGACTACCGCCACTCCGCCATCTTTACTTGTTATACTGTTTCTTATCCTTCCGCTGAACAACCTTCTTCTTTAATATAATATTTATTCCGTGTTTGAAATTGTTGCGATCCTCGTGAGAACAGAAAATGCAAAATAGTAATAATAATCGTGAATAAAGAAAACAATGTTTTATGCATATCTCGATGTGTATCTATACAGTGTGATGACAAAATATCGCGCTATCTGATTAATTTTGTAATTGAAAAATTGTTTTCTATCGCACGGTGTAATAATTAACACAGTATAATAAACTGTAAATGAACTATGTATATAATAAATACACGATTAATCATTTTTATGGGGAATAATAAACTACATCGATTCCGTATTGAGAAGTACATGGTCTCGTTAAAAAAATTGGGAGTGACCTTCATATGCCCTCTACCCCTTTAGCCACAAAAAATTCCTCAACACAGAATTATGTCTCCCTTGAAACCATATAACTATCGTTCGAAATATTTTTCGATGTTAATCATTTCATAGATATTCGAGTGCTTCACTAGAAATGGAACATTCTGTACATCCTGTAAATAAAATTTCAATTTTTCAGTTTGATCTTTGATCCTATTAAATCAGAGATGGCAAATAGATGGCAAATATGAATTATATTCAGTTAGTATGGATTATAGTATTTTCATTTTGCTTGGTTTTACGTTTGATTTTAAATTTTGTTTCAATTTTAAACGGACATGATAAAACAGTAACCAATAAAGGGAAAAAGGGATTTTGGACTAGAGTGCTTTTAAACGCCTCTGCCACCTTTGTCCCATTGTGCTTTCGTCTACCGTGACAATTTAATGAGTGATCCTATCAGAACAACTGATGCTTCGATACATTTTCATACTGATATCAAAACGTAACTACTTTTCATCCTATTTTTGGAAGTCCTTTGATTCAGGCTCTGCAATATTGCTGACGAAAAATGCAATATTCACTGCAAGATACATTTATTTATCCTCATTTCTAGATCTAAATCATTACTAGACTTTGAGGAAATAATTTTTGAAGTGAAACTTCTTTGCTGACGGGGCTACAATTTTCTAGCGTTACGGAAGTAACGAAATTTCGCGAATAACCTCGAATAGTTTGACAAGTAACATTTTCATAATTAATTTACTAACTTTAAAGACTTGATTGGTGAACTTTTAAGATTGTAGACTCTAAAATGACGCCTTGGCTACATTCCTATTTCAGTTTTATGCAGGTTTGATGCTTAAATTGTTAGTTATTAACAAATTTTGGAGAAGTGGTATGTTATGTATCTCTGTCCTCGTCGCACAGTTCGTCTCTCCTTGTCTTACGCATTATGGGAACTTCCGAAACAATCAGCCCGCGCAACAATTGTTAATAACTAATTAACCAGAGTTAATTTGTCAACATTTTCAATTGGATAACATAGAATCAACCTCCAGCTACTTTCACATGCAGTTTCTCATCGGATTTTGTTCCGACTGAAAGATTTATAAACAATTATCCAAACCGTTGTTCTAAACTAACTTGAATAACCTGAAAAATTTTGACAGGTGTCAGGTAAGTAACATAATAATTTATTTATTTATGACAATTTCGCATTCAGCTGGAGATAGTGATTAAACATCATGTCAAAAAGTTTAGAAGTAAATTAAGATTGGAAATGGTAAATAATCCTAATGATAATCCTAATGATTACACTTAGACAAAATTGAATCAAGAATACTTATATCATATATCGATTTAATATAAATTTCTCAGGTATTGTGCATATAAGACAAACAACCCAATGTCAATCTTTGATCATGATTATTCTAAAATATTAAACACAGTCAACCTAGAAACATTATCTGATCGAAGAATACTATCCGACCAGAGCTTTATCTTTAATTTGATAAATAATAATATAGACTGTCCCGCACTCCTGAGGCAAATCAATTTCTACGTAGCTGAACAAGTTTTGAGAACAAGAGTAGGATTTCAAACAATGAAATCCAAATCAACATATGGAGTAATAAATCCATTAAATCGTATTATTGCTAGCTCAAACACACTTTACAATAATATTGATTTTTTTAATGCACGTTGCGGGCTTTCAAAGAAAGTTACGCAAGACTATTTGTTAATCGTACCTGTATTTGTTTAGTTTCGCGCTTGTTCATTCTCATGTAAATTTTAGGTTAAGACCTCTTTTTTTTTGTTATGTTTCTTTTTGTTTTTATCAGTTATACTGTAAAAACTGTGTACATTTGTATAAGAGGATCTCGGTCCGTATATAATAATAATAATAAATAATACATTTTAGCTGTCACAAGCCAATTGTTTCAATGATAGAATCATAGAAAAACATAGAGCATAGGAAAAAGTAATAAACGATCAAAATTTGCGACGCAAAGAAGGAAAGCGTATGGGAAAGAAAGAGACAGTTCATAGCATTTCCCACACGCTCTCCTTCTTTGCGACGCAAATTTTGACCGTTCATTATTTTTTCTATGATTTTTTAATTTTCTATGATTCTATCATTGAAACAATTGGCTTGTGATAGCTAAAATATCATATAAATATTCTTGATTCAATTTTCTCTAAATGTCTTGCAAATACTGCTTCGAGAGTTGTTCCTGATCTTGTCGTCGCTTCATTAGGATTATTTACCATTTCCAATCTTAATTTACTTCTAAACATTACTAGACTGCAAGAAGTTTCACTTCTGCCATGCGTGGTTTTCCACGCGTATATTTTTTTTATCCTCATTTCTAGATCCAGATCATTACTAGATTTTGAGGAAATGATTTTTTAACGAAAAGTCGAGGTTCGAATTCGAAGTCAGGTGTAAGAGTTTAATAATTTCAGCGAGGAAGTTGTTCTAATACGCGCGTAATACAATTTGTGAGATATTAGGACGAAGAGCGAGGGCGAGAGAAATAGAGAGGGGAGAGAGAGTGAGAACCGGTGAACTATTTCATTCATCGCCAACTTCCTTCCAGTAGTTGCCGACAAATATGCGAAATGACGCTCATGAACATCGATACAAGTTTGTAACCGACTACTACACTGTTACGTATTTCGTAGGAATTTCCGGTATAATATTCGTGGTAACGTGATAGAAGCCACCGGAATACCAACGTTACACTGCCACTGCGACAGAAAAGTTAATATTTGTGCTTGCGGTCGCCCGAAATATTTTCTTTAATGCGAATTCACCTCGTTTTCGAGTATTCCATCTTCGTAGCGAATCATAAAGTCGTAAACATTATTACTAACAATTCGTTTCATTCATTCAAAATCTCGTCGAATTATTAAAGTATCACATGTGAATATTAGAATAGCTTTAACAATATACAATTTAGGGGTGTGAAAAGTAGAGATTTCAAGCTTTCAAGTAAGCCCACAGGGAACATCCTTCGACATTCTTCCTCGGAGTTACAGAGGTTCAAAATCCTCGGTTCGGATAATCGAGGTCCCACATTTTCGTGAATTAAACGTGTACACCTGATCCAAATTGCATCGTGTTTGGAGTCGTTGTAATCAGAAGAATGTCACCAATATGTCCATAAAAGTTTCATAAATAAATAATGAAACTGAAGTGACATTTATGACATTATTATAGACATTCCTATATTTCAATTCGCAAATCCCCTTTGTCACATTCTATCAATTCTAACAAATCTGTCTCACGTTCTCTGGCTACAAATATTTCCAGCAGCGTCGAATTACCAGGGAAACGAGCATTCGCGGCGCAACAGTAAAACAGTAATCAGGGTTTGATAAAAGAATAAAAATTACTGTTCCAGAGGATCTCCTTTCCATCTCTCGCTGGCGTGCATCCCTTCGATCCCCCTTTCCTGTGCACTTCTACAGCCGCAGGGATCCCTCTCACCTGCTCCAACACCCTCCCAAGGTCTATTCTTTTGTCCGCGACGCTCCCTTCGTTCGCTCTTCTGATATATCGGTAGGCAATACCACTTCTCTCTCTAACGGCACGTAAAGCGGATTCCTCTGCTAAGCAGATGGAAATTCAGGCGATGCGAGGCGAGGCGCGGTAATGCACCTCTCTGCATCGTATATCGGTGAAAGGGAGAGAGATGGAGTGATAGAGGGAGAGGATGAGAGCGAGCAAGAGATAGGGAGAAGGACAGCGAGAGAGGACGGAGGACGAAAAAGGAAATGGAAACTGCCGAGGAAGCGCGAGGCTGCCCGGGGAATGAAAGAATCCCGCGGATAGTGCCGGTGAAAAGTGTAGCGTATGAAATGGAAACAGGTGAGATATTGTTAAATGATCACTGGCTACGAAATGAACGGCGGGGAATAAGGTGAACAAAGCTCGTGTGAGCGTTTCGGAACGGTACGGGAACGAAAGTGGGTATTTAGCTGGTGAGGGAATCCTGTATTTGCTTTGCAGGAACCGAGAGAGAATTTTTTATCTGCCCGAGCGTTTTTTCGATGATGAGTTAATTGAGAAAGAATGCTTTCATGTGGTTTCGTAGATTCTAACAGTACCGAAAGCGAGCAGGATAAAAGTTATTGACGACGGGGTCGGAGTTCTGGAATTTTGAATGATCACGAGGGCAATTGATTTGTTTAAAACAATTTTGGTTGTTTAATTGTTGATTGCCTGTTTTACTTATCTACGCGTAGCCTGATCCTTGTAGTATCTGTCGGAATATACGTGGATTTATACTACTTGCCTGACTATAGAGATCTATACGACTTTTCAGAATTTACGTGGACCTGTTCTACACACACACACACTTCTCCAATAGTAGCCAGGGTCTTATAGTGTTCGTCAGAATTATTGTCAACCTAGTCTACTTGACTGATCATAGACGGGCCCCTACAGTATTTGTCAGAAAATATGTTGACCTGAATAAATATATTTATTCTGAATTGAAAGATTCCGTATTTAAAATTAACTTGAACATATTAAGATGTGTGTGTCGTAATACTAATAATTAGACTACGGATCTTTATGCAAAATAAAAATATTCTGTATTGATTTTGGGAAGCAGGAATAAAATAAAAATTGATTTCATCCCTTAATGACTTTGTTACGTTCAAACATTACAATATTTTCTTGAATTTTTCTAATCTATTAATCTGTTTTATATTTCACCCAACTAATTTCTTCATAAATTCATGAAGATCCGCAGGCTAGTAATCATTTTGTTTCAGTCCATACTTTTATATTCAAGCATTCTGTTCGGTCTCGAGCAGATCGTCAGAACGTCAGATACTTATTTAGACACGGACCGCTGCAATAACCCGAAACACTCGACGCGACGCAACGCGACGGTTCCAGAGTTTGGGTGTCATCGGACACCGGGACACCACTTCGGGACCGTCTCGAGAGCGAACCACGAACCATTGACAGGGCAATCTTTTGTATCAGTCATACGCAACACTTTAGTTTCCGTATCGTTTTTTCCATATCATTCGCACCTAATAATTCCCATAGCCTAAACATAGTTTTACCAAAGCGCTCCTACTCCTACGACCAAATGGCACCACTCACTCACCAATAGAAATCACTTTGTCATACCCACTCATTTGTAAGATAACCAATAAGGAAAGACGCCGAATCGACCTTATACATGACGAGACACCGAAAAGTAGATCACGGAAATCGCTCGAACCGAAACCTTAGTTTTACCTCGAACCTCACCGTCTTATTGTATCTTGTTAAGTTTTAAAATATATATAAAGTGTTAAACTTCCACGAGTCAACTTCATTTCAAATAGTCGGTGTTATCCGTATAACACCGTCAAAGCCCCGAGTATCGTCGCGAGCAAGCGGAACGGGACTTACGACCCCGCGAAGTTCGGTATACGGACTTGCGGTATTTCGGACGCTTCACATTCTGAACCATCTTGTGATTCTGAGGACGAGGAATCTTTCTCGAATGACGGAAATCCTATGCTTATTGTTAGTCAAGCAGCCCCGTCCGACATTTTTATCAGTGTAAGGGCCCGATATGCATAAAATACCTCAAATTATAGTCGATGTATCATATCTCCATAAACTAATCATGAAAAACTATCAACTTAATGGACAAAAATTGGTAAATAGTCGAAACAAAAGTATTTACTTACCGCCGATGTTTTTCAATTTTTTATTCTTATTGGTATAACACGCAGGTTTCGATCACGACAACATGTTACATTCTGAGTTAGTCATTCTTATGTCTCACTATCGCGGAAAGCAGCAGCATCTACTTTATAGTATTACAATTGGAATGGATTAGTTTAATATTGAAATGAAACTTCTTTGCTGAGGGGACTACAATTTTCTAGTGTAACGGAAATGACGCGGTCGAGCGTTACGGAAGTGACGAAATTTCGCGAATAATTATTGTATAAACTGAAAAACAATGGTAATGACCTCTCAGATGAATTACTACAAAATTATTCAAATAAAAATAAATTTTTTAAAAATACCACGTTTTTAAAACGCACTAAAAAGTATAAAATAAAATTTTTAAAAACGCCACGTTTAAAAAACGGACTAAAAAGTATAAAATAATTTTTTCTAGCCCCATACAGATTCCTAACCCCTTAAAATTTGTGATTGTGAATTTTTAATAGCTAAGAAAATACTTGTAAGATTTAAAACGAAAAACGCGGGGCGCATGCAATAGATAATTGATGCATGAACACTAAATCACTAACAACTTTATTGCACTGCAAATGTTATGAAGTGTTGTACGAGATTTCTCAGCGGCAGCTACTCTCTACACTCCTTACTATGTATTATCTTGCGCCCCACGTTTTTCGTTTTAAATCTTACAAGTATTTTCTTAGCTATTAAAAATTCACAATCACAAATTTTAAGGGGTTAGGAATCTGTATGGGGCTAGAAAAAATTATTTTATACTTTTTAGTCCGTTTTTTAAACGTGGCGTTTTTAAAAATTTTATTTTATACTTTTTAGTGCGTTTTAAAAACGTGGTATTTTTTAAAAATTTATTTTTATTTAAATAATTATTTTCTGCTTTTTAGTCTTGTATGTGTGAAATTTTAGAATCGATTTTGAACATTTTTATGAGATTATAACAGAGACACGTAGTAAATTTCAGACGGTATTGCGACGCGTCATATCGAAAATGAACGCCGTGGTAAAATGTCAAAGATAAAGGTTCGACGGAGAATTTCGGTGTAACTGTTCTTTCGCTTGGTAAACAAACATACTATAATAATACGTAGTAACTTTGTAAACACCGCACGGAGCTCGAACGCACACTGAGCTTCTTCGGTGACAAACAGGTCAGTGGAGTGGGGATGAGTCGGAGTGGGAACCGAGTGGGCTCTACCGGTCGTCGCGCGGGGACGTGTAACGGTTAAATTTTTAATAAGTTTATATCTCCTAAACGCGTAGGCTGTTGTAAATTAAAAAAATTTTTTTTTAAATATTGCATTGTCATATAGTACTGAGCTATGTTTAAAATTTCAAGTCTCTAGCTCATCGAGAAGTTAGTTTAAAATCAGTTGTAAAATTTGTACCGAACAGACAAACAGACATACAAGAAAGCGACCTAATAAAAACGTGATAAAATATTTAATGGCATACCTGGTGATTTGGCGACTTCTCTGTGAAAATCATCATTAACGAACTGCTCCTATTTTGTAGACATTATTTCCAGATTATAATAGAGACATGTAGTAAATTTCAGACGGTATTGCGACCGCATCATATCGAAACGCCGTGGTAATATGTCAAAGATAAAGGTTCGACCGAAAATCTCGGTGTAACTGTCCCTTCGATTGGTAAACAAACATTATAGTATAATAATACGTAGTAACTTTGTAAACACCGCACGGAGCTCAAACGCACACTGACGCACACTGACGCACACTGAGCTCCTTCGGTGCGAAGCGGGTCAGTGGAGTGGGGATGAGTGAGAGAGGGAACGGGTAGTGGAGTAGGGAGCGCTGTCGCGCGGCGTGGCGATCGTTGAACGCGATGACGTAGGTTTCGCGGGGGGGTGAACAGGTAAATATTTAATTGTTATATCTCCGAAACAGATAGACTTTTAAAAAATTTTTTTTTTGAATAATGCATTGCATCCAGTTCTGAGCCATGTAACCGATTTCAAGTTTCTAGCTCATCAGGAAGTTAGTTTAAAATCAATTGCAAAATTTGCCACGGACAAACAAACAAGAAAGCGAGCTAATAAAAACGTGGTAACAAATGAGCTTATATTCATAAATGCACATTAGTGAATGAAGACGCGCCGTAACGTGTGCTATTTACTTCAATAAACTAGTAAATGTCATTATGCATTTTCTTTCTTAAAAAAAGTACATGCGCGTAGAAAACCACGCATGGCAGAAGTGAAACTTCTTGCAGTTTAGTAATGTTTAGAAGTAAATTAAGATTGGAAATGGTAAATAATTCTAATGAAGTGACAACAAGATCAGGAACAACTCTCGAAGCAGTATTTGCAAGACTAGATTCTATCATTGAAACAATTGGCTTGTGATAGCTAAAATATCATATAAATATTCTTGATTCAATTTTCTCTAAATGTCTAGCAAATACTGCATCGAGAGTTGTTCTTGATCTTGTTGTCGCTTCATTAGAATTATTTACCATTTCCAATCTTAATTTACTTCTAAACATTGCTGGACTGCAAGAAGTTTCACTTCTGCTGCGCGTGGTTTTTTTTGTATTAGAGAAATAATTGTGTGTGGGCAACAGTATCACTTCATTATTATGCTCGCGACACATTTGCAGAAAATACATGTAGTCGTCGCGTGGCCGTTCATTAGAACGACTGATGAGTACGCCATTACAGAGCAGCATCCCTCTAATGAACAATTCGCGTGTCCATAATTCTGGGCGAAAGCGTAAATTAACTAACAATTGATTTGTACACAACTTTGCTGGCCCGGCGCCGAAATAAACGCCACGGTCATAAATATTAGTATAGACAGTCCCCCGTTGCCATGGCCGTTGTCGTGCACAGAGGCCGCCGCAGAAATTTCCCCGAGAAATTTCTGTTTGTAATCAAAACGCCGCCGCGGCGCGCCGTAAAGGCGGATAACTTTGTTCGTTAGCCACTTTCAGTGGTTACAAAGAACTAATTGAATCATGTTATAGAACACCGCTAATTAAAGGAACGCCAGTTAATTGCGTTTCATTAAAGCTAAATTTCTCTTTGCCTGCCCGTTTTAGAGCACCGCCATTTTCAATTCGTTTAAACGAAGTATGATTAATACAATACCTCAAACATTAAATCGTGATATTAAATAAACAACTATAATTCCGCTTCGAGTTCACCTTTGAACTCCCTATGAACAATGTTTTTTTCTAATAAAACTTTTAAACAAATCGACTCTTTTGGAAATTTGATTAGACAACCAAATTTCTTTTCAATATGTAGAATATTTAAAATTCGAATTTGTTTATGACAGAATAAACGTGAATGTTTACTTAATTTTTGTTAATCTATTTCAAAATGGTTTAGCGTAATAGGAACTAATTGGGGAATGTCTGTTTGTTTCTGTTAAATGTTTAAATACGCTACTTGGAAATCTACTTTGACAGTTAAATTTGTTATTAGTCGTTAAAGTTCACGTTTTTCCTGTACTTTAAGGGTTGTTCTTCTCTTGTCGAAGAGAACTATGGCGCACCGAAAAATCGATGCGGCGCAGTTTTACGTGAAGTGCAGTAATGTCTCGATATCAGTGAAAGAGATGTGCACGATATTTGTGAAAAATTTATCCCCATTATCGCGAGAAGCGGTTCAGAAGTTCGATCGCCCGGAAATGTATAACACGATCGGTGAAACAATACGGATCCGATAACAAAATCTTTTTGTTCTTCCGTTATTTTTATATGAAACTTTTAGCAACACATTCGTGATATTTTTCTGATTAAAATGAGACTAAACGTGACATAAAAAAGAAGTTCTTGAGCTGTTTCTCCTTAAAGTTCACGTTTTTCTTTATCTCGAGGGTTGATTTTTAACCTGTTCTCTAAGTTGTAAAACACTCTTTTCTGTAAATTATATTTCAACGAAGGTTTAACAAAATCGGCGATAGGCACGTTTCTTAAAAAATACTGGCTTAAACTTTCCCCCTGTTCGGATGCAACAGAAATGCATTCCGAGCGTATAATGGCGCAGCGAGGAGCACTTCAGCGTGTGTTCGTCGACAAATCGAATGAGGCGGGTGCTTCGTACAGGTAAATAAACTGTTTAAACCTATTCGGCACAATTTAAGCTTCCGGCCGAGATTCTTTGGCGAATAAGAATCGCAGCAAGCGCGTTAACACCGGCTTTGCATGTCGAGGAGATATTATTTCATTAAGGCGCGCCTTGCAGCCTGCGGTCCCGCAACAAGAATTTTAATTTCTCGTTTATGAAAAAATGGCAATTGTGGTTGCATCGAGTCGGCTGAGAATTTCAAATTGTTATTATCACGGTGATAATTAAATTTAATGCTCACCTCTGTGCTAGAAATGTTACACAGGCTGAGAGAGTTTGAGAACAATCATTTCTGATATCCAACTTGTAACTTCTTGAAAAAATATTCTATACATCTGAATTTATTTGGAATTTCGGGACCCTTACTTTCGACACTCCTAATTTTTTTAAATTTCAGATTGAAATCATTTATGATTTTCCGCTTACGGCAAATTGTTGAAACAAAATTTTACAATCGTCTACCGGAACTTATTTTAAATTTTAGAGGCTTCACTTTTGAAACCCTTAATTGCCTTTTCAGAAAGATATTTATACATAAGTAAATGGCCGAGAAAGCGAAGATGGTTCTATTTGTCAAGAAGTAAAATATTAACTTATTTCAACTTTGAAGATTGAAACCCCGGACTTTGACACACCTGAGAAATGCTGCTTTAGAGGAAGCACTGCATGAGAAATTAAGAATGATTCTTTTTCCTGAGAACGGCGAATTAAATCGTATTAAAAATTTAATCTATTGTAACTTGAGGAGAAAAAAATGGTCGGCGATCTACCTGAACCCTTTAACGGGTGAAGTCTCTACTTGTTAGAGATTTTCTGTTGCGTTGACCAAGTATTTAAATAAACTTTGACATCGATCTATCGATCAGTTCGGCGCGCCGTCGTCCCCGCACCGCCCCGACGCTCCCCGCGAGCGCCACCGGTGGATCGAGCAGCCTGGGCCTCGCGGGCGCGGCAGGGGGATCGGTCGCGGTTGATCGACGCGCCCAGCTGATCGATCAGTTCGTCTATTGACACTCAAACACGACACTCGTTTACTTTTCGATCAACCTTCCGAATCACCTCGTTAACGTTTCGTCGACCCCCCTCAGTCTTCCTTCTCAATTCATTACACTTTAATCTTAGAGTCCCGGTATCGATCCGATTCCCCGAATCGACCCGGAATCTAAAACATTGGTCCTTCGAGCCGGATTTTTTCAACTCGTTCACGTTCGTCGGTTACACGCGGAGACACGGGATCTCAACCCTCGTGCGTGCCGTTACGATAACGTGTCCGAACTCTATCAATTTCAAAGTGCAGCATCGAGAAATTAAGGGATCCGCTACCCTTTCGTCGATCGTGCTTTGAACTCGTCAAATTCGGATATATTACTCATTTACGGTGTTCGATCACACGCGCGGAACAACGGGACATCGACCCTCGTGTGTGTGCCTTCGATACCGCTCTCGATTTAAAGTGTTTTGTGAGTGCTGCATCGAGAGGCTACAGGATCTGCGACCCTACGTCGATCGCACTCCGAACAAAAAACTTCGAATCTCTGCCAAATTGGAGCCGCGACGCGTTCTCCAACGGTTCGCTCGTTTGAACGCGTTAACGGACTTCGTTGTCCTCGCCGACCGCGCGCGATCAAAACAGGTGCTCGTGACCTCGTTACGCAACGCTCGCGAGCATTGCCTGTGGTTTGGTGTTGTTTCGGCCACAGTTCGAATTCAACGGTGTTTTGACATTTTGGACGATACACGATGTCGACAGACTTGAGAACTCTTACCATCCGTCAAAAGGACTTGGGGTACCGGATTTCCCGAATTCTTCCTAACGTGAAGAAGTTGGGGGAGGACTACGTCTCGATTGAGTTGCTGGAGCACAAGCTGCGAAAACTCGACGAATTGTGGAGAGACCTCAAGGGTCTACATGTCCAGATGCTCGCTTTGGAGTCTTACGATCGGGACTACTTCTACTCCATCGACGACGACTACGATACCCAGGTCTCAGCTCTGAAAGCCTGGATCACGGAGTTGCGTTCGAGGCCTGCAACTGACCCGTGGGACCCGTGGGATATTCCTGACTCGGATCTGGAAGGTCAAGGAATCCTGCATCCTCCGAGCGATCCCGAGTTCCCGACGACGTCGACCTCATTGGACATCGAGTGTCTGGTCACTCCAGCTTCGCTCAACGATATCGCCGCGTCGTCCGATGCTACTGGCCACCCCGCTCGTCGACGTCATCGCCACCACCGGGGAACGCTTCCCGACTCACATCCGGGCTCGCAGCTCTTCCGTCTTCGCCTGTGCGCTCTGACCTCTCCGCTTCTGCGTTGTCGCGCCTCCGCGCTCGCGTTCTCCGACCGCCGCTTTCGGACTTCTCCTCGCGCGCGCTCACGCCTCCGCTCTCGGGTCTCCGCTTTCGCGTTCGTGCGCTCACGTACCTTCGATTTCGGGCCTTCGCTAGTGCGTTCTCTCGACTGCGCTTTTGTGCCTCCGTCCTTGCACGGTCGCGCTGCTGCGCCTCCACGCTCGCGCACTCGGGGCTCCGCTTTTGCGCTCGTGCACTCACGCACCTCCGAGTTCGGGCCTTCGCTAGTGCGGTCTTGCGTCTCCGCGTCCGTACCTCCGCTCTCGCGCCCCTGCGCTATCGTGCCTTCGCCCGCGCACCCCCGTTTGGGCGCTCTTGAGCCTCCACTCTGGCTCTGCCGCGATCGCGCTCTCGGGCCCCCGCCTCCGCGCTCGTGCACTCACGCACCTTAGCTTTCGGATCGGCGCCCGCGCCCCCGCTCTTGTGCCTCCGCTTTTACGATCTCGAAACTCCTGTTGTGCGCTTTCGTGCCACCGCTGGCGCGCTCACGCGCCTTCACTCTCGCTCTCTTGCGCCGCCGCTCGTGCGCTCTTGCGTCTCCGATTGTGCGTTCGCGCAACTCTACTCTTGCGCTCCCGCGCGCGCAAGACTCGTCTCGTGCGCTCTCGCGACCCCGCTCGCGCACACTAGTGTCTCGGCTCTTGCGCTCTCGCGCGCTCGTGGCCCCGCTCGTGCACTCTCGCACTTCGGCCCTTGCGCCCCCGCGAGCTCATGCCTCCGCTCGTGCGCTCTCGCGCCTCCACCCTCGCACTCTTGCGCCTTCGCTCGTGCGCCCTCGCGACTCAACTCCAGCGCCTCTGCTCTTGCACTCCCGCGCGCTCGTGTCTCCGCTCGTGCACTCTTGCGTCACCGCACTCTCGCACAATCGCGCCTCCGCCCGTGCGCTCGCGCGTCCTCGCTCTTGCACCTTCGCGTGTGCGCTCGCACGCCTCCACTCTCGCGCGTTTGCGCCTCCGCTCGCGCGCTCTCACGACTCAGCTTGCGCGCTCTCGAGTCTCTGCTCCTGCGATCTCACGCTCACGATCGCGCCTTCGCTCGTGCGTTCGTGCGCCTCCGCTTTTGGGCTCCTGCGCTTTCGAGCTCTCGCTTTTCCGCTCGCGCGCTCTCGTGCGTCCGATCTTGCACTCCCGCGCCTCCGCTTGTGCGATCTCGCGTCTCCGCTTGTACGCTCTTGCGATCTCGCGCTCACGATCCCGCCTCGGCTCGTGCGCTCGCGCGCCTCCGCTTCCGGGCTCCTGCACGTTCCAGCTCTCGTCTTTGCGCTCGCGCGTTCTTGTGCTTCCGCTCTTGCACTCCCGCGCCTCCGCTCGTGCGATCTCGCGTCTCCGCTTGTACGCTCTTGCGATCTCGCGCTCACGATCCTGCTTCGGCTCGTGCGCTCGCGCGCTTCCGCTTTTGGGCTCCCGCGCTTTCGAGCTCTCGCTTTTGCACTCGCGCGCTCTCGTGCTTCCGCTCTTGCGCTCCCGCGCCTCCGCTCATGCGATCTCGCGCCTCCGCTTGTACGCGCATGCGATTTCGCGCTCACGATCGCGCCTCCGCTCGTGAGCTCGCGCGCTTCCGCTTTTGGGCTCCTGCGCTTGCGAGCTCTCGCTTTTGCGATCCCGCGCTCTCGTGCTACCGTTCTTGCGCTCCCGCGCCTCCGCTTGTGCGATCTCGCGCCTCCGCTTGTGCGCTCTTGCGATTTCGAGCTCACGATTTCGCCTCCGCTCGTGCGCTCGCGCGCCTCCGCTTGTGGGCTCTTGCGCTGTCGAGCCCTCGCTTTTGCGCTCGCCCACTTTCATGCTTCCCATCTTGCTCTCCCGCGCCTCCGCTCGTGCGACCTCGCGCCTCCGCTCGTGCGCTCGCACGCCTCCGCTTTTGGACTCTTGCGCGTTCGAGCTCTCGCTTTTGCGCTCGCGCGCTCTCGCGCTTCCGATCTTGCGCTCCCGCGCCTCCGCTCGTGCGACCTAGCGCGTCCGCTCGTGCGCTCGCGCTTTCGTGCGATCGGACCTCCGCACTTTCCGCCGGGCCGTGGCTCAGATGACTCCGTCGTACGTCCGCATAATTTCGACGCAACACTGTCGCGTCAAGGCGGGCGGTATGTTAGAGATTTTCTGTTGCGTTGACCAAGTATTTAAATAAACTTTGACATCGATCTATCGATCAGTTCGGCGCGCCGTCGTCCCCGCACCGCCCCGACGCTCCCCGCGAGCGCCACCGGTGGATCGAGCAGCCTGGGCCTCGCGGGCGCGGCAGGGGGATCGGTCGCGGTTGATCGACGCGCCCAGCTGATCGATCAGTTCGTCTATTGACACTCAAACACGACACTCGTTTACTTTTCGATCAACCTTCCGAATCACCTCGTTAACGTTTCGTCGACCCCCCTCAGTCTTCCTTCTCAATTCATTACACTTTAATCTTAGAGTCCCGGTATCGATCCGATTCCCCGAATCGACCCGGAATCTAAAACACTACTTTTCATAGCACTAAGTCGCTTTTTTAAAGATTCTTTTGTAAGCGGTCAAGACTGTGAAGATGGTTCTTGAGGACTTTAGATTCAAACGTCTATGGGAGTTGGAGGAATTCAACCAATTTACATCCGCGCAAAGAAATTAAAAGAGGATCTACTTTGGCTTACTTTGAAGCTTGAAATGTCCATATTCCTAAGTTGTTCCTTTTAAATGTAAGCATAAA
Organism: Lasioglossum pauxillum; assembly: GCA_933228785.1. Taxonomy (NCBI): domain Eukaryota; kingdom Metazoa; phylum Arthropoda; class Insecta; order Hymenoptera; family Halictidae; genus Lasioglossum; species Lasioglossum pauxillum. Next base: position 23,402,262 of record OW121699.1, read on the forward strand.
TACATACATGTACAGTATCCTTTTTTTCGCTCAATATCTTACCATTTATTAACCTAATCATTATATAGAATAAGTAACTATACAGGGTGTTCATTTGAAAACTTTCCAGCCGAATATCTCGAAAAGTATGGAAGTATTGTAAATGGGTTAGCGATTGGATACACGTAGTGGTGGGAATAAGCCGTAGTTAATAACGGTAAACAGAACAAGAGTTTATTAATATTGAATATATGTGATACATCGGTGGAGCCTCGCTACGCGATGCGTTGGCTATCGCATCTGTCGAATAAAGGTCGTCGCCCACTAGGACGCACGTCAGCCGGACCGCACCGTCACGCGGTCGTCAAATCGAAGCCGCGCTGGTAGTTTTGCCGTCCACTAGAACGCACGTCAGCCGGACCGCACCGCGCCTGCACTTTCAGTGGCGCTCACCACTAGCGCGGTCGTTCGCCGCGCCGTAACCCGTCAAACAACCTAAGGCCTTCCACACACGGGTCGATCGGCGATTCGGTCGATGCGATTCCAGTCGCATGCGACTCCTCCCTCCACGTGACTTCCAATGCAAATGAATGGAGAGCCACACACGGGTCGATTCGTGGTCGACTGAAATCGGCTCGACTGAAATCGCCGCGGTTGTAATCGCGTGCGATCGGAAGCGAAGTTCGTCCACACACGGGTCGATCGGCGATTCGGTCGACGCGATTCCAGTCGCATGCGATTTCTCCCTCCACGTGACTTCCAATGCAAATGAATGGAGAGCCACACACGGGTCGATTCGTGGTCGACTGAAATCGACTCGACTGAAATCGTCGCGATTCTAATCCCGTGCGATCGGAAGCGAAGTTGGAAAATCGCGTGGATCGTACGATTCGCGCGACTCCACAGGAGACGATTTTTTTACTCTCTTAAATCGCATTTCTGAGGTAAAAAAATTGCTTAATTCGATGTAGTATCACTAATTAGAGCTTAATATACCCCCACGGTAAAACCTGCAAGTCTAGCTTTCCTTCTAGCAGCAAAAACGTCGAAGCAGTTTGGTTTTTATTGTTTTTGACAATGATCTCCCACAACAAAAAATCTGAAAAAAATCGAGGACACCGCTTTTGATGGTAGCTTATTCGGGCACTATTAATAGCATGTTTTCATATTTTTGAGAAATCTTCATTTTTCGACGTTAGAGGTTTTTCAATGGCTCTTGAACCATTCGAAAGCTGACCAATAAAAACCCATCCGAGTAAACTTTCAACCCTCTAGCTTGCCCGTGATAGTTGTAGGGTTTTACTCAGATGGGTTTTTATTGGTCAGCTTTCGAATGGTTCAAGAGCCATTGAAAAACCTCTAAGGGCAGTTTTGACCATCTTAAAAGGCTAGGTCCTTTTACTCGTACCACTAAAAAGTGTGAAATAAAAAATTTTATATAATAAATAAAAATTATAAGTATAATTATAAGTATAAATAATTATGTGAATACACACACGAATTTAAATGCAATACAATGTTTTCGGAGGCGACGCAAAATTGAAAATTTTCCTTAAATTCCTTAAATTCTTCTACATGCTTTCACATATTAATGTATATTCTCTTACGACCTACTGATTTTCAGATTCACCATATTCTAATGAAATCATAATCAGCAACATCTGTCATTTGGAAAATTTTCAATTTTGCGCCGCCTCCGAAAAGATTTTATTGTATTTAAGTTCGTGTGTATTCACATAATTATTTATACTTATAATTATTTCATATTTTTTAGTGCGTTTTTCGAAGTCGGTTCCATTTTTTTATAAAATTTTTTGAAAGTGAAAACGTGAAAACGCGATTCTTGATGTTTGAAAAACACAAATTGACTACAATCGACCCGTGTGCAAATGGCAATCGCGTCCGTCACATGAATCGTATATGGCGATCAAGACGTACGAACTTCACGACGCGATTACAATCGACTCGTGTGTGGACGGCAATCGCGTCTGTTGCATGAATCGTACGACGTTCAAGACGTAAAAACTGCACGACGCGATTTCAATCGACCCGTGTGTGGAGGGCCTAACCCAGACCGTTCTATGTAGTAGTGAGCGCCACTGGCGACGACTCATGTCGGGCGAAGATATTTTGCTTTCTGGTTCGAAAAAAACGTCGACATTACAAACTTCATAGGGTGGTTTCTCAAGATAAAAGTCTGCTCTATCGCGTGATGTAGTTTGATTTTACGCTGGACCCTTCTTTTTTAACATAAACTGAAAAATATCTTCAAAAATTGGCGCAAAAGTGTTGTCTCTCCATCTTAAACGATAGTTTAAACATGTTTAAACATTCATAATGTATTGATATTGAATATCACTGTATTCAGGAAAGTCTATAGAATCTTTTCCTCTAAAGAATCATTCAATATATTCAATATCTTTTTTTTAATGACATCACAATATTTGTTTAAAGTTGACAAATATTTTTTTTCAAAATCATGTTTCTCAATGCGCGTCTCGGGGGAAAATTAAGGGCAGATTCAGAATCAGCGCAAAAATCTTTATAAGAATCACCCAACAATTGTGGAACATGAAAAAAGATTGATTGTGTTGGACAGAGTAATTACTGTCATATTTTGTGGTCTGGAAACCGTGTTTCTGAACGCTCGAATATGTCGTGCTTTAGACTTAATCTTCAGATATTTTTATTTAAAGTTGACGCATCTTGTAGCCCAGATCATAGCAGCTATAGGTGCCAAGACACCTCTGTAGGTTCGACGGTAGGGCACCAGTTTACTATACGCAGGTAGGCGGTCCGGGTGCGAGTCCGACGATGGTAATTATGTTGGGGCGTACGGTCGAGTTTTTATTGCTTTATGACTCGGTGACATCGTGGACTTTTTCGGAGTTTTCTGGCGATAGTCAATGTATTCTAAAGACACGCTGCAATAATTTGGTTATTGCAGATTACCGGGGTTTGGGCGCAGTTACTTTTGAGTGGCGAGCATTAGCACTTAGCACTGCCTACACAATCGCTTCTTATTTTACTGTAACGACTACGATTTTATTAGAGGGACGAAAGGAAAATTTTCGAAGCTCGCGCGAGTCCTTTCTTTTGTTTTCCATATCAATGTGCTATTTCGGATATATCCACGAACATGATTTTGACTTGGATCTATTCTGACTCTCGCATAATTAGTAGCCCAATCAAATTTCTGTCCTCGACAATGGTTACTACTACTAATAGCCAAAAATGATTTCCATCATTGATAACGGTTCCTTATGACCAAAAAGAATTGTTGTCATTTATAATGGTTGTTTACCAGTCAGATATAATGTCTATCATCGATAATGATTATTTGTAACTATTGGGTTGTGTAATAAATTCTCGCGTTTTTCGTATCTTATTTTTTTTCCCGCAATTTTCCATCGACAGAAGGAACATTCTCGGCGAGAATGTTAGGCGCCGGCACTTTCTGTGGCCAAGAAAACTTTTTATTGCACCGTTATTTCAAGGTTTATAACGTTGTATTGTTATAGGTCGTTGAATTCGTCTCGATACCAGTTAGAATATTACGAAATAAAAAATATATGTTAACATTTAAAAAATTGAAGTAACCTTCAGTTTTTTATAAAAAAATTTACTTTTTATTTTTGATATCGAAATTTGTACAAAAGTGAATACTGATCAACTTTTGTTGGAAACATTTTTGTCAGATCATCGGATGTATATGATACATCGTGTTAGCAATGCTCACTTGTGGTGAAATAACTTAAGCATACTGTCAATTTTGTGATAATTGTTATCCAGGCACCATAAACAATAGCCTTTTTTTAATTTAATAAAAAATATCATTTGTAAGAAGTTCATATTTTACCACAAGGAATGCAGTAATCGTTGACTTTCATTAGAAATATTCGGGAAATCTAGTTTATTAAAAATACTAATTTGCATACGTTATAGTTACAAATAATCATTATCGATGATAATCTGACTTAGACCTTATCGATGATAACATCTAAGTCAGTAGCACAAATAAATGTTTGTCCTCGACAATGCGGTTACTAATACTAATAGCCAAAAATTATTTCCATCATCGATAACGGTTCCTTATGACCAATAAGAATTGTTTTCATTTATAATGGATATTTATCAGTCAAAGATAGTCTATCATCGATAATGATTATTTGTAAGTAGAACATATGCAAATTAATATTTTTAATAAACTAGATGTCCCGAATAATTTCTATGAAAGTCAACGATTACTGCATTCCTTGTGGTAAAATATGAACTTTTTACAAATGATTTTTGTTTATTAAATTAATGAAGACTATTGTTTATGGTGGCTGAATAATAATTATCGCAAAATTGGCAGTATATTTTAAGTTATGTGAATACAATTTCTTTTATAAGTATTTAAAATTTGAAAATTAGTATAACTAAAATCGTCATTAACTGACAAATATACGAAATCAATTCGAAATCAATACGAACCAATTCTAGTGTTTGGGATCTTCATTTTAATCGTTTTTACGAATCGTTAAGACCGTCTCACGTATACCGTAGGAACAGCACATCCAGCAACCGGCAAAACATTCTCGCCGAGAATGTTCCTTCTGTCGATGGAAAATTGCGGGAAAAAAAATAAGATACGAAAAACGCGAGAATTTATTACACAACCCAATAGTTACAAATAATCATTATCGATGATAGACATTATATCTGACTGGTAAACAACCATTATAAATGACAACAATTCTTTTTGGTCATAAGGAACCGTTATCAATGATGGAAATCATTTTTGGCTATTAGTAGTAGTAACCATTGTCGAGGACAGAAATTTGATTGGGCTACTAATTATGCGAGAGTCAGAATAGATCCAAGTCAAAATCATGTTCGTGGATATATCCGAAATAGCACATTGATATGGAAAACAAAAGAAAGGACTCGCGCGAGCTTCGAAAATTTTCCTTTCGTCCCTCTAATAAAATCGTAGTCGTTACAGTAAAATAAGAAGCGATTGTGTAGGCAGTGCTAAGTGCTAATGCTCGCCACTCAAAAGTAACTGCGCCCAAACCCCGGTAATCTGCAATAACCAAATTATTGCAGCGTGTCTTTAGAATACATTGACTATCGCCAGAAAACTCCGAAAAAGTCCACGATGTCACCGAGTCATAAAGCAATAAAAACTCGACCGTACGCCCCAACATAATTACCATCGTCGGACTCGCACCCGGACCGCCTACCTGCGTATAGTAAACTGGTGCCCTACCGTCGAACCTACAGAGGTGTCTTGGCACCTATAGCTGCTATGATCTGGGCTACAAGATGCGTCAACTTTAAATAAAACTAGAGGGCTATTGTTGCTCGCTCGCAGGGTTGTTGTTGCTCGCTCGCTTCGCGAGCTCGCGGGCAGGACTGCTCTTGCGAGAATGTTAGTGGTACGCATGGCTAGTAGGGCCCACAGCTATTAATGTCTCATTTTGTGTGTGACTCTCCACGAGCCACACAAAGAACTTCCCGATTCGTTAGTTGCTGTATATTATTATTATTATTTATTAAGTGTACGTTTTAAGAAGATTATACGTTTTCAGGGAAATTCAATAGTTTTCTACTTATCAAAATGTTTGCTATATGGCGTCGCATTAAACGAACATTGCAGGCTCGTTGCTCGCTTGGTTCCTTGTTATAGTATACTAATGTTGCAAAATAAATTGTCTTAATTAGTTTTTCGCAAACGATACAACTCCTCATTATCCGGGGTTGCAGTATTGATCTTAGTTTTCTTCGATACTGTTAATTTAAATTGTCCCGAAATATATAAACCGCGCTCAATTTTGAAACTCTGCTCAGTGCTACATACAACATTTGTAAAGTTCGCCTTTCTGATTTTTTAAAATCCAAACATACTTTCTCGTATGTTTTTTATCCCTGACTTTTATGAATCGTAATCGCTTCAGCAGGAACCACTGGAAATTGACTACGTGTGATTTGATATTTTTCCTCACTCGACATATTTACTTGATTCGATATTTTTATTATTGGTGTTAAATTTTGATCAATATTTGCATTTTTCATATAATCACGATAACGAGTTCTTACTTTCACTCCTACTCTGGCCAATTGAAAATCTAACCACAATATAGACGGAATTTTAGTATTTTCTTGAAAAGTAATAAATTTTAATATTCCGCATGTGTGCTCCATTAACCAATCCGTTTTCAACATCACTGTTATTAATAATTATCATATAGTTCATATTAATTTTCAATTTAATCTCAGTTAATAATTCGTTTTGAACTGATTGTTTTTTTAAAGATTGTAATATAAATTTTTTTTTGTACTTTCATCGATATTCTTTGAAAATGTATTCTCGGGAGTAGAGATGATTAACTCACTCTTGCATTGGGATAATTTTTGATTATTGTAAGCGGAAACATCATCGTAAGGTACAAAAAAAGATTTAAAAAAAAATTTTTTTTTCTAATTTTAAAAAAATCGAAAAAAAAATTTTTTGTGTAATTACGTTTGCTTCTTCGGTGGAAACTTTCCGTTCTCTCGTATAAATTGCATTGTTGAATGAACTTCTTTCGAAAAAAACTAAAAAAACTAAAAAACTACTTGACCAATATGGACCAAAATCTAATCAGCTCTAAGTTACAGCGGGGTACATCGATTGCATCATTCATCATTCCGATCGCGTTGTTACTTTTTCTGAAAACGTTAACGAAAAATTTGATACCATAGAAACGGACATACGCACACACACACACACACACACACACACATACCGACATTTTGATAAAAATAGTCTAAAATGACTCCAATGACCATGAAACGTGAAGATCTGCTAAAAATTCGATTTTCGATTTTCGGGGTAATTACAATAACTTCCCTATAAAATCGGGAAGTTAAAAATATCTGAAGATTAAGTCTAAAGCACGACATATTCGAGCGTTCAGAAACACGGTTTCCAGACCACAAAATATGACAGTAATTACTCTGTCCAACACAATCAATCTTTTTTCATGTTCCACAATTGTTGGGTGATTCTTATAAAGATTTTTGCGCTGATTCTGAATCTGCCCTTAATTTTCCCCCGAGACGCGCATTGAGAAACATGATTTTGAAAAAAAATATTTGTCAACTTTAAACAAATATTGTGATGTCATTAAAAAAAAGATATTGAATATATTGAATGATTCTTTAGAGGAAAAGATTCTATAGACTTTCCTGAATACAGTGATATTCAATATCAATACATTATGAATGTTTAAACATGTTTAAACTATCGTTTAAGATGGAGAGACAACACTTTTGCGCCAATTTTTGAAGATATTTTTCAGTTTATGTTAAAAAAGAAGGGTCCAGCGTAAAATCAAACTACATCACGCGATAGAGCAGACTTTTATCTTGAGAAACCACTCTATGAAGTTTGTAATGTCGACGTTTTTTTCGAACCAGAAAGCAAAATATCTTCGCCCGACATGAGTCGTCGCCAGTGGCGCTTACTACTACATAGAACGGTCTGGGTTAGGTTGTTTGACGGGTTATGGAGCGGCGAACGACGGCGCTAGTGGTGAGCGGCACTGAAAGTGCCGGCGCGGTGCGGTCTGGCTGACGTGCGTCCTAGTGGGCGACGACCCTAACTGAACAAGACAAAGGACGCACGGCGCGATGTTCGGCCGGAGGACGCCCCGAATTGTGAAAAGACGATCGCCAGAATCGAAAGATGATTGCCAGAGTCGATCGATCAAAGGATCCCGTCTCGCGATATGACGTATGACGATCTCCTGTGACGACAGAAAGATATTAAAAAAGTGTAAAATACGTGTAAAAGGATTTCGAGGGGGAAAGGGGGGGCAGTATCAGTTTTTCATTTGGGTGACGTTTTCAAGGTCACTTTGTTTTTTCAAATGGAAACCTATATTTTTTTATTATGGATACTTTTTTTATCCGCGAACTTTTTTATCTGCAGGTTTCCATATGAAAAAACAAAGTTGAACTTCAAATAACCTTGAACATGCCACCCAAATAAAAAACTGATACTGCCCCCTTCTTTCCCCCTCGAAATCCTTGTTTTACACTTTTTTAATAGCTTTCAGACTTGTCGAGATATTCGGCTGGAATGTTTTCAAATGAACACCCTGTATATAATTATCAACATCTATAGCTTGATTGTTATTCTTAAATCTGGACTATATTAATAACCCATCAAACCGAACAAAAATTCTTTTATAATATTACCAATAAAAAAATAAAAGAAAAAGTATATAAATCCGCATTTAACTTATTGATACCTTACCTGATTCCTAATTACTAATTCCGCAACTTACACTCTCTCTTTTACGCACGCTTACTATGAAATATTTTGTCACCCTCCCTACCCTAATCGCGCTTAGGGCAGTAGAAACCACAAACGTCTTCGGGATTCGTTTTCCGCTACTAATTTTAGCCTAAAACTCTGTATCGCATGTATATCTTAAAATTAATTACAATGGACTCGCCTAATCACACTTATGGCAACAAAAACCAAAAACGGCTTCGGAATTTGTCTTCCGCTACCAATTTTAGCCTGAAACTATGTGCCGCATATAAGTATTAAGATTTCTTATAATAAAACTAACACTCGCCTAATCGCACCTATAGTAATTTGAATCCTAATATGTTTGTTTCAGTCCTGATCCCTGCTAAAAATCAGGTCGAAAACCAGTGTCGCACATTACTGTTCTCTAATTACGGCCTTTGACCTCATTTTTTATCCTAACTTCCTCTATGTTCGTTTTTCATGGGTGGGAATAGCATAATCTTGTTCCCCGGGAATAATCCCTTGGAAACGACACCTCACTCGTCTAGGTCCTTTTAAACCCCTTGGTCGGGTCCGGGGGGGTCCCTGAGAGAGAAGAAGTCCCACGTATCCCTCTCTTTCTAACGTGTACGTATGTGACGTTCCTAGCCTTGTCTCACCTATGGGTCTTATACACGTATCGACTTCTCTCTCTTACACGTGTATGTTCGGGTAATAGCGTCTCACTCCCACCCATTATCCTTCCCTATGTCGAACCGTCCAAGAAGGGACGCCTGTTGTTGGTCGACTCTTATGTCTTGTCTTTGCTTACATCCGTGAATCCCTATAGCTCTATCTCGCTCCCACTCGCACGAGGTATAAGGGCTTCGCGAAAACCGACCGACCTCTGGCCAAAAATAAAAATAAAAATTGTTCACGATTTTCAATTATCGATTTTACTTATCTTGGGTTTTTAGTCAAATTTTTTGGACTTGGATCGAACAAAGGGTCTTCCATTAAGATATCAGGGGTGTCGTTTTAAATTACGCGATATTTATTATTTGCGAAGAGTAGAGTAGAGTTGTCAGTTCTCGACACATGGTTAGTAAAATTGTAAAAATTTGTACCGATGTGAAAAAAATTGTTAATTGCTTTTCAACACGTGGTTAGTAAAATTGGAAAAAATTATAACGATATAAAAAAAGTGGTAACATTAAAAAAATGATCAATTGTAAAAAAACAGTTAATTGTAAAACTTCCTAATGGAAGGCCCTGTAATCAGGCTGCACTGACCTAATCAACCTAATACGATACAATGTTTTCAACTGTGTTCAGCAAATACGAATAGCGTTCATTCATTAGACAGGTATCACCCTATATTTGATTTGCTTTGCAGCTATCTTGAAAGGAACCAACTCGACTCAACCTAATAATCAAATAAAGCACCGAACGTGCAAGTTTCACAGATTAGATACAAGGGTTAAAAAAGCCCCGCCGCGCCGGTTCCCGCTAGAGCCGCGGCGCTATTTTGCAGGAACAAACACGCATAATTACCGGCTGATCTTGCCGGGGCTCGCTTGCTCGCTCAAGGAAGAGGCTCGCATAAAAGGCGGGGAAAAAAGGCGGAGGCCGCGTCCAAGGGAAAGAACGAGTTATTAAAACGTTTTGAAAATCCCTCCCTCGGCCGGCCGGCTAAGACAATGGCCACGCTAGCTGCCGATTGTCATCGGCTTTGCGAGCCTCGTCCCTGCCTTGGATCTCGTTCGCTCCCCGGCGTTGAATCACCGCGCTGTCACGGACCCTGAATGCCAGTCATAGAGGCGACGACTCGATGCTACAGGAAGCTCATTAGGCATCGCCCCAGGCATTTTCTGGCCCTTGCCTCCTAGACTTCGTCAATTTTTCCGCCAGCCCAACCACCCCCAACCATCCCTCTCCCTCCCACCCTCGAACCTCCACGTGTACATATGCAAATACCGGCTCGAGAATGGGGCAAAAGTTGCCTGGAAATTTCGTTTCCATTTTCTAATTAACGCCATCAAGGTTATCCGACCGCTGCAACCCTTTTTTCATTTTCATGGGGTGGCCCGGTGTCCCCGCGGGTTTCTGGAAGCTCGTTTTGTGTCAGTCTTAATGGGATTTTTGTTATTTTAGTTGTTGGGTTGCAGGCTTATGGAAAATACTGTGAACCACCGTGTAGCACGATCAGGAAACTGTTTAACATTACGAGACCCGTCACAATGATGTTTCAATATTTTTAATTTATGATTATTGAATTAATTAATTTCTTCCGGTGTCCGAACAATGTCGTACGTGCTTGAAAGGGGTGATTCCTGAGATGATTTAAAGTAACTTTTTCCTTTGTGGAAATGTTCTCCGTTGCTTGGTTGAGGAGTTATTAAGGAAAAACGCGGAGCAATCAAGGCGGGGCAACAGTGGGCGGATCCCGGCACCGCCAGTGCCAACGCCGTGCTCAGCGGTACCAGTCACCGTACGGGAATCAGTCTACTAGCCGCGCTCTGGTTGGTCCGTGTTTTTCGTTAATAACTCTTTAACAACGCCGCAGAGAACATTTTCGCAAAGGATAAAGTTACTTCAAATCACCTGAGGAATCACTCCTTCCAAGTACAATATTCTTGGGGCACTCTGTAGAGTAATTTGAAACCTGGACTAAATGAAATAGCATGAACGGAAATGTCAATCATTAAAATAGAGTAAAATGGACATATGATAAGTCTCAACATTAACAAAATTGACAGTATATTGATCTACAACAATTCCTTCGAGTTCACGTATTTTTTGCCAATTTGTCCTTGAAGTATCATCCGAAAAACTGTCTATTGGATGAATGTTTTTTAATCGTGCTAATTGAGCTTGAGCTAAAAACGTTTGTATTGGAAGATTAATTTTGTTGTGATTACAATTGTAAATATTTCAATCAATCTGCTGCATTTGATTTACTTGATAACATTTGCAGAATGATTTCTCTAATCAATGTTCTCCCCATGTCGAACATTACGAAATCAAATTCTCTGTTGGAAAAATAAAAGTGAGTTTCCCCCCTTACTGTCAAATGTAAATATTTAAAAAAGTGTTTAATATTAAAAGCTCACATAATTTTCAATGAAACTGGAGCGTTTTATTCCCTCTTCGTTCAGCTTTGCTTTTATGGATTGGTTATGGTTGTTGGTTCGTTCGAGCGTTCGAATATATTGACATCGTAACGTTGCTGTTATATAATATTTAACAAAAAATCGTTTACTTATTATTCAATAAAAAGTTAAATCACAAAAAGAATCAGCCGGTATAGAAAATAATTTTCGAAATTAGATAGAATTGTCAATATTATAAAAATAAATTTTCATTGTAAAAAATTCTCCAAGATAGTTCAAATCTTCCAGATTAAGATAACAAAAGAATCAACTAGATTCAACAAATAATTTTCAAGCCAAAAATTAATAAATGGAGCCTTGTTCACAAATACGGTCTCATATAATTAAATTAGATTAAGTATTGATCAATTTTGAATAGAATCGTCAATATTATAGAAATAAATTTTCAATGTGAAAATTCTCTAATGATAATCGAATCCTTCTAGATTAGAATAGACAAAGAATCAACTGAATTTAACAAATAGTTTTCAAGATAAAAATTCATAAAAATAGACAAATATTCAAATAGCTGTATTTTCCAAGCAAATTGAAAACCATCAAAATGATGAGTGAAGTTCCCGTCCTCTCAAATCTACATTACACTATACCATAGTTTGATTCGAGCTAAATCGCGGACATCGACGCGAAAAATCGATTTGTCGTGTCACAGCTCTGCAATCTCTGATGCATTCGTTTGTCAACGATTTGACAATGGACGATAGGACAGTGAGGGCCTGGCCAGGGACTGTCACTTGTTCAACTTCCCCTCGAAATGTTAGAAACGCTGGTATCGTTCGTTCGGCGTGCATAGAAGTCGCGTAGCGAGATTCATGCCGCGATACCGATGATTTCAAGCATCCTGTCGCTTTGCCCTAATTTCGAGTTGCATTATACTTGTGCAGCTGCGGAGGACCATCCCGGAACGTGTCGTTTGGTACCCAGCTGGTCCCCAATCAACGTCGTCTCGCTTATCAAACTTCCAGCTCGCGACACGCGGCCGAAATGACCGGATTGAGGTGCCTGTCCGCCATTTGCATTTGAACCCGCAACCGCGCGGCGCCGCGGCGCGACGCCTGCTGCAATAAGAATGCCACTGTAATTTTATGCGGCTGGAAAGCTCACACTTTCGCCGTTCTTTTCTACTTCACAATCGCTTCCGAGTCTCGCCCGTATACACTATACAGTTTAATGTCGTCATATATGACATAAGTATACAGTAAACACTTTACAAATCGTAAATTGTAAAGTACAAGTTTAGTAGATTCACCCCTACGACGGATGACCATTACTGTTTACGCACCCTGTATACTCGGGAAAAAATGAAACACCATTTAAAAATTCATAACTTTTTGAAAATTGGACCAAACGACTTGGGTTCTTTTGAGATGTTAGAAGGATCAGTTCGCCAGCTAAAAATTACCATTGGTCGAAATTAGAATGAAAAAAATCAGGGTCAAGATTTTCACCTTTGTAAGTATGTTGTTAAAAGTTAAAAATGAAACAGGTTTGTCGTTAGATTAGTATTGTCCCACTTACTTGTTTACTTAGTTACTTGTTAATCCAAATTGATAGGCAGACATTAGTGTTCGGATAATAGAACGACAGACTACAAAATTACGAATTGGTAGTCAATTGTTCGGATAATAGAATGACAAACTGAAATATTTTTCAACTAACAGGCATGAACGTTCAAATAATGCAACGACAGATTAACAAATATGGGTCAGATATTACAAAACGACTGATAATTTCGATGCGATTATAATTGCAACGGAAAATGGTTCCCATGTGTTTCGAAATCGATTATTGCAGCATAAATTTAGAATGTCGTAAGGAATTATGTACAATATAAATATTATTGCATTTTAATTAGCGATTTTATAACGAATTATTTTAGCAGATAACTTGTTTGGCTATAGAACATATTAATTGCCTGATTGTAAAACAGTTTTCGTTAGAATGTCTGTCCGTAGCTACTTGCCTGACCTCGTAATAGAGTTTTCTCTACTTGTCTGACGATAACCCTACTTATTCTACTGATTTGAATTGATCCATAAAGATTTCTGTTGCTTAAAGGATGTTGTGGAGGTATATAAAATCGCAACAAAATTTTTGAAAATTTGACAAGATACAATTCTTACTAAATCAATGCTATAACCAAAATTTGGGTTCGATTCACTGCACCGTTTAAGAATTATAACAACTTAAAGTTTGCACATTTTAACACGTCTTCTTAAGGAGAATTCATAAAATTCCACTTCAAACCCTATTTAAACCTTGAAAAAACGCAACTAGAAACTCCAGTTTTCTTTGTATGTAGTAAAAATTATGTAATTAATTATGTTCAAAATTCATTAGGATTCACTAAAGAGTTACAGAGCAAAAAATTATAAACTATTACAAAACGTCAAAGGGTATAGCCGGATGGGCCCTCGCTCCGATTTTCCTGATTCCTGTCTTAAAACTTCGTTTTATGTCTAAAAAAACATTGTGTAAAATTTCAAATGTCTACCCCCGCCGATAGGGGTGATATTGAGGTAAATTCCCCCGCACTTAAATGCAATTTGCGCTAAAACGAGAAAAGATATCGACATGAGATAAACGGCAAATAAAAGATATAGATACACTCTATATTTCAGATTTTTTTCAGAATTTTTTGCTAAGTATTTATAGTTGAAAATAATTAATTAATTTTTTGGGAATTTTTTTAACTATCTTCCCCTGGGTTGACACCCACCAAAAAATTCTAAAATATTGCTATGATTCTAACCTATTTTGTGAAAAAATCTCAGAAGTGTCCGTTTGGTGCAACAGTGTCAAAAAAAATAAAGTATGCCGGCGAACGCTCGGTTTGATCAGTAACGACGCAGCGACCGATTCCCCTTGCGGTGGCTAGTGACGGGAGCGAACGGGAAGTCGGCGCTTGTACGGAAAAGCTGATACATGTAAAAATGCGACTAAATCTTCTAATACATGATTACAGTTAGAAGTCTAAACAATTATATTCTAGACAATAAAAATCGTTTAGTTTATAAATACAAATAAAAAAAGAAAAAAACAAGAAAAGCGCCGACTTCCCGTTCGCTCCCGTCACTAGCCGCCGCAAGGGGAATCGGTCGCTGCGTCGTTACTGATCAAACCGAGCGTTCGCCGGCATACTTTATTTTTTTTGACACTGTTGCACCAAACGGACACTTCTGAGATTTTTTCACAAAATAGGTTAGAATCATAGCAATATTTTAGAATTTTTTGGTGGGTGTCAACCCAGGGGAAGATAGTTAAAAAAATTCCCAAAAAATTAATTAATTATTTTCAACTATAAATACTTAGCAAAAAATTCTGAAAAAAATCTGAAATATAGAGTGTATCTATATCTTTTATTTGCCGTTTATCTCATGTCGATATCTTTTCTCGTTTTAGCGCAAATTGCATTTAAGTGCGGGGGAATTTACCTCAATATCACCCCTATCGGCGGGGGTAGACATTTGAAATTTTACACAATGTTTTTTTAGACATAAAACGAAGTATTAAGACAGGAATCAGGAAAATCGGAGCGGGGGCCGCTGGCCCATGCTTATCCGGCTATACCCTTTATCATGTTGTCTCTCACTAGCATGGAAACGCGACAACTGTGTAGACCACTGAATATAGCTACAATCAGAGGGTACAATGATTCACAAAAGTTCAATGCAAAATGTACTCATGAATGGCTTTCATTGCCAATATATTGATGGATTTCGAATTTCTTGTACTTTTGAAGTCTCATTGTACCTCCAGAACATCCCTAACTGATTATAAGTAAACCTATTTGACTCGTTGCTTGTCTGACACTAGATTAAACCATTCTACTTGTTTGACCACAAATTGACCTATTCCATTTGTCACTTCTCCGACTATAAGTCGACCTGTACCACTTGTCTGCCGATCGGTCAACCTACAGTGTTTGGCCAACCATAGACTGGACAACCCTACTTGTCGTTTGCTTCATTTCAGATCGGTCACTGCCTGACTATAGATCAACTTATTTCACTTGACGTGTGTCGGATCTTAGGCCGACTTATTCCACTTGACAGTTCACTGAACCTTGAAAAATGGCAATATTTTAATTTTAATATGAATTTGTGTATATTATAATGTATACAAATTTATATTGAAATTTGTATCGTAATTATAGTGTATACAAATTTCAATATAAATTTGTATATATCAGAATATACACAAATTCATATAAAAATGAAAATATTGCCATTTTTTAAGGTTCAGTGAAATGTTAAGTGGAATAAGTCGACCTAAGATCCCGCACACGTCAAGTGAAATAAGTTATACAGGGTGAGTCTCGTAACGTGACGATCTCAAATATCTTTGTTGTTTGTAATGATACGTCAAATGTCTGAAGGACAAAGTTGAATGGTAAAATGGGGCGCATACAATACCAAAAAATTTTTGTTTTTATATAATTTTTTTAGAGATATGAAGGTCACCTTTATTTCTTTTAAATGGAATGTGGTATTTTTTAATACATCAATCGATGCAGCTGGACATTCGTTATTCATTTTCTCTTTGCCAGTAGCTAGTATCATCAGTTCACGTGGAGTTCCCAATATGGCACTACCAAGGGTTCCCTAATATGAGTATAGTTATTGACATTCTTGGTGTGGGTACCGAATATGGCACTAGGTGTCATATTAGGGATTCGAGGTGTACCATATTAAGACCCGCTTTCGCTGGAACCTGCAAATGACACACCACAAAAAAAATATATTTCCCAAGTTGTATTAATTTTTTAACAAAATTGACCCCAGAATCTTAGAGGGAGGAAATGCATCTATAACTGGTAATTTTTTGAACGAAAAAGAGTATTCTAACATAATCAAAAAATGACATCAATAAAAAGTTCATAAATGGTTCATATTTGGGCAGTTTACCCTAAATACCCCTACTTTCACCTCCGATAAAATTTAATAATAATACCCTCTTCAAGGACACTTTACGAAATACAAATTTTGTAAATTTCATTTTGTAAATCTTTGCTTCTTTGTCTTCTAAATGAATTAATTATTAAAAAAAGAAACTTAGGGTTTAGTGTGTGACATGTTCATGAAGTAAACGGACAATAATCTACCTAGGCTCGTTTAAAAAGTAAATCCTCGAGTTTCGTTGCACTGGGTTGCTTTTTTTCGCATCGACCGTGGAAACGTGTTAATGAGAAGATAAGAGCCAGAAACTTAATTAGAAAGCAATTGTTGCAGAACACGCGTTCTGATCCTAGCTTGCTGCCCTGTCGTCAATAGTGATCGACGTATCGAAGGCCGACGACATCGTACGTCAGACACACGTCACTCCCGCGTTGCTTCCATCGGAATTAATGCTCGATAACAACAACTGTACCTACCATCTCTGAACAATGAGAAGCTATTTTTGATGACCCAGGAAACAGACATTATATTACAAAAACAGTCGTTGTAAAAACTACTTCGACATGTTAAAAGTGGACACTGCAATCGTTAAAACGAGCTCAGATACATTATTAACCGATTTTTCTGTCAATATTGCCATATTATATTATAATTACCAGAATGCAAATTTTTATACATTTTCAAGCATAAGGAAAATCATTTGATAACAAACGTCAATAATAACCTTACTCTTAGCATAAGTAATTTCCTAGTTGATAAACTGAACTTGTTCCTCATTCTGGCTTTTATAAAAAATCACAATACTTTGTTGTTTCTGATGATTTTTTAAATGAAACTTTTACCAGTATATTCGTGACATCTTTCTCGTTAAATTGAGTCCCAACACGACAACATTTGCATTGCATTTACTTGTTTAATCCACGATTTAATAGAACCTTGATTATCCGAACCGATCGGTGAAATATCTATTAGTCACCTAGTTGCTAACAAGGGAACATATTCAGATGAGGAAATCCGATTTTGATGAAACTTATGTGAGCTATAATTCTTCCAAAAATATTTGACACGTGTTTTTTTTTATCGGCAACTATCCACTTTGAAGGGGTGAAAACTGTTGTCACACGAGACCGACAAACGTTCCGTCTCGAGGGGAAGTGTTGTCACAGGAGACCGTCATATGTCATATCGCGAGACGGGATCCTTTGATCGTCTTTCGATTCTGGCGATCGTCTTCCCACTTTGGCGATCGTCTTTTGACAATTCGGAGCGTCCTCCGGCCGAACATCGCGCCGTGCGTTCTTTTGTCATATTAGTCGTTCGACAGACGCGATAGCCAACGCATCGCATAGCGAGGCTCCACCGATGTATCAAATATTAATAAACTCTAGTTCTATTATTATCGTTAACTACGGCTTATTCACACCACTACGTGTATCCAATCGCTAACATATTTACAATAGGTTATGGGCCCAGGATATCGCGTCGTTCGGAAAGCATTGATAACGGAATAGAAGAGTATCGGTGTAACGTGCGTATTTCAGTTCGAGTTTAGTGCAAGTGCCTACGAACACCGGGTGGACAATGGCGAATCTAGTGAAAATCGAAGCTCTCAACAAGGAGAACTACGACACGTGGAAGATACAGATGCGTGCATTGTTGGTCAAGAACGACGCCTGGGGTTACGTTAACGGCGAAAAGAAAGCACCGACGGTGACGGCAGACGATGCAGCAACGCAAGCGGCTTTCCACACGTGGGCTGGAAATGACGAAAAGGCAATGTCCGACATTATACTGTCGATCAAACCGTCGGAACTGAAACAGGTCAAGCACTGTAAAACATCGAGCGAAGTATGGCAGAAGCTCGAACAAATATATCAGTCGCGGGGACCTGCGCGCAAAGCCACGCTGCTGAAGAAATTAACCCTGCAGCGTATGGACGAGGGCGAAGATGTTCGCGAACACCTCAGGAGGTTTTTCGATGCCGTGGACAAGCTGAACGAAATGGATGTCGATGTTAACGCGGATCTGCTGGCGATTTTGCTATTATATAGTTTGCCGCAGAGTTTCGAAAATTTCCGTTGCGCGATCGAGTCACGCGACGAGCTGCCGCCTCCCGATGCTCTACGGATAAAGATCATCGAAGAAAACGAGGCGCGAAAAAATGAAGCGCGCGACACAGCGCCAAGTGCCATGATTGCCGGAAAACATGTGAAGTCAAATCACGGAAGAAAGAACTTTAACAAAGTACAATCGGACAATAACAGTGATGATAGCTCGAAAGTGAAATGTTTTCGGTGTCGGAAATTCGGTCACTTATCATCCGAGTGCCGCAAGGGTGGTGAAAAGTCGAAGCATTCGGCCGGTAGTGCTAGCAGCGATTTTTCCTTTTATACGACTTCGGAATTCGGACAAAACTGCGAAGAAGCGCGAGTGATAACCGAAACAAACAGTGAACTATGGTGTTTGGACAGTGGCAGTACATCCCACTTGTGTAAAAACTTGAATCGTTTCGAGAATGTCGATAAACGGCCACGCGGGAAGCTAAATCTCGCAAGTAACGCGTCGACTGACATTACCGCGAGTGGAACCGTGCGCATAATCGTCGATCAAAGGGATTCAGAAAGGAACCTCACGATAGAAGAAACCTTGCACGTACCGGATTTGCGAACAAACTTGCTGTCGGTCGGAAAAATCACGGATCGTGGTTACAAGGTACTCTTTACGAAGGATCGAGCGACAATTATCGACGCAGCGGGCAACGACAAGCTGATCGCAACTCGCAGGGACGGCTTGTACTACGTGGCACAAAAGGAAGTTCCAGATCATGCCATGGTCACGGACGAGGGTGCAACGAAAGCACAGTGCAGCAACATACTCGAGATGTGGCACCGACGGCTCGGACATCTAAATCAACAGGATTTAACGGAGGCGAGACGCAGATGCATCATACCGAGCGGTAATATTAAAGAATTTCGACGACCACTGCGTTGCGAGGTCTGTATCGAAAATAAAATGACGCGAACACCTTTCCCCGAAAAATCGAAGCGCGCGACGGGCGTTTTAGACATAATCCACAGCGACGTATGCGGACCTATGCGAACGCGATCGCACGCGGGCAATAAATACTTTGTCACATTTATCGACGATCATTCGAGATGGTGCGAGATACGGTTTTTAAAATCGAAAGATCAGGTTTTCGACGCGTTTAGGGATTTCAAAACCTACATCGAAGATCAGACTGGTCGAAAAATTAAAACACTCCAATCGGATAACGGGGGAGAATACGTCAATTCGCGTTTCGACAAATTCCTGAACGATAACGGCATAAAGCGTAGACTATCAGTCGCGTACAATCCGCAGCAAAACGGATTAGCCGAGCGAAAGAATCGGACGATTATAGAAGCAGCTAGGTGTCTAATCGGGCAATCCGGTTTGCCGAATTCATTCTGGGCGGAAGCTGTTTCGACGGCAAATTACATTCGTAACCGATGTCCGTCGAGAATCTTAGCTGGAAAATCTCCATTCGAAAGGCTTCACGGGAAGTTACCTAACGTAAAATATTTTCGCGATTTTGGATGCGATGTCTATTTCTTAAACAACAACCCAAACAAAGGGAAGTTTGAACCGCGATCACGAAGAGGAATTTTTATTGGTTACGCTGAACATTCAAAGGGATACAGAATATGGAATAAGGAAGAAAAGCGGGTAGAAATCGCGCGCGACGTAAAATTTCTCGAGAATTACAATGCGAATCAAAACGTAGTAGGTATTAACTGTAATCTCGAAAACGTTTCTTCCGAAAATATCCCAGCGGACAATTTAGATCGCGAAGAACGGGAAAACGACAACACGACTTTCGACGTTGATCTATCTGCTCAAAACGATCGCAACGATACTATCGAATCGAGCGACGACACGAGCGAGTCAAACGCGAACCAAAATAATCGCGAAGACGCACCGTTTCGGAGGGGTAGAGGTAGACCGAGAAAAATACTCACAGGCATGAGGGGAAGACCCCGAAAACAATATAACACGGCGCAAATAGGAAGTACCGCGACCGAAGCATTTATGGCCGAAATTCCCCTAGAGCGAGCCATCGCGGGGCCGGATACGGACGAATGGCACCAGGCCATAGCCATCGAGTTAAAGTCGATATTAAGAAACGATACCTGGAAAATCGTCGAGCGCCCAAAGAACGCGAAGGTAATCGGTAGTCGTATCGTTCTGCGAAATAAATATAAGCCGAACGGTGAAATCGACCGTCGAAAAGCGAGGATAGTAGCGCGTGGATTCTCTCAGCGTTACGGGATCGACTTCTGTGAGACTTTCGCCCCGGTTGCGCGTTTGGAATCAGTTAGAATTATGGCTGCTCTTGCAGCCGAATACAACATGAAAATTCACCAAATTGACGTGACGTCAGCTTATTTAAACGGTAATATCGACGAAGAGATTTTTATGGAGGTTCCCCGTCACGTTGAGAAAGCCCTAGATATCTTAGTCGAAACCGAAAAAGATAGTGACATAAAAACCAAAGCTATCGAAATGCGGCGTAGTCTAAGAAACGGAAACAAAGTATGTTCATTGCGAAAAGCTTTGTACGGCTTAAAACAGGCCGGTCGCAGCTGGCATTATCGTTTAGATAAAGAATTGAAAGAATTTGGATTAGTTCCGAGTAAAGCCGATCCGTGTGTTTATTATCGCGGGCGGGCGGAAGACATTCTGATGGTTCTCGTTTACGTGGACGACATTCTAATAGTCTCCCGCGATCTCAAAAAGATAAACGATTTCAAAGCTTACATTGGAAACATTTTCGAGATTAGAGATCTAAACGACGTAAAATGCTGCTTAGGAATAGAATTCAATCGTTCCAAACAGGCGATACAAATGCACCAGCGAGGTTACATAGAAGACCTACTGGAACGCTTCGGCATGTCAGACTGTAAACCGGTATCGACTCCGTTAGATATAAGTAGAAAGCTGCGAAAAGAAACTGAGGATCCAGGCGAGGATCATAAGGAATTGCCGTTTCGAGAACTATTAGGTTCACTCATGTACCTAGCAGTAGCTACCAGACCCGACATAGCTCACGCGGTCGGCGCACTAAGTCAATTTAACAATTGCTTTAACAAAACCCATTGGATCGAAGCGAAGCGCGTTTTGCGTTATTTAAAGGGTACCTCTAACGTAGGCCTTAAATACGAAGCCAACGGCGCGTCAATAAAAGGATACGCGGACGCCGACTGGGGAAATTGTACGGAGGATCGCAAATCCTTCACGGGATATTGTTTTAATCTCGCAGGGGCCGCGATTTCTTGGGTATCCAAGAAACAGAAAACCGTTGCTCTCTCTTCCGTCGAAGCAGAGTATATGAGCATGAGCGAGGCCGCAAAAGAGGCCATATATCTGCGGCGTTTTTTCTCCGAATTAGGTTTCGAATCAAAATCGAAAATCGATTTACATTGTGATAATCAGGGCGCGATTAAACTTGCGGAAAATCCTGTATTTCACAATCGTACAAAACACATCGATGTAAGGCATCATTTTGTCCGTGACGTTTTAAAAGAAAAGGAGATCAACTTAAAATACCTCCCAACTGACAAAATGATAGCCGACGTGTTCACAAAAGGACTACCGGGTCCGAAACATAGAGAAATATCCAAAACGCTTGGATTAGACTTCCCGGTATAGATCGAGACCGCTAAACGTTACGTCTCGAGGGGAAGTGTTGTCACACGAGACCGACAAACGTTCCGTCTCGAGGGGAAGTGTTGTCACAGGAGACCGTCATATGTCATATCGCGAGACGGGATCCTTTGATCGTCTTTCGATTCTGGCGATCGTCTTCCCACTTTGGCGATCGTCTTTTGACAATTCGGAGCGTCCTCCGGCCGAACATCGCGCCGTGCGTTCTTTTGTCATATTAGTCGTTCGACAGACGCGATAGCCAACGCATCGCATAGCGAGGCTCCACCGATGTATCAAATATTAATAAACTCTAGTTCTATTATTATCGTTAACTACGGCTTATTCACACCACTACGTGTATCCAATCGCTAACATATTTACAATAAAAACAGCCCTCAAGGTTGCGGGTCAAAACCATATTTTTTGAGATATCTCGGAAACCATAGGTCGAAAAAATTTGAATTTTTTTTTAAATTGTGTGTTTTTCAATGGGAAATGTAGTCGTGCAAGAAAATTTTAACAGAAGTTTTTTGTTTAAACAATATATTAAAAATTTGATATTTTTCGATAAAACAAGCCAGAATTCCTCCACGCGCACGATGCAAGACTATCTTCCATTATGCATAATTATTGTTAAATGGCAATACAAAAAAAATCCCGAAACATGTATCCCCTATTTTGGATTAAAGATCACACATCCAAATTTACATTAACATGAACTAACAATAAATAAGAGAAACTGCAGAAAAATATCAAATTTTTAATATATCGTTTAAACAAAAAACTTTTGTTAAAATTTTCTTGCACGACTACATTTCCCGTTGAAAAACACAAAATTTAAAAAAAAATTCAAATTTTTTCGACGTCTGGTTTCCGAGATATCTCAAAAAATATGGTGTTGACCCCCAACTTTGAGGGCTGTTTTCACCCATTCAAAGTGGATAATTGCCGATAAAAAAAGCACGTGTCAAGTATTTTTGGAAGAACTATAACTCACATAAGTTTCATCAAAATCGGATTTTCGCATTTGAATATGTTCCCTTTAAACGTTTACTGATTTGTATCTTGAATGGTGCATATTAGAGAACGCAGATATTATCGATTCGAATAATCGAGGTTCTACTAAATCGTGAAGTAAACAATTATGTGAAGTAAATGCAATGCGAATGGGTGTTTGGGCTTACTTTAACGAGAGAAAAGTCACGAATATGTTGGTGAAAGTTTCTTGAAGAAATAGTGAAAAACAATCGAGGACAATGATCGAGAATTCTTCTGGGCCCATATTAAGGCCTATTATATTGAAAATTATACTACATTTTCGAAAAATCGATTGTTTCATAGCACCGAGGGTATGTACCCGTTAAAGATAAGAAAAACTGCGGCACTAGATGAAAATTCTTTGAAAGTGAAATTGCGCTATCTCTCACTCAGTGAAAATGATTATCTCAGTGACGAGGCAGGGTTGGAGGGTTTTGATCCTACTATTATGACTGTAAGGAGTAATAAAGCGGGTTGGAAGGGTCGAGTTTTCGTTAAGCCCGACTAAAAATGGAGTGGAATCCATAGGAATCGGTGGAGACATTTCGAAGGAGATGCGGTTTTCCCCATCCGGCCGTCATCCTGGAAACGAGTTTTCCGGCGGGAGCGCTCGGAATTCCCCAGTCAGGAATTACTATCGTGAATTTCATAGCAGGATGTTCGTTAGCAGGATTTCTTTTCCTCCGGTCGACCAGCTGGCCACTCGACTCGAGTGCATTCTTATTCAGCCGTTTTCCAGTCATTGTCAGAAATCCTCTTCGTAAGGCGCGATTCATCATTCGTTTCGGGACTCATCGCCCCTCGGAGAACGGGGCTTCCGGCGCGATTTCAATGGCCGAAATTATATCCCCGAAAAATCCTTTTCCGTTTAGGGAGTTTTAAGAAGCGTTACGTTACGCCCGATCGTCGTTATTTTTTCGGTTTCATTCTTTGTTATTGGAATTCGGAACGGACGAAAAAAGATTTTCCCTAGGAAGTTTGAACTGTTGTAAATTCGTAAAAACAACTCGCACAATAATCTTCCGGGACTCATTCTGAAGCTTGAAGCTTCTGCTTTTAACGAGTTCTAAAGCACTTTTTTATTTAGAATGCTTTTACACCTAAAATAAAGAGAGGATACGAAGAATGTATTTTTCTCGAAAATTCTTCAAACTCATACGTCCCTAGAAAGTTTCACGTTACATAACTTCGTAAAAAAATCTCACGATGATGCACCTACGCTTATTTGAAAGCCCGGACGTTTCACTATCCCTTCCACGGGTTGTTTTTTCCCACTACTAGTCTTGGAAACAAGTTTACAACGTCCCCAGTTAGTCGCGTCAGTGTTAATTGTTTCCCAGTGAGGAAACCTAAGCCCGCACTATCGCTGGCGCGCTGTAACTCAAAAGTATGCATCTCGAGTAAAGTTCGACAGCCGGTCTGACGAAGTCAATCCACCGTCTAACAAAGTCATCGAAAGCATCGAGGCGTTCAGCTCTTCCGGCTTCCCGTGTGGAGGAAGCCGGGATTAGTGCTGGGTTCTGTTCATCCGACGCTGATGGAATCTGAGCCTTCATTTAGCTCGCTCCTGTCAAGCCTTTCTCCTCCTTCGACTGTTACTCCGGCTCCCTCAAGTTCCATCTTTCGTTAATCTATGTTGCATCGCGGATGCAAATGTCATGCATGCGTAACTCAATGACTCCGCCGCCACTCAAAATACTCGGAACGCTATCCTGATTTGCCTAGATCAACCGAAACGTATGCAGAAAATTCTGGAAGTTGATTTAGAAAATTTTGAAAGTGTGTCGAGGAATATTAGGCCATCCCATAAGTTCGTGCCGACTTTTGTGTATACATTTCACGCGTCGATTTGTATAGAGAACACAGTTGTTCCTAGCAGTGAAAAATCACGAGCAAAATGTGTATCGATTTCCGAAATTTATTGTACACTCCTCAAAAGAATTAAGGGATCACTTGTGCGAACCCGAAAAATTGGTCCCACTTTACGTGATCATAATTCCGTCAAAAATTGCCGTATCGATATCGTTAAACAATACCTGTGTAAATTGTGTGGTTGTTGAATATATTGCGTTTTTTTTTATTCGAGTTATTCAACATTGAAGTAAATATGGGGTTTTTAACTTTAACTGCCACTTTAAATTGTGCACTTAACCAACTTTCGATAGAAATGAGGTAGAACGATGAAATTTTTTAAAAATTAAAGCTGAAACTTTGCAGAATATGGGAAAAATAGGGAGATTATGGTACGAACGTTTTTAACGTTGCGAAAATTCGTTAAACATGTAGAATTTCAAGAAAATGTGGTTTCTTCAGCAAAATCGATTTCAAATTTTGAGACTAGATATGAAATCAGCGTGAAAAAATCTACGGGAAATGATATATAGCATGTTAAAAAAAAATTTTCCGCGCGTGGTACTGGAGAAACCACATTTTCTTAAAATCCTACATGTTTAACGAATGTTCTCAACGTTAAAAAACGTTCGTACCATAATCCCCCTATTTTTCCCATATTCTGCAAAGTTTCAGCTTTAATTTTAGAATAATTTCATCGTTCTACCTCATTTCTATCGAAAGTTCGTTGATTTTGAATCGAGTTTGGTCGAAATTTTCCACTGCGGGCTCGGCCGGCGCGGTGCGATGGTAGCGTATTCAGAAATGTCAGGCAGCCGCTGTACGTGGCGCGCTCATTTCTGCGAAACACTATCTTCAAACACAGCTGCCATAGGTAAAAAATTGTCGCAGCGAATTCATGGGGTACTCAATCGAATCGGCAGAATCTCTTCTTCGATCTGACTTTCGGATCATGGTATTACGATCATTTCTCGCTGAGATATAGCGAGTTAAAGGAAAAATGGAAATTGTGCATTTTTAAGCAAAGAAATCACGAAGTTTATCAGTTGAGGAGATGTCAGATGTTCTGAAAATACCTAAAACAATGTTTACAAAATTAATATATACAACCGCTCGAAAAACGACACGAACTCATGGGATGACCTAATCATTGTTTAACCATGCGATGAATAACATTGCCTACAGTGTAGCCAAATGTACATTTCTCATTTTAAAATCGGTTTCAACGTAAAATTTTCAACTTACACAAATGGTTGTAATATTTCTCCGTATATTTTTAATTGGAAAATAAAATATTTGGAAACACCGTTCCAGCGAAAAAAAAACGTGGTATACGCGATGGACTTATTGTGGACGCTTCGTTTTCAAATTAACATAGTTAGTCATAGTTCGGAAGTTATGTATAAAACATTGGCAGCGACGTCAGAACTTTCCGTGCGCTAGGTCTCCTCTTCTTTTTTTTTCCTCAGCTCTACCAGTGCTTCACGCTCGAATCCCTCTGGCTTTTAGATCTCATTAAATTGCATTCTAGTTATCGAATTAAAGCGCAGGCTACGTCGAACGAAAGCCATTCCCTTTAATTCTCCAATTTGCCGAGAGGAACGTAATCTCAATGGACAGATTGTTCCGAGAGTTTCGCCCGAGCTAAAAATCACTTCGACAATTCCCTCTGATGTCGTCCTTTTTCTTCGGAAAACTTCTCAAAATCTACGACGCCTCGGCTCGCTCCCAGGAATCCTTTTACAAGATCACTGATTGCAGTCGAACGACTCCGGCCACTATTTTTACTTGTTACGCTTGGGAAACACGCGATCCAAAAAAAATCAACTCCTGGTCAAGATGTAAGAAGAGGATTCGGATTGTCGAATGAGCCCTGATACATTGTTGCATGATCTTTTTTCACGGGGTTATTCAATTAATTGTTGAGACATTTGAACGAAGGATATGGAATGCAAAAACATTCCACGTAAAAAAGTGCTTTATAAGTCGTGAAAAATAGAAGTTTCAGGCTTTAGGATGAGCTCAGGTAGATTATTGTACGAGTTGTTCTTCCAAACTTACAACAGTTTAAACTTCCAAGGACATACAAGGTCGAACAATTTTCAAGAAAAATACATTTTTCGCTTCCCCGTTTAATTGCTAGTGTAAAGGCATTCTACGTACAAAAAAGTACCTCGGGATCCGTTAAAAGTAGAGGTTTTAAGCTTTAGAATGAGCCCAGGTAGATAATTGTACGAGTTGTTGTAACGAATTTACAGCAGTTTAAACTTCCAAGGTTATACAAGATGAACAAAATTTCAAGAGAAAGACCCGCTTACGGCCAGTGTAAAAGCATTTTAGTTGGGAATTTATTTAATAATTTCTCACGACATAAAAAATTTAACAAGTCTCGAATAATATAATAACATCATTATTAGTTAATGTCCCCGCACTTTTATATTTAACCAGTCCATTTTACCACAAACGCATACAATCCCCGTTCTAATAATCAGCATTATATGAGCAATAGTTAATTAAACGAAAATAATATTTGAATATCACTTCCCACTAAATAAATGTCTCCGGAACTAATAACGCAGCGACACGCAAAGGACTCCGTGAATTCGGATCGCCGCAGTTACAAGAAGGCGAAACGGAAATTGCGCTACACCCACATTAATTGATTCCCTGATGAATTTGCATCAGACACAGTTATGGGTTGCACCATTATGTCTCGGTTTTCCATATTAGTCAATTCAATTACGGAGCCGGACATACACGTGTACCCGGGACAAGAGTACGTCCGCATATCCCACGATTAATCAACTTGTTCAGTTGGCCGCGGTTACATGCTGGATATACTAGGTTCGATCGATTCGAATAAATCCCTTTGAAGTCGGCTGATATATGAAGTATTATTCGAGGAATCTGTTACGCCAGGGAATTTAAATATCTATCGCGTGCCAAGCGCGCGCGGCCGCCTGCGGTAAGTTTCCCGGTTGATCTGAGCTACTATGTCTGCTTTCTACATGGTATTTCACTGAAAATTAATTTTAATTATTTTATTTAATACTACCTAATCAGGTACATTTCAAACAGTATTAATTGATTTAATTAAATATGTATCATAGCGTTTCATGTGTGTGCGTGTTTCATTCAAAGTTCACTTAAAAGGTAGCAAAAGGTTGTAATTCGTATCTTGTTGTAGTTAATTTAGTTCATTCTTGTCTAACGTAGACTAGTTGAATACATTTACAATGATATGGGAGTTTATTATATTTGTGTGCACCATAGTGCTACACATTGCATTAAAAAAATATACATAAATACAGTAAGTGTACAGTGTAACAGAGTTTGAAATGTAACCAATTCATTTTTGAGGGGACGTGTTCGTTTATTTGAAATAGTATAATCGATAAAACAAAAATGAATTTGTTTAATACAATTGAACACTGCTTTATAAGTTACTTTCGTTTCATGTTCATTTTATTTCTGGTATTCATTGTGTCACGACGTCGTTCCTTGAGCATAAACATAAATGATAGCTTATCGGTTATAAACGAGGTTTAGTTTATTTATCCCATATTGCCATTGCCACCGACTGTTGATGAAATCCATCAGTTAAAATCTGACCAGCATGGCTTATATAATCCGTAAATGTATCTTTATCTAAAATCTAAACCATTTTCTGGAGGTTCTATTAACATAGAGACTGCAGCACCTAAGGCAGCTATGGCCGTGCCCACGCAATTCTGCGTTTCCATAAAATGTTGATCTCTCTTTTTTGCAACTTCGGAAAGCATTGGACTTATTTCTAGATTCAAATTAGGAGCTTCTGTGTAGAAGTCCCCTTTTCTATTATAGAATTTCAGAATTTGCTTTTTATTCTTTTCTGGAAGACCTTCATTTCAACCAAGTATTCTTTAGCTCTGGATGATATTTCTCGACCGCTTCTTTTTCGTGTAGACAGGCATGTTTCTAGATAAGGCCTTGTTATAATTTACCTTATCTTTTGAGCGTTATGCAAAAAACGTTCTCGATGTTTTGACACAACGAAACAATATGAGAATAATAGAGGGATAAATGGGGACAAGTAGGCGATGGAAGAGCGCCAAATTCAAATTCAACATGCGCTGAACGTTGTGATGTGAAGCATGACAAGCATGACTACAATACTATCATCTTCGAGCCGAAGGCGGGCTCGTTTGATCCTACGATTATAGATCTACAAAACATATATTTTAAATTTTCTTTAAGGGCCCAAATAAAAAAGTTTTAAGAAACGCCTTTTCTATTTTTGTATGTAACTTTGTAAATTATAATTTTTGGAAAATCTTTTTTGCACATCATTTCGTAAACCAATGTTTCTACTTGATTCTAAAAAATCTGTTTGTTTGGTACAATTATAAAAAAGTTATTGTATTTTAAAGTGCGTACGAATACTTTTTACACTCACTGTATACAGGGTGGTCCGTTTAAGTAAGGCCACCTAAATATCTCTTCAGGTTATTGTGGTGCAAAAAATATTTGTTACGTAATGTGCATGATGTCAAAGGACCAAATATCTGGCAAGAATATTTTTTTCGGAGTTATCAAGGTCATCGATGTTTTTTGATACATAACTACATTTTTTTTTAATAACATAACCTTGAAATGACTCATCTTGTTGCTCCGGACAACCAAAAATCAAGGTCATGTTATTATACATATCTGAATGTATTTTTCGATTAGTTACAAAAAAAATGTAGTTATGTATCAAAAAACATCGATGACCTTGATAACTCCGAAAAAAATGACCTTCGGAAAAATATATTCTTGCCAGATATTTGGTCCATTGACATCATGCACATTACGTAACAAATATTTTTTGCATCACAATAACTTGAAAGGATATTTAAGTGGCCTTACTTAAACGGACCACGCAAAGTGAATTTTTAAATAAGTACGAAATTGTTTGAATGGTTACACATTTTTAGGTCCAAAGTCGTTAGAAGGTTGGAGTGTTACACATAAGTGAAAGCATAATTTGACACTTAGTGTCCAAACTTAAAAGTATCATTATTAGAATTAAAAGTTATGTATCAAAGTAATGTAAACATTGTTTAAACTACTAAACAACTGTAGTATCTAAGGCCATTTCAAGGTCAAACATTGATTTAGTTAAATGTATGCTGGACGTTCTTGAAAAAACATTAACAAAATTTTACGAATATGTAAATAATATTTAGTTTCTGAATAAATAAGTGAATGTTAATGAAGAACAAAATTCTTATTAATATTATTATTATATCTTATTATATTATATTAATATGTTACGTCCTGAGGTGGACGTATTTTAGATTTTGAATAGAAAATATTTAAATTTAATTTTTAATAGATTGAAATGATTGAAACGATTATAATTGAGATATAACGCAGTTTTGAACCTACCTGCATTCACCGGCTTCGGTTCGTGTAATCGAGGATTTCTTAATGTTCTAAGTGATTTTATTTGAGGAACTGGTATGAAGAGATCGAAGATGGGTATAGTCTTTAAAAATGATTTGATATTCTTATATTCTTTGAATATAAATAAACAAAACTGTATTTTAAGCTTCAAATTTCGGATACATAATATTTTATCGAAAATCTTATTATAAATTGTTAGTAATTACCGTTCGCTGGTTTTCGCTCGGAATAACAAAACTATCGCTTCTTGTACAAGGTTTAAAGATGATGATGGTAAATCCGGCGGGTGTACACGCCTTGAATCTTTTTTAACACTTTTGCTTTGTTGAACAACCAAGATTGAACTCAAATATACTTTTATGTCAATCCGGCGGGTGTACACGCCTTAAATCTTTTTTATACTTTTGCTTTGTTGAACAACCAAGATTGAACTCAAATATACTTTTATGTCTCTCCACCAACAAATTTGAATATCGACTGAACTGGACTTCTTCAAGAGCCATCCCTTTTATAGACTAATCAATCCTTTGTCTCGTCTATTTCGTCAGGCGATTGTTGTCGTCATAATCGTCATAGCTAGATCTTATTACCCTGCGCATTTCCTGGATCCATTTCTTCTTAGCTGCTTTCTTATCTGTAGCTCCCCTGGCCAGATCGAATTACTTTTACGTCGCACATGGGGTGACGAACAATTATTACTCATCGATTCTCGATGGACAGTCTTCAGCGGATTCCAGATCACGATTTATTTTTGGAAGTGATCTGGTCATTCTATGAAACAACTTCGCTACGCAGTTCCCTCGCTCAAGACGATTCGATTGAAGTACGAATTTCTTAATTCTATCGCACGCAACGTGGTACAATATACGATAGTTCGATTTGATTTAACAAGAATATTGAATATTAGTTGCTCGTACAACATTATTAGATTAAACATAAAAGAAATTCAAAAGTATATGTAATAGATTATTGATTATATTTAATTATTATTGATGGCTGAACCACCGGACGTGACAAATATAATTATTTTTATTTTATTACTCCTGCTCTCCTCCCCCCAATATTAATTTAACAGGAGCTGTAGCCGCAAGTTGTCTCGCATGGCAATTTGAATTTTTCTAGTTCAAATAATTGCTATAGGCATTCGAACAGTCCTGTCCTTGCGTTTACAATTTCTGCTGCGCTGCAATACGGTTGGATATTGAATATTGATTAATGGTTAAATATTGGCCAAGCTACAAATTCACTTCAGTGTAAATACATTTTCGGCTACGCGGAGTAAATATTTATACTGGAGGCAATGTGGATTTATTACGGTCATCAAAAACTTTCGTGGTTTTGTTTACAACATAGTATAGTATGTGTGCATTTTTAACTATCACTGACCTGTATAGTTTCATCAAAACTGCAGGTGGTGGGCTTTGATGTTCGTCCTGTAACAAATGTATAATAATATTAATGTATAAGTAATAAACAATAAGTACGATATATACTTCATAAATTTTATACTCTAAATTGAACAACACAGTTTTAAAAAGTCGTATGGTATATCTTATTCAAATTTACAGTTTGAATCAATAAAAAAATTGTTTAACGAATGTTTAACAATTATTTTCACTTTTATGACTTGTTACTGGTAGGAAAGCATGTAGAAAAATATTATTAAGGGAAATAAGAACAAAAGATTTGTCATTTGTTTTATGTTTTCACAAGGTTGCAATGTGTTGAATTTTGTACATTAACCCAATATTATTCTTTAATAGTAATCCTACAGTATCAATTACATAATACGCTATTAATATACAAATTATATTATTAATTATGCACCTATAATTCAGATTACACCATCGCAGACAATCATCAACAAACAAAACTGAAACTGATATAAATTGTGAAAAATCACAGTTTGCAATCTTAAAGATCAAGTGAAAGAAAAACTAACAAGAAAACACCATAGAGAGTTACATAGAACCTTGAATTAAAGTACCCTCGCCAAGAAAGCCCTCGAAAATCTCAGCAAACAGCACTGCGGCCTTCATTACACCTGTTTACCACGCGTTTAATTTCCTCGCTGACGAATCTCCTCTGAAATGTGACATAGTTCCGCAGTGTTATTGTCGGTGACAGACCGCCATTTTGTTCCAGTGGGTCATTTTGAGGAAATGAATAAAGCTCTAATGTGACTGTTAACTTTTACAAATGAAAGTTGTTCAACGATTTTTAACTTCCCGATTCATAGGGAAGTTACTGTAATTACCCCGAAAATCGAAAATCGATTGTTTAGCAGATCTTCACGTTTCATGGTCATTGGAGTCATTTTAGACTATTTTTATCAAAATGTTTGTGTGTGTGTGTGTGTGTGTGTGTTTCGTTAACGTTAAATTTTTCGTTAACGTTTTCAGAAAAAGTAACAACGCGATCAGGATGAAGAATGATGCAATCGATGTGCCCCGCTGTAACTTAGAGCTGATTAGATTTTGGTCCATTTTGGTCAAGTAGTTCTTTAGATGTTTAGTTTTTTTGCGAAAAGAGTTGATTCTACAATTCAATTTATAAGGGAGGACGAAAATTTTCCACCAAAGAACCAAACGCAATTACATAAAAAATTTTTTTCTTAATTTTTTTTTTAGATTAAAAATTTTTTTTTTTTAACTGATGCTAATGTTACCGCTTGGAATAATCGAAAGTTATTCCAATGCAAGAGTGGGTTAATCATCTCTACTCCCAAGAATACATTTTGGGAAAATATCGATGAAAGTACAAAAAAAAACGATTTTAGCGATGTTGGCGAAGGAGTAACGAATCGGGAAGTTCTTTGTGTGACTCTTGGAGAGTCACACACCAAATAAAAAACATTAATAGCAGTAGGCCCTACTAGCCATGCGTATCACTAACCCTCTCGCTAGAGCAGTCCTACCCGCGAGCTCGCGAAGTGAGCGAGCAAAAACAACCCTACTCGCGAGCGAGCGAAGCGAGCGAGCAACAATAGCCCTCTAGTTTTCTTTTTAAATTAACCTTGTACAGGATGTATAGAAATGTTCGACTTAAAAGAATCTTTTTTATTGCAAGATGTGTAGAATATAATGCAATAAAAAAAATTGACCGTGAAATTCAAGATCAAGGACAATTTTGCGGCAACTTCTTTTTATAGACCTTTTAAAAACTTTTGGTTCACATCGTGTAGTAAACTAATTGTTCTAACTTCTCAAAAATAATCCAAGACACGTGGTTAATTATACAGTGAGAGTAAAAAATGAGTAACCCCATACATGTGAGATTCTACATTATATTTACAGCATCTTTCGCAAAAACCAAAGTTTTGATGTTGTAGTACAGGCCTGATCAACCCAAATGGTTTCACGGGCCACTTTGATGACGTTACAGCGGGCCGCACTTTAAGTATACTTGCTTTTAAAAAATGTAATACAAATACAAAATGAATAAAACTTTATTGTTATACTATGATTCAATGTAATTAACTCTCGAGTCTTAATGAATGAGATATTTGTTTATCCTTTCTTTCACTGAATTTTGGTAAATCTATATTTATGTTCGACGTTGCACATCTTTTGTTAGCTGGTTCTCTAAATTGGCATTAGTTAATGAAGCACGTGATGAACTCTTTGTAAATTTCATCTTCGAAAAAAATGATTCACAAACATATGTGGATCCAAAAGCAGTTACAACTTACAACTCGTTGTGCAAAATATCTTAAGTTGGAATATCTCTCGGATGTAATATAAGTATTGTAAAAATTAAATTTTGATGTGGACGCAAAAATTTGTTTCATTTCATTGTTGCACTGTAACTCAATTATACCAAAGATATCAAATATACGTAGAACTGGAGTTCATAGTCGCACTTGCGCATTACAACAATGACACTTCGTTTATTTAATATTTTGTGTATACATACAACAAGAAACAAAAGTTTCAATAGAAATATCAAATCGCCCGGCGGGCCGCACAATTTAACATGGCGGGGCACATGTGGCTCGCGGGCCGCGCGTTGGCCGGGCCTGTTGTAGTATATGGTATTTCTAGTAGCACAATCGTATATAAACAGAAATCTTAGTGAATCACGTTTCCAATGTTTA
The DNA here is from genome assembly GCA_933228785.1 of Lasioglossum pauxillum. Taxonomy (NCBI): domain Eukaryota; kingdom Metazoa; phylum Arthropoda; class Insecta; order Hymenoptera; family Halictidae; genus Lasioglossum; species Lasioglossum pauxillum. The sequence goes on from OW121699.1 coordinate 23,436,675, forward strand.
TAATAATTGTAAATTGTGAAATAATTAAAATAGTAAATTCGTTGTCACGGAACTGTAAAAAAAAATCATAGGCAAGTATACAAATACAAAAAGTGTAAAAAACTTTCCTCGTTTCGGTCGTCCGAGGAAGTTAAATCAAGTAAATAATCGATTAATTACAGGAATAGTAAAAAAGATCACACTGCGAGTGCAGTTTCATTAGCTCAAGAAATATCTGAAATTCAACAAAAATCTATCAGTGCGAGTACAATTCGTAGATCATTAAATTCTCAAGGTATGCGTGGTCGAGTACCACGCAAGAGAAAAAGCAATAAGTGCAAAGTTCAAAAATAAGTGCAAAAATGTTCCAAATTTTGGAACACTGTGTTATTCACTGATGAAAGTCAATTCGAAATTTATGAAAGAAAAAGGCAACCAAACATTTGAGGGCAGAAAAATACGAAATTAGAACCGAAAAATCTTATTAGAATTAGCTTTTAGTAACAATACGATTTCAATATCTAGATATTTTAAGAAGAAATCTAGCTGCAAGTGTTAGAAGAGTTCAGGTACCAGATTCGTGGATCTTTCAGCAAGATCAAGATCTTAAACATTCTCCAAAGATTGTTAAGGATTGGTTGCAATAAAATGCTCCAAATTAACTGAATTCTCCACCGCAATTTCCAGATCTTAATGTAATAGAGGATTTGTGGAAAATAATAGATTTGAACTTACGCAAAATAAAAATTACGAACAAGGAAAACTTTAAAATCGAACTACTAAAAGTATGGAATGCTATTTCTGTTTCAACAACACGTAAGTTGGTTGAAACCATGCCAAGACGATTAGCTGCCATAATTAAAGCTAAAGGTGGACCAACAAAGTATTAAATATTCGTAATTTTATTAATAAATTAAGATAAATCATTCTTAATTAGTTGTGTATACTCACTTTTGATTCAAATTTTTACAGGATTTCAACTATTTTATGCTGTATCTCAAAAATTATTTATGAGATTGAATTACGTTTTCTACATTTAATTACCATAAATCTACACTTTATGTTTTTCATATAACTTTTCCATTAATGTAACATATATCTAATAATTGTTAAACAAACGTCGTGTACTCGAGGTCAGTGTTGGGCGAAATGTAATTTCAATTACAATTACAATTATTTGCCAATTACTGTAATTTGAAATTGCAGAGGCAAAATTACAATTACACGTAACTGTAATTGGTAATTGCAATTACCTGACGAATCACTGTAATTGTAATTGTGGTCCGCAATTACAATTACTGGTTGAGCCAAAGTAATTGCAATTACCAATTATAATTACATGTAATTGTAATTTTATTTCTGCAATTTGCAAGTAATTTTTATGCAATGACAAGTAATTGCAATGGGTAATTGCAATTACTTAACGCTAAAATGGCACTAAAATGAGGTAACTAGATACCTGCTCAATGGAAATGTTTAAAAAGAACAAACAAAAAGTATTTGTTAGGAAACATTTATTATTTATTAAATTACAACTCTTAAGAAGTAGGTTCACTTGTCACTTACATTGACAATGTAGTTTTCACTAGGAAATATTTATTATTTACTATGCTTTTTGGAGGACGGAGATAGCGCATCTATGCAATATTTGAATCTTTTTGAATTCGCGGATGACGGAGGCAGAGCCAATGCTGAATGTGAAAAAGAAACGAAAGCTCAGTTACAAATTAGTAATTATTTTTCGGATAAATCAATTTCTTATTCAATGCTTGAAGCCTACCCCAATATAAAGCAAACATTTTTTCGAACTAACACTGCTCTACCATCCTCAGCTCCAGTTGAAAAACATTTATCGTTTGCTTCCATGACAAATACTCCGAAAACAAATCGATAATCCGACTCCAAATTTGAAATGAGGGTCATTTTGAAAAGTAATGGTAATCGTTTAAATATTTAATAAATAGTAAACACTTCCCAATATATAATGTCTTTAATAAATAATAAATATGTCCTAGTGAAAACTACATTGTCGATGTAAGTGATAAGTAAACCTATTTCTTAAGAGTTATAATTTAATAAATAATAAATATTTCCTAACATATGTTTTTTGTTTGTTCTTTTTACACATTTCCATTGAGTAGGTATCTAATTACCTTCTTTTAGTGCTATTTTAGTGCTTTAGTTGCAATTACTATTGCAACTACCCATACAATTACTTGTAATTGCAACTACCAATTACAATTACTTGTAATTGCATTAAAATTACTTGGAAATTGCAGAAATAAAATTACAATTACATGTAATTGTAATTGGTAATTGCAATTATTTTGGCTCAACCAGTAGTTGTAATTGCGGACCACAATTACAATTACAATAATTGTGAAAGGAGTAATTATAATTACTTAACACGATTACAGTAACTGTAATTGAGTCTAACAATTACTTCAGTGTAATTGTTCTTTTAAACTACTAATTTTTATGTTTTGGACCATTTAACCGTTTCCTTAATGTAATTACAGTCCACTTTTGCACATGTAATTCAAGATGTAATTAAATACTCATGTAATTAATTACTGCCCAAGTCTGCTCGAGATGTATACTCACTTTTGACTATCACTGTATTTAAAAAATTATCATATTTTTCAAGTGTCCGGAAAAATTCTGTCACTGTGTTTGGAAAAAGTCTTCACATACATAATAAAAGGAAGCAGGCAATAAGAGTCGAAGAAAAGTCGCTGGACGTAGCGTCGGTGTGGATATAGCTTTAGGCTGTTTCTCAAGAACAACGTAAAAGCGAGAGATCATGAAAAATTAGAGCGTGGCGGCGAGCATGGGTCGGGTAGGGTTTCTTTTCTGTAATTCTCGTATGTTTTCGATTCGCAGCTATCCACGCCGCGCCGGGTCTATTCGAGTTGCTATACGAGCGCGTGTCTGTGTTTTTTCCCAGGGATTATCTGATACCGAAAGAAAATGTGCCAAGGGACGCGGCCCATGCGGTGCCTGTCGTCGAACAAATAATAATAAGCTCCGCAAGAGCCTTTGTCGAGGGGATACTCGAGCATAGGGTCGTTGCCACGGCTGGACTTCCCTTCCGCTTCTTTATTTTATTCTTCCATCCCACGACTGACTGACAAGCTCCTATCGGACTCACCAGCGACATCCAACTTTCAGGATTTCGAGGGAAATCTTCGGGAATTGAGGATGTTTAATCTGGCGTGAGTTTGTTGGGGATTGTTGGATGGAGCTGGCCGTATTTTAAAGGGAACGACTGAGCTGTTAACACTGTACCAGAGTCGCCAGATTAGAGCAATTGAGGAAAAAGTTACCCCCTCTCTGCCGGTACTAGACTAGTCACGTGACATTGTGACACGCGTCACATGATCGGGTGGAAGCGTGGGGTGTAGCGTTGTAGAAGGGGAAGGTGGTAGACTGGGGGCACTGGGGACACAAGCCTTGGTCTAGCGACATAGATTCCACATGATGCACACAAAATTGTTTGCATCGATTTTTTGAAGAAATTTTAAATTCAGACGTCTTAAAAAATTGAACCTTTTATAACGTGATGGAAAAAATTTTACAACAATAATTCCATTTTAAAGTAACTTCTTTTTCTTCCAGGAGAAAAATTATTTCTCCGGAAATGATTGACAAAAAAGAATTATTTTTTTATTTTAAATTATACAAACTGACATTTCTTTCTTCCTTTAATAATTCTGGTAGGGTGGGTCAAATACATTTAAACTCTTACAATCTTTTAATCCTTGAGTAGCCCACTCAAAATAATCATTTACTGTGTAAGTATATGTTAACATTCAATTAATAACGTGGAGGTGAGAGATCGAACACCACGTGCTAAATTCAATAACTGTCTATTTTGACTTTGTATATACACAGTAAAACAACTGTGGTCCTTACAGAACTTGACATAAACTTATATGTTATACACACACTTTTAAATAATATTGGGTTGACAACTAAGTGATTGCGGAGTTTATATAAGAAGGAAAATTCAAAATTTTTACTTGGAAATATAACTTTATTAAATTAGGTATTGTCCGTTTTTGTCGATGACCTTTTGCCATCTTTCAGGCAGTGTCATAATTCCATGTTCATAAAATTTCTGATTTTTGCCAGCAAAAAACTGAATTAAATGAGATTTTACATCATCAGCGTCATTAAAAATTTTACCATTTAACGAGTTCTGCATGGAACGAAATAAATGGAAATCTGAAGGCGCAAGGTCAGGACTATATGGTGGATGTGACAACACATCCCAACCTAGCTCCAATAATTTTTGGCGAGTGACCAAAGATGTGTGGGGCTTTGCATTATGTATCATGTTGAAAAACAACACCCTTACGATTTGCCAATTCTGGCCGCTTTTCTTGAACTGCATCGTTCAGTTTGGTTGTTATTGAATGTAGACGTTTGGAGTAACTGTTTGGTGTCTTGGTAAAAGTTCAAAGTGCAGAATTTGTTTGCAATCCCACCAACCTGGCAGCATAATCTTTTTTTGGTGAATCTCAGTTTGATGTTGTCTGGGCTGGTTCATCCTGCTTCACCCACGATCTTTTTCGATTAACGTTGTTATAAACTATCCACTTTTCGTCGCCAGTAATCAGTCGTTTCAAAAATGGATCAATTTCGTTGCGTTTCAGAAGCGAATCGCAGATGCTAATGCGTTGGGTCAAATGAATTTCCTTAAGCTGATGAGGGACCCATAATTCGAGTTTCTTAACATAGCCAAGTTGTTTTAATTTTTTTTTAATGCATGTATGCGATACATTGAGCTTCTTTGCAATCTCAGGTGTTGTGCTATGACGATCTGAATCGATAATGACCTTGATATGGCTCTCATCAACTTCAACTGGACGGACCGTTGTACATTTTTGAGTGAAAAATCACTAGAACGAAATTTGGCAAATCAATTTTGACATTGCCTTTCTTTCAAGGCTTCATTCCCATATACAGCACATAACTTCTTGTATGCTTGCGATACGTTCTTGCCTTGTCGGAAATAATACAATAAAATATGTCTGAAATGCGCGTTTTGTTCTTCCATTTTTAAATTCGAATAAAAACGAAACTCAATAACTAATCGATACAATTTTCTTACTAATTAAAGGTGGAAGACCAAACAACAAGAAAAAAATATAGGTTAGGTGCTTTGAACACGTTGACAAAACAAAAGAATGTGCTAAAGCCACCTATCGACAAAATTCGCAAATTACTTAGTTGCCAACCCAATACTTTGTTTCTATCATATATCGCTTTATCCAATATTCGCTTATTACAATTTCTACTTCTCTCGTGTGGTCACGGCTATGTCTCATAGTTGAGAGTCTGATCGAGAGTGATGCAATCGAATGGCTCGTGCGCGACCGACGATTGGCTAGTATCCCGACTCATTAACCGACACGCTCGCCACACGCAAAATCACCATTACAATTTCAACAATATAAATATAATATTAAATTTGTAACTTAATTGGATCACTGCATTTTTAATATTCATTTTAATGTCTGTTCGGAATTCCGCCGAATACCCATAAAAAATTCGCGGTCTAATTATTACAGTGCATTGTCATTTTTTATAGAACACTTCAGTTTTACTTGATATCACTTTCGACCAAAGTGTTCTTACGCGCGTAAAACCGTACCTTGAACGAGCCCTCCAACAATTTTAATCGAAATTCCGAATGACTACGACGGTACAATGACTACGAAGGTGCGGAATAATTAGAACATTTGATCGTGAAACGGGATAACGCGAGTGCAGCGATATTTTACTTCGAACGTTCTAACCGTGCGCGACCGGCGCGGCGGTACATTCCGAAAATAATGGGACTTGTTTAAACACCGATGTAGATAAAATGGAACGAAAGGTGATAATTTTGTTCTGCCACATTGCTGTTTCCTTTTCATTGTACCGTTTCTTCTTCTTGTTATTGCAATTCGTTTATCTGATTTGTCGCTTCCCGCCATTGTTCTACGCGGGTTAACAAACTGCATAATTTAGTCAACTTGCACGGTTTCCGAAATATTATTATTGTAATTTATTTACGATTATTTATGTTCTTGTCTCTGTTTCACATATGAAATTTAAACAACTTTTTGGATACCTAATTGATCATGTTTTGACAAAAGAATATTTTTCTTTGATTGAATTATGATTGGAGAAAGTGCACGACGCGTACAATTGACAATCTAATTTTTTAACTTAATTACTGAATTTCGCTATTCAAGCTATAACTCCGAATGGAAGAAATATTTCTTCTTAGAAAACTTACTCTATACTTTCTCAACACAAACATGGACTTCGTACGGTAAGTTCGATTAATAAAAAACTTTTACTGTTTTCTTTGCAATTCCGATCAATAGCAATACAGTAAAGTCGCGATATTTTTCCAACGGCCAGTGTTCTGCACGGAAGCATATCGTGTAGAGACATTTCTTAATGACAACGTCTACCGCGCCGACCGGCGACCGCGCAGAGAGTAAAAACGAAAGCCTAACGTAGAAAAGGACAGCATGTAAATACGGATCACGAGGCCGAAGCGAATCGGTGTGAACCTCTACTAATCGAATTACAAATAATTACTAATTGTTCTTCGGTTGCATTCGAAACGCTCATCGTCGATTAAACCACTAAATATAGTTGAAATTATATCGTGTTTGGTGTCATTTTAATCAGAAAAGTGCCAGAAATAAGTTGTTGAAAGTCCCTTAAAAAAATAATGAAAAATAAAGAAGTTTTGTAGTAGTTCACACCGATATACCCGAGCCGGGATCAATCATCGCCACTCTGCGGTGTTCGCCGGCAGTGGAGCGGGTAGGCACTGTATAAATTCTGAGTAGAAAGTCGCAGAAAAATATCGCGACTTTACTGTATTTCCAAAATTTTCTTTACCCGTAGTGTCTAGGTTTGTCTAGACATCGTGTCTGGGTTTGTGTTACGATCGGGTTTGGCATGCTTGGCCCTTGAATTAGTTACGGACTTGGGTACGGTTGAAAATTAAGTTTCTTGTTTCGTATTAGGAAAACAAATCAGCCGTACCTCAGTGAATGACAATTAACGCATCGCAGACCCACACTCAGCGGAAAGGTGACACCAATTTTGTAGATTGATCTCTGAACAAGGGATCTTTGTGCAGCGTCATACGAGGCTTGCGTGAAAAATGAAATCACAGATTTGGTAGACGTTCTACAGATTTTGAATTACGCCCCGAACTGGTTATTGGTCCCCTTTTTATCTCTACCAAAGAAATTATCTCTTCCCGAGCTTAGGTAGGGAATTGCAGGAGAAATAGGATTTAGAACTTTAAGATCTTTCGAGGGAGTCGTACGGATCTTGTACAAAGACATTCTAAATCGTAGAACGCTACGTAGCTTCTTTTTAGAACAGTATTAACCTTGAATTGTGAAGTTAAACTGTGGAGTGAACTGTGACCTTTCTTATGAACTTTTCTTATAGACTTTTCTTATGAACTGTTCTTATAAGCTCTTCTTATGGACTTTTCTATGAACTTTTCTATGGACTTTCCTATGAACTTTTCTATCAACTTTCTTATTCTTATTATAGACTTTTCTTATGAACTTATATATAGACTTTGCTCGTGAACTTTTCTTATGGACTTTTTTATGAACTTTTCTATGAGCTTTTTCCTATGGACTTTTCTTATAAACTTTTCTTATGATCTTTTCTCATGAACTTTTCTACGAACTTTCTTCTGGACTTTTCTTACGAACATTCTTATGGTCTTTCTTTTGACTTTTTCTTATGAACTTTTTCTATAAACTTTTCTTATGAACTTTTATTATAAACTTTTCGTATGAACTTTTTACTATGAATTTTTACTATGAACTTTTCTTATGAACGTTTCTCATGAACTTTTGAACCTTGGCCTTTCTAAGAGTTCATAATAATTGTTCTTGTGTTACGAATGTGGATACACAAGTTATTGTGCGAATCAGAGCGTTAATTGCCCCTGAGCCAGCGGCAATCTTGTACTGAACAACGCTCTAAACACGCAGTAAACAAATTCTTTTAACATGACAAAGAATATCAATTCATTGGGTACAACTTTAAGAAAAGTATGCGATTTTTAATAGAAAAAGAGATGCTCACGCTCCGTTTGTATTTCTTCTCGCACGCGCGCTATCCACAGTGTAGATACCTGTAGGTATTGCTTTCCAGGGGGTGGCTATTCCGACGCCGACGTCGATTGACTCCGCCGCGCCGCCAGAATTTCATTTCACACTTTCCCCGATGCTTCTCGCGTAGACCTGTCCTGCGTATAATAAGTTGCGATATCATAACGATACCATGTTCGGGAAATTGAAATGCAACACACGGAACGAAGGTGAATGTAAATAACTTGGCCATTATCGATTTGACAGAAATCCCGACGGACCGTGCCCTGTTGGATGTTTATTGGTCGAAAACTTTCCTCGACATTGTCTACATCCACGACCAAATCCTAGGAACAAAACCTTCTTCGCTTCTGCGTCTGATTCGTAGTGAAAATACATTCGAAATGGCAAACGTCTTCGGAGCCGTTTTTCCGTTTAGCCGTTTCAAGTTTTCGAATAAGTGTAGGTAGATTGTGGTACGTGCATTTTAAAAGAAATTACAACAGTTTAAACTTCCTAGGGACATATGAGTTTCAACATTATCAAGGTACAGACATTCTTTGCTTCTCCACTTAATTGCTGGGGTAAAAGCATTCTAAATTAAAAAGTACCTTAGAACTTGTTCAAAGTAGAAGTTTCAGGCTTCCGAATGAGTCTAGGTAGATTGTTGTACGAGCATTTTAAAAGAAATTACAACAGTTTAAACTTCCTAGGGATATATGAGTTTGAACATTTTCAAAGAAAAGACATTCTTCGCTTCCCCGCTTAATTGCTGGTGTAAAAGCATTCTAAATTAAAAAGTACCTTAGAACTTGTTCAAAGTAGAAGTTTCAGGCTTTCGAATGAGTCTAGGTAGATTGTTGTACGAGCACTTTAAAAGAAAATACAATAGTTTAAAGTTACTAGGGATATATGAGTATCGACATTATCAAGATAAAGACATTCTTTGCTTCTCCACTTAATTGCTGGTGTAACAGCGTGGTTTAGAACGCGTTCAAAGTAGAAGTTTCAAGCTTGAGAATGAGCCTAGGTAGATTCTTGTACGAGTTTTTGTTACGAATTTACAACAGTTTAAACTTTTAAGGTCATCCAACGTCAAAAATTTTCAAGAAAGAGAGGTTCTTCGCTTGTCCGCTTAAGATAACTAGTGCTTTAGGACTCGCTAAAAGTAGAAATTCCAAGCTTTACAATGTGCCTGGGTAGATTATTGTACGCGTTCTTTTAGCAAAGTTACACTATGTTGAAATTACTAAACTTTGCAGACAGTTCAACTTGCAAAATTTTCAAAGAAAGACTTTATTTTCTCGTGGATTTCTAATGGGTAGATATTCTAAATATAATATTTGATATTTTATTTATAAAATATTTGATATTTCATTTATTTCTAAATAAAAAGGTTTTTAAAATAAAATGAACATTGATGCGTTGTTGATATTTTTCCGCAAAATTGAATCGTATCGAACGTCCAGCAACGTTGACCTGAATATTTTTATTAAATAATTCCAGTATCACAATATTTGCGAAGGTTCAAGGCTGAAAATTTTTCGACGGCAAATATTTTAACCACCGAATAGAGGCGCGTGGTCTCATATATGTTGGTGTTTCATTTCCGGCTGATAGTTCGTTCATAGATAACAACTTCCGCGTTACAGGCGGCGTTTTTATTGAACCATAATTTTGTTCAGCGTCACTATGAAAACATGACCTAGTTCAGAACCAACAAATTAAAATAAATTAAAATTAACTCTTAAATACGGCTTAAAAAGAATCACTCGATAAAACCTAATAAAATAAATATTGTTCGGTCGAATTCGACTATTTTTTAAGGTCTTTTTACTTGAAGAGTGTTTTTCTAAAAGTATTGGTTCTCAGGATTGTTGTGTGATGGTTTTTTAAAATATTTTTATAGTGAATTAAAATCGATAGACTATATCACGCGGGGAGGTTACGTAGATCCAGAAGAATGACGAAAGAATCTGTTGAAATCTGGGATCAAAGTGATGGAACTTTGATCCCGGGATTCCCCGGCATCGTCCACGTGCGCCTGTGTTTGAAAAATATATACATATCCTCGCTCCTGACTGTGTCGATGCACTACGGACGCGCAGGCTCTATCCGTGGTCTTATGAAAACAAGCTTCCTTGATTCGGAAATTGAAATTTTTGCTATATGAATTTTACCGCAATATAGTCTCAGAAGAAAGTGCAATTTTGTGGAAGTGTACATTTATACTGTGATCGCATAAATGATATTAGATGATTAAAATAACTATCGGAAATTTTAAATGGTGAACGTGTTCAAAGAATTTCTGTTATTTCCCACTCATTAAAATGATTAGAGAAAGAAACGCTTATTATTATTAATGAAGTAATTTTCATAAGCCAGAATATGCATTAGATTTAAAGTTATAAATAAACTGATTCCTGTAAGGATCCCCATTCATTAAAATTCTTAACACACAAGAAATTATCCCATTCACAAAAAAGAACAACGCATCGCATTAAAACTTTACCTGCTTGTTCGTGTGGGTTTTGAGGAAGGTATCCAATTTTTTTCAAACAAAACCATCCCCTCACTGCCACCCTATAAATCATCCATCCTCGGATTCCGGTGACTCGTTAGCTCCCGAAACCAAGCAAGCGACATAAGTTCCTCGGAAAGGAACGAAGCAATAGTAGTCGGGTCACGGACGGCAAGTTTAAAATTAGAATTCCATGGAGATGGTAATTGCATGCATCAACGAAGAACAGTGATCGTAGGAAACTTTTAATTTGGCCATTGAATTAAACGAGCGCTGCGTTTAGGGGTGCGTGGGTGTGCGTACACACGTTTGCAACACGTCGGGAACAATTCGATACCGATCCGCGATATCGATCCGGAACAAGAGATACGTTCGCGAGTTGTACGGGATCACTTTTAAAATTCGAAAAAACTGCGTTTTCGCCCGAAGAAAAAAGGAAAAACAATCGAGATCTGGGAGAGGGCGCAGGGGCGGGAAATTGCGCGCGAGGAGCTTTTAATTCCCTCGTTCCATTCAATGTGAATTGCTCTGCCATGCCGGCACGGCGCGGCGCGGCGTGCACGTTCGCGCAGCCGTTTATGCACGCATGCACGTGTAAACGCGGTCTGATGCACACACGGCTGAATACGCCACTGTCTTGACTGTTCCCGAATGACGAAATGAAATTCCCCGCGAAAGAGAGGAAGTGTACTTTTCCTGGAATATTGAAGGCAGTCCGCGGAAAATTTGGGATAGTAAGATAGTCTTGGGACCGTGTTTTCGAGTATTATTTAGTAGTTTCGTTGATGACTACACACTGCTACGTTGTTATGAGTGGGCTACTGCTCTCGACAAGGTGTAGAAAAATGTTCAACTCAAAAGAAGATTTAATTTATGTCAGCTTCGAGTATTTATAATAACTAGACTGCAGATCTTTATGTATTTATCGCCTCTGAAAATGTTCAAAAAATGCTATAATATAAAATTCCACAGAATTTCGTACAATTTTTATTTATTTCAGTTCTGCAAAGCCATAACTCCGTCAGAAAATGCTGTATCGATATCGTTAAACAAGGGTTTGAAAGCCTGAAACCTCTAGTCTCAGATGCTCTGTTTCAAATTGTTGCTATGTTGGTTTCTTACAAATTTATAGCGAGATAAAGACAACATTGACGGTTAACAAAAATTTGGTGAAACTTTGGAACATCACACGGGGAGCAACAAATTTTTTTGATAAATCGCGTTAACATCATTTGGAAGGGCTATCTTTCCTGTGTAAATTGTGAGGTTGTTGAATATCGTGCCATTTTTTTTATTCGAGTTATTCAACATTGAAGTAAATATGGGCTTTTTAACATTAACTGGATCCAGAAACCGAAAAAATCATCGTAGAATCTTGTGCAAAAAAGCAATAGAAAGAGCGTTTCATTCTTTTCAAGGCACTCGTTTTGTTTTTTCAATTTCATTAACATTTCGATATACCAGGTGTTTCTGAAAATATGCTTAAAAAATGCACAATTTCCATTTTGATTTGAAATCGGCGTGAAAAAATATACGGGAAATGATATATAGCATGTTAAAAAAAAATTTGTCCGCGCCTGGTACTGGAGAAACCACATTTTCTTGAAATTCTACATGTTTAACGAATTTTTTCAACGTTAAAAAACATTCGTACCATAATCTCCCTACCTTTCCCATATTCTCCAAGGTTTCAGCTTTAATTTTAAAAAAATTTCATCGCTCTACCTCATTTCTATCGAAAGTTCTTTGATTTTGAATCGAGTTTGGTCCATATTTTCCACTGTGGGCCGACGCGGCGCGGCTCAGAGATGTCAGGCAGCCGCTGTACGTGGCGCGCTAATTTCTGCGAAGTACTAACTTCAAACACAGCTGCCATAGGTAAAAAATTTGTCGCAGCGAGTTCATGGGGTACTCAATCGAATCGGCAGAATCTCTGCTTCAATCTGACGTTCGGATCATGGTATTACGATCATTTCTCGCCGAGATATAGCGAGTTAAAGGAAAAATGGAAATTGTTTGGAGCTTTCTGGTGCCAGTTAAAGTTAAAAAGCCCATATTTACTTCAATGTTGAATATCTCGAATAAAAACAATCGCACAATATTCAACAACCACACAATTTACAGAGGAAAGATAGCCCTTCCAAATGATATTAACGCGATTTATCAAAAAAATTTGTTGCTCCCCGTGTGATGTTCCCAAGTTGCACTAAAGTTTTGTTAACCGTCAATGTTGTCTTCATCTCGCTATGACTTTGTAAAAAACCAACATAGCAACAATTTGAAACAGAGCATCTGAGACTAGATGTTACAGGTAGGGATGGGATCAAGTTCAATATGTACTCACGAATCCGAGTCAAGTTCAAGAACCAAGTTTCATTTCATGGGTTTCGATTACTACTTAAAAGCAATAAAAGTTTCAATGATTATACTTGAAAAGTATTAATTGTGTACAAGTAGTTATCGAACATCGGAATGAGTACAAACAAGTTTCGAAAAGATACTTATAAGTACTTCGACGTTGAAAGTAATCGAAACTTTCACAAGTAGTACTCGAATCTTGGAAATCAAAACTGGATATGTAGTAGGTTTTAAGCACTTTCTTTATTAAATTCGTAACTATTTAGGTATAATATTTCATTTACAATACTTGGTTTTATCCTACTTCTTTTTTTATCCATGATATTTTCTGCTTTTGAAAAAACTCTTTCTGAAGGTACAGAAGTGGCCATTATACAAAGATAGTCACGTGCAATTTTTGATAAAATGGGGTACTTGATTGAATTTTCACACCAAAATAATAACGGGTCTTCTTTGCGTTCTAAATATTGTGATTTTAGATAATTTTCCGCTTCTAACAAAGCAGATGATCAGATAGGTATCGTATTATTTGTAATTGCTATTTCATTGTCAAAGGATGACCAAATTGATAATTCGCTATTGTGCCGATTTTCGGACATCTGCGTCTGTGAACTATCACATGTTGTAGATGAATTATCATTATTAATATAATTACTGGCTATATCAGTCAAGGCATCCCGTACTCGAGGGATAGATTCATCTTTAGAGGAAGCTAATGTTTTGAATCGTGGATCGTGGATAATACAGTTAACATATACAAATGATTGTTCTCGACATCACCTAGATAATGTTCGGTATAATATATCAGTTTTTGTCGCAAAGTACATTCCAAACATGTAAACATGAAGCATGTAAAATTATGAGCCCCGTTTTCTCTCTCATCTGCACAACGTGTTTATAAAAAAAAGTAAACAGACGCCGCGCCGGAACAGCCTTACGCCTTACGTTGCCACGGAGCGTGCAAGACAAAATTTCGAAAGTTTCGAAACTGTTCGACCAAGATTTGAGTATACTTGCAAGTATTATTTACATTTACCACAGTACTTGTAAAGGGTTCGAAACTGTCTGGCAAAGGTTCGAGTATACTTGGGAGTACTATTTTTTTTCGAAGTACTTATAGTTCGAATTCCATCAATCAAGGTTCGAACCTGTTTGCGAGGTACTTGATCCCATCCCTAGTTTCAGGCTTCGATACGGTAATTTTTGACGGAGTTATGATCACGTAAAGTGGGAGCAATTTTTCGGGTTCGCACAAGTGATCCGTTAATTCTTTTGAGGAGTGTATTACTGAATATCAAATTTTTATTTTTTCCACTCTCTTAGAATTTACCTAGAAAATTTGAAAATTGCATAAACATTCGCAGTCTTCTAACAACTAAACAATTAATTTAAACAGTGCTTTGAGGAACATACAGAAACATTTTCCGATTATCAGATTAGTTCGTGGCCGGGCCACAATAATTTATTCGAGAAAAGTGCAGAAGCCATCCTTTATGATTTTTTGCAGTTAAACGGTTGAATATAAATTGATGAAATTTGTTGTACATTCAAACAATACTTTGAGGAACATATAGAAAAAGTTGTAGCCCAGAAAATTCACTGTTTGACAAAGATATGAACATTTGATCGATCCACTTCGATCTAGATTGCATATTTTTAAATTTTTCTGCAAAAGTCTGATTCTTCTAGCTTCAGGAGTTATCGAATGTCGATAATTACTGTACCACCCTGTATGTGATCTGTATATATAATCTCTTGGCTTTAATATACGTATATATGTCAGACGCATAAACAGTCACGTACAATATTACTGGTTAGAGGAATCAAATTTCCGTTACTTCGATCCTGGGTTTCCCTGATCCTATCACCTTACTGGCAAAGTTGAGGATTATATAGCCAGCAGTGTAGAGATATACCGAGTACCTGCCGCTTCCATACTGCACGTATATGTTGTAGAAAATCATCCCTAAATTTAAAACTCGAATCCTCGTGCTTCATAGTAAATTTGCACAATATTCCATTTAATTTTTGAGAATTAAATAGCAAATATGTCGATGCTTAACTGTAAATAAAATATTTGCTTATTAATTGTGACTACAACATTTAACTATCGTAATTATATGTAGTATGCAATTACCAATCATAATTCAAATATTTGTTCACCAATTGAAACGGAAACACAATTAAAATACAATATTTTGTTGTCAATTGCATTTCTTCAATTATCAGTCATTTCAATTATTCATTTATCAGTCACATCAATTATTCATTTGTCAGTCACATCAATTATGCAGCCACCATTTGCAATTTTTAAGCTAACCTACATAAAATAACAATTGACCGAGATAATCAGTAATTTCATTTAGCGATTGGACCGATGATTCAATTAGGTAGTCCATCAAAGATTGGATTAATAATTAGTTTTGATTAGAGTTACTTTTGTCGTGGAATGAATATTTGATCTCACGTCGATCAATGATATTTTATTGATCGATACGAGAATGTAAGGGATTATTTCGGAGCAACTGATCGAAATTAGGATACGCTGGTAGCCTCGCAACATTCATTGCTCGAGCACATTATTAATAGCGCACTCATCTCTTCTGTGTACAACGAAACACTCGTGCAGAGGGCCCCCTTGGCAAGAAAATAGAAGAAATTTCCTATGGAAAATAGAAGAACGGTACACGTTTTACCCAGTTGATATCGGAGAAATTCTTACTCGCTTTTTGTCGATCGAGACCTGTATGTAGTTTCAGACGGAGCACGTACGTCTCCGTCTCGATATAAAGTAGCGTGTATCGATTCCTAGACGATTGGTTACTTCGAGTCCAAAAATGGGTTGGAATACTGACAAAGAATTCTTCTGGATTGTTAAAAATTTCAACAATTTTGCATACCTTCTCCGAAGAATTACTATACTTACGTGAGCCAAAAATCTCACTCGTTTATTCACTCAGTTGTTTAATTATTAAAAATGTTTAAAGAAGTCTTTTTACATTGATGAACAATCCCCTAATTGCAAGTAAAAATTGTTTGGATATAAATTGATATGTAGATCTTGTTGAATAATGAATTTTACGTGCTGAATATTTCTATATACCCTCTTCAAAGCATTTTTTAAATTAATGTTAAATGCTTTCGGCGCAACAGTTCAATCGTTTATTACTAATTATGAAGCAATTTTGCTAATAGAGATCGGTTTAACCAAGGTTAACAAAATTATGAATTACATTACACAATTTCCTAGTTGTTGCGAATCTTGTAATGGAAAGATTAGAAGAGAATTCTATTTTAAAACTGCCCTTTGAATTGGTTCTGTATAAAAGGTATGTTGATGATATAATCACATGTATAAAACCTGAACAATTGAAAATTTTGTTGGATACATTTAACAGCTTTCATGAAAGATTACAATTCACATATGAAATGGAAAGCAATTCAAGTCTAAGCTTTCTCGACGTGAGTGTAATTAGAACAGAAAGTAGGTTAAAAACGAATTGGTTTCATAAAACTAGCTGGTCGGGTAGATATCTAAACTTCTACTCGGTTCATCCTTTGCAACATAAAGTGGGCTTAATCAAAGGTTTGATCCTAAATTTCGACCCAACAATTTGCTGTTAATAAAAAATGTATTAAAACACAACGGTTACCCAGACAATTTTACGTCGAACATCGTCAAGGAACGTATTTTCGAATTATATCATCCTCTTTTGGTTGAAAAACGAAAGGAAGATAGATTTAAAAGAACTGGTCCAATCAATTGGAAAAATACCGTTGTTATACCTTATGTTGAGAACATTTCAAATGACATAAAAAGGATCTTTCGAAGAGTAGGAATTCATACAATTCTCAGGATACCACGTTATCTTAAAACCTTGTTTCCACCGGTTAAAGACAAGCTACCACGTTTAGAAAGTTGCAATATTATATACTCAATACCCTGCTTGTGATGTAGTCAAGTATACAGGGTGTCCCAAAATTCTCGAACTTCCCGGAAATGGGAGGTTCCTGAGATCATTTGAAGCGATATTTTCCTTTGCAAAAATGTTATCCGCGGCTTTGTTTAGGAGTTATTAACGAAAAACACGGACCAATCAGAGCGCGACCTAGACGCGAGTCGGCACAGTCGGCCAACTATATATACATGGTGTTTGTATATTGGACAAACGTCCAGAAACTTGAAAACTAGTATCACAGAATATAAGCATAATATTTTTTTACCTCCACTACAACATACTGCATTGACGAAACATTCACTTGAAATGGATCATAGATTTGATTTTGAGAACGTCAAAATTATTGACAAAGAAGAATATTTACATCAAAGACTACTATTGGAAACTATTCATACGATTAAACATCGCAGCGTAAATCTTATGTATGAGACACCTAAGATACATGAATATTACGCAACATTACTAAACCAGTAATGTTCTACGATAAATTTTTCCAATAAACCTTACTTTTGTCATTATCTAAAAATTTTGAACTAGCTGTTTCTCACATACAATTAACTGTATCGAACTGATTCCAATAAAAGTTGAACGTTAATAACGGTTTACCATCAAGGTATATTCGTAACAGTGGATTTAAGAACATACTATGACCTTTCAAATTTACCGCCTTATATCGATAGATGTAACCTAGATCGTTTTCAATACGTTCTTACATCAGTGTCTTTGCAACAAGCATGTCCGACGAACGTAACACAGCGTGCCACACAATTATTATAAATTTATTTTCCCCAAAGCAAGCGAGTGAGTTTTTATGGACACTATTCCTTATATTCAATCACTTAATAGTTTTTGACATTATTATAACATATTTACTTTACAGACGCGATTCAAATAAATCTTGAAAAGGATCCAAACTAGGATCGAAACGTTGATTTTGTTTGATAATTAGCAAAATTGCTTCATGATTAGTAATAAACGATCGAACCGTTGCGCCGAAAGTATTTAACATTTATTCTGTAAATGTATGCAAAATTTCATTTCTTTTTACAATCTGTTGTTGCATTCTTAAAAATTCTTAAAGGAGTCCTGTTTATATAGATGTCTCTATGATTTGTTAAATATAAATGATTATATCTTTGTAAAGAATTAATCCTCTGGACTGAAAATTTGTTGTATACCATCTTAAAAGCACTATCGTAAAATACAAAAAATTTCACAAAAGTTCACAAGCAACTGTTTAATTATTAGCAATCCTTGAAAATAGCCTGCTTGATCTGATCGATACTCTAACTAGCTTATATGTACATTGATCTTGTGGACTGTACATGTATAAGCCATTGTAACTTGTTAACAAATGAATTCTCTAGGATAAAAATTGTGCTATGCGATCTTCAAACCCTTGCTCGCAGTAAAAGTAAATTATGTTATCGCACTCAACATTATTACAAGTCGTATGTTTGCGACTGGGTATGCACCTGAGGACCGAGCCAAAGAAAAATGAAATGACATGTCTGCTGCAGTTGTGTGTGCAACACCACGTTCCTCTGTTACTCTAAATATAATTTAGTGAATGCAGATGTCCAAAGTATTCGATCAATTTTCATAAAATCCTATATACCCGTAAATTTTTGAAAATTTTCTAACAACTAATACCACTTACTAAGTTACGTTACGATTAATCAAATATTTACCTAACAAATGAAACAATTATAAACTCGTCCTAATAATATAAATAAATTAAAAGTCCTTCCCCTTCATTGTCAAATTAAAGTGCATGTTACTAGGAGGATATGAAATTGCAGTGAGCCATTGCAGAACGAAAGTACTTTTTGCTTTCTATACTGCTTTATCAAAACAGTTTGCATTAATACTTAGGGTAATACTATAATAAGGTACTTTGAAGTTATTCCAACAATAAAACACTACCATAGCTTTTAAACAAATAGTAATCGGCCAAAGGCAAAGGCAAGTTTACTGAAATAAACAGAATTGAGCTAAATAATTTATGCAATTTACTGAAAATACTTATTGCTGCATTTCTATTGTAATCGTGGACATTTTTATATCCAATTTACCAAGATGTTGATTATTGGACGGCAAACACCAATTCCCAAAAACAAAAGTACACTATCGCTCACTGAAGTTTGGCCAAGAGAGTAAAATTTTTAAATATAATAATTTAAAACATTTCGCTCGCTTCAAGAAAGTTTATATTATTACATAGTAATCTTAAATAACCTTTCTACATAACTAATGAGGGTTTTTCGAAGAAACATTGTAATAAACATTATTATCGTATTACGTACGGCTATTCGGCCATTTGCTTCTTGTAGCCTACGTTTGACCGTATTCACGGAAATTGGGTGTTTCCGTCCGCGATTAAATTCACTCGCTATTTCAGGTGCGGTTTTGCCGCGATTTCGTTTGCTTATCGATCGACGATATCGATCCTCTGCTGGTGTAGTTATTCTGGACGGTCTTCGACGTGTACGATCTTCTAATTCGCCTATATCTCGAAATCTAACTCCGCGACAACACACTCCGCGACAAAAAGATAGCACACTATCAAATTTTCTTAATTTTCGAAAATACATATAGTTGAATAACTACAGTTCTCGTATTATACCGGGTGTCCCAGCCTACCCGTACCACCCATTTATAATCTAGAAAATATGGTATTTTCAAAAATTTAAAATGTTTCTTTTATAAATCAGATGCGCTCTATCAAATGGTGACATTTTTAACTTCCGGTTTCGGCCGGAAATAGATGATTGAGACCGGCAGTTACATTTTTCAAATGGAACATGGTATTTTTTATTACGGATCCGGATTCTATGCGAAAAAACAAGAAACTTTTGTCTGAAATATTTTTTCAAAAAATGTCATTTTATGTCTTTTAAGTAACCTTCAAAATGAGTCTTGGCGAAATAATGTTTTCACTATCTGTGTAATATAGCCCAATTTTTTTATTCAAGCAATGAATTTTAATCAATAAAATATTTTCCACTTTGTTCGATGATCTTTTGCCATTTTTCTGGGTTATGTCGAGAGCAAATAGTGAAAACATCTTTCCTCCAAGACTCATTTTGAAAGGACATAAAATGACATTTTTTTTAAAAAATGCTTCAGACGAAAGTTTCTTGTTTTTTCGCATAGAATCCGAATCCGTAATAAAAAATGTCATGTTCCATGTGAAAAATGTAACTTTCGGTCTCAATTACCTATTTCCGGCCGAAACCGAAAATGAAAAATATCACTATTTGATAGTTTCTACCAATGTTACCATTTTACGAGATCCATATTTTTACTCTGAAATTCTAAATGCATATAATTGACAGACATTGACAGAAGCTACTATGAATAAGGTCAACAGAACTCAGAAATGCATTCTTGCTAATGCATATGTAGTCTTATCAATACAACGTACTAGTAAATACAGTATTACGAAACGTTAAATATATTTCTATTCTTGTATGACTCTGAAGACTATATTATACTATCTGGTTGAACTCGTCTTAATGCCAGCTTTCATTTGATGTAAAAAAAATATGTAGCATTTCATTTAAAAAAAAATGAAGGTCACCTTTGTTTCTAGAAAAATATTAAAAATAGAAATAATTGAGATACGCTATCATATTGCTAGTAAAATATGCTACAACTTCCTCCTGTTCGGTTTTTTTTCTAGAGTTTATTGTTTACGGGAAAAACCCTGGTACAAATTATCGCGAACACCCTGTATAGGTTTACGGTTAAAGGGATCTACTCACGATCAAGCATTTTGCGCAACATGATTGATTGTGAATGATATTGATTGACTAATTGCGCAACCTGTTGCGTAAAATCAGAATTTCCTGATATTTTGTGCACAACAAACGGGTTGCGCAACGATGTGTACTATGAATGGCAACGTTGCACAAATTTTGTCAGGCGAGTCTCATCACTGCAGATGTGTGTGTACCTGCCTGTCTATCTGTGTGTCTGATTTGGAATTGAGCAATATCATGCTGCACAATAACTATTGCACAACATGATTGATTGTGAATAGGCTCTCTACGTCGAAAACGTAAACCGTAGTGCTTACTGCTGCGTCAAAATAATAGCACAAAGTCAAATTTATGTGTTCGCAGCAGTGTCGCCAGGTCGCTAGCAATCGAGGGGAATCAAGTACCCCCTCTCTGATGACCAGTCCAGTCTACGGCACGGGCACCAGTGTCGCCAGCGCCGCGCACGCGCAACGTGTCACATATTACACTACTCTGGTCATCAGAGAGGGGGTACCTTGTATTCCCCTCGAGTGCTGGTTTGGTCACTTTCTGGCGACTCTGGTTCCCAGTTAGCGTCAAGACGTCAAAGTGTTCAGGTCAACAACTATTTAATATTGTGCGTGTTTCAGAATTGAAATATGTATTGTGAAATTTTCAACAATGGATCGCGGTAAAAGATTCACTGGTCCTGAAATGTTAACAATTCAAAATTTGCGCAAAGAAAATTGTTCCATTGCTGAAATTGCGAAACTGTAGAATCGTAGTCGCGAAATTATTTACAATTGCTTACAAAATGTAGACGAATACGGAAAAAAAGAGGGCAGGTCGTCCAACAGTGACAACTGATCGTCAACGGCGTGCAGTTTTAAGAACAACATCAAATATTGCTGCTACTGCGAGAGAAATTGCAGCAGAAGCTGCAGTAATGCACAACGTATTATAAAAGAATGTAAATACATAAAACGCCAAAAATTAATGCGTAAACCATCACTAACTAAGCAACACAAAGAAGCTCGTTTATAATTTTCTGATGAGTATGTTCATTGGAAGGAAAAATGGCGAAAAGTTATCTTTAGTGATGAGAAGAAATTTAAGTTAGATGGACTACCGTTGTTACTTCCACGATTTGCGTAAAGAACAAAAAATGTTATGCAGTCGATAATTCGGTGGTGGTGGAGCAATGGTGTGGACGGGAATTGGGTACTACGGAAACACGGAAATTAAGTTTATAAGTGGAAAAACGAATAGTGCAAAGGGCATTAGTGGATTCGACGACCAATTGGAGAGACATGCTGTAAAAATTGCAGGCACAAACTTTATTTATCAGCAAGATAATGCAAGTGTTTATACCGCGAAGATTGTAAAAGAATATCTTACACGGGAAAATATTGAAATTTTGGAGTGGCCAGCCAGGCCTCCAGATTTAAATATTATAGAAAATTGCTGGGCCTATTTAGCCAAATCGGTATATGTCGGCGGAAGACAATTTCGAACCCTCGACGAATTAAGAATCTGTAGTGAACGAAACTGGGTATCGTTAAGCAAAAATGTGGTTAAAAATCTAGTTCAAGTTATACAAACAAAAGGCGGAGTTACAAAATATTAAGACATTATTCTTTTTATACATACTATAGTTTATTTTTTAGTTATTTTAAGAAATGTGTGCTACCTTTTTGACGCACCGACTTTTCGTTTAATATCATATATTTTCCAATAAAATTGTTTCTTCTCGTAATAAATGCATAGAAACATATTGAAATAATTTGTTACTCTTATTACCCAGTATCCAGGTCACAAAAACGTCCCGTCGCTTAATAACCATAGCAGTTGAAGAAGCGACGTAAAACAATCATACAAAAGGTTACACACAATGTAATACTATACTACTTGAAAAGCTAAAAAACCATTTATTTATATAATAATTATTCCGTTTTGTCGATCGTAACGAATAAATAGAAATTAGTTTATGTTATCGGCGCACAGGTTCGATCCAAAATCAAAACAAAGTAATTTTGCAATTTAAAAGATTATTCTCAACGTTTCAATCCAAGTATGCATCATCTTCAAGAGAATTTTGCGTCTGAGAAATACTGGATTGAAACGTTGAGAATAATCTTTTAAATTGCAAAATTGCTTTGTTTTGATTTTGGATCGAACCTGTGCGCCGATAACATAAACTAATTTCTATCTATATAATGTGCTATCTTTTTGTAACGGAGTGTATGTGCTCCGAACAAATTCTTTTTGGTGAAAATCTGACCGAGGGCAATACGCTTGCGCGTTGCAAGGAGCCAACTCGGGAGCTAAATGAAATCAGAGGCAGGCTAGGGGGTGCGGGTGAAGGAAGTGAAGGTAGCTTGCAAGAACATAAAATCAACGGAAAGATAAGTTAACGGAATGTAGAAGGAAACGAGGAAATAGCCGTGTTGTTGCAGCAACCAGCCGTGGAATGACGCGGACAGAGTGCAGCAATTTCGTGCAATACCGCTGGAATACCGGGCGTTTCGGGAATGCGAATCAGCATTTCCCTGGTCGGCCGCATTGTCTACACCTCGATCTCCTTTTCCGTAGTTGAACCGCGTTTCCCTTGCATTCTTCAGATACGCTCGCTGCGAGAGATGCCCTCGTGAACTGTAGGGGTGGCGCCGCGCCGCGCCGCGTCGGGGGTGGCTTCGAGCGAAAGAGTAAAGAAAGGGGGTGGATAAAACGGAAAATGATGAACTGAGGGCGAAGGGTATGAGTGCGAAAGAAAGAGGGGCAGAGGGGAAGAAAGAAAAAATCTAAGGAGGAGCGAAAGGGAAAAAAGAAAACAATGACAGATCAAGAACAATTATATCAATTATTTTAATGTATTAAAATTGAAACATTGTCGTTTTCAATTATTTCTGATCAATGTTGTTCACTCTTCGATTATTTGTTTAGTTTTCATTTGATTCGATCATCTTGTCGATGATCTGCAAACATTTTAATTGTTTTTCATTTCCGGTTATTTCCGCAATAATTTCCCATGATTTCGATTCACTTAAATAATTTCTTCAGTACTGTTCAAATATCCCTATTATTTGTACATTTATTCAATCATTCTTATGGTGCTGAATTATTTTTCAATCGCTTCGATTCTTTGAGAGAGAACAAGCGAAAGAAAAAAAGCAAGGTCTATGTCTATAAAATGGATTGCAAATATCTTTTTTGGAATGATCCTCGTGTATAGTGATTCAGCAGATTCGCACACATTGCGTCAGAATATCGTTTCACCTATGCAATGACCACAGCTACTGACCACTCAGCAAAATCGCTAACAGTCGGCTCTGGATCTGATCCAGATCTGTACGAATTTATACTACGTATAAAATTCAAAAGTTTCCCCCAATTTTGATCATACCCTTATGATTAAAAATAAAAAATATAATCGATCTGCATTGTCTAAATCTATACAAAAAACTTAGTCGAAAATAAAGAAAGAACTTTTTTAGACTTTAGAATTCGAGAAAAACGTATTTGGAAATCACAAATTCTCGTACAAGAAAGTCTGATTCCACATTCTTCGTGAAGAATCGCCCTATATCGATTGTTATATTATACACCTTAACAATTAATAATTTATTTTGTCAAATCAAAAACATAGACGACAGATTAAACTGCGGAATTTAATTTTCAAAAAATGAACCAAAGTTATAGAATAAATATTTTTCGCAGGATGCTCCCTTTCCAAAAACAAAATGAGCTTCGAGGAATCTTTGAACTAGATTTGGTTGAAAATGACGCGTCGCGCGTCGCACGAAATAATTGGTCGTACATTTTCGAATCAGGTTTTCGCACAGAATCAGACCGTGCAGTTCAATTCCAACTTCTGTACGCATACAGCTCGTTTGGCTCATTTTAATAGTGAAACACGGTTATGGAAGACGTTCTACACGATGTTAACCACTCACGCAAAGTTAATTCGTCGTGCCAGGTGTCTCGCGACGTCCACTATTATTCTGTAGACAACGAGCACGTTCAGCGTCCTCTGTAGTTCCAAAGTTAGGCGACTTGACACAGCAGAGATATTTTTCAAAAGAGAATTGAAACTTTTAGTGCGCACACATGTTCTATACTGGCAGGCGCGAGTCCAAAAGTACTATAGTGTGTTGATAAACTGTGAGCCAATGGTAATGAGAGAAATAAATGGTGAGTTGGGCATGAACACAAAATTGGAGTTCGCCTAATTGAGATGCGATTTGAGGACAGTTTTGCTATTTCAAGAATTTTGTGTTATAATTTGTTAGAACCGCTTCTTAGGTAATTTTAATGCACAATATTATTTCGATTATTTTTGATGTTCAGACGCACCTGCAATATTTTGACGTTCTCTTTTTCATGACTTGTTTATGTAGATCTTGTGTATGTACATCTTCCGGAAGGATAAAAATATGTCATTTTACTTAATCTGCTTTTTAACTGTCGGATAGTGGAATATTTGACAGTTGGACAGGAGACTGAACTGGGTCGTTTAGACGGACGATAATGCTCATTATTTATCGATCACCGAGTAATCTTCCCCACCGCGTTGCATCGTGGGTTGTCCAATCTTGTTCTGAAATAAAGTTTGCTGTTAGGAGTTGCTAAATCACATAATTTAATAGGTTAACGTTCTCATTATTTCTATTAAAACACCCGTACGTGGTTTGTCATTGAGGCATACACATTTGTCAACGATTTGACTGTATCCCCAAATTATTAGGACAAAGAAAACTCAAAAAGTCTAAAAAATAAATTATCATACACCCGTGCATTCTAAACTAACTATATGATTTTTTTATTATGCTACTGCAAAATTGTGTGTCATAAAACTTTAGTGTACTCTTATTTCAGCATTTCACCTTCATTTACAAATTTTTTGATGAAGCAAAAATCGAAATTACATTTGCTACGAACGAGCAAAGATAATACTGTAAAGGAACCTAACACTCTAATACACTCCTCAACAGAATTAAGGGATCACTTCTGCGAACCCGAAAAATTGGTCCCATTTTACGTGATCATAACTCCGTCAAAAATTGCCGCATCGATATCGTTAAACAATAGTTTGAAAGCCTGAAACCTCTAGTCTCAGATGCTCTGTTTCAAATTGTTGCTATGTTGGTTTTTTACAAAGTTATAGCGAGATGAAGACAACATGGACGGTTAACAAAAATTTTGTGCAACTTTGGAACATCACACGGGGAGCAACAAATTTTTTCGATAAATCGCGTTAATATAATTTGGAAGGGTTATCTTTCCTGTGTGAATTGTGTGGTTGTTGAATATTTTGCAATTGTTTTTTCGAGTTATTCAA
Organism: Lasioglossum pauxillum; assembly: GCA_933228785.1. NCBI lineage: Eukaryota > Metazoa > Arthropoda > Insecta > Hymenoptera > Halictidae > Lasioglossum > Lasioglossum pauxillum. Next base: position 23,462,705 of record OW121699.1, read on the forward strand.
CATTGAAGTAAATATGGGCTTTTTAACTTTAACTGGCTCCAGAAAGCGAAAAAATTATCGTAGAATCTTGTGCAAAAAAGCAATAGAAAGAGCGTTTCTTTCTTTTCAAGGCACTCCTTTTGTTCTTTCAATTTCATTAACATTTCGATATGCCAGGTGATTCTGAAAATATGCTTAAAAAATGCACAATTTCCATTTTTCCTTTAACTCGCTATATCTCGGGAAAAATGATCGTAATACCATCATCCGAACGTCAGATTGAAGCAGAGATTCTGCCGATTCGACTGAGTACCCCATGAACTCGCTGTGACAATGTTTTACCTATGGCAGCTGTGTTTGAAGTTAGTGCTTCGCAGAAATTAGCGCGCCACGTACAGCGGCTGCCTGACATCTCTGAATACGCTACCGCCGCGCCGCACAGTGGTCCCGATCGAGAAATTCAGTGACATTTCGTTATAACTTTTGAACCATTACAGATATTGCAATGAAATTTTCACTAAAAATATTTAAAAAATAGTCATTTTTAATTATAGATAATTAAATATTTTTTGCATTTGTTAAACAATATTTATTAATTAATTTTCATTCATACTTTGTTATTGATAATAAATTTGTTTACATATAAGTTCACAAACTATTTTTTGTAATAATTTATAATAAAAATTTTTTCGTCCATACCGAGAAGTTCTGTGATACTGCCACAGCTTTTGAATCGTAAAAGTTATTCTGATGAAACTTTCACTGAAAAATATGAAAAAATAATCACTTTTTAATGATAAATAATTTAATACGTTTAGTGTTTGTTTAATTATTTTTAATAACATTTTACTTACTTTACTGGCTGATTTACTTAAATCTATGCAAGTATCAATTCTGCAGCTTCTTGATCTAGCGGACTTTTCTTTTTATTTTGTGATTTTACTCTTATAGCAGCATATAATAAACAATTGACTGTAGGCTACAATCAAAACAGTCCGCTCGCACGCGCGCGATGTTCTTCGCGTCTCGCACAATCCTGGCGCTCGACGCAGCGATGGATACACTTGAATCACTAATAACTTGCGTCGATGGACGATGTTGGTAGTAAATCGTGCATAAGTATATAGGGAAAAGTGTACTGAACATTGTACAATTTGTAAACATGCGGTACTAATTGGAACTCAAAAGATATTCCGTATCAAAGATGAAGAATTTTGACAATTTCCGGGCCTTCACTGTACATTATTTTTTAAATACATTATTTAAATTAATTTTAAATTGTCAGTGTAAATATTTATCGTAATGGAATTCTCTTCATTTTAAAAGAAGAACAGAGAAAAAATATTAAACAAGTGTGTCAGGGCATCCAGATAAAGATAAGTATCTTTTTTCTGCGAAACAGGCTATTTTCAAAATGCCCAACTTTAAGTGTTCGTCGCGATTACAATTTTAATTATATTTTATTAATTTCTTTATTTTCGAGATAGATGGATATTTATGAAGCAATACAAACTTTGTACATGTCAATATGAGAAAGTTCATTTTTCGACAAAATGTCACTGAATTTCTCGATCCGGACCACTGTGCGCCGCACAGTGGGGAAAAGTGACTTGCCTCGCTTCAAAAAGGAATAACTTTCGATAGAATTTTTTTTTAAATTAAAGCTGAAACTTTGCAGAATATGGGAAAAATAGGGAGATTACGGTACGAACGGTTTTTAACCTTGTGAAAATTCGTTAAACTTTCACAATTTCCAGAAAATGTGGTTTCTGCGTTACCACGGGCAGAAAAAAATTTTTTTAATTTTTGCTATATATCATTTCCCGTAGATTTTTTGACGCTGATTTCAAATCTGGTCTCAAAATTTGTCTACGACGTCAGAATTTTACAAGAAATCGATTTTTGTGAACGAATTGTTTAACGAATTTTCTCAAGGTTATAAAACGTTCGTACCATAATCTTCCCATTTCCCCATATTCTACCAAGTTTCAGCTTTAATTTTAAAAAAATTTCATCGCTCTACCTCATTTCTATCGAAAGTTCTTTGATTTTGTCTCCGATTTGGACGAAAGGTCCCACAGTGTGAGGCGTTCCATGGGATACGGCGCACAGTGAAACTTACGCCTCACAGTGTGGGACCTTTCGTCCAAATCGGAGACAAAATCAAAGAACTTTCGATAGAAATGAGGTAGAGCGATGAAATTTTTTTAAAATTAAAGCTGAAACTTGGCAGAATATGGGGAAATGGGAAGATTATGGTACGAACGTTTTATAACCTTGAGAAAATTCGTTAAACAATTCGTTCACAAAAATCGATTTCTTGTAAAATTCTGAAGTCGTAGACAAATTCTGAGACCAGATTTGAAATCAGCGTCAACAAATCTACGGGAAATGATATATAGCAAAAATTAAAAAAATTTTTTTCTGCCCGTGGTAACGCAGAAACCACATTTTCTGGAAATTGTGAAAGTTTAACGAATTTTCACAAGGTTAAAAACCGTTCGTACCGTAATCTCCCTATTTTTCCCATATTCTGCAAAGTTTCAGCTTTAATTTAAAAAAATTCATCGCTCTACCTCACTTTTATCGAAAGTTATTCCTTTTTGAAGCGAGGCAAGTCACTTTTCCCCACTGTGCGTCGCACAGTGGGCCAGATCGACGCGTTAGCTGTTCATGAGCTAAAAAATCGAAGTCCTCATATCGATTTTTAACGTATGTACGATATTTCTTAAATGTCCATTACATTCAAAAACGATAATATTAATTAAAGTTATTAAAAACTCTCGTTATAATAAGCGTTCAAAGATTAAACTTTTTCAGATACGATTTATTACCGAAAAAATTCCTTTTTTTCATAACGATGTCCTGGAAAACCTACTAAAGATTAAGTGCCCAATTTTTTTTTGTATGAAGAATGTATATCTATGTTGAGAACGCACCAGGAACTAAACATTAATGTTCATAATTTGTTATAAAAAAAAATACTTAGTCAACCAATGAATACCGTCAAAGCTTTTCACCTTGGATAAGTTAAAAGTGTTATATAGTGTCGTGCTCTAACAAAGTGAAACATTTTCAGCAACGTCTTCTCTAAACGATCCTGCAAATTTCACACCCAAATCGATCCAAACTTGGAAATTATGATGGTTTAAAGGGTCGCGTGTCACGCAATTCCGCGGTGAATCGCGTTGCGCGAGACGCATTGACGACCACTCAGCAGCTCTTAAGAGTGTAAAGACCTAACCCAGACTTATCTTATGAAGTTTTTAGATTATACGACCATTGATAAACATTCGAACTTATTACTAGCTCACAGTTGAATCATTTGTGTTTGAGAGATTATAGTAACAGCATCGTAGTATAGCATCAGAGCAGTTTTTCCATATTAAAGACCTGTATTTTACCTTTGTTAAGAGGAATTATAGTATAGATTTTTGTTTATTCATAGATAAACAGAGTTAATAATAATAAGCAGAAAATCCGTATGATCAATCGAATATAGTCAGGTACTTTGTAAAATATAATACTTAATCTTGTTTGAATTTTTGTAATTTTTTAAATAAGACAGTAATAACTCATTTTTGTTATTTCATTAAATATAATAAACTTCATTCATTCAATAATTATGAATTACTCTTGTTTGAATGCCTAAATAGCCAGTTTTCAAATATTATTCATTATTCACACGAGTTTACAGACATTTCCGGTGATGTAACAAAAAAATGTTTCCTACAAAAAGTAATCAGTATTCAGTCTTCTACAAGTCTCAATACAAAAAATTTCAATAATTTCTTTTTTTTAATAAAAAATGGTGTTTACCTTCATTATTTATTTATAACTATATATTTTTTATTCAATAATATTATAGCTGATGACAAGACGAATCGCCGCGCCGCGACGCACAGTGGAAAATTTGGACCAAACTCGATTAAAAATCAAAGAACCTTCGATAGAAATGAGGTAGAGCGATGAAAATTTTTTTAAATTACAGCTGGAACTTTGCAGAATATGGGGAAAATAGGGAGATTATGGAACGAACGTTTTTTAACGTTGAGAAAATTCGTTAAACCTGTAGAATTTCAAGAAAATGTGGTTTCTCCAGTACCATTCGCGGAAAAAATATTTTTTTTACATGCTATATATCATTTCCCGCAGATTTTTTCACGCTGATTTCAAATCTGGTCTCAAAATTTGTCTACGACCCCAGGATTTTGCGAAATCGATTTCTTTCGTGCAACTTTTCACCGTGTGAAATTACAAAATCTTATTTCACGAAACTTGTTCGCAAAATTTCGTCCACTATTCCGACAATCCGCAGACATTTCTTCCCGATGAAAATACGAAAATTGTGCTTGTTAGGTGGGGTTGATTAAGCCCGCCCCGTGAAAAATTGATCAACCCTCCCGAAGTTTGACTGCATCTGACGACAATCGGTTTTCAATGGTGTTCGCGATCGAAGAGCATCAGGGACCGATCGTTCCACCGGATTCCTTCCGTCGTAAACCTCTCGTCTTCCCGTATATCGTATTTCGTGAAGCTTGCGCGCGAATCTCACCGCGCATCATTCGTTCTCGTAAGTTCAGCATTCGCCAGGCGCTTCCCTTAATGGACGGCGAATCAGCGGCGGCAATCGTTCTCCTCAGCTTCCCAGGAGCAGATTGTCGTCGTCTTCTTTCGTCCTCGGCACCGAACGGCAGCATCCGGTCTCAATGGACACGGTTACCGTGCTCTCTTCGAATCTCAGCTATTCCTTAGGATCGAACTCGGCTCCCAAGTTTCTCCGTAAACATACAGCGCTTCCAGCTGGCTCGATACACCCCTGGTTACGCTGATTCTCCGGGGAAACACGGACGCCTCTTTATGCTGCGTCCGCGGTCCAATTTCACTCTTGACATTTTCATTCCTGCGCCCTGTTCGTATTTTATCATAATTTTCCCGACATTTTCGTTCATTACCGTCACGCCGTTTAACAATTTGCAATTTCAACCAGGGACTTAATACCGGTAAAATTTGTATACCGGTATCACGACAGGGCCTCAATACCGGTAAAATTTTTATACCGGTATTATGAATACCGGTAAAATTTTCATACCGGTATTACGCCGTGTGACGTAATACCGGTATAATCTTGGTAACGGTATTGGGCCAACAGAATATACCGGTAACCGATATGAAATACCGGTATTTTTCGGTTATTTTGGGAAGGGGAAACAGGACAAGAGGGATATTCCGCAACGCTTCGCCCGATCCCCACTTTTCGACTCACGCGTAGCTCCTGCCGTTCATAGGAGTAGGAACAGATGTCGCTACTACATACAATGTATTTCTACGCCGACTACGCCAATGGATTCCCGTTCACCGCATCGCTCGCTCTGTCTCGCTTGTTTTTATATAATAATAAAATATATTTATCAAATGTAAGTTTTTATATGAATTTTATAATATGAATTTGGTAAAATTTTAGATAATGTTAACGAGATTTCCCGCTTACAGTCGCGAAATAATTAAGATTTATAGCTGACACTGGAAAACTGCACATAAACCAATAAAACTAGTAATATATTAATTATACATTTACCGGTAATTTTTTTCGGTTCCGTATTTCATTATTTACAACATTTAAGTATCTAATTTATATTTCTAATTGTAAGATATTCTTATTTGCATTATCCAGTGCCGTAACTAGGGTATGAAGCGTCTGTGGCAAGTGTCTAACTTGCGCCCCCCGTAACCCAATAATGACAAAAAATAAAAAATTTTAATGTAACAAGTTCAATTTTACTAAATGCAATATATTAAATACTATTAACCTCATCAAAATGAGTTGCCCTGCATATACAATAATGTATTTGTCAAGGTATTTGTATGAATAAATAATCTATAATCTGAATAAGAACAAATTTTTGTTCATATTCAATGACGACAAAATAAAGGAAATACAAAACATAGGTATATGTTAAAATAATATAATAGAAATATAAAACAATTCAGCATATTTTATAAAGTAATTGTTCTCGTTTTTTCATTTGCAAACGCATCTATTATATCGTCATAATTTAATGTTTTAGCAACATCTTTATCAATTGATATTATAGACATGTTTGTTAATCGCTCTTGTCCAATAGAATAACGTAGGTACGATTTTACAATTTTTAATTTGCTAAACGAACGTTTGCAGGAAGCTGTTGTTACAGGCATTGTTATGAAAATCCTTAATTCTACGTCTAGATTTGGATACGTGTTTTGTAATGAGAGTTCGTAATTTTTTTGCAAGATTTGAAAAGCATCCAAGCGACCCTCAACCGGGTCGGTATTCTTTGTTTTGCGCCCCAAACCTAGTTGCGCCCGCGCCGGGCGCCTCTTTCGCCACGCCCTCGTTACGGCACTGGATAATGCAAATAAGAATATCTTACAATTAGAAATATAAATTAGATACTACAAAGTTGTAAATAATGAAAGACGGAACCGAAAAAAATTACCGGTAAATGTATAATTAATATATTACTAGTTTTATTGGTTTATGTGTAGGTTTCCAGTGTCAGATATAAATCTTAATTGTTTCGCGACTGTAAGCGGGAAATCTCGTTAACATTATCTAAAATTTTACCAAATTCATATTATAAAATTCATATAAAAACTTACATTTGATAAATATATTTTATTATTATATAAAAACAAGCGAGACAGAGCGAGCGATGCGGTGAACGGGAATCCATTGGCGTAGTCGGCGTAGAAATACATTGTATGTAGTAGCGACATCTGTTCCTACTCCTATGAACGGCAGGAGCTACGCGTGAGTCGAAAAGTGGGGATCGGGAGAAGCATGCGGAATATCCCTCTTGTCCCTTTTCCCCTTCCCAAATAACCGAAAAATAACGGTATTACACCGGCATCGTACCGGTATTTTAAGTACCGGTATTGTACGTACCGGTATGAATTCGAGAATGCAACTATACCGGTATACGTCATACAGGTATATGAAAATACCGGTATGACGTCATACCGGTATTCCGATATTTCGGTTCTATAACGGTTAGGAAGAAATAACCGAAAAATACCGGTATCATACCGGTATTTTACGTACCGGTATAACTCCCTGATTTCAACTGCGTAAGATGATTCTACGCGAAAAAGTTCATCGAAAATGTAGAAAACGATTTTTCCGTACGAAGCTTCGTTCTCGAGCAAATCGAGTTTAAAAGTCGCAAACGCGCTTGTCGCTGAATTTTCAAATTCAATTTTCTCCACAACCACGCCCCGTATAAAAAAAAGTTATTCTATCCTTTTGACTCAGTTTGACGCGCAAAATAGCCCAATACCCTTCAGAGTACACCATATTGAATTCTGTTAATTAAATTATTAATTAATTTCAGTATTTTGCAATGCGTAGTGTCATAATCACGCATGAAACACACAATAATAATTTTCTGAACTTTTTGGTGGATTTTGAACAATTTATCGTAAACATTGATAATTGAATTAATCGAATCTATTTAGTTAGTCAGCCGTACGGCTAATTACTTAATCATTACAGAGGAAATACACACAGAGAAATATCTTGGAATTTCCGTGCTCCTCTCGGCGAACTAAAAGGAGAGTTATTTTCCACCGATGTCCATTACTTCACGATAACAAGTTAATTAGATCCCTCTGGTAACTTGATTTAGTCAGTTTCGAACTTTCCCGCTCTATTTCTATCTTGTAAAGATTTCGACGTACACTCGAAAGAACTTTCAACCGTAAGACCTCATTATTGAGTGCAAACTGAAATGAGGTCCGACATTATACCGGGCGAACTGCATTTAGTATAAAGGAGTCATAACGCAATATCTTGTCACCCAGGTATATTCATATTTTTTATCGTACGAAGTCCTTACCTTTTTACATCATATGTATAATGTTCCAACAAATAGTATTTTAAAGCAATTATAATAAATCAAGAATTCATGATAATTAAAAAGATATACTTAAAATAATGAATTGAAAATAACTTTGAAAATGAATAGCGTAATAAATTTTTACAAGAATTCTGTAACGACTAAAACCTATCCCTCATGTATAGGGCGCTCCAAAAATGTACTTCTTTGTAAAGGATGATTCCTGAGATCATTTGAAATAACTTTTTCCTTGGCGAAAATGTTCTCCGCCGCTTTGTTAAGGAGTTATTAACGAAAAACTCGGACCAATCAGAGCTTTGATTGGTCCGTATTGTTCGCTAATAATTCCTTATCAAATCCACGAATTTTCGCAAAGGAAAGTTACTTTAAATGGCGTCAGGAATGACCCCTTCTGAGGAAATACAACATTTTGGGACACCCTGTATAGTAGATATATTTACTTTTACATAGTTATTATTGTATAGTATATTGTATAGTATATTAATATAATAATATACATCCCAGATAACACACAACGTCTTAAAGACGTCCATCTTACGTCTGTTTTAGATCTGAAAGTCGTACATCCTAAAAACACGTCTTTAAGACCATAAGCAGATGGTTTTTATACAGGTGAGTCCGAAGAAACAGAACACCTAAATATCTCCGTTACTTTTCGTTGTACAAAAAATCTTCTAAGGACAAAGTTACACTGTTTGAAGGGCCACATGTAACGGTGTAAGGAAACAAATTTTCAAGGTCATTTTTTTACAAGATTTCAAGGTCATCGATATTTCTTCAAATAGAAAGAGATACTTTTTAATACATCAATCGATGCAGCTGGACATTCGTTATGAAAAAGTACTAACCTTTGTATGTCAAAAAGTTACTAGTTCAGGAGATATTTCAATGTAAATACTCTAAAATACTATTACTGTCGTACTAATCGTAAGACGTTAGCGTTTACTTACTTGTGTAACGTTTTAGTACGACAGTAATGGTGTTTTAGAGTTATTTAAATCGAAATATCTCGTGAACTACTAACTTTTCGACATACATAGGTTAGTACTTTTTTATAACGAATGTCCAGCTGCATCGATTGATGTATTAAAAGATACCTAATTCCATTTAAAAAAATATCAATGACCTTGAAAATTTTTTCCTTTACACCGTTACATGTGGCCCTTCAAACTGTGTAACTTTGTCCTTAGAAGTTTTTTTGTACAACGAAAAGTAATGGAGATATTTAGGTGTTCTGTTTCTTCGGACTTACCCTGTACACCCATAATCTACCAGTATTAGCATTGGTATTATTTATTCGAGTTATAGTGCTTTTGCTTCAATTTTAATTTCAATTTCAATTTCAATTCCAATTCCAATTTCGATTTCAATTCCAATTTCAATTTTTATTGTGATTTTAATTGTAATTTTAATTTTAATTATTTTTATTGTACTTTTAATTGCAATTGTTATTTTTATTACACTTTTTATATCAATTCCACATTCGTTCTTCTAATAAATCTATTTATTGGTTTAACTTTAAACTCGTTTTTATCGAAACCTATTTTTACTCTCTCCTTCTTTTATTTTAATTAACATTTATGCAACCTTCAAGATTTCTATCTAACGTAAATCTGTTAAAATTTATACTTGTATGATAGTTTGATATGTATACTGCAATAACAAAAGCAAAATTAATAAATCACATCATCGTATTATTGTTGGCAAGACTGTCAACATTCTAGTAACCACATTTTGTCTTTCTGCGTTAGTCAATTGCTACAAGTTCTAACCTCAAAATATCGAGTTCTTTCTTGAAGTGTGCATAAATTGTGTTAGTATCTTGTTACATATGATATTATCAGTATGGCTGTAACTGGAAATGGTAGGTTTACGTTTCCTTACGATACTTTTTCAGAAAAATTAAAATTAAATTGTTGCCATAAACGGCAAAGAGAAAACGCGAACCTCCCGCAGTCACATTATCATTTTATTTTAATATTTTAGTAAACGTATCTACGATCACCCGCTTCCCAGATAGCACAAAGATGTCTTTAAGACGTCTGCAGTTGCACATTCAGACGTCCTGAAGATGTTCCGCATGTCCTATGAAAGTCTTTCGAACGTCTCTTGAACGTCTTGTGTTAGAGAAACGTACGGCTTTAAGACGTCTGCTTGACGTCGAAAAGACGTTCAGGAGACGTTCGTCGGACATTCGGGAGGACTTTATGTCGTCCCTAAGAAGCCTTGAAGGCCCATAAATGTTATTTGAATTAAAAGAAGGGAAGAGTAAAAATAGATTTTGACAAAAACGAGTTTAAAGTTAAACCTTTATCAGAAGAATACATATGGAATTGACATAAAAAGTGTAATAAAAGTAACAGTTGCAATTAAAATGACAATTAAAATTGAAATTCAAATTGGAATTCGCATTGGAATTGAAATTCAAATTGGAATTTGAATTGAAACTGAAATTGAATTTGGAAATGAATTTGTAATAGAAATTTGGAATTGAAATTTGAAATTGGAATTGAAATTGTAATTGAAATTGAAGCAAAAACACCAACTCGAACAAATAATACCAATGCTAATACTGCTAGATTATGAGTATGTAAAAACCACACTGTTTATAGTCTCAAAGACGTCCTTTTAGGACTTTCAGACCTAAAACAGACGTCTTTAAGGCGTCGTGTGCTATCTGGGATTAGAGTTGTTCAAAGAATGGTTCAAATTGAAGAATTTGAGACGAAATGATTGCGTTAATGGATTACTAGAGGCTATTTTTACTTTGAATTTTAGAGAACTTTATGAAAAATATGGAGAAACGTTGGAAAATAGGCAATACATAATTATAAAGATAGATTTCTGTCAAAATATAAGACTCTTGGTTAGAATCGATCATAGTATTTCCCTTTAATGAGATTTACATTCACGAACTTGAACCCGCAGGAGTTGGAAGTCCATTACAAAATTTTAATGAATGTAGTATTAGATTAATAATTATTATATTAATAAACAAGTAGTCAGTATTGTAAATTATGTTTTATTTACTTTACTCAAATATTTAAAAGTAATTTTTACACAAAATGTCAATTTTTTCCTCGCACAATAATTAATTCGCACTAGGACTGACTTCTAGACCACTGTGGGACGTCCTAAAGACCTCCCGAATGTCCTACGAACGTCTTTTGGACGTCAGACAGGCTTCTTAAAGACTTCTTTAAGACGTACCGTTTTCTAACACAAGACGTTTAGGAGACGTTCGGAAGACGTTCGTAGGACATTCGGGACATCTTTAAAACGTCTGAATGTCCAACTGCGTCTTTAAGACGTCTTTGTGCTATCTGGGATATAATTAAATCGAAAATATCTTCGACAAAATATACATATATGAACTGTTTAGAATAAATTGTGAAGCATATACCCAGCTAACCAGGCGTGCCTTGAGCCAAGCCGGCCTAGGGCAGAGATCGGCAAATCATTGTCCAATTTACGCTCGGAGCTGCTCAAGGCCGGATTGGCTGAATTTTGGACGACCTCCTGTGCGCGCATATGCCGCGCTAGTGTCGTTCGTAGGACCAGGGTTTGGACATCGGCATGAGGTCGGCATGAGGTCGGCCGCTGGACGCTGAATTTGCCTTTGTGGCAGCACCGTCGCACTGATGTGGCGCATGCCAAATATCGTTTTACAGGGCAACACAATAACAAATATGAGAACTAAATAAAATTTGTATGGGTATTTCGAATTGTCGAGAATGAATGTGAATACAAGGGACAAGTGCTGTATATTTGGTACGATAAAAATTTACTTCGCCGACATCTGTCACATTAGTGCGACCTACCCTCGCTGACAGTGCTGCCCTGTAAAACGATATTTGCCAGCCACATCGGTGCGACGGTGCTGCCGTTCGGCATACACCACATCAGTGCGACCGTGCTGCCACAAAGGCAGATTCAGCGTCCAGCGGCCGACCTCATGCCGACCTCATGCCGATGTCCAAACCCTGGTCCTACGGACGGCACTAGAACGGCATATGCGCGCACAGGAGGTCGACCAAATTTGGATTTTTGGTTGGCTGGGTAAATATGTCCTATATTTTGTTGGAACGAAAGAGTTCGTAGTGTTTTCAAATTAAAATTCACTTCAATAACATATTTCCCATTCTATTTATTCCATAACTTGTTACCATTTTTCGGGTAACTAGCCATGTTACTAAATAAACCTATGAATAAATATATCTTAATTTTATCTTTGAATTTCGATTTAAAAACGGTACGAACTTCCGTGCCAATCCCATAAATGATCTCTATAGCTTATATATGTACATACATACACATTCTGCAGGAAAGTCCAGCGGCGGGCAAGGATTTGTGAATTGTGTGCAGACAAGATGCAAGCAAAACTCGGAATGGTGTCGAAGGTAACAACACACACGGTGGCGATAGAAAATGTTACGGTGGTTCGGGAAACACGAAGCGGTGAGAGTCATTTGTCACTATCATAACTCTCTTTCTCCTGGCTGGTAAGCGAAACGTGCGATAGCCACGCGCCGATATCTTTCGTGTACGACCTCTATGACGGTTTGTTTTACACCTCCGTAACGCGCGTGTTCTTTTAAAGACTTATGTTCCAAGCCGAGGCAACGCATACCTATAATTCACGTGATTTGTACCCCTTCGTTCTCGACTTTTCGCAAAACAATTCCGGCGCAACGGCTCTATAAGAAGAAAAGAATACATTTTTAGAACGTTTAAAGTTTATACGTTGTACTTGCTGTGAATTGATCATTGTGAAGTAAGCTACATTAGGAATTGCGAATATGAATTACTAGTATCTATATTAGGATGATGAGGTACCAGAGCCCTGAGGCAGTTATATTGGCGAGAATGTACCAAAACAATTTGTTCCGGACAGAAAAACTCCAGGACGTGTCCTACGAGTTACAAAATATACACAAATACACTTGTTATACATTCATATTTCAAAATCAAATCATACCAATTTTTTAAAACTCTGCGGGGTGCTCAAGGTACCCCATTTGATCGAGAATCTTACTTTATTGAGGCTGAAAAAGATGCGCCATGTCGGAACACTGATTGCAAGTTGATAGTGAATATATTGTGATGGAGACATATCGATAGCCAGCACCATCGATAGTTTCCGATTGTTCGATTATAAAATAATTTTGCAATTCTACAAAAAAGTATTTATCTCAATTTTATACATTATACATCGAAAAACCATGAGTTTTTATTTCGAAATATTGACATATTTACATTTTTGCTTTCAATAGTACAATCGATAATTATCAATAGTACAATCGATAGTTCTGCACCACTACGTCTGAAGTTGCAGTGCTAAAGAGTAGGCTGAAACCAACCTCTGATGATTTATTCTACGTTCTTCGAAGACCACGTATAGCAACAAGTAATTAAGAAGAGGACGAACAAGCAACAGAAGAGTAAGTCAGTATTTGTTTGCTTACAATTAGTTTAACACTGTTGGAATTTTTCGCGCCCTTGCATTATTTATCTTGTTCCTGTATGTAATAGATGCTACATAACCTAGAATCTTCTACATTCCATGCGACACACGGAGCCGTGTTGTTATTATGTATAATCTAGTACAGCGGGCATGAACTTTCGCAATCGTCCAACAAAAAGAATACCTTAAGATACGTTCTGAACTTCAATTCGATTTCATATTAAATTATCTGTTTATACCGAGAAAAGTTGTTTGATTTATCGATGTTTTTAACTCGTTACTGCCTGTATGAGTGTGCCAGCCGATGACAGAAAGAATGTTAGCCCCAGCCGAAAATGTAATTACAACGACTTTGTTATTAACGAAGTAGGCCAACAACTGTTCGCTGGCGTGACTCGCGGTACACAGACAATAATTGAATAGCAATTCTAGCGACCGCGGGTGTGTAATGGCACGAAAATGCCCGTCTCGTGGAAACAAACAGAAACGAATGTAAACGACCGCGAGTGCACAGCCAGGTGGCGGCACGCCGAAAATGAGTAAAGGCTTAGCTTTCGCTGACCGAAACTAAACGGCACGTCATTAGCCACCAGTAAACAACCGCCGCCGGTTTCAAACGTTTTCATTCGAATTACACGCGCAGGGCTCTCTTAGTTTTTAAACTGTCACGTGCTGCTACACGCCACATGAAACGTGCTTTGCACGTGACGTACGCTCCGTCGCGACACGCCAAAATGTTTGCTCTTTAATAATATTACAACGTGTCGTATAAAATCGCGACATTTTTTAGTTACCGAATTTTTTCGGATCACTGAATTAGCGATATCGAAACTGTTCATTTCGCGGCCGGATGGGCGTAAAATATTTTCATAGTATTCTGAGAGTCAATATTAACTTCTTTGAAGATATTTCAATATTGTGTTCTAAATTATCTTTCAATCACTTTTTTACTATTTCTCGACCAGTTTCAAGAAACTTCTTTTCAATCATCTCCATGATTCTTCAATTATTTAATTAGGTACATTATTTCTCAATTATTTGAAGCACGTTCTGCTTATTTCGGCGAATTTCGGTTCTGTTTAATCTTTTTACACTTTTTCCCACCATTTTCCATGACGTTTCAATAATTCTCAAAGCTGTTTTAATTATTTTTCCATCGTTTTTAAATTATTTGTAAGTATTTTCAAATTGAATTATTTTCCAATTTCTTTCCGAATTTCGGTTCTGCTTAATAGTTTTACACTTTTACCCACCATTTTCCATGACGTTTCAATAATTCTCAATGCTGTTTTAATTATATTTCCATCGTTTTTTAATTATTTGTAATCATTTTCAAATCGAATTATTTTCCAATTATCTCTGAATTATTTTTCATATACCTTTCAGTTATTACGTATCGTTTTCAATTGTCTTTCACGTGCCGTTCAATTAGTTTTTGTCATTTCAAACGCGAAATTTTTGTATCACATTTCAAACGCGAAATTTTTGTATCATATTTCAATTACTTTTAAAGCATACACACACATTAGGGTGGACCTTCGTTATACTTGGCGAAAATTATTTCGCAGATTTTTTTGTGGGACAACCGCTAGAATGGTGCCACTGGACGAAAACATAATCTGTGAAAAATTTGAAATTGATCAAATAACGGGAAATTGTGCCAAATCGACTGAAATTTTTTAATTTTGTAACTGGCTTTTCTCCACTGCAGTATATGGTCAGTATACAGGGTGGCCCACATAACTCTGAACAGCTCAATATCTCCGTTACTTTTCGTTGTACAAAAAAACTTCGTAGGACAAAGTTACACTGTTTGAAGCGCCACATATAACGGTGTAAGGGAAAAAAATTTTCAAGGTCATTTTTATGAGATTTCAAGGTTATCGATGTTTTTTTAAATGGAATGAGGTATCTTTTAATACATCCATCGATGCAGCTGGACATTCTTTATAAAAAAGTAGTAACCTATGTATGTCGAAAAGTTAGTAGTTCAGGAGATATTTCAATTTAAATAACTCCAAAATATCATTACTGTCGTACGAAGGCGTTACACAAGTAAGTAAACACTAACGCCTTAGTACGACAGTAATGGTATTTTGGAGTTATTTAAATTGAAATATCTCCTGAACTACTAAGTTTTCGACATACATAGGTTAGTACTATTTTATAACGAATGTCCAGCTGCATCGATTGATGTATTAAAAAATACCTCATTCCATTAAAAAAAACATCGATAACCTTGAAATCTCATAAAAATGACCTTGAAATTTTTTTTCCCTTACGCCGTTATATGTGGCGCTTCAAACAGTGTAACTTTGTCCTACGAAGTTTTTTTGTACAACGAAAAGTAACGGAGATATTGAGCTGTTCAGAGTTATGTGGGCCACCCTGTATATGTTTATATATCGTTGAATTTGTCTTTTTACGCACTATAACAATTTAGAAACAAAATGTAATATTGATTTAAAAAACGTTAAAATCTCAAAAATTGACGTTTAAAAAATTTCTTATTCTCTTGCATTATATTTAATTTATTAAACAGTACAACTTTTGTCTAAAAAATTTTTTCATATTTTTATAAGTAGCAAAGATATATATATATATATATATATATATATATATATATATATATATATATAAAAATATACATATACTTATACATAATACATATACATTATACATTATAAATATGATGTATATGTATAATGTATATGTACTATGTACTATATGTATAAGTATATGTATATTTATATATATCTTTGCTACTTATAAAAATATGAAAAAATTTTTTAGACAAAAGTTGTGCTGTTTAATAAATTAAATATAATGCAAAAGAAAAAGAAATTTTTTAAATGTCAATTTTTGAGATTTCAAGGTTTTTTAAATCAAAATTACATTTTGTTTCTAAATTGTTATAGTGCGTAAAAAGACAAATTCAACGATATATGAACATATATGCTGACCATATACTGCAGTGGAGAAAAGTGAGTTACAAAATTAAAAAATTTTCAGTCGATTTGGCACAATTTCCCATTATTTGATCAATTTCAAATTTTTCACAGATTATTTTTTCGTCCAGTGGCACCATTCTAGGGATTGTCCCACAAAAAATTCGATAGTCGAAAAATTTAGTCCACCCTAATACACATACGTTCATTCAGAGACAAGAATATTCTCACTGAAACCTAACCTAAATCAAGCCTTACATAGAATAGACGCATAACTTATCCAGTTCAATGACTTTATTTCACGCTTCTGAATTCCTAGATTATTTCTGAACAATTAATCTACTTCTACGCGCGTAATGCCTTATTCCCAAGCCAGCAATCGTCACCGAGATTACTTCTTAAACAATCTATTTACTCGCGGAATCCGTGCTCCCGTTTCCAGGACATAATATAATTTCAGAAACACGTATTTCGTGTATTCCATCAGATTCTTAGCATTCCGGTTTCGCGAGTGCCTCGGGCGACTCGCATAGACCCGGGACGTTCGGTTTCGTAGCCAAGCTGGAACGTAAAAAAGTAATAGTTCAATTAAGTTTTCAACGTTTCCTTGGTCGGTCAAGTGTGCACGATCATTCGCAATGCTTTATGGTCGCAGTAACGCGACCCCTGCGGGGCGGATTTCATCGGTTTTGCACGGTTTGCTTCTTTTGCGAGCGAGCAACTCTCCTCGAAGCGGAGCTGGAACTTCCGCAGCGAGCCAGAAACTTTTCCTAGACTCGAAATAATTATCGGGTCCGGCGCGCCGATTATTCCCGAACTATGCGGCACAGAGAATCGATCAACAGCTTCCTGGAAGACCATTGTCCGAGGAAATATCCGCCGTGTACGAGTCCTCGAACGCTTTCTGGAATCCTGGACCTCTCACGTGCACGCTGCAGCATCCACTGGCCCGGTAAATAATTAACAATTTTGTGTAGACTAGTGCTCGTTTAAAGCTAAATCTGTTGCGCTTCAATTTCCACGAACCATTCCCACTCTTCCCCCACTTAGTGTCTCGAGCTCAGCTTTATCTCAAAAGAGAATAAAACTAGTAACAGGAAGGTGATACATGCACTTCAGGTTTTAAATTTAAAATACATTCATGTTTGGCTTACAAACAGTACCAGTGGATTGCCGAGATTCTTCCGATTAAAACGAGTCCAAACACGACGTATATCGGATGAATTTTATAGACTACGTAAATAAAAAAATTAATGTATAATGTTTATAAAAGTTAAACGATATACGTCGTGTTTGGACTCATTTTAGTAGGGAGAATTTCAGCAATCCACTGCCACTATGTTTGGAAGGGTAGGATGAAAATTACCGAATTTGAATTTTCAATTCTCAACGAAACAAACAAAAATTGGTTCAAGTCCAAGTAAATACCGCACAATGGGCTGTATGCCTGATTTCAGCGGTCAAAATTCAATTTTTAGAACTTTACATAAATTGTAAAATTTTTGTGGTTTGAATTAGTTGAATCTCCCATCATTTGTTTTCCCATTCATGTATCCATAAAGCACTGAAATTTGTTAAAAGTTTGAAATTCTGTTAACACGCTTTCATTTTTCAACGAATTCACCTATTAGTAATTGTTACCTTATTTACATACACTAACAGATTTTTGTTTTATAGAAGTTTTTTTAGCTGAGTATAAGGTATACTTTTACGACAAATTCACTTTTGTACTATATACATTTTTTTAGTTATTAATATTTAAAGATAACCAACGATTCAGTCACTTTCTTTATGATTCTAAGACTTTGGTAATGACTTTGTTATACCTGCGGGTTGCGATCGACTGTTCATTTTTGTGTCATTGTGTTCTTTGAAGTTTTCTGATTAAAATGCAAGAATAAAAAGAAAGAATATTTCACATCCTGCATGTTCGCATTCACTATATCTTCGTATTAACTTAAATAAATACTAAATATTAATAATAAACACACAATATACACTAAAATAAGAAAACAGTATACACATGAAATTTAAATAATATACAGGGTGGGGCAATAACTGTGTCCACTTTAAATATTGCCTTTATTTGTAATAATATGAAAAAATGTTATGTACAAAATTTGCACGGTATAGAGGGGGACATGTTGTGACAAACATTTTCTGCGTCGATGGAGGCATAGAAGAGATTTCAAGGTCACCTTGATTTTTTAAAATCGAAAGACCTACTTTTTGTATCATGAATCGATAGACTATCGAATTCTGAGTAAAAATGTATTGACCTCCATATGTCTTAAATCTAATAGTTAATGAGATATTATCGACATAATTTTCTTTCTCTTTTGATAATATCTCGTTAACTATTAGGTTTAGGACATACGAAGGTCAACATTTTTATACTCAGAATTTGATAATCTATCGATCTATGGTATAAAAAAGGACATTCTGTCTAAAAAAATCAAGGTGACCTTGAAATCTCCTCTATGCTTTCACCCACGCAGAAAATGTTTGTGCCACAACAAGTCCCCCTCTGAACCGTGCAAATTTTGTTTATAACATTTTTCCATACTATTATAAATAACGGAGATTATTCGTTGTAATAACTATTTTAAAAAGATGTTTTAATTGTAAATGATTACACTTTTCGATAGTGTACATAAAATAGACGAATAACGTTAAAATATTGATTGTAATCCGCCGTACTTGATTGAAAAATAGCTACAAACTTTACAATCTAATACGCTCCTCTTTATGGACAAATTTTGCACTCAAAACATCCGTTTCAGCAAAAACGGTATACAGTACAAAAAGTAGAAATCTCAAGCTTTAAAATGGTTGTTTTTTCATGAAATTTGGATAAATTTTAGTAAAATTACAGCAGTTTCAATATGGAGCTAATTTTGAACTAGTTGTGGCCGCTGAAATCGGGCATACAGCCCACTGTGTGCCGTTCAGTTCAATGAAAGGTATTACAATAGCAAAAAAGTGTTAGAGGCTTCTCTTCCCCCAAGAAATTTGATACATACTAAAATATTGGCCCCCTTAACCATTTATTAAAAAGAAATAAGATTGATATCTTCATTGGTAAACCGCGGATATTTGGTCTAGTGTAAATGGTAATAATCAGACTGCGGATCTTTATGCATTTATGAAGAAATTGGTTAGACGAAATATAAAACAGTGAAAGATTGAAAAAATTCAAGAATGATGTAATGTTGCTTTCAATGTAACAAAGTCGTTAAGGGATGAAATCCATTTTTATGTTATTCTTGCTTCCCACAATCAATGCAAAACATTTTTATTTTGCATAAAGATCCGCAGTCTAGGAATAATTCACCGAAAAATTTTCCTACACCATCTTCGAAGCGCTACGAGAACGCACTGAAAGTTTCCCGAATTCGCACACGACCGTTTAATTATTAAAAATTCCCCGAGACGCTCCGTGTTATTTCAATTTCGCCAATGTCGTCGAAAAGTCGATATCCCCCCGAAGTTCTCGGACAGCTCTCACACAGCCGAAAGGTGTCGGTGTATCTGTGGGCAGTAAGAGTGGTCGGCAGTGTAACGTGTAACTCGGTAGCGGTCTGATAGAGGTTAAGTATGTAGTTATCGGAGGCAAGCACGCCGCGCGTTGGCGAGTTTCGTCTTGTTTCAAATGTTTATTCGCGGCGCGCTCATAGTAGTCGTGAGAGACCACGGCGGAACGCGAAACTAACACGGTTTCCGGGCGATTTTGTCCTTGCAGGTTGTCCGAATGAACCGGCGAGCAACTCTCTGCGGATGTTTATGGCCGGGCGGTGTGTAACGCCATCAAGTTCCATAGTGTACACGGTTTCGGCCGGTGTACGTTTAGCATCTTGGTTAGAACGCGCCCGCCGCCGCGAAACGCCGACATAAAACTATACGATGAGCTATAATGGACTTCCCAACGACTCGTTGCTTCGTATTTTCGCGACTTGATTCGCCCGTTTCACGGCAACGTGTATTTACAACGTGGGCCTCTTACGACTCGAGTCGCCATTTTTTTCCCTCCGACGGGCAAGTGTCAATAAAATATTACGTGACCCGAATGGATTTTCGAATAGCAGAGTGTTTTCAAATATGTATGTATATGTAGTGGTTCTTCAGCGAATTCGAGGTGTACATTTTTTTTAAACGATTTGGGATTATGAGATTACAGTAATGTCTCTATTGACGCAAAAAGGCTGTACACTATGATGGACCTTATTTTTTTACCACAACATTTTTTTGTCCTCATATACAGGAATTGTGACAAATGTTGAGAAAATGATCTGGAAAAATTTGGGGCCGATTGGATATTGGGGAAAGGACGCGCAGCAAATTTGAAAATTTCGAACTTTTTAAATCTTGACATAAATAGAGAATAATAGATTTATTGTTGAATTTGTCTTTTTGTTTTCTTTCAGAATCCATATATAGCAAAAACAGTTGTTAATAAAAAAAAAACATCCGTAACCTTGCAGACTTGAAAAAATTTTTTTCTCTGATACTATATTCACCTCCTTACATGCTACAACTTTTGTTTTAAACTAATGGAGGATTATAATAAAATTTTATCAAGGAACGAAGAGAAAAAACAATTGTTATATTTATATTAATATACAGGGTGGGGCAATAACTATTAGCACCTAAGATATCTCCGAAACTATAAGTTTCACAGAAATATTTGCTGAAATAAAATTGCACAGTACGAAGGGGGCCATCCGGTGGCGGTAATAGTTTTTTTGCAGGTAGTGGTACTTTGGACATTTGAAGGTCACCCTCATTTTTTAAAATGGAATGAGGTATTTTTTAATACATCAATCGATACAGCTGGACATTCGTTATAAAAAAGTACTAACCTATGTATGTCGAAAACTTAGTAGTTCAGGAGATATTTCAATTTAAATAACTCCAAAATACCATTACTGTCGTACTAAGGCGTTAGTGTTTACTTACTTGTGTCACATTTTTATTATTAATTACTCCGTTTATTAATACCATTCTGAGATCGTTGATTCATTTTTGACAACGAACAATAAGTTCATTGCTGGTAACTTATCAATAATCCAACACAGGTAGCTAAACTTTTACCACACGCTTGAAAAATCAGCAATTCGCTGATTGAAATCGAGCCATAATTTTATTATACATATTAAGATTGGATTCGTTTGGAATCATAATGCAATTGATTGTACAGTGCTTAACCAGGCATTGGCCAAAATCAGTGAAAATTATTCATGTCAATCCTATATTTCCTAGGTTACTGCGATTCATTAGGTAATTAGTTATTCAGCCAATTTGCTTTATAGGAGTCAGCCAGCGAAGTGAATCATTATTTTAACCGTCTAGCCGTAAATCGCTAATCAATTTGCATTTATCAGTCGATGTATGACGATTCGCAATTGGTATGATACGTAAAAAGTAAGTAAATATGAAAATATTTTATTTACGGAATTTGAAAATTTTATTATCAATTTTTGTTATCATTAGACTGC
This sequence comes from Lasioglossum pauxillum, assembly GCA_933228785.1. NCBI lineage: Eukaryota > Metazoa > Arthropoda > Insecta > Hymenoptera > Halictidae > Lasioglossum > Lasioglossum pauxillum. The sequence continues at coordinate 23,484,489 of OW121699.1, forward strand.
AGATTTTTAACTTCCCGATTTTATAGGGAAGTTATTGTAATTACCCCGAAAATCGAAAATCGATTTTTTAGCAGATCTTCACGTTTCATGGTCATTGGAGTCATTTTAGACTATTTTTATCAAAATGTCTGTATGTGTGTGTGTGTGTGTGTGTGTGTGTGTGTGCGTGCGTGCGTGCGTGCGTGTGTGTGTGTGTGTGAGCGTGTGTGTGCGTGTGTGTGTGTGCGCGCGCGCGCGTATGTCCGTTTCTATGTAATCAAATTTTTCGTTAACGTTTTCAGAAAAAGTAACAACGCGATCAGAATGATGAATGATGCAATCGATGTGCCTCGTCGTAACTTAGAGCTGATTAGATTTTGGTCTATATTGGTCAAGTAGTTTTTTAGATTTTTAGTTTCTTTCGAAAAGAGTTGATTCTACAATGCAATTTATAAGGGAGGACGAAAATTTTCCACCAAAGAACCAAACGCAATTACATAAAAAATTTTTTTCTTAATTTTTTTTCTTTTTAGATTTAAAAAAAATTTTTTTTTTTAACTGATGCTATTGTTACCGCTTGGAATAATCGAAAGTTATTCCAACGCAAGAGTGGGGTAATCATCTCTACTCCCAAGAATACATTTTGGGAGAATATCGATGAAAGTACAAAAAAAAAACGATGTTAGCGATGTTGGCGAAGGAGTAACGAATCGAGAAGTTCTTTGTGTGACTCTTGGAGAGTCACACATCAAATAAAAAACATTAATAGCAGTAGGCCCTACTAGCCATGCGTATCACTAACTCTCTCGCAAGAGCAGTCCTACCCGCGAGCTCGCGAAGCGAGCGAGCAAAAACAACCCTACTCGCGAGCGAGCGAAGCGAGCGAGCAACAATAGCCCTCTAGTTTAATATAAAAATGGTCTGCAACGTACAGGAGTTTTACGTAGAGATTTATTTCGTTCTTTAATAATTGTAATGAGTTGGAAATAAAATGTAGCAGTGTTTTTAAATTCTTCAAATATTTTCACTACTCATCATTATTATGATATATCAAGCACTTTCGTAATATAAATACGTTTATCTCGATGCACGTTGAATAGTTGAACGTTTTGGATTTGGTTTGGGTGTGGATTTGTACGTAGGATACGTTCGTTAATTTTCACGTTTTGGTTAGTGCTGGATACACGATTTTGGTCGCGAAATTATGTCGTCCTGTGTGCTCAGCATGTTTGTCGTCAGTTTACATCGGTCTGTGACGCGACGTGATCTGCGGTCTTTGAAGATTGTTGACACTTACGATACTCATTTGCCTCTACTTTTCAATTTACTGGGTCACTCGAAAGCAATTTACGAAATGTATGAACCTCTCCACACGAATAAAATTATACAAAACAAAATTATTTACAACAGGAAGCGAAAACTGTAATATGGGGTATACCTTGCGAATATAATGAATTTCAAGCATAATGACTAGACCGCGGATTTAATGCATTTATGATGAAATAATTAGGTAAAATTTAAAACAGTGAAAACATAAAAAATTGTTAAATATACTGTTTGTTTACAAAGTTGTTTTTAGAGAAAATTTTTATTTTGCATCAAGATCCGCTGTCTAACGATGACTGTTGAGTCAATTATAATTTTATACAAATTTACACGATTTATATTTATACAATTTTATATGACTCATTTGAAATAACTTTTGAATTAAGTTTTACAAAAATTCAATTCATTGTATGAAAAAATGTATGTATTTGTTCCTTTCATTATTGGTTCTTCCTATCTTAATAATCGTAGTCAATTACGGTATATAAAGAAGTATTTAAATAATTTCAAAAAATGTTTAAAAATATGTTTACCTGTATAAAACAGTACGTGTGATTTCTAATATTTTCTTCAAAGATTTTGTTTGTTTCAAAAGATTGCGAAATTGCTTTTAGAGTAACGAAAACCGATTCTATCTTTCAAAGTATATAAAACGCAACGTGACGTAAAAATCTAATGGAAAAAGTCCAATAGAATTTTATTTACATCTTGATGGAGACTCTAATGCCACCCGCGACAAGAATAATGAGATTTTAATCCCCACTACGATAGAAGAAAATTCTACAGATAAGGACAGATTCAATTAAGGCAGTTCTATTATGTTAGCTATCTCATCGACCAATGAAAAATTCATCTCCCTGAGGCTGGGGAACACACGTAATTACACTACTTCATTCTAGCGGTAATGTAAACTTAAAAATTGCATCCAAAGTATTTCCAAGAGAAAATTCACGATTGTAATAAGGAATTAATTTATTGTGCATTTATAACGCATAATATTTATGCTTTTAAAAGATTTAAAAAATCTAAGAATATTGTTACGTTGTTTTTAGGGGTGTGCGAGAACCCGATGATGGTCGGGGCGAGTCGGATCGGGTCGGGTTTCCGAAAATTTCGAGAATATTACACACGACACTCTTGACAAGAATTCGTGATGGACAACATTCTTTCAATGAAAAGAAATATTGTATAGTCATTAAATATTTATATTATATTAAATTTGTAAAGCATAAATTATTTCCTGAATCCCGATTAATTCAACAATCCAGATTCTTTAGATCCTGATAAATTCAAGGATCCCTACGTTTTCGGGAATCCCGATAAGTTCGAGAATCTCTAAATTTCCGGGTATCCGTCCCGATCCCGAAAAAATTTCGTGTTCCCGACCCGATCCGCAATTTCGGGTTCTCGCACACCTCTGGTGATTTTAATGTGAAAGAGCTATTAGAGGATAAAATGAATGTTTCAAGAACCTACAGAATTGTTCCAAGAAAGAGTGTTGGTTCGTTCCGAAAGTAATGATGAGTATGGCAGCGCTTCAAAGCGTTTTTGATCTTATTATCAACAGCGGTTTAGTGAATGATTGTTTGTGAAATCCGAGATGTATATGGCATATCCATTAAATGGTTTCGCAGGTCCCTTCCCACTGGCGAAGCCTTTCAGACTGCGTCAATAATAGCAGAATGATTGGCCCGCCGTCTGCTCTTATAGAGGACCAGGCATTTGTCGGTAACAATGCGCAACGTACTATCGCCCGGGTACAACTAGTCCGATTGGTCTGGCTCACCACGTGCTTTCAAACTTCGACCTTAATTGTTACGTCAGTTTCGCCGGCTAACGGTGTTGCACTTAAGTCGAGAGAAGCTTCGAACACGTATCATGCTCTGGATTCGATGGCAGCCGCAACCAACGCATATTGGATGCCACACAGTCGATCGCGGTCGCCTCCACCGTCCCCGGATCGATCTTGATCATGCGACCGGTTACTCAAATATTACATTATAGGTGCCAGCAAAAATAATTCTCGCTTTATATCACGTCCATTATTACTTAATCGTTCATCGTAAACTCGACTTTTATTTTTCCTTTTTACGAAAATGTCTGAACACAAACAAAAGCCGAATGAAGAAATACAGGGTGAGTCCGAAGAAACAGAACTCCTAAATATCTCCGTTACTTTTCGTTGCACAAAAAAACTTGTTACACTGTTTGAAGGGCCACATGTAACGGTGTAAGGGAAAAGAATTCTCAAGATCATTTTTTAATGAGATTTCAAGGTCATCGATGTTTTTTTTAAATGGAATGATATATCTTCGTTAACGTGATGTTGTAGCTGACAAAATAACGTATTCATCCGTGTAACACAATATGACTTACAAATGACCTTCAACCCAAAAAGATGGAATAAATAAAATTCAACGTGTAAGATTCATTTGCTTTATTTCTGTTACCCAAAATGTTCAAAAATATTCCCCTGAGCTGCTATACATTCATTTAGCCGTGAGGTTACAGAACGTATTGCTGTGTAATTCATTTGTGAGGGAATCGACACACAAGCCCTGACGATTCTTTCTTTCATGTCGTCGACTCACCCAGTATACTTGGGTTCCATAATGAGCAGTTTCGTTGTTTCGTTGTTACTATTCGTGTAGTGCAAAATTGAGTGCACCGTTGTCGTAGGGGTTATAAAATGTTGAATGTTAAGGGAAAAAGTGAGCACTACGGTACACAGTTTTAAAAAATTCCCAAAGTCAGCTGGCAAATGTTACATAGCGCAACATACTGCTCGATCCTTTATCGAAAAATTTCTTTCTCGGGTAAAATTCAACAGTATCCTTTTAAACTCGAATTTGCTTGAGAATGGTGAACGCAATCGTGTCCCACGAGTCACGATTCGATCACAGTGAAAGACGCGGGCGTGTATGGAGGGAAATAGGTATTCACGTTAAGCATGTTGGCCATAAAATGGGAATATAAACGTTAAAACGCGTTAAACGGCCAGGAAGAAAGAGAGCGGGAGTCAAAGGCAGAGAGAGTTCTTTTGACCTGTGCAGGCGACACTCTCCCCTCCCGTCCGAATGCACTTTTATCGGGCTGGGTGCACGGACATTGTGCATCATTACAAAACATTCGGCGAGCCATTCATGGCCAGCGGTCTCGCTCGCAGTTGTACCGGGCAAAATGTATGCCCTTCGCACGGCGAACCCCGCTGAGTATCATGAGCAACATCGTTAACTAACGATATAGAATTTGTAGATTTTTTGAAAAATAATCATAATATAATTTTCTTCTTTTAAAAGTATTTTCTAATGGAACTTTTATCGGCATATTCGTGACATTTTCCTGATTAAAACGAGTCCAAACACGAGATACTTCAAAGCATATTTGCATGTTCAATCCACGATGTATTAGAACCTCGATTATCCGAACCGACGATATTTGAGATCTCTATTAATCACGTATGAGCAGTTCAATTTAAAGCGATTCATATATAAAACGATTTCTTACACAAAGGTTTAATTTAATACTGTAGCTAGATAACTGTTCTATTATCCGAACACTCATATTCCATTGGTACGGATTTAAAGTACAATTAATTAATGAAGTTTATCGTACTTTTCTGGTACACAGTTGCCTGCAGCAAGTTTAGAAGCACACTACTCATTATGTGCTTCCAATTGTTCCTTATCGGAGGAAGATTCTGAGGGAACAATACCTCAATACGAAATAATGCTATCTTCCCCATAAACATCTCCGACGTTCGATTGCGCGACCGATTGTTTGTTTCTCGAAGGTAACATAATTTATGACGCGCGTAATGGCGAATTACGATTATACAATTATTCACGTTGCCTCGAAGGATCTTAATGCTATAACTTATTTTATAGGGGATGCGAATTAAAATATTTTTTAAACGAGTACAGCTGAACCGAATTAAATCAGTGATTTAATAGCCCATTAAATCCAGACATGTTGTGCAAAATTTCAACTCTATATCTTGATCGGAAAGGTAGTATTGGGGTAACATCGAAAAAATAGTTTTTGATCCATTTTCTCTATTCAACCACTTCCAAAAATTTCGAAAAGTATGTGAGGCGCGTTCAGTATCAAGGTACGCACTCATAATTTTTTTACAAATTTTAAATGAAATATATTTCATTTGTAGAAAAAAAAACAGATTTCATACTGTAGTCACATTTTTGTATATATCTGATTGCTTACAACAAGAATGTGCAATTTAAAAATTATAACCGAATTGATGTATGTGGGAACTAAAGTTGTTCATATATATATATACATATAAAATGTTTTTAATCAAGATACGCGATTGAAATTTTTTAGAAAATGACTAATTTATTAATTAATTTAAAATTACGCTACTTACAATGTTTTTACTAGATTGCTATTTACTTTTTCTACTTGGTTCCAAATAAGAATATGACTCTAACGGAACTCGTTCATTGGCTAATCCCCCTACTCGTACTCCGCCGACCACGCGATCATTGGCTGACGCCATGAATTTCATGGCTGACGCGCAACAACATGCGCAGAACAAGTACATTCTTATTTGGACTCGAGCATAGTAGAAATGCTCTATGGTTCCTCTGATGGAAGCAGACCTATGCCCCCCTCTACCTTCCCTTCTACAACGGTATTCCCCCACGCTTCCGCCGCGGCCGGCCGGTCACGTGACGCGATCCGTCTCTGCCGTGCATGTGTCTCAATATCACGTGACTAATCCGGTATCGGCAGAGAGGGAGTAACTTCTTCCCCTGAATTCGAGTAAATCTTTGTTGACGTATTCCTGTAGTTAACTTGAAGTTAATTTGGTTGATTTAAATCACTCGGTGATGGAGTTCTTGAGGTAGATGGTCGCTCTTCGTCCAAAAAAGTTCATGCAACAGTGTGAGTGTGCTCAGCCACGCTTCGTGGTGAAACTTCGTTTGAATATATTCGAAATTCTTCCTGGCACGAGTGGATGGTCGAAAGATTTATTGAGGGTGGTTGTACTATTGACAAAATCCGCGGTAATACCCGCCCAGAACCATAGATACTGGTTACATAAAAATCCCCGAGCATAGAATTTCTCTGGATTTAGATTAATGACGCCGGATAGTTCGATATATCCTCGTGACGACGCTTAGCAACCTGAAAATAGTATATCCCGAGTCTCCTAAGAACTTCCACGTTTCAAGCATAAACCGTACCTCTTATTTGCCAGTCCTATACCTACACAAAATATTACTTTCTTTTAAAATAAACATCTAAAGTTATTATCACGTACAGCACATTCGATTGTCAAATATTATATTAGTATTACAAGCCAGCTTCGAGATTTTTTGGAGGCGAAACTACGAAATCGATTCCCAAGGACCTTGCTTATAAATTTGTGTTTATATTTTGACTATATATTCAAATTTTTTGATCAAGAAACGTTCAAAATTGAAGTTTTTATATACCATTGACTACATCCTTGGAAAAAGTAATATTCTAGGTTAACTCTACGAAATTTTTATAAGGAAACTGTAAACCCGATTCTCACGAATTTGGCTATATTCCCAAATTTTTCGACCAAGAAAAGTTCAAAATTGAATCTTTTATATGCGATTGAGTACATACTTGAAACAAGTTGTATTATACAAGATAATATTCTAGGTGAAGATATTTTTATGCAAAACCGATTCGCATCAACTTTCGTGGTAAATTTTTAGACGAAAAATAAGTTTAAAGTTATATTTGTTATGGACAATTGAGTACAAATTAAAAAACAGATACGGTTACGCAATCTAATACTGTAGATTTACTATCGGACTTTTTCATAACGAATCTGTGAAATCGTTTATCCGAAAACTCTACCATAAAACTCTAAAAGGACTGCCACTTCACCGTTCGTAACCCCGCCATAGCTAAAAACAGAGCAAAAGGAGCGAGATAAAGTCATGCATTCGTAATGTTTGATATGAAAATTTTTCACTTGAAAATTACCAGGATTAGAAGACGCGCGGATCCTGCGAGCGGAAGTATTTAATCTACGTGAAACAGAACACCGAACTGGGATTTACCGGTCCAAGAACCCGTTGCCCTCGCCCGGGCTTGAAGTATAAAGTCATGGATCATCTGCATGTCCTTTAAACTGTCCATGAAAAAGTATTATATCACACAGTTCACGAGCCCGTGCAATTCTAATACAGTAAAATTACACTATCCAGTATAACTAATTCAACACACTTTAAACCAGAATAACTTTTTTATGAATGGACCAAACGTCTTCAATTTCTGTGTAATGCTAGAAGAATTAGTTTAGTAAATGACGTCTAAAAAATATTTTGAAAAAATGCATTTAGTCGGAATTACGAAAAAAATAGTAAAAACTGATTTTTACTACTTTTTTAGCTGGGCCAATAATGAAAATTTAAAAGATGTGTTTGGTCAAGTCGTATAAATGATATACGTTCTGAAAATTTCATTGAAATTGGTTAATTATTTTACGAGCTATAAACGATCAAAAGTGGTAAAAATTGCAATTTTTCAAGATTTTCGGCCTTCTTACCACTTTTGATCGTTTATAGCTCGTAAACCAATTAACCAATTTCAATGAAATTTTCAGAACGTATATCATTTATACGACTTGACCAAACACATCTTTTAAATTTGCATTATTGGCCCAGCTAAAAAAGTAGTAAAAATCAGTTTTTACTATTTTTTTCGCAATTCCAACCAAATAGCATTTTTTCAAAATATTTTTTAGACATCATTTACTAAACTAATTCTTCTAGCATTACACAGAAATTGAAGTCGTTTAGTCCATTCATAAAAAAGTTATTCTGATTTAAAGTGTATTGAATCAGTTATGCTCCTTACTGTATACCTACTAACTCTTGGAAAAAAATTCATATTAATCAGAGACTCGTATATAATATACTATAATATAATCGTGTATATATGCCTTTTATTTTCTGTTCAATTTTCTATTTCGAAAAATGATGTATAGTTTTATATTAATTAAATTGTGTCTCAAAATTCAATATAAGTTGGAACAAACAAAAGAAAATTCCAAAAAGTAATTTTTCTGAAAGTGTTCCTATGTGTTTAAAATCTTTTCGATTAAGAATTGTACAATTTTTGAAATTTTATTTGAAACTGCAATGATACTGTGCAATCATTTTAAATGTTTTATAAAAGGTCAATTAATTAAATTTATAATTAGAAGTATGATTTTTATTTTTCTTATTCTATTGTAAACTCTTCAACCATTTTTGGATAATTAATTATACAATTCTCTAAATTTTATTTGAATCTTCAATAATGTGTAAATCTTTTCAATATTTCTATTTTTATTGTACGTTTGAAATTCCACAATGATTCATGGAAAATTGTTATCTACCATTCATTTTCTTTTATCTATGGCTCTAACAATACCGTCGGATTTGTGGGAGAACTATTTTGTAAAAAATGAATTAATTAAATTCAGAGGTTGTAGTAAAACCTATATGCTCGCCCATTATGAAAACTTCGTTCTGTGTGTGCATATGCGACAACACGTACGAGAAAGTAACGGATTTGCATGGTCCATCATTGAATGGAATTTTTATGACACTTGATTGAAGAAACGACGTATTCCAAACGCATGTAGAGTACGTCACGTTTATAGAAGATTAAAGGATATTACATTCTCATTTTATAATGGTTTACGTCCAATGAAATAGTTGAATTTTAACTCTTGAAAAAGATGCCATCTTTCTATATATAATGGATTACAGTACTCGGAATTTATTACTCAGCTATTTTGATTTCAAATAAATTCAGTGCTCCATCATAAATATATTTTAAAAAAAGTATATAATAATAGAATAAAATTTACATATTTTTACAAGTTAGGTAATATATGTATTAAACAAAATGACCTTTTACATATATTACCTAATACATCAGAATATATGTATGTACAATGAAATATATAATATTAATTAGATGTATTTATTAAAAATATACTTAGCTAATGTAATAAAATATTTTACTATATGTAACCGTTTTATTTATTACTGAGCTATATTGTTATTTCAAGAAAACGCAGTGTTTTGTTATAAATGCATTCTAAACTTACTACAATAATATTATAAAATGTATTATAATAAAAAGTATATTATATTTTAGTATTATAAAATATACTGTAGTAAAATGTATTACTACATGTAGAATACCTATCATAATTAAAAAGTAATTACGCCGTTTTATCAGCGATGTCACTGGGACCACGTACAAATGAAGAGAAGTTTAATCACGATGAATATTAAATACTTGAAGTTTTAACACGTTTTCAGAGAAACGTCATTTTATCATCTGGCGTGCCGGATAAAAAAAACTATCCAATCGATCCACCTGAAATTTTAATATATTGTTCTGCATGCCAGTGGTTTTCGTATCAAGCACAGTCACCCGTGGATATTGAAAACTTCGTACTCGTTTTATTTTGAATATATCGACAACTTCCATATCTGAACTGCGAACACGAGACATTTTGATTTCTTTTGCGTCATAAAAGTTATCGTGGTCGTGGCGGGAGATTTAGGTTATTTTTCCAAGATTACGTTTAATTGTTCATAACAAGCTTAAGTTTGGTTTGCGACGATTGGTTTGTACGATCTTTTCGTAGGGTATACAGAATCGTTCACGGTATACACTCAATTTTGAATTTCTGTTGATATCAAAATTTTAGCATGCAGCTAAACTACGAATATTACGGTATTTTATTGAATATGAATATGAATACAGTTTGATAATAATCTGTTTTCTGGTTACATTGTAAAAAAAATCTTGAAGCTGGCGTAAAATCAATTTTGGGAGTTTTTGTTCTTGTTCATGTAAAATATAAAAATTTTAGTATAAAATATGAATATAAATACAGGCTAAAGTTTGGTAATAATCTGTTTTATAGCAGAGTTGGGCAAAAATTTAATCAAGGATTGACGACTAAATTTCTACTTCAAACGTTAATCGCAATTAGCAATTAATCACCACATTTAGTCGTTAATTGTGAATACGATTGTTAACGATTGTTAACGCGAATTGTTAACGATTGAATACTTATTAATCATTAATTGCGGTTAACTATTAAATACTTATTAATCGTCAATCGGATAATTGATTAATGATTAACTCTACTGAAATTTCGAAATGAAATGCGTAATCAGAACTGTATGAATACTGAAAATATGTAAACTGAGTTTAGATGTATTGTCATTTGGTCTATGATACAAACTCTGTTTACGTGCTTTTATGTTTGAAGTTATTATTATTATTATTCCTGGAAAGCTACGACCATGTTTTTGTTGAAGTATATTATTATTTCTGTCAATTCTCCATCCGCTCTGTGCTCCCTCTCTCTCTCTCTCTCTCTCCCTCCTTATTACAATTTATGGATAGACCGTGAGGCGATTAACTTCAACAATTAATTAAATCATCCGATTTTTCGATGATTCCTTTTTTTAATCAACGATTGACGATTAAATCAATCGATTGAATCAATCGCCGATGTTTCGACGATTACTTAATTTAATCAACGATTGACGATTAACTTCATCAATCGATTGAATCAATAGTCGATTTTTGGACGCTTCCTTTTTTCAATCGTACACGTTAATCAATCAATCATGATTAAAATTTTAATCGATTAATGCTCAATTCTGTTTTATAGTATCAATGTAAAAAAATCTTAGCGCAAAGTATTCGGTTGTATAATAAGATCTTTGTTCAAGTATGTAATTAATTGCTCAATATTAATCATCCTCTGAAAGATACACGGACACAATTTAAAGACAAACGAAATTGTCTAGAGCCTAGCTAGAACTTTTCTTACGCCGTTTTGTCGAAGCAATAATTTCGAGAGTCTGCGGAACAATCGCGCGCGTTTCGTCCCAAGAACAGTTTCGCGAAAGTTAACTAGGAACTGACGCGGCATAGTTTGCAAGTCGCCGATGCGACGCAGTGCAAACTGGCTCGAGCGCCGAGCGCGTAACTTAACGCACCAAGCTGAGACGCAACACCAGTAGCAGCAGCCCTCGAGGGTTTTCTCCGCGTTTCCCTCGGCTCGGCTGGCATCCATAATTACACCCTCGCCCCGGTGTAACTGCGTCCCCCACGTTTGAAATCATCGCGGAGCCATTGTCACTGCACCGGCGGCGCCGCGAAAATGACGGCTGGAAAGCAAACCACGCGCGATCACGCCAATGCCACTAGCATAACTTCGCGAAATACGGACGCCATTTTGGAAATTCTGGCTCGCTCTTCGCTGCGCGCTTCAGCGAACGTTTACGCAAATTTTTAGATTCTTTCAATTTCGAACTTTAAGGTGACGTGTATTTACTAAATGGGATTACGTTTTCTTTTTTTTAAATTGTTATATTTTCGAGAAAATTGATTATGAAGGTGCAAGGTAAATTTTTGGCTCGTTGTTTGGTCGACTAAACATTTCAACAAATTTTTTATTTTCTTGGGATTTAAATAGGAGTATTTTAATTTTTTTAAATTGTTGTAGCGTCGTTTTTGAAAAGATTGATCAAATTTAGTGTGCTGAATACAATTATATGTGCACTTATGAACTTATACATCTCGATAATTATTCGTGGGAAAATATTGAACATTATTTATTTCAACAATGAATGTTCTTGAGGACTTTTGCAGCACTGAAAAAATAAATGTTCGAGAAAGTATTAATATGTCTGAATGATCTGATCCATTGAATGAAAGGGATTTATTACAGTTGTCAACTAAACTGCTCACAGAGATGGAACAAGATGGCAAAATCGAATTGGCTTCCGGGGAAACGATTCCGGGAAATTCGAGGGAAAGTTACGATCGAAGAAGGTGTGTATGCCTATACTTCGAGTGCAATGTACTTAATGGACGAATAGCGAAACACTGTTTCATGGGTTTACCGTAAAAGCATTTTCGAAAGCCCCATTACGAGAACCCCAGCCTGAATTCGCCCAAAAGCGCCATTAATGGACCATAGTATATCTTCGTTTCATCTAGGGTAAGGTCGCCGGAGGTCTATTATTTGCAATCTATTTATTTACTTCTTCCTCAACAATCTCATACTGCATTTACTTTTGCCGAAACCTCTGCAAACCTCTGTACCCTCACTGACAGATTCGCTTTTAATTATTATATTTTTGGTATTCGCGTAACATACTAGGGTCAAATACACTGTTTATTTGTTTGTGTGCTCCAATAATTTTTTTAATATGATATTTAATATACTTTTTTCACGTACAACATTCACAACTGTTACTACGTTAATTTATTATATTTTATATTATTATAAATTCAATATTGATAATTTTGTATTTCATATTATGTCACATGTTTTCTACATGTATCGGTCTATTTTACCACGCTTATATTAGCTAGCCGAGTTGTCGTTGTTGTTGTTGTTGTATGCGTCAAATCTTGTAATCGAATTTTAAACCACTTCCCGATGAGCTAGAGACTTGAAACTGTAAACATAGTTCAGAACTGAATGACAATGCAATATTAAGAAGCAAATTTAAAAAAAAATGTGCGTCTAGGAGAAAAACAAATTTTTTGTATTAACCGTCACACCTCGTCACGCGACGCTCGGTAGTACGTCATCGCGTTCAGCGATCCCCACTCCGCGCGCCAACGCTCCCTACTCCAATACGTGTTTCCACTCCGACTCATCCCCACTACACTGGTTCACTTCGCACCAGTGAAGCCAGGATGAGCTCCAAACGGAGCTCCCGTACACTACTTCTTGCCCCTTCCACTATTCCATTCCAGCACCGTGCGCACGCGCACACTCCACGGTCCCATTGCGCATGTGCAACGTATCTCCCATTCGCCCCACTCATTCCCCGTCATCAGAGAGGGGGTGCATCCGTTCACCGTGCCGAGGGGGTTCACCGTGACTCCCCTCATCTGGCTACACTTCTACGCACCGAAGGAGGTCTTTCTAAGAGTTCACAATACGTGTTCTTGTTTGTGCGAATGTGAAATGTACGAGCTATTGTGCGAACCAGGGTGTTAATTGCCCCTGAGCCAGCGGTAATCTTGTACTAGACAACGGTCTAAACAAATACATTCCTCAAAAGAATTAAGAGATCACTTGTGCGAACCTGAAAAATTGGTCCCACTTTACGTGATCATAACTCCGTCAAAACTTGCCGTATCGATATCGCTAAACAATGGTTTGAAAGCCTGAAACCTCTAGTTTCTGATGCTCTGTTTCAAATTGTTGCTATGTTGGTTTTTTACAAAGTTATAGCGAGATGAAGACAACATGGACGGTTAACAAAAATTTTTTGCAACTTTGGAACATCACACGGGGAGCAACAAAATTTTTTTGATAAATCGCGTTAATATCATTCGGAAGGGCTATCTTTCCTGTGTAAATTATATGATTGTTGAATATTGTGCGTTTTTTTTTACTCGAGTTATTCAACATTTAAGTAAATATGGGCTTCTTAACTTTAACTGACTCCAGAAAGCGAAAAAATTGTCGTAGAATCTTGAGCAAAAAAGCAATAAAAAGAGCGTTTCTTTCTCTTCAAGGCACTCCTTTTGTTTTTTCAATTTCGTTAACATATCGATATACCAGGTGTTTCTGAAAATATGCTTAAAAAATGCACAATTTCGATTTTTCCTTTAACTCGCTATATTACGGCGAGAAATGATCGCAATACCATGACCCTAACGTCAGATTGAAGCAGAGATTCTGCTGATTCGATTGAGTACCCCATGAACTCGCTGCGACAACTTTTTACTTATGTCAGCTGTGTTTGAAATTAGTGCTTTGCAAAATCGTAGAAAAATTTTGAGACCAGATTTGAGATCAGCGCGAAAATATCTACGGCAAGTGATATATAGCATGTAAAAAAGAAATTTTCATGTTATTGCGATCATTTCTCGCCGCAATATAGCTAGTTAAAGGAAAAATCGAAATTGTGCATTTTTTAAGCATATTTTCAGAAACACCTGGTATATCGATATGTTAACGAAATTGAAAAAACAAAAGGAGTGCCTTGAAGAGAAAGAAACGCTCTTTTTATTGCTTTTTTGCTCAAGATTCTACGACAATTTTTTCGCTTTCTGGAGCCAGTTAAAGTTAAGAAGCCCATATTTACTTCAATGTTGAATAACTCGAATAAAAAAAATCGCACAATATTCAACAACCATACAATTTACACAGGAAAGATAGCCCTTCCGAATGATATTAACGCGATTTATCAAAAAAATTTGTTGCTCCCCGTGTAGATGTTCCAAAGTTGCACAAAATTTTTGTTAACCGTCAATGTTGTCTTCATCTCACTATAACTTTGTAAAAAACCAACATAGCAACAATTTGAAACAGAGCATCAGAAACTAGAGGTTTCAGGCTTTCAAACCATTGTTTAACGATATCGATGCGGCAATTTTTGACGGAGTTATGATCACGTAAAGTGGGACCAATTTTTCGGGTTCGCACAAGCGATCCCTTAATTATTTTGAGGAGTGTATTATATTTATTTAGAGCGTTGTCTAGTACAGGATTGTCGCTGGCTCAGGGACAATGAACACTCTGGTTCGCACAATAACTCATACATTTAACATTCGCGCAAACAAGAACACTTATTGTGAACTCTTAGAAGGAACTCTTAGAAAGTTTAGAAGAAAAGTTCAAAAGAAAAGTTCATAGTAAAGGTTCATAATAAAGGTATATAGTATAAGTTCATAATAAAAGTCCATATAATAAAAATTCATAGTAAAAACTTCAGAATAAAAGTTCGTAATAAAAGTTTATAAGAAAAGTTCATGAGAAAAGTTCATAAAAAAAGTTTATAAGGGAAGTCCAAAAGAAAGTTCATAGACAAGTTCATAAGCAAAGTCCATAGAAAAGTTCATGAGAAAAGTTTATAAGAAAAATCCATAGAAAAGTTCATAGAAAAGTTCAGAAGAAAAGGTCACAGTTCACTTCTCAGTTCAAGTTCACAATTTACGTATACAATTCAAGTTCAAATCCAAATTTAACATTGTTCTAAAAAGAAGGTTCGGTGCGTTCTACGATTTAGAATGGCTTTTGTACAAGATCCGTACGATTCCCTCGAAAGATCATAAAGTTCTAAATCCTATTTCTCCTGCAATTCCATACCAAAGCCCGGAAAGAGATAATTTCTTTGGTAGGGATAAAAAGGGACGAATCACCAGTTCGGGACGTAATCCAAAATCTGTGGAACGCCTACCAAATCCACGATTCCATTCCTCACGCTGGCCTCGTAAGACGCTTCACAAAGATCCCTTGTTCAAAGATCTATCTCCAGAACTGATGTCGCCTTTCCGCTAAGTGTGGGCCTGCGATGCGTCAATTGTCATTGACTGGGGTACGGCTGGTTCGTTTCTCTTTATACGAAAAAAGACACTTTACTTTCAACCGTACCCAAGTCCGTAACTAATTCTAAGGACCAAGCATGCTAATAAATAACTCGAAAATGGCAATATTCCACTCGATCGTAGCACAAACCCAGACACGATGTCTAGACAGTTCTAGATAATATTATTATGTAATCACTTTGCCGAATCCGAATTTGTTTGTAAGATACAAGTCTTAAAAACATTCCAGTTTTAACTTGACTTCATGAAAGTAGGTTTAGTTTAGTTGCTAATAAATCTTTAAAAATCCAATGTTTCATAGTCGATGCCTCTGATTGTGGTTAAAATTAAATAAAAACGCGAATGTCTGCTCTACAATATCTTTTATTATTTCATTAAAAGGGCCACTCACGTAACAGTGAACGTTCATATTTTTCAAGCTCATACGCAACATGTTCACCAGAATTAGATATTACACGACGTAGTCCAGGGTGAGTTAGGGGTAGTTTAAGTCACATCGCATCGACGATTTCGCATTAGTTCGGTAACTGCGGACCTTTGAGGCGGCACACTTTGATCTAATATTTCACGGGTTATCTAGTCATTTGCCGGCGATATCTCGCGACGAGTTAAACTTTGCGATTTATTTCGACGCGAGGATTTCTCACGTTGTGCCGAACTACCCTCGATGCTTCGAGCAGGAGGGCCATTCGACAGCGGCCGCGGGTTCGTCGAATTGTTATTGCGATCGTCCAAGTTTTCAGAATCGCGATGGCCGCCGGGTAGCCGCGATGCTTTCTCGATCGGCGATGGCACTTTTGGAGGAACTGCGGTCGGCGTTTTTGCACGGTAAAACGCTCATACCGCGAACGTATGGCACGATTATGCGAACAATTCCTCCGAAGCGACTATAGTCCTCTTCAAAAATTCCACCGAGATCCTCTCGTATAATCGATTTTACGAGCACGCGAGTCAAGCAAATCTTGTCCGACCGTTCCCTTCTCGAACTCCGACCAGTAACTTGGTCAATTTTATTGCGAATTCTCTTAGAACAACTGGCTTAATGCCTCCCCGGAATTGCAGAGATGCCGCGGTTGTTATGCAATATTCAGAATTGGTTAAAACAAGTAGCTGTTGCATCGATCACGCGGAGATTTCATTTTATCGTGACTGTTAGTGCGTTTTGTGGAAATTAAAATTCTGGAAAATGTGCTTCTGATTGTTTGCTGTACAATTTTTCTTTGTTATAACAAATATACCTGAATTCGGTGTTAAGCTTCACGCCTTTTTCGCCATCCATCGTTCATTTTTATACAGGATATTTTTTCATAAGACATCAGACGTTATTAGTTACATCTGGAGACGTCGTTTAACGCAGTGTTTTCGTTAGTATTTTTAAGAATTTGAAAGTAACACCAACTTACCTTTTATTAACTGCGACAAAACTATAAGACAGGTAATGTTTTTGTAAAAAATTAACACGTACAGCTTATTTTTATTGGTTATTAATATTTTGTGTTGCCATCTTTATTTTTTATGACATGTAACATTCTTGTTGGAATAGTTATTTATAACATAACATAACAAAATTGTACAATAATTACACAAGTAGAATAGTGTTGGTCAAACCGTGTCGTTGAAGACATTTGTCGACGATTTGACCGTGTCGATGAAAACATAGTGTCGACGAAAATTACTGTCGGTCAAAATCGTGTCGACGAAAGCAGTGTCGGTGAAATGGGTTGTCGACGAACCAAGGGTAACCCGTATTAGTAATAATTGATAAAATCAACAACAATATGCAGGATATTTTTGCATTTTCGATCAGAGACGCGTCCTCCAGAAGTATCCTAGAAAATGATCAGGTTTTTCAGGTTTTTTACAACGAGCCTAAATTTATTATTTATTTTTTTATCGAAACTATCATAGCTCATTAACAATTTCTTGAGAATCAGAAATTCAGTGTTGAAATACTTCTTAACCCTTAACCAAGGTAAGGTGTCTAATAACACATAAATAGTAAGGTGGAGTCTCTTAGACCCCGACAAATGAATTTCATAAACAGCCTCGTTTTCAATTAATTTGGGATAAAGAATAACACAGGATAAAAAGTAAACAGACAGATTTAATTTTTTTCATATGAAAATTCTTTTTAAAAATCTAAAGCTGGGGTCTCTGAGACCCACATTACCTTACGAAGGTTAAAAAGATACTCGGAAAATCCTTTGCGACCTCACGTTAGTGATCGATGCACAGTCATCGATGATCATCGGGCTAGCCAGTGTTCCCGCAGCATTCACTCTAACATGGGTGCACTGTAGACTGACCCCAGACCGTTCTCCCGGCGAGTTTTTCCGCGTTTTTAAGTTTCCTACTTTCCCCGTCCATTCTGCCTTTATTTTCACCGCTGTCTATTTACCTGCCTACCGGTGTTTTGCTACCGGAGCTGCCATTTCATTCGACTGCACTCGGACTACGTCGTTTGACACGACGATCGCGGACCATTTAAAAGTTACCAGAGGAAACAGAGAGAAAGAGAGAGAGACAGAGAGAGAGAGAGAGGGGGGAGCCTGTGTCCCTTCCTGGCCCGCCTCCGCAGCGGGGTCAGACTTGATAAAAAGGCCTGTGGGCTTAATGGACGCCGACCCGTCTCAAATACAGACTGCTCCTAATGCCGTGTCTTTGTTTGCGCACTATTTTCGCTCCCCTGTTACGCGTTCTGATCGCATTAATGGCGTTTTAGACGGTGAAACGGATTTGAAGTCGCCGGAGGCGTCTGGCGGATGCACTTTGGTCGATTGTTTCGGTTGGTGGACAGTCCGAGTGGTTGGCGAATGATGTTGAATGATATTGCGTTTGTGTTCACGTTGCGTCCCTTATTCGGGCATGATTGTTTATCAAAATTTGAGAATTGTGAAAGTTGAATAGTTGAGAGGAATTGGTGATGTTGGAGGTGATGTAGCTCCGAAGAGAGAAACTGGAGGACAGAGTATCTTGGCTCATTTTTAAAATTCCACTTTTAGTTCTAGTAAGTAAGTCCTTGTTCGATTTTGAGTCAGGATAAAACGTAGTTATTTACGAAAGCTGGACGGTTGTTATGCCTTTTGTGAAAATTTAAGGGGATGTAAGTAGCTCTGAAGAGAAAATCTGCAGGACAGAGTATCTAGGCCAGGGGTGGAATACCTTTTACTTACTATGCGTCAATTTCTTTCGCATACGAGTTCAGATGCGTCGTACAACTCGAGCGCTCTTTCTACCTTACGCTTAGGGGAGGGAGAGGGTCACGCAACTAAATTCATTAATTTACGCCAGTTCAAAAGACACACGTTTACTGGAGCACCAATCTGCAATAGTGAGAAATGATCTCTTGGACGTGAGGGCGATTGCTGTCATCAAACCCGCAATTCACATCCTGCAATTGTGAACTGTCGAAAAGTTGCGACGAACTGATGAGCAAGAGGGCTGTATGAATAGAACTGAGCGCACTCAGGTATTGGAAACATGAATGATGAAAACTTCAAAAGAATAAGTAGGCGCAAAGATGCAATGTGCCATTTGTAATCATCCAATGCGCCGCAGGTTGGCCACCCTTGATTTAGGCTGATTGTAAAAGGCAAAGATTGCACTTTTAGTTGTAATAAGTTCTTGTTCGATTTTGTGTCAGAATAATGCGTAGTTATTTACGAAAGTGGATAGTTGTTATGCCTTTTGTGAAAATTGAACAGTTACGATGATGTAGAATTGGGGACATTTCAAGTGACGTAGCTCTGAACAGAGAAGAGTTGGAGGATAGAGTATCTAGGCTCATTTTAAAGGACAAGGATCCTACTTTTAGTTTTTATGAGTTTCTTCAGGTTCTGTATTCGGATAAAACGTAATTATTTATTTGAAACGTTAAGAATTCCCTTCCCAATAATTTAAGGAAAAATCATCAGTGTTTAAACTGTTACAGCTTTGTAAATAAAAATCGAAGAACAGTTTACCTGAGCTTGTTTTATAGGGCACAGGGTAGTTCTGCAGTATAAAAAGCGAGAAAATCAAAAGATCTTCTTTTTCTCAAGCAGTTTACATTTAAACGTCTCTACAGAGTTTAAATACATTGAATAGTTCAACTTACTGTAGCATCGGTGAAAAAATTTGGGAACAGTTTACGCAGACTCGTTTTAAATGTTGAAGTGTCTACTTTCAGCGCTGTTTTTACTGAAGTAGCTATTGCGATAGTAATCGGGCTAGCAAACAATCATTCATAACTACATAATTTTTCCTACAAAATTATAGTACATTAAACGCCAACATACTCTCGACGAACATTCAGATATCCTTTGATTATAATCTTCGATAATATAATGGACAATATTGCGCGAATGTATTTATTCTGGCAGTGTGTGAAATACAGTTGAAATTATTGATACTGTTTACTTGCAGTTAATATTAAGCACAACACTTGCAGATTTTGTTAATTAAGTTGCGATATGGATTGAATGGGAAATGATAATTTTCGGATCACTTTCATTAATGATGGCTGCCAGATCAATTTCAAATCTGGCGTTAACGAACTCTCCTTAATTAACAATCACTAGACACACTGCTTTCCCAATGCGAATACATATTTATAAAATAGGTTTAATAAAAGATTTCAAATAATTAATCAATCAATTTTACACGAGCAATTCTTAAATATTGTCCCTTAAATATTGTACAAATAATTTCTGTAAATGGTCATTAAATAATATGAAGTAACGGGAATCATTAATTCTTTAAAATAAACTTTACTTAAAAGAACTACTTTTGGACATTTCGAGTAATCTTCAAGTGAATTTATAATTGTAAATAATTAATTAAGTAAGATAATTTCATACACAGAAACAATTTCGATACGATTTTACGCAATGCATTTTTAAACGATTTTTTATAAATATTTTTGTGCAAATACTTCTGAAATAGTGCGAAACAACTTAGTTTCGCAACGGTAAAACAATTTTTAAACAAGTTCCAACAAATAACTAATAAATACACACCAGTAAGTAATTAATTTTATGAATGAATGAATTAATGTCCGAGTTCCATAATAAATTCTAAAATATTTCCTAGTGACCAGACTCCGCCATATTCCGGCGAGCGGGCAATATCGACAATTCCCGACACCTCAGATTAATTCGAAACAGCTCGAAAATCGCAATGCAATTATTTGTCAGCTGATCAGGTGGGGTCGGTGCTTTTTAGTATTGCGCGCGCGGGCTGCATTCGCGCGTTAAATATTTCTTTATCGTTCCGTAAACACCATGTACGGTGTGGGGAGGGAGGTGTACGCGCGAATATACATATACATATACAGGGGTGCATCAACATTGGTGCATCGCTGCATCGGTGCATCTACTTCCGAGCGCATTTCGGTGCGCCATCCGATCGCCATTCTCCGGTCCCGGGCCATTAAATTCCATTGACGGTGTCGCGCTTGAATTTTCATAGAACTCGGCCCGTCATGCGAATTAACTGTATTACCGGGGTCAATCACACATCCATTTTGATAGTCGGCGAATTAACGAATCCGGCTGACGTATTATGATATATCGTAGGAAGCTAGATGCTCGTCGATATCATGCTCGGACGATGGCTGCAGCTTCCGCGAGATAATCGATACGATTAAATAATTTTCGACGAGATCATACTCGCCCGGAATAGTATTAACCATGCCCCCGATAATAGTCGGCATACATATATCCACTGGTATACATACCTACCTGTTTATATTTGTCCATGCTATTTCGTAATCCGTAATCTCTCTCTCTCTCTCTCTCTCTCTCTCTTGGCGCTTGTTTAATGCGCTAATGGCTTTGTTTGCGATCAGCTGATTATTTCAAGATCAATCAAATACCTTTTCCTGCTAATTTCAAGTGTTTCACAAGGTACTCCGAGCCAATAAGAAATTTCACTTTAAATGATCAAAAATGCTGTTTTTTACAATTAACATTTTCTTACAATTTACAGTTGTTTTACTATTTTATTGGCCACGTGTCGAAGAGTGACAAGATCTTTCGTTTATCAAAAATTATCAGTACTTTAACCCCTAGCACTGAAACCCTTGTGACTCAGAGTCACTACTAGATATAGAAATTGCTGCACAATCTAGGTGCACGGTAGTGCGTCAACCAAGTTCTGGCACTACTTCTTCTTACACGAAATGTTGGAATCTAATCAATTACTACATAATTAAGTATTGTTTTAGGTAATACACTCCTCAAAAGAATTAAGGAATCACTTGTGCGAACCCGAAAAATTGGTCCCAATTTACGTAATCATAACTCCGTCAAAAATTGCCGCATCGATATCGTTAAACAATTTCTTATTAAACGTCAATATTCACACTTACAACTACATACAATAAATTGTATGAACAAGAGTTGAATTCAATATGAATGTTAATTAAGTAGTACCATATATATTATGGTACAAGAAAAACAAAGGGGAAGATTATTAAGACAAAAATCAAGGTTTCAATTTACCGCCAAATACCGATATACATATATGACCGATCGATAATGTGTTCCTTTCTAAGTATCTTCACGTTAACCTCACTACCGTACATGCTGTCGTGACAACAACACGTTTCTCCAAAAATTTATAACTGATTTTCGGAATAATTAGTTTTTTTTCTCTCACACCACGCAAGTATGTTTTAAGCTTGCTTATGGTTTTAAATCCATTTTTTACAAAACTAAAATTTTGATTATTGTGTTACAGACGCAATATACATAATTTTTTCTTGAAAATGATCTAAATTCAGATCGAAACGTCGAAAAAACATAATTGTGAATTTTTGCAAATAGTGTAGAAAGGTAGTAATTGATCGAACTTGAGCGCCAATATCATTTTCTATTTATCGTTAAACAATGGTTTGAAAGCCTGAAACCTCTAGTTTCTGATGCTCTGTTTCAAATTGTTGCTATGTTGGTTTATTACAAAGTTATAGTGAGATGAAGACAACATTGACGGTTAACAAAAATTTTGTGCAAGTTTGGAACATCTACACGGGGAGCAACAAATTTTTTTGATAAATCGCGTTAATATCATTTGGAAGAGCCATCTTTCCTGTGTAAAATGCGTGGTTGTTGATTATTGTGCGATTTTTTGTATTCGAGTTATTCAACATTGAAGTAAATATGGGCTTCTTAACTTTAACTGGCTCCAGAAAGCGAAAAAATTATCGTAGAATCTTGTGCAAAAAAGCAATACAAAGAACGTTTGTTTCTGTTCAAGGCATTCCTATTGTTTTTTAAATTTCATTAACATTTCGATATACCAGGTGTTTCTGAAAATATTCTTAAAAAATGCACAATTTCGATTTTTCCTTTAACTCGCTATATCTCGGCAAGAAATGATCGTAATACCATGATCCGAACGTCAGATTGAAGCAGAGATTCTGCTGATTCGATTGAGTAGCCCATGAATTCGCTGTGACAATTTTTTACCTATGACAGCTGTGTTTGAAGTTAGTTCTTCGCAGAATGTAGCGCGCCACGTACAGCGGTTACCTGACATCCCTGAATACACTACCATCGCGCCGCACCGCGCCGGCCCACAGTGGAAAATTTGGACCAAACTCGATTCAAGATCAAAGAACTTTCGATAGAAATGACGTAGAAGGATGAAATTTTTTAAAAATTGAAGCTAAAACTTTGCAGAATATGGGAAAAATAGGGAGATATGGTATGAACGTTTTTTAACGTTGAGAAAATTCGTTGAACATATAGAATTTCAAGAAAATGTGGTTTCTCCAGTATCACGCACGGAGAATTTTTTTTTTACATGCTATATATCATTTGCCGTAGATATTTTCACGCTGATTTCAAATCTGGTCTCAAAATATGTCTACGACCTTAGGATTTTGCAATATATAGCACAACATAAAATCGCACAATATTCAACAACCACACAATTTACACAGGAAAGATGGCTCTTCCAAATGATATTAACGCGATTTATCAAAAAAATTTGTTGCTCCCCGTGTAGATGTTCCAAAGTTGCACAAAATTTTTGTTAACCGTCAATGTTGTCTTCATCTCACTATAACTTTGTAATAAACCAACATAGCAAGAATTTGAAACAGAGCATCAGAAACTAGAGGTTTCAGGCTTTCAAACCATTGTTTAACGATATCGATGCGGCAATTTTTGACGGAGTTATGATCACGTAAAGTGGGACCAATTTTTCGGGTTCGCACAAGCGATCCCTTAATTCTTTTAAGGAGTGTATATCAATTTCGTATCCATAAAATGAAAAAATCTTGTACAATGGAATTATTCTAGGTCAGAAGAAATGTTTAATTTTCGAATTAAAATAGCTCCGACTGCAATGGAGGAACTTTTCTAGACGTTCTACAAAGCAGAACAAATTTCTTTAGTTCAATCCCCATGAACACTGAAGTATCCTTGTAACCATGACACCGTAAGCAATTTCTTTTCTGTTAATTACAATCGATCAATTATCAGCACCTCATCTAACGTTCTACGATTCTCGAATGTTGATATTCGGTAAACGTCAAAAAACTGTAACAAAGGGACCTGGCTGGGTGGTCGGGGGTAGAGGTGTGGGGTGGGGGTGGCTAATGAAATTTTCAAGCGTTTGATCCAACAAGGAGGATCGTTGCTCCGCGTAGAAACGATCAACGGTATTAATTTCGACGAATGCCTTCGATCTTGCGAGCGTGGCACGCGATCCGATGCTTTATTGGTTAACTTTATTCATTGAAACGTTAGCAGCGAGGCGCAATCGATGCCACAGCCGCGGTTGCATTGTTTGCGGATCTCAATTTCCGTATCAGTTCGATTCCCTATTTATACTGACGGCCGACGCGTAAACCGCGCCGTTTTTAAAACGAAATTCTCCGCGCTTCTGTGCACGCCAGCAGAAAAATTAGATTCGCAACCCTCCCTGCCGAGCGCTCCAGGCTTCTATCCGCGAGCACCGTTTCGTTCGGCATCCTAGATTTCGGCAAGTGCACGTGATGCAGAGTTTCCGATTTGAATGTACGACATTTTTGGTAAGTACGCGTTTGGAGTAGGGCTAGCGGAGAGGTTAAAATGATGAATTTCGGGTTTTCGGGTCTGGAATGGATGAAAATTTATTTTTAAAAGTACACATTTTTGTACGTGCTCTTCGAAAGACTGTCTAACGAATGTTTTAAAAATTTATATCCAGTCGTTCAGTTATAAACAGACTCCGGATTTTATGCATTTCTGACAAAAATTAGTAGGTGCACAATTTCAAACAGAGAAAAGATTAAAACCCTTTCAGAGTATTAATATGCATATTATTTTCACTAAATTAAAATGATTAGTAAAAACTATAAATTTATTAAGCAATTTTTATTATTTATTATTAATTAATTATTATTAATTATTTATTATTAAGCAATTTTTTAAAGCGAGTCATAAGTACGGCATATTCGAGAACAGAAGGTTGTAAAAGAAATTACAGTATTTTGTTGAAGCATGAATTTTTTCAACTGAAAATTGTTACGCATATTTTTTGAACGACTGTCTAAATTGCCACGAAAATTTTGCGTGTGTGGCTCACGACGAAGAAGAAATTGGACAGGCCTGAGTTAGACAGTGTCACATTATATATAGTTAAAAATGCGTCATGGAGAAAATCTAAATAAAATTAGTATGACTAAGAATTTAATGGATAAAAATTATTCAGTGTAATGCACTCCCGTTCTGGAGATGATATACAACAATCAGGGTGTGTAAAATATACATTTCCTTATTTCAGACATACGAAATCTACAAATACGTATATGTAGTCTCTTATAAAGGGTCTTCCATCAGAAGGTGTCACTTTAACCCTTAGCACTCGAATGATGACTTGGAGTCACCGCTAAAAATATCTGAACCATTATGCATTATATCAATTTCATATGCATACATATGTACAGTAAGTGTAAAGAGTATTCGTACGTCCTTTAAAATAGAATAACTTTTTTATAACTGTACCAAACGACCTGATTTTTTGTAATCAATTAGATAGCATTGATTCACGAAATGATATGCACAAAAGATTTTCAAAATATTATAATCTACTAGGTTACATGCAAAAATAAAAAAGGCATTTTTTAAAACTTTTTCATTTGAGCCCTTAATGAAAATTTAAAATATATGTTTTGTTGATCTACAGGGTATTCATTTGAAATCTTTCCAGCCGAATATCTCGAAAAGTATGAAAGATATTAAAAAAGTGAAAAACAAGAATTTTTTATTTGGGTGGCGTTTTCGAGGTCATTTGAAGATCAAGTTTGTGTTTCAAATGGAAAGCTGCGGATAAAAAAGTACGCGGACAAAAAAGAGTATCTTACGAAAATTGCTGGTCTTTTTACGTACAATAAGATCCCACAACAAAAAAATATAGGTTTCCATTAGAAAAAACAAAGTTGACCTTCAAATGACCTTGAAAACGCCACCCAAATAAAAAACTGATACTGTCCCCCTCTTTCCCCCTCGAAATCCTTGGACACGTGTTTTACACTTTTTTAATATCTTTCATACTTTCCGAGATATTTGGCTGGAAAGTTTTCAAATCAACACCCTGCATATGGAAAATGAAAAAAGTCATGTAGGAAGGAATTATTTTAGGCAGTTAAAAGGGTTCAATTTTGCGCTATTTTTAACTCATAAAGGTTAGAGTTGTCACACTTCGACACGTGACTGGTAATTTAAACTAACACTTTTCAATGGAAGACCCAATATTTCCCAGTAGGTACTGTGTCTTTTGACCCCGACTGTAGATCCGACATGGCAGTCAAAGTGTTAAGAACGCGCGGTCTGCGGACTTCCATAAAATCCCATTTAAGCCCCGGCTTTCACCCCTTATAAAAATAAATAACCGTCGAGGTCAATAAAGAAAGTGTCAGCCCCTGCGAAGGAGGTGGGAAAAACGTTTTCAAGTTTTTCTTGGAGCGATAGTTATTACCTCCTAATATTAAAAATCCGTTACAGGAGCACGAGGAGAGAGAGAAGTTTCGTGCGCGAAAGAGAAAGAGGCCGAGGGAGGGAGAGAGAGAGAGAGAGAGAGAGAGATGGAAGGTTCATTTCTAATCGGCGCACGTTGCGAAGCACTTCCGCGTGGAACTTTGCCGAAGTAAAGTCCACGTGCTCCGGAAACTGCTCCATACGGGCGCACGGGGCAAGAAAAAGGGGGTTGAGTGAATGGCGCAGCCGCCGAGGAGAATGTTTGAAGCTCATTCAGACCAGAAGTGAAATCCTTCGCGTTGAAGATGTCGAGCACGTACCTCGGTTCCTGATCATTGCCCGGAGCTGACTATACCGAAGATATATGAGCACGGCCACGCAGGATGTCACGCGGCTGGCACCGCCAAAAAGTTTTCGCGCGAATTTCTCCGTACGCTGTATCCGCGAGGATACCGTATGTTCATTCATCATGCGCGACGCTGCCGCGGAATCAAGGAACAATTTCTCCGAGGAGCACCGTCGCAATTTTTCAACGCGGTAAGCGGCCATTGTGACCGCCGCGCCGAATGGAACTGTATCGTTGCGAGGAAGCGTATTTCGAACACCAGTTTATTTACGCTGAAACAGATTTTTGCAAGCATACGAACAAATTAATCCAGTGAGGTAGGATCCTTTACCACTGCAATGAAATTAGAACTTCTAGATACAGCCAGTCTCGTAATTAATGGCTCCCACGTGTCGTCTGAATTACGAGAAAAAATAGAAGTTACTTTCTACAACTTTTTTATTCGGGCTTGTAACGAAAATTGATGTATAGCCGGAAAAGGAGTTAAAAATGCCCTTGAACCAAATTATATCGACGATGGGTCATTCGATGAAACACCAAGAAAAAACATACTGTGCAAAGTTTCAACCCTCAATCAATATCTTGATCCGGAGGGTAGTTATGGGGTAAAATCGAAAAATTAGTTTTTGGCCTATTTTCCCTAGTTAATGATGTTTAGAAATTCTGAAAAAAATCTAACACATGTCAAGAACCTAAATACATATTTTGTAATTGGTTTCAGGTTTTTAAAGTGAAAATCCTGCTTGTGAAAAATCAAAAACCTCAAAAAAATCGAAGAAATGCATATTTCACATGGAAGTTTTAGAATGTCCACATTTATATTTTTACAGTAGCGATATATTGTTATAGGTATTGTTCATGAATTTTTTCAGATTTTTTGGTTTGGTGCGCCGTTGTTAAAAAAAATAAATACCGATTTTTTCGGCGTTTTTTCCACGAAGAACTAAGCTAACCTTAAAATTTTTACGTTCTATTTATTCTGTAAGTCTATCAGGCATTGATAAACCTTGAACATTGTGCAGAAGTTATTAAAAAATAAAATCAACTTAATTAATATTTCTACAGTATAAACGTTACATCTAGAAATATCAATCACGTTTCCAACAGCTCGGTTGGCTCAGCACGTTAGGCGTTCGACTGTGGACCGGCTTATACTTGCTGAAAATTTCATCGAAATTGATTGGTTGGTGTAGAGATTGAAAATTGTGCAAATCGTCGAATGGTGTCACCATTTTTAATCGTTTATAACTCGTGAACCACACAATTAATCCGAAATACCGTGAATATTTTCTACGTGCACATAAACACGATAGATATTATAGAGTAATAAACGATAACTATAATAGATTTTTAAAATAAATATTAATCAGCACTATATCATCGTATAAAAGTCTAATATCGATGGGCGAGATTAACTGCTTGAGAAATATTCGAGTAACATGCTGACAACGGATAGGAATAGCCAATTTTCGAAAAATTCGATTAAAACGAAAGAATTTATCGCGTGCGGTGTAGTATGCAATAAAAATCCCAGTAGAAAACAGCCGGGGAATTGGAAGTGTTACATTTTTCAATATAAAGTGCAGATATTCTGGCAATGGAATGCCAACAATTTTACTAGAATTTACCACACGCTATCCACGACGATATCAATCCACGCGAATCACATCAAATTCTATTAAAATGAAATGTAAAAACTATTTTATTCGAACGTTTCATGTTTTTTCGTTTTATGGATTACGTGAGATTTGAAATGGAAGTGGCTTCTTAAATGTGTTTATGTATATTTTTATTACCACAGAACATATTGTTAACGTTATAGTACGGTTGTAAAAGGAATGGTTTTTGAAAGAATTTTGAAATTTTACAAAATACTTCAAATGATATTTAAAGTAATATTTACGGTTCTACAGAACGATATTACTGACAGATCAATATTATCTAAAAGAATTTATATATCCAAATATTTAATAATAGTGGATTCCTATAGATTTTGATAAAGTGAACGCATAATCCGAAAGCTGTTCTTTTTTATCATTTTCAGTTCCCGAGATGTTTAATTTTCACATAACACTCACATATTCGAATTTTGAAAATTGGTTGTACTTCAACAGTAAGAGCTACAAAAATATTTCTTTAACATTTAAAACGATGCTCTAGATTCTCCCGCGTACAGCGATATATTTCCGAATGAAACTATTCAAACAAGTTTCGAAACACATTCGAATGCAATATTATATTTACCATTTTTCAACGGGAGTGCACGATCACCAAAATATTCAATACATATTCCTATAACAAAATTTCAGTATTTCACCAACTAACGCTACACTTCCATAAATCTCGGTGCTCCAATTCCATATCTTCAATCTCTCCTCCTCTATCACTGTTTCCAAAATATTTCACTTCTGAGCAAAAATTGAATTTTGAACTTTGAGAATTTGTCGCGCTTCGACGCACGGCGAAAACTATGAAACTAAATATTTTTACCAGAAACGAATATACAGTATAGGAGTGCCCAACTCACTTCGAATAACGTCTAAATATTTTGTACAAAAGGATTATTTCTACAGATGTTGCATAGTATCAAGGGAGAAATAATATGGTGCACATCACTTGTTTATGGGTGGCGGCGTTTACGACGTTTCAAGGTCAACTTCGACTTTTTTAATGGAACCATATACTTTTTTGTGCACTAATCGATGCGGTTTATTATTCTCTATAGAAAGGTATTAACACGTGCACGTCGAAAAATGATTATTTTAACAGATATTTTAAATATTACACCCTGTATTTAAGGTTGAGTCGCCTAAGAAAAGCCTCCTGAATAACTTCTACATTTTTTGAGATAGGAAGAAATGCTTCAGACAAAAGGTGTTTGGTTTCTAGCCCATTACCCACTCAGCGTACATAACTTTTTGTCAAGTGGAGGTGTTTTGGTGATTAGATGATCAACTTAGTTTTTTTAAATGGAACCACATATTTTTGAACTCCTACGATTGTAGCCCTTTTCGAGACAATTTCAACGATATAGTCATTCAAGGTCATTCAAGGTCGTAAACTTTAAAATTGAAGAACAATATAAATTTATCGTAAATGCTTATGAAATGGAATATTCTCGGCTTGATTAATGAAACCAAACTGTTTTAATGGAAAATGTAAACAAAGTGCTTAAATCCAAAACCATTTGCTACAACAGATGCTCAAAGTGATGACCAGCCACATATAGACAGCGTCTGAAGCGTTCGCCCACTGATTGCGTTACGCAGTAAAGTGTGTGGCCACTTCTTTTGTCGTGGGTGCTGCACGATAAATATCTTCTTTTAACTTTCTCCATAAAAAAAATCCAATGGCGTTAGGTTTGATGATCGCGGTGACCATTTTCGATGTCCAGA
Source organism: Lasioglossum pauxillum (assembly GCA_933228785.1). NCBI lineage: Eukaryota > Metazoa > Arthropoda > Insecta > Hymenoptera > Halictidae > Lasioglossum > Lasioglossum pauxillum. The sequence continues at coordinate 23,514,866 of OW121699.1, forward strand.
TCGTCTAATCCAGGCCTGGCCAACCCAAATGGTTTCACGGGCCACTTTGATGACGCGTAACGTTACAGCGGGCCGCACTTTAGGTAAACATGCTTTTAAAAAATGTAATACAAATACAAAATGAATACAACTTTATTGCTATACTATGATTCAATATAATTAACACTCGAGTCTTAACGAATGAGATATTTGTTTATCCTTTCTTTCACTTAATTTTGGTAAATCTATATCTGTGTTCGACGTTGCACATCTTTTGTTAGCTGGTTCTCTAAATTGGCATCAGTTAATCATGCACGTGATGAACTCTTCGTAAATTTCATCTTCGAAAAAAATGTTTCAGAAACGTATGTGGATCCAAAAGCAGTTACAACTTACAACTCGTTGTGCAAAATATCTTAAGTTGGAATATCCCTCGGATGTAATATAAGTATTGTAAAAATTAAATTTTGATGTGGACGCAAAAATTTGTTTCATTTCATTGTTGCATTGTAACTCAATTATATCAAAGATTTCGAATATAGAACTGGAGTTCATAGTCGCACTTGCACATTATAACGATGACACTTCGTTTATTTAATATTTTTTGTATACATACAACAACAAACAAAAGTTTCAATAGAAATATAAAATCGCCTGGCGGGCCGCACAATTTAACATGGCGGGCCACATGCGGCCCGCGGGCCGTGCGTCGGCCAGGCCTGGTCTAATCCAAGGATTTTTACATGTATTGTTCAAAATAGAAATTAGTTTATGTTATCGGCGCACAAGTTTGATCCAAAATCGTTTCGATCCAAGTATGGATCATCTTCAAGAGAATTTTGTGTCTGAAAAATACTGAATATTGTACTGAGTGTTTCACAAGATCAATAATAACCACAACATAAGTTTTCATCGTACGTGTAAATTGTTTACAAGTGTTTAAATTTGCAACTGTATTCCATGCTGGCAATAAACTAAATTGAACCAATGTGAACGTTAAGAGAGAACCAGTGCAAAAACAAAGGAACGACGTATATTGACAACCAGCCATTCAGACACGGTGATCGAAAAGTTCTTGAATCGATACTTGGCGATAAATACAAATTGAAAACTGCCTTTCCTAATCCAGACACATTTGCTTATATACCATTTGTTGTTATGGTAAAAATTGACATCCAAAATATTTGACCCAAACGATTCTAAAACACTGAGTGTTTATTTGGTGGATGAGAACAATTCTTAGAACTGCTTATATACGCAAATGTGTCTGTGTTAGGAAAGGCAGTTTTCAATTTGTATTTACCGCCAAGTATCGATTCAAGAACTTTTCGATCACCGTGTCTGATTGGCAGGTTGTCAATATACGTCGTTCCTTTGTTTTTGCACTGGTTCTCTCTTAACGTTCACATGGGTTCAGTTTAGTTTATTGCCAGCATGGAATACAGTTGCAAATTTAAACACTTGTAAACAATTTACACGTACGATGAAAAATGATGTTGTGGTTATTATTGATCTTGTGAAACACTCAGTACAATATTCAGTACTTTTCAGACGCAAAATTCTCTTGAAGATGATCTATACTTGGATCAAAACGTTGACAAAAATCTTTTAAATTGCAAAATTGCTTTGTTTTGATGTTGGATCGAACCTGTGCGCCGATAACATAAACTAATTTCTACTGTAATTGTTGTAATGTCCTTAATACTTAAAGTATCCGTCAACTCACGAGTGGAATGTCTCAGCTATTCGTCTATGTGTAAGTACACGGACGTTCGGTTATCTAAACACCTCGATAATCCGAACCGGCTTGGTCTCAACCTCGGCTAATGGTCCGTCGACTGTATTTAATTTTTCCGACTTGAATCCGAATTTCCATGAATCGGTTATCGGAGATGACGATGATGGGTGTGTGTGTGTGGGCGTAGAGGGGTGTGTTGTCGGTCGCAAGGGGATGTAGAGGAAGTCGGCGAGGAGGCGGCGGCTGGCGCGGAGGACGCTCGAGGGGGTAACAGGTCGGATGTCCGGCAGTCCGTCACCGGTTATCCCCCAGTATCTCCGGCGTGGTCCACCGCGTCACACCGACCGTTCCGCGGCCATATCGGCCAACTACATAACAAGTCCTGAATATGCATATATATCCGATGCTACGGGGGTGTAGGCTCACTTCCATCCCCCGCAGATCCGTGAGCTCTGTGTGCGCGGGTGCACGCATCGCTCATACGCTCGCGAATCTCTCCGAGTACCGACACGCGGAACAATCCTCCCGCGATCTATTCTCTTCCTCCTACATGCCAACCCCCATTCGACCCTTCAACCCCCACCCCGCGAGCCTTCTGTCACTTATAGGGTGATCTGGGAATTTTTATGTGGCCCCGGATGCAGCAAATTTTCTATAATTTCAACCCGAAAAAATTTTATAGGCGAGGCAGAACCGCCCCCTAAGGGTTGCGGGACCCGGGGAAAGCCCGGAAGGTCACCCTCATTTTGCACGAACAAATTTCTTTTGTCAGTTTTTTCTCTATTGCATTTTGCAGCCGACTAGAAACTAATTAATTTTGTTCCGAACATTTTTTTAGGATAATCGTGTCGACAGTTGCGTGGTACACCCTTTATTATAGTGCGTGTAATAAATATTGAAATATTTGACAGATTGCATAGACGTCGTTCTTGAATAGGTAAATAATTAATTTAACAATTAGTAGCCTGTACAACGGAATCTGATTGTTCATAGATTATGCAAATTTATGATTTATATAAAGCAATCAAATTCATCAATTTTTTCGTTACATCATCCTTTCGACTCCGAGCTTTTACTATGTGGATCTGTTTCCTTTTTCTTGTGGAAATCGATATTACCAGCCTGAGGCTGGGTGTATATCGAAACTGAAACTTGTGTGTTAATATTTCAAACTGGGACGCATGTATCACAGTAGTTTTTTTTTGGGTGCGACATATGTACCTCGGTAAAGTTAAATAAGGTCGTGGCCTCCCCATATTTTTCAGTCTGCTGTAATAGATCTCCTTATAATAGTAATTAACCCGTAGCAATCGAATGGCGGCTCTGAGGCGCCACTAAAAATTGCTGTATCTTTTGAAAATATTGTTTACATTATTAAATATGTAGGTATCTAATCAATTACTAAACATTTAGGTATTGCATGAGGTATCGCACCAATTTCATATCCATAAAATTTAAAAAATCGCGGGGAATGGATATATTCTAGGACGTAAGAAATGTTTAATTTTCGAGTTAAAATATCTCCGAGTGCAAAGGGTTAATTTTTGCTATGAACTTGCTCAGAAACATTTGCTTTGTTATTCTACAGGACATTTTTTGGAAAGAGCGCTTCTTCGTTTTCATCACAAATGCATAAAATCCTCAGTGATTAGATGAATTAATTCAACAATTAATAGTTCAAGTAACAAACGAGTTCGCTTACTCGATGAATAATAAAAATTTCTATGTAGTTTCTGTTTAATTGAATTACTGGTTACCATAATTATATAATTAATGACAAATATCATGAATATAAATCAGACCAATTGAATTAATACTTGATTAAACCATTTAATGCGTACTTAAATATGTATTAGGAATTAACGTTATTGAAGGGACTTCGTGGTTGCTCCGTGGTTGCTCATTTCGTTTTTAATAATTGATCAATTAATATTTAGCTAAATATATGTCAATAATTCATGCGGTGGTTACTGAAACAACTTTGCCATTGGTCAACTTTGCAAATGGTGCTACTTTATGTTTTATCGGACTGCCTCACGAAGGGGTAGTTACTGCCTATTTATCTTGAGAACTGTTCCTGCGAGTGATATGAGAACTAACCAGCTTTTATATAATTAGCTATTTTCCCTTCGAAGTTCATGTTGTGTTACTAAATCTCCAACTCTGTATAATCAAACGGTGGAAAACCACCCCTGCATAGTTACTATCTTTCCACGAATTAACTGCAACCCTTGGCCCTTCTTTTTGTCTGCAATGCTTCACACAGTGATTCATTATTTCGAAAAGTTGGCCACAATTCCGTTTTCGAAATATTCGGGCGTAACATGAATCGTATAACACCCCGTGCAAAATCGTATTCGATAAAACAAATCAAGTGTATATCATTGTAATTATTCATATCTCCAATGTGGAAAATATTTTCAAGGATAAAACATCTCTTACATAAAGACAATATTAATATAAAAATGTTGTTTTTGCACAGTGCACGAAAAACGAACAAATAAGACGCCGATTTAGGGGCGGGTTTAACCAGTCTACAGCATTCAGAACAGTTTTATGGCAATGCATATTGTCATCTTCACCGTTAGCAATATTACAAGGTGTTCTAATACACCACATATCACACATGCGAACATTGGAGTTGTCAATCTTTGACGAGTCGTCAGTAAAATTGTAAAAAATTGTTAAATATAAACTAACAGCATTTTTTATAATTTAAAATAACACTTCTAAATGGGTGACTCTGTAGCTGTTTTTTAAGTATTTGTTAAAATGCCATCGTACTGAAGTACTGAGTACTGAGTACGAATGAAATTTAACGTATTTCTTAAACACCGAAAAATATTAAATACTGTAAGGAGCCTCGACACGGAATTCGTAAGGATGCTGACACGACGTGTTGCTTCGACGATCGCTCGCAGAGAACTGTCTATTTTTATTTTAATAAAATCATAACGTAAAACATACATTCGTTAACAAAACATTACCGCGACATGCAAATCAATAAAAACATATATTACACGTAAATCGATTAAAACATATATAACACTTAAACATATGTCATGGCATGCACACTCACATACAGTCATATGACATGCACACTTACATAATTCTTACAACAGCTTACAATACGTGCTTTTTTGTTTTGGCTAAATACGCTTTTTAGGGGTAGAAAGCACCCCTCAACCTCTGGAGATGGAAACGTTTGTGGCTAATTATTTCTTAAAGGATACGGTTTCTGAAAAAAGTGCTAGATCAAGAGTTGTACAGTTCAGAGTGATACACTTGATGGCGTCCTTGAAATCGACCTTGAGGTCGAACCTCGGTCCGGACCTTGAGCGCATCCTGTATCTATAATCAGTAATTTTATGCGATGGCTCTAAATCTGTCTTCAGAATTGATTTGTTGCGTTATTTTCACAAAAAAGAAAAAAATCAGACGTTATGGGAAAATAGGCTCAAATTGAAAAAATATGAATCCTTTAAGAAATAATTAGCCTAAAACGTTTCCATCTCCAGAAGTTGAGGGGGTGCTTACTACCCTTAAAAAGCGTATTTAAGGTCGTCGCTCACTAGAACGCACCGACGCCCACCCGGCACCGCGCGGCCTCAGCTGTTTTGGATTTCTTCTATGTATTTTAAATAGATGTGCGCACACCCATTTAAAATACATAGAAGAAATCCAAAACAGCTGAGGCCGCGCGGTGCCGGGTGGGCGCCGGTGCGTTCTAGTGAGCGACGACCTTTAGCCGAAACAACAAAACACGTATTTAATATTTTTCTGTGTCAACGCGCGCGGCAGCGCGCGCGCCAAGTTCCCCGCCCGCCACCTCTAAGCTGCCGAGTAGTTAGTCTCGTACGGGAGTTTTGCGCTTTTTGCCATATTGCCACCGCCACTGCCGCTCTCCCCGGTAACCGAGGTCAACCAAAATTTTTATTTGAGCTAGATATAATATCAACTAACTCTCATGTAAAAAGCAACTTTCTACCTAGTCGGGAACCTGAGATAAAAATACCCCAAAAACGCATAAATTCTTGGAATATATATAGGAGGATGATGATGATCATGTCAATTTTACCCCCTTCTAGACAAGCTAGAAACTTGAAATTTTTTAATCAGGTGTCTTTTATATCAAAACCAACAGGAAAAATCGAAAATCCCGAAAAAAAAAATTTTTTTTGTGGAAAAAAATTATATATACGAGGATGATGATCATGTTAATTCTAACCCACTTCCAGACAAGCTAGAAACTTGAAATTTTTGAATCAGGTGTCTTTTATATCCAAACCAACAGGAAAAATCGAAAATCCCGAAAAAAAATTTTTCTTTTTGGAAAAAAATTAAAAGACTGCGTACGTCATGTGGTTGAGCGTACCCTATATGATTTTCAGTTAAGCCTTTTGAAAATTTCGTTATTTTTGCGGTAGGGCGCACCGTTCCCGAGATAGTCATTTTTTTATTTTTTAAATTTTTTTTTGAAAAAAAATCTAAAGACTACATGCGTTATGTGGTTGGGCATACCCTATTTATTTTCGGTTCAGCCTTTTGAAAATTTCGTTATCTACCCTTAAACCGGGGGGTCAACAGTCAACAGTCAAAATTAAAAATATTTAAATTGCCGATTTAGTTAACTGTCTTCAACAATTTTCGATCCGTTTTTACTCTGCGATAGAGTCCCCGCACCCTATCGTGTGGGGTATCAACGGAAAGGGCTCGGAAAGCCCTCCAAGCTCGTGAGGCCCATAAGGCCCAATTCTGTCTTGGGTTCCCGCAATCACGGAAAAACAGGTTCCGTTGAAGTTAGAAGCCTGCCTTTCAACGAGGCATATGCCCTATACGTGAAAATAACTTTTTAAGGCCCATAAAGGCCAATTTTAAAAATCGTCCTAAACCCCCCGTGTGGGTACTTAAACTCTTCAGGGCGATCCCAGGAGTTGCCCCCCGTAGATCGTTTTGAAAAATTAATTGTTTTAAAAAAGTTATTAACAAATAAAGTGTTGAAAATTTAGAACCCCCACGTGTGGGGTATCGTTTGAAAGGGCACGACGATGTAAACTCGACATTTCATTTCAAGCCTGTCCGGATTACGCTAATCAACGGACACCACACAAATAAATTAGTCACTTGTGTGTAACATTATTGCAGTATACTGTGCGTGTTTTAAGTGAGATGCATCATGATATTTTCTGCAAATTAGCGTCCGTCTATGAATCCTCCGAATATCTGGCCATTTCGTACAAAAATAACATGATGTCCAAACCAAAACACTTCGTGTAAAGGTTGACCAAGTTCCCCGGCCCATCCACTTCAGTGATATGAAGGATGGACCAAGTTCCTCTTGCCTATAAGGGCTGTGATATCGGGAAAGACCAATTCCCAGAGGCCAATGATTGTTGCACTTACCTAATTCAAACTTTACAACCTAGGGAACTTGGCGTCGGCGCTGGCACTAGTAGGTGAGACTAGAAGTCACTATAAGTAGGTGAACAGTCTGTTTTCTCATTACAAATTTGTTTATTTAATTTCAAACTGTTTTGATAATTCTGTATATTTTTAACTTTACTATGTAATGCGTACATCATTTCATTAATTTTATAAGTGCTACTGCATTTATTTGGTTGCAAATTATTTGTTATTTTAGTAATACTATCTACTGTCTCAACACATTTTATTTAGTTTTGCACTTTCTGTTTGATTTATGTTTTTTTTATTTATGTTTGATTTTATGCGTCATGTGGTTGGATGTCCTGATTGTGTTTTGTCTTAATTAATTTAAAAAAGTTCATAAGATTTTCGCTTGAGCACTTGGGAATCCGGATATAAATTTTCCTCATGCACGTTAAAATACTAGTGCCAGCGCCGACGCCAAGTTCCCTAGGTTGTAAAGTTTGAATTAGGTAAGTGCAACAATCATTGGCCTCTGGGAATTGGTCTTTCCCGATATCACAGCCCTTATAGGCAAGAGGAACTTGGTCCATCCTTCATATCACTGAAGTGGATGGGCCGGGGAACTTGGTCAACCTTTACACGAAGTGTTTTGATTTGGATTAATAAATACGTTAATTTAATTGAAATCAGTGAGTATCAGTTGAGTAGTGTTACCTGTTAGGTATACAGTCTTGACGTTTTCAATACGTCGATATTCGTCCTCGAAGAGTTAATCGATCAAGGAATTATTATATCATTAAGAAATCTTTCCGTTTCTGCGAACATGGGGTTGACCATGGTGTTTTATTTGGAAAGGGAGGGTGGAAAATTCGGGAACGGAACTGGGCGCATATATTACAGGCCACCCCATGTAATATGTAGATCTCACTCTCTGTATCCGTGTTCGTCCTGCCACCCCTTTCCCTTTTCGCTCGGCTTGGTCCTGGCCAGAGCCGTCTGTGTCCGTCCATCCCCCACCTCCCTGGCTACTTGACTTCCTGCCACCCCCATGCCACCCCCTTGCAACCCCCGTCGACACCTCACCCCTACCGTTTCCACTCGGTCATCGACGAAGCACCATTGACGCCAGTTCACTGCTTGCCAACACACCGATTTATGACCGTGTACCCAGCCTGCCCGCTCCCTCTCATATATTTACCCGCGCGATTTTGACGTATCAGATGCATTAGCATGCACTCTAATTACTCCTATCCCAATCAACTGTGCCCGGCCGACTGTTCTTCTTTCCGCCTTGCAAGGAATGCTGTTCATCACCAAATAAAAGATCGAAAAACCACCATGGCAAAACTACACACAATTTTGTTCCGATATCAGGTGAAGTCTCGGGACCCACTCTCGCCCTGTTTCGGATCAGGATCAGGTGATCCGCGACAAAAAGATAGCACACTATCAAATTTTGTTAATTTTCGCAAATATACACTCCTCAAAAGAATTAAGGGATCACTTCTGCGAACCCGATAAATTACTCCCACTTTACGTGATCATAACTCCGTCAAAAATTGTCGTATCGATATCGTTAAACAATGGTTTCAAAGCCTGAAACCTCTAGTGTCAGATGCTCTAGTAATAGATGCGCAGTTTAAAATTCTGCGGTTTAGGGTTTAGGGTTAAGAAGTGTCAGCAACTCAGCTGGGACATGCAAATTTATGGTATGGGCGGATGAAGTATCGCAGTTATTGGGTTGTGTAGATAAGGATTATCGATTTCCTGTGACAGTTAATGATTTTCGCGCAGCACGTCATCAAAGTATAGTCCTTCACAAACATTTTAAAAAAATTCTAATTGAATCTATGAAAAACTGAGTTGTCGGCAGATTTTTGTCCAAAAAGATCGGTTTCTCGCCCACTGTGCGCCGGCCCACAGTGGAAAATTTGGACCAAACTCGATTCAAAATCAAAGAACTTTCGATAGAAATGAGGTAGAGCGATGAAATTTTTTTAAAATTAAAGCTGAAACCTTGGAGAATATGGGAAAGGTAGGGAGATTATGGTACGAATGTTTTTTAACATTGAGAAAATTCGTTAAACCTGTAAAATTTTAAGAAAATGTGGTTTCTCCAGTACCACGCGCGGAAAAAATTTTTTTTTAACATGCTATAGGTCATTTCCCGAAGATTTTTTCACATTGATTTCAAGATTTCAAATCTGGTCTCAAAATTTGTCTACGACCTCAGGATTTTGCAAGAAATCGATTTTGCAAAAGTCCATATGTACTTATTCAAATTCAGGGTATGAGTTCCAGCACCTACTATCTTCCAGGTAATAGCTATTATAAATATGGGAAATTATATCGATCATATTTCGTTAACTATTAGATTTATGATATATGAAGGTCAATACTTTTTTACGCAGAATTTTGTGCTTCATCCGAGTTCAATCAAAAATATTAGGCATTCTATTTAATAAACTGAAGGTGACCTCTATATCTTGATAAAAAATCGAAGTAACAAAAATGTGATTGCAGCACTATATGTCCCCCTAGGAATCATGCAACATTTGTTTGAACATGTTTTTTGTACAACAAATAATTTACAAGTTATTTGAGATACAAGTAATAGGTTGTATCTGTGCAGAGTAAATGCTTGTTTTCTGTCTATAAGTATACGGTTAAAGGGGCCTATTCACGATCAAGTATTTTGCGCAACAATTATTGTGCAGCATGATGCACAAGCAAATCTAAATTGTATTCACGTTGATACATAATTTGAGCAATCGTTCAGTTTTTCAATGCGTAGTGATGAGTCTCATCTGACAATATTTGTCCAACACTGCCATTCACAGTATAACACAGTACACACGCAACCCGTTTGTGGTGCACAAAATATCAGGAAATTCTGATTTTACACAACAGGTTGCGCAATTAGTCAATCACTATCATTCGCGATCAATCATGTTGCGCAATTGGTATTGTTGCGCAAAATGCTTGATTGTGAATAGGCCCCTTAAGTCGAGAACGTAAACAGTAGTGCTGACTGCTGTGATAAAATGATAGCACAAAGTCAAAGAACCCCGCACTAATCACATGGAAAATCTATCCCGGTAAAATCAGTTGGATTTTTCATATGTTGTAGCTTATGATCTACTGAACAAAAGATGGACACAAAGCTTAATAATGGACAGTTATCAAGGTATAATCAATCAAACATGACAAATTCGAGTTGCCGAATACTTAAATCTCGGGAAGTATTTATTTTTTGAAAAAATGTTTGAAACAAAAATAGTGCGGTTTCACAAAATCTGTTAGGTGGTGTCATTATTTTTGAATTTTGAGTGACTTTGAAAAGGTCTGTGAACAGAAATTTTTCACAAAAATCTTTGCGTGTCACAGCAGAGATAAGGACACCACGGTTCGTCACTCCCGTAGTATGTTTTGCCTCCAAGCCCTCTTTGCTGTGTGTGTGTGCGTGTGCGTGCGTGCGTGTGTCGATTAATACAAAAGTTATCTTATTATGTATTACTCATTTGGATTCTGTTGTGGCGGTCTCCGATTTGAGTATTCGGCAGCTCGAATTTGTCATGTTTGACTGATTATAACTCGATAACTATTCATTATTGAGCTTTGTATCCATTACATCTTTTGTTCCGTAGATCATAAGCTACAACATGTGAAAAAATCCAACTGATTTTACCGGGATAGATTTTCCATATGATTAGTGCGGGGTTCTTTGTGTGTTTCCAGTTAGCGTGAAGACGTCAAAGTGTCCAGGTCGACAACCATTTAATATTGTGCGTGTCTAGAATTGAAATATTGTGAAATTTTCAATAATGGATAGCGGTAAAAAATGGACTGGTCCTGGAATGTCTACAATTCAAAATTTGCGTAAAGAAAATTGTTCCATTGCTAAAATTGCGAAACCGTTGAATCGTAGTCGCAAAGTTATTTACAATTTCTTAAAATATGTAGACGAATATGGAAAAGAAGAGCGCAGATCGTCCAACAGTGACAACTGATCGTCAACGGCGTGCAGTTTTAAGAACAGCATCAAATTCTGCTAAATATTAAGATACGTATTATAAAAAAATGTGAATACAAAGAACGTCAAAAATTATTGCGTGAACCACCGCTAACTAAATAACATAAAGGAGCTCGTTTACAATTTTCTGAGAAGTATGTTCACTGGAAGAAAAAATGGCGAAAAGTTATCTCTAGTGACGAGAAGAGATTTACGTTAAATGGACCGGATAGCAACCGTTGTTATTTCCACGATTTGCGTAAAGAACCATAAATTTTATGCAATCGACAATTCGGTGGTGCTGGAGTAATGGTGTGGGCGGAAATTGGATACTATGGAAACACGGAAATTAAGTTTATAAGTGGAAAAATGAATAGTGCAAAATACATTAGTTTAATCGACGAACAATTGAAGAGGCATGCTGTAAAAACTGCGGGCACAGACTTTATTTATCAGTAAGATAATGTAAGTGTTAAGGATATTTTACACGGGAAAATATTGAAATTTTGGAGTAGCCAGCCAGGTCTCCAGATTTAAATATCATAGAAAATTGCTGGGCCCATTTTGCCAAATCGGTATATGCCGGCGGAAGACAAATTCGAACCCTCGACGTATTAAAAACCTGTATTGAACGAAACTGGGTATAGTTAAGCAAAAACGTGGTTAAAAAATTATAAATTAATCTATAATTAATAATCTGTAATTAATCTATATTAAAATTATATATTAGTCTCTACCGAAACGTTTATTCCAAATGCAAACAAAAGGCGAAGTTACAATACATTAAGACATTATTTTTTTATACATATACTTTATTTTTTAGTTATTTTAATAAATGTGTGTTATCTTTTTGACGCACCGATTTTCGTTTTATGTTGCATATTTTCCTATAAAATTGTTTCTTCTCGTAAGAAATGCATAGAAACATATTGAAATAATTTTTTATCCTTATTACCCAATATTCAGGTCACAAACAATGTAAAGCAACATACTTGAAAAGCAAAAGAACCATTTATCAGTATAATGTGCTTTGTATTAATCTTTTTGTCGCGGAGTGTATGTTACAATACCTGCTAGTTTTCGGGGTGCGGATAATTCCAGGACGTTCTAGAAACCGTTTTTGAAAACAGTGGTTTTTACGGAAAGGGCAAAAGTCCTCCGATCAGTTCAAATAAGGGAGGCTTTATTAAAATATATCCCGGCGATATACAGAACATTTCGTAAACGGGATTTCAATGCCGACTTCACAAAGCCCGATATTAAATCAGCTATTGGTCGAATGTAAACGGAGGGGCGGGGGGTGTTTGGTGAGAAGTTCATACACCTGAAATGGAAGTTTGCACACCTGCAATAACCAGCTAACCCCGAGGACCGTTGCAAGCACACGCGGAATTGATTGAAAGCAAAGATAATTTTCGTAGCTGCACAAAGGGATTAAAAGGAGGCTTGTCTGCTGAGAAAAGTCGATCGCTTCACGAACTATGTGTGCTCTGCGATTAGGCGTTATGAGTTGGCGTTCAAGTGTAGTCTATTTTGCATTCCGTCAAGTCAGTAGCACGATTTTGGGCGGAAATTGATACAGTGATCGAAGTAACTGTAGACTTGTTACAGTAAAATAGATTTTACGTATTTATGGCAAAAATGAGCAGGTGTAATTTAAAACATTAAAAACATTAGAACAGCTTAAAAACACTGTTATGTCATTTCTAACATATTAACCCATTGCATCACGAGGAAGAGTGAAGAACGGTCTTATCACCAACTAGCTTTTGCCAGCGGCTTTGCTCGCACAGGAAACCGTTTAATGCCCTCGGCAATTGATATTGTTTCTCCATAAAACCTTTTAACCCCCCATTCACCCCTATAGAGTTTTAATTTTATGTCATGTCGCCATCTTAGTTTTCAAAACCCCTTTTCACCCCCTTAGGGGTAGAATTTTTTAAAATGCCGAAATAGGTGTTTGATTAATTAAGTATATCACAGAGCATTTAACCAAGTATGAAGTAAATCCGACCACGAACAAAATATTCCTCATACAAACGTTGCAACGCCTTTTCAGCCCCTTAGGGGTTGAATTTCGAAATATCCTTTCTTATCCCTTGTATAGATCATAAAGGAAACCTATGTGCAAAATTTCAACTTTCTAGGTCCAAGGGTTTAGCCTAGGCTAGGCGTTGATGAGTCAGTGAGTCAGGACTTTCTTTTTATATATATAGGTTGTTTAATTATACTTGAAAAGAATAGTTTCCATCAGTAAGAAATATTTCATTATATTTCAGTAATTTTTATATATGTATTTGTTATACACACATACTGTTAAGTACAAAAATGGATACGCTCTGACGACAGTGGCCAGGAAAATAGCTAATGATGCAAGTGGATTAAGAAAAAAATAAATTTCTATTTTGCATAAAAAATAAATAAATTCATTCGGTTGCAAGTATGGTCTGCTTTTAACGATCTAGCTGTAAATCGTTGCAAATGTGACTAAACAAAAGGCACAGGGTGTTCAAAGAGTCACTAAACAATCTAAAATTCGAATTCTTTACTGAAAGAACAAGTATGAATTTTGAACACCACAAAATGGTGTTGTGCCGAGTTTACAACTGACAACTTCAAAAAGTAGAAACACGTTCGACGATCGTACAATTGTATTTATCATTGTAAACCATTGTTGTTCGATTGTTCTTCGTCCGATTGTTGTTTTATTGTTGAAATGTCATTCGATTCTCCGATTAATCGTACGCTTTAAAAGTTGAGGGAAATAAATTCCTGGGAGGGTATCTGTTTTAAAGACAGAACAGCCCATAAGTTGTTAGAACGCGCAGTTAACGTTTCAACGGAACTTCACGGAACGAATCATTTGATTTCACGGAGAAACGCACACGTCGGTAGCAGGTACTAGGGTCTTTTTACGGGTCAGATCTTGCGTTAGATACGAATGATAACAGCGTAGCAGCACGGAGTATCGTCGGGACCGAGGATAGTATACGCTTTCACGCCCAGCGTAAAATTGTTTTCTTGCATACTTTAAGCAGATGACTTTCACTGACACGCTGTCGCGCAGTAGTTCGATTGTCTCATGCTGGACAAAATTATGATATTAAAAAAAAACTGGAACGAAAGTTGCATGGCATTATTGTGTCCACCAAATTGTGTAAAAAAGTTTTGTTAAATGCATTTTTAAAAATTATTTTTTACACAGTTTGGTAGACACAATAATACCATGCAACTTTCGTTGCAACTATTTTTCAATATCATTTGTTGTTCTTGAGATATTTCACGAAAAAGAACGTATTGAAATTTTTTCAAGGGTTGATTTCACCCCTTTAATGCGAGAAGTAGCACGAAAAAATGGATAATTTTTTGAGTGTACGGGTTTGACAACTTTCGTCGTAAGTCAGCTCTGTATTGCAGTTTATGATTTTATAACAAGTTTCATCCAGCTGCTTTTTTAAATATCCTTCTAAACCTTTTGGAATATTTTTCTATTGTTTGTAATATTGTAATGGAAATTGGTGCATTTAACGTACAGTGATGCATTCATGCATTGTATGCTGTCAATAACGACTTCGTTTTAAACAATTTGCATAAAAATGTCATCTGTAAACGTCGCCACGTGAAATAACGTTTTTGGGGTGTTTACTGCTTTATTGTTGTCATCACTGTGAAATGGAGTTCCCATACAATCGTACGTAGCGGTGATGTTGAAATCGCCGACAGGGGTTTATCCGACACTGTTTTAATTGACAAGAATCCAGGGGAAGCATGTTTGACCAAATGCCATTGTTAATCGATAGCATTGACCCACAATTATGTCCCCTTGCAGTTATACTGGGTTAGATAATTAATTGGGTTAAATATAATTACTAGACTGCGGGTTTTATGCATTTGTGATAAAAATGAGTAGTTGCAATTTAAAACGGTAGATAGTTTTAAACAATCTAAGGACATTAATGTATTAATTACAAAAAATGAAAGAAATTTTTATATGGTCCTTGTTTGTTGCAGTTGATGCAAACAATTTATATTTTGCAGAAAGTTCCGTAGTCATATTTGTATTAAGATTATCTCTTGCCCAGAAAGTATAAAAACAAATTTATTTTACCACGTTCTTAATAACTTACATAAAAAAAATAATAATAATAATTGATCGAAACAATATTTTTATTAAAAAATATGTTAGTGTTAAATGTTGGATATTCATTGAATTGAATCTATTGAAATTCACAGGGAAATTAGGTAATATTGTATTGAAATTAGGTAATATTTAAATGGTTGTAATTTATGATATTATTACAAAATCGAAGATTACAAAAAATGGTGAACCATCAAGAGGCTTAACTAACATCTTTCCAGGATGTTTCGAATATTATTGCGAAATGCTTTTGAAATGGATGAATGTCATCCGAGCAGTTTTTTGAAACGATAAAACTTGAAAAATGGCGTGCATCGAAGGAAAGAGAGATAAATGGAGAGACAGAGAGAGAGAGAGAGGGGGGGGGAGAGAGAGAGAAAGCATAACGTTGGTTTGATACGAGAAACAAATGTGATAATAAACGAACTGCGTAGAGACTCTGCGCCCAACATGTTCGAACACAACGTAACAAATTGCTTCGAACTTTGATATTTTGCTCTTAGTTCGAGAGAGTGGAATAATTAATCGCTTACAAACTGGATCCGAGAGTTCTCTCGCTTTGCATAGTATTTAGGTTGCGGATTTTATTGCGTTGGCTACACTTGTGAACACTTCTGAAACACAAGAAAACATGTCTATACAGGGTGTCCCAAAAATTTACTTCCTTGATAGAGGTAGATTGCCAAGATCATTTGAAATAACTTTTTCCTTTGCGAAATTGTTCTCCGCGGTTTAAAGAGTTATGTGGATACTGTGGCTCCCACTGAGTGCGGCGCGGCGTCGCACAGTGGGCTGGATCGAGAAATTTAGTGACATTTCACGAAAAAGTCGACTTTCTCATATTGATTTCACAATAATATAAATTTGTATTGCTCCTTAAATGTCCATCAACATCGAAGCTGAGAAAATTAATGATTGTTCACAAAAACTGTAGTAATGCTATAAACTAGATGATGCTGCTTTCCGCGATATTGAAACATAAGAATTACTAACTCACCATGGAATGTGCAGTCGTGACCGAAACTTGCGTGTTACACCAATAAGAATAAAAAATCTAAAAACATCGGCGGTAAGTAAATATTTTTGTTACGACTATTTGTCAATTTTTGTCCATTAAGTACTGCTTGATATTTTTTCACGATTAGTTTATGGAAATATGATACATTGACTAAAATCTGAGGTCTTTCATTTTAACCGGCGCATCGAGGTTATGCAGCTACTTAGCGAGCTACTTGACTAAGCATAGGATCTACGTCATTCAAGAAAGATTCCTTGTCCTCAGAATCAGAAGATGATTCGGAATGCTTAATCTGCAATGAATCTTACACTGATAGCATTTGTGGTGAAAACTGAGTGCAGTGCACACGTTGCAGCAAATGGGCTCACGAAAAATGCATCGGATGTGTGTATTAACTGTGACTTGGATGATGATTTGTAAGCCTAATTTTGCCTACAAATCATCATCTGATTCACTACAGTAGATATGTATGAATAAATAAAAATGTAAGTATTGTTAATACTATTATTTTTTCTTAAACACATAAAAGTAACTGCTAAGTCAACTAACTCCACAACCGAGGTTTGTTGACTAATTGCTCTCACTAATCTAAATTTGATTGAAACTACAACTAGGTTTGATCAAAGCGATTTTCGAAATTAAATCTGCATACCTAGGTTAACGTGCAAACTTTTAGTGTACAACAAGTCAACAAATACTGATGGTCTTTGGTAAAAATTAAATACGTATGTTAAAAGTAAGTCAACTAGCCCCGGTCTCCCCTAGTCTTCCTCGAGAAAAGCACTTTTTGCGAAAATTTATTTTTATCGAATCAGTATTTCGGAAACGATTTCGTTCTGATGCGCGAGGAATCGAGCAGAGGCGGCATGGATGACCACTAGTGATAGGTAATCAAGCTCGAGCACGATCGATAGGTAGGCTCGAAATGCTCGAGCTTCTTTCGAGCGCTCGATCCGCTTGATGCTCGACTCTGATCGGAACAAGCAGCTCGAGACTCGATCCGCTTGATGCTCGAGACTGATCGAGTCGCAGCGAGATAGAGGGAGATCGGTTTGCTTGCGATGATCGATACTGTTCGAATCGGAACTGTACGATTCGAACTGGAAGAGCTCCGTCGTGATTTTATACTTTGTAGCAGCTATAGAATTACAAATGTGAAACGTGTTTATTATACACTTATAGGTAGGTCATACTTTCCTGATTGGGATTAACAAATTAGAATTCGCTAAATTGATGAGTTAAATCCTCCCCAATTTGCCTTATACTACCCTATACGATTTGTTAATTTTAACAAAAAGTCCTGAAGTCGATAAGAAAAATCGGTTTGACATGTAGTCTTACATGCAAAAAATACATATTCATGAATTTAAATAGAAATATTTAAATAGAATTTACAATGTTAGAACATAACTTGGATAAATGGTTTGAGAAACAATTGATTTTAACCGATGACCTTGAAAACTACGAGACACAGAATTTGCGTTTAATTGATAATCTATATCATTATCGTATCGTGGAATGTATGATTTAACTATGCACAGAACAATACTTATCACTACACTGCAAATCTTTAAGCATTTATGGCATATGGAGATGTCCAAAACGTGCTGGAATATAAAATTTGATAGAATTTATTTGTTTTGGATATAAAAAATGTTGTTCAAAATTGCATGAGATAAACATATAACAAAAGATAACACATTATACAGGTAAATGGTTTTTTGCTTTTCAAGTTAATACTATATTATATTGTTTGTGACCTGAATAAACTTGTCTTAAAAGGTCGATTTACGTTATACTCGGCCTCTATGCTTGACCTCGAGTTGCGATAGAATACTAGGCAGTTGTGTTCCAGTAATCGACCTTTCAATTATCTTGGAAATGGAGAAGAAGCTTAACGTCGGAGACAAGTTTATGAATCAGAAGCCTTGTCCAATCTCGATGCCAGTATTTACTGTCATCTTTTATTTACCACCAAACAGTGATTTGACATCTGAATGGCCTCTAGCAGTCATTTCAATCTAGGACATAAGTACATATCTGAACGTGAAATTTCGAGCTCTTTCAGAATCCGTAGTCAAAAGTAGGGGTTCCCATTTTTAAAAAAAATTGACCTCCAATCAACCTTGAAAATGGATCCGAAGGTCAATTGCAAACAAGGTCATGGACATATGTCCTCCATTAATCCCTGCAACTTTTATTGCAAACATTTTTGCCGAATATGCTTATCTAGGAAGTTAACACCCCTGGACGGGTGGTCTTGGACACCCTGTATATAATACGAAATCTGTAGTTATTCTACTATACGAGGTCTGTTCCAAAAATACGCGGACTGTCGTCATGAAACAAAATGTACTTTATTGAGAAGTTACATGTCTGAGTCCCCTTCGTAGTATTATCCTTCCCGACTCACACACTTATCCCAACGGTCTTTCCACTTGTTGAAACAGTCCTGATACGCTTCTTTTGTAATATCCTTCAGCTCCTTCGTCGCATTTGCCTTAATCTCGGGAATCGTCTTAAATCTTCTTCCTTTCAAGGGTCTTTTAAGTTTGGGGAACAAGAAAAAGTCGCAAGGAGCAAGATCAGGTGAGCAGGAGGGAGGGGGGGAGAACAGTGATCTGGTTTTTTGTCCAAAAACTGACGAGTTCCGAGGGCTGAATGGCACAAATTTCGCAGTAACGCCGTGCATCTTCAATTTTTCGGTCAAAATATCGTGACAAGATCCAACTGATATCCCACACTCTTCAGCATGCTCCCTGATAGTCAGACGTCGATTTGCCCACACCAGGGTGTTGAATTTGTCGACGTTTGGGTCGTCAGTTGACGTGGAAGAACGTCCAGGACGCCCATCGTCTTCAATCGACTCTCGACCATCCTTAAAACGTTCATGCCACTTGAAACATGCCGTACGCTTCATAGCAACATCACCGTAAGTCGTGTTAAGCATAGCAAAAGTTTCAATCGCAGATTTTTCCAGTTTTACACAAAATTTCACAGCAACTCGTTGCTCCTTTAGGTCATTTATTCTGAAATCTGCCAAACGAAAAAATTTCACTTCGCTGAAAACAAGGTAGCTATTCAACAAATGAAGATATCTGCAATCGGGGAACGGCGTTATAATCAGCTAATATGTACGAACATAGTCCACTATTTTTTGAACAGACCTCGTATTTGCGAAAATTAACAAAATTTGATAGTGTGCTATCTTTTTGTCGCGGTGTGTAATTGCTCCGCCGTTTTTAAATTAAAGTATCCCCTAAACTAATAACTTTAAACCAAGACTACTCTAATCGTTTTCTGTGAAGAATGTTTAATGCTCGGATCAATACATCGGGAAGTACAAAATTATTGCAGCTGTGAGAAAAATCGTACAAGAAATAAATAAACGTCTAGAAGGTATTGTATTTTAATATAATTGTAAAATGCTACATCGTTTTTAAATTGAAGTATCCCCCAAACTAATAATTTTAAACGAAAGTCTAGTCGTTTTCCGCGAGGACTTTCAAACTGTCTGGACCAATACGTCGAAAGTACGGAATTCGCCGACATTAAAGTATAATAACAATTATGATCGAAATTGAAGCAAGCTAAAACTGTGCACACGAGTGTGCGAATTCGGCTCTCTCTCGAGAAGCAAGGAAAACAGAAGAAAATCAAGGGCTTTCTCGGCGTTATACGATCCTCCTGAAAGCTGCCCAAACCACCCCCTCTCTCGTTCTCTCTCCCTGTCTCTCCTCAGAAAAGCTAATCCCATCAAAAGTTTTCAGTATGTTTATAATCCACTGATCGCTCGCCTTTCCCAGAACAATTTAAAACTTTCCTCGACGCCGTTATCCGGTCCGGTCTCTTTGCCCTCGGCTCTTCAATCCATCGTCCTTCACGGGCCCTTCTCCTTAACCCGACTTCATTTTGCGGCTCATAGATTGCCAAATTTCACGGAGTTACTCACCGTGCATCTTGCCTCTACCCTTTCTCCCCGAAAAAAAGCCTCCGGACTCCGGGCATTTAAAGTTGATTAGCCTTATTTCCCTAAGACCGCTTTTAAATTTTAATGGCGCGCCTAAATGCCGGAATCGGCGGCCATTTTGGTGGCAACGGTGCAGAAATGGGCATTATTTGGCGAAAAAAATATTTGAAATACTATTTAATATTTTAGATTTTATTTCGCTTAAAGAAAATAGTATTTTATTTGAACAATCTGAACCTCGAAATAAAATATTTCTATTTGAACAACTGAACCTCGAAATAAAATACTTCTATTTGATTCTATTTTATTTTAATCTGAACATCAAAATAAAATATTTCTATTTTAACAATTTCATCCACAAAATAAAAAATATATCTATTTTAATAATCTTAAAATAATACTATTTTCAAAAATTACGGCAACAAATATAATATTTTATTTTCAGAAATTACTGTATCAAATAAAATATTTTATTTTCAAAGTCGTACAGACAGTGTAAAATAAATGGGATTATTTACTATTTACTATTTCAAATAATATTTTCCCCAGCTCTGCAACGGTGTACCAAGTTATAACAGTCGAAATTGATATTAAAAATAATTGTGTAGACACTTTCAGGACCCAAAGATCCTTTTTAATTGGCTCTTTTTAACACATGAACAGTAGGACTTGTTTCAAACAATTATCTAAAATTATAAAAATTGATGAGAATGCATGAAGAGAAGTTCTTAATAGTGAAAGTTTTATTAGGCACCTGAATAATACAGGATATTTTTTAAACATTTTTCTACAGGCACACATATTTTCTTTTTAATTTTAGATTGTGCGACAGATTTTTGCTTAAACTAGGCAAGAGGACTATGTTCGAACAGAATTTGTTTAGTTGCACTATTATAACAACAATAGGTTTAGAGACAATGCTACTTTAAATAACTAAAAAATAAGAATTTGTGTATAAAGTATAATTATTTGCTTTGATCTCTGTTCGAAAGGAATTGTCTGGTTACCGCGGGAAATATGCAATTTTAAACTTGATGGTTTTTATATCTCAATTGCAAAGCACCTGATTTTATTACAGTTCACGTATTTATTACATTTAGTATCGCATTTGTTTACCGAATTGTATTATGGTTCATTGCGGAATTATTTTTCACATTTATCGGAACCGAATTTGAATGTATAAAATCTGATTGCGTGCTACGGTCGAGATTGATTTTATTTGGAATTGTTTAAAAAATATTTTCGGACGATTCTAAAGGAACGATATATTGTTGTGGAGCAAGGATGACAATATTAAATGTTTGTTCGAAATTTCCGTTGCGAATTCTCGTTTTATTACTTCGAAATCCAACGCGTTTCGAATTTCGCGTTAATCTTCGCCGATAGTAACGTACAACTGCTCGCAATTTAAGTGGCTTTAAGCACGCCGACTGAAATTCCTGGCAAATCTGTTTATTTCATAATTCAAGTTAAATTGCTCTACAGCTTCATCGCAGCGATAAAATGGAAATAATTCCATTATCCTATTTTCATTCTTCCTGCAAACGTTCAGCAGTACAAACGCTTACGCGATCCCAGTAAAATAAACTATGAAAACATTATGATACACGTTTCGTTGAACGTAAATATTATACTATTCGTATCGTAATTATCTGATAAAATATTCAACCTTTCCTTGCCTTGTTATGGATGAAATAATCCATGAAATTTCTACACTAATATACATAGAAAATGTCAGGTCAACGAAATGGTCAAAAATTGAAGATGTTCAAAATTTAAAATATTATATATTGATACTGCAAATACATTCAACTAAACTGCGAATAGATCGAACACATTGAAAATGAATTAGATAAATTAAAAATGAATTAGGAATTGTAAATAGATTTAAAATCTAAAATTGCATTACAAACGAATTCAAAATTTCAAATAACTGATTTTAAATATACATCACTAATCTATAATTCATATAAATGAATTAAGAATTATAAATAGCGTTAAGATCAGAAACAAGTAAAATGAATTAAAAATTACACTGACACCGAATTAAAAATATTAAAGAATTGCGAATCGTAAATAGATGTAAAATAAAAAATTAAATTGCAAACGAATCGAAACTGTCGAAAATCTGATTTTAAACACACGTCAGTCTAGTTTTTGGAATTTGGAATGCATGTGGGGTTGAGGAAGGGGTTGAAAGCGTGAAAAATCGCCTCGTTTGGATCCAGAGCGTCGCGTCGCGTCGGATACGATTCGAGAGAGGTTCAACCATTTCGATACACAGAGCTAGGAACAAAACTGGTCTGGAGAGGTTCTCGATCCGTCATTTGCGTCCCGTTCGAGTAGTTTCAAGACACTTTGCGACTTAATCGTCAGGTCGGCCGTTCGAGGGCTCTCGAGCGTTCAAGTTGCCGGTTCCCCAGCTGCGATACTCTGCTTCGTGCTCGACAATCGAAAACAATAGATTTCGTTTCGAGGACGGCTCACACAAAGGGGCCCACGCGTTTCTTTCACGCATCTGTCGCGTTAAACTCTTTACTTCGGTCGCAAAGTGACTATTCATTAGAGATCTGGCTGGAGAGACTCGAAAATTCTTTGCGATGCAACTTCAAACACCTAAAATCTCCACGATCCCCGTAGACATTCGTCTGCAATTGCCCACTTTGAATACTGTGAGTCGGTCCATTCTTTTTCCAGCACTATGAGAAACTGAAAATTTATTAACACATTAAAGGAGACCGAGGTTAGTTGACTAATGGGGTTAGCGACTAATCCATTGTAATTGTAATACTATAAAGTAGATGATGCTGCTTACTGCGGTATTGAAACATAAGTTACAGTGAAAGCTCCTTCGTTGTCCAAAGGCCGGGGGTTTGAGCGGACAACGATCGTGCCCGGACACTATTTTTGATTTATGACTGCGTCTAGATATCATGCCGACCGCGCAGAGCGAGACTTCAGTAGAGAGCCGAACATAGAGAAGGACAGAATGAAATACGGATCGCGTGACCGAACCGTGTCGCCTTCGCCAGCACAGTTTAACGCCCACGTGTTTTCACTGTACATAATGCCAATTAAAAATGCTTTATTTTTCATTATTTTGTTATGGGACTTTCACTGACATGTTCCTGTCATTTTTCTGATTAGAACAAGACCAAACACGATATAATTTGTCCCATATTTACTCTACACGTGAAGCATAATTTATAATTTATCATACATTTAACACATGCTATATGTAGCATACATTTAAATAAACTACTTAACATCTCAAAGAATTAGACTTAAATTTTGCAAATTAACGGAGTTCCAGCCCGTAGGAGCACAGCGCGACCTGCGCTGTGGGCACGCTCGTTGTCCAGCGCCTATGTTTTGACATGAATTTGGCCTCTTCGTACAAGATGCCTCCCTTAAGGGTGTGGGTCGGATTTTGACCTTGGTCGAGTGCGAGTGTGGTAGTACCTTAACACACCGATAGATACTGTATACGTACACGAGATTGCAAGGGTTCCGTAGATTTCGTTTGCTGTCTCTCTAACGCACATTTGGGGCCCCTACGTAGTCACAATCGCTAGATAAAAGACCCACAATTACGGGATGCTTCCATATATGGCCTACTTTTGCGTTTTCGAGGCGTAATTTGCATTATTCGGCAGCATGTAGCGCAGTTTCACAAATATTGGACGAAGCGACAGTGCTGCCATTGTCGAGACACATACATTTTCTTAAATATCGAGAGATTTAGGATTCTTATAGACCAAAATGTAGGCATCCCGGAATTCAGGGTCACATACAATGTCAATGAAACCTTTATTATGTTAAACTATACGTGTTTAAACACAGCAAACGAAATCTACGAAGTAGATCCCTATACGGGAGATTTTGGTGCAAGTATTAGTTCCATGGCATTTTTAGCTAGGAGCGCTAGCGTTTTTAGTCACTATTTTACCGATGTTTTACCAATACAGTGACTGAATCGGTAAAACAGTGACTAAAAACACTAGCGCTCCTAGCTACAAATGCGGAGGGCACCGATACTACGACCAAGGTCAAAATCCGACCCACACCCTTAAAGCAAGACGACGGCTAGTTTCGCATTTTTATTACTTAACTTCCCGATTCATAGGGAAGTTACTGTAATTACCCCGAAAATCGAAAATCGATTTTTTAGCAGATCTTCACGTTTCATGGTCATTGGAGTCATTTTAGACTATTTTTATCAAAATGTTTGTATGTGTGTGTGTGTGCGTATGTCCGTTTGTATGGTATCAAATTTTTCGTTAACGTTTTCAGAAAAACTAACAACGCGATCAGAATGATGAATGATGCAATCGATGTGCCTCGTCGTAACTTAGAGCTGATTAGATTTTGGTCTATATTGGTCAAGTAGTTTTTTAGATTTTTAGTTTTTTCGAAAAGACTTGATTCTACAATGCAATTTATAAGGGAGGACGAAAATTTTCCACCAAAGAACCAAACGCAATTACATAAAAATTTTTTTCTTAAATTTTTTTTTTAGATTTAAAAAAAAATTTTTGTTTAACTGATGCTAATGTTACCGCTTGGAATAATCGAAAGTTATTCCAATGCAAGAGTGAATTTATCATCTCTACTCCCAAGAATACATTTTGGGAGAATATCGATGAAAGTACAAAAAAAAAACGATGTTAGCGATGTTGGCGAAGGAGTAACGAATCGGGAAGTTCTTTGTGTGACTCTTGGAGAGTCACACACCAAATAAAAAACATTAATAGCAGTAGGCCCTACTAGCCGTGCGTATCACTAACCCTCTCGCAAGAGCAGTCCTACCCGCGAGCTCGCGAAGCGAGCGAGCAAAAACAACCCTTCTCGCGAGCGAGCGAAGCGAGCGAGCAACAATAGCCCTCTAGTTCATTTTCGATTCAATTAGACTTTAGTGAAACGGCTAGTTAAATTTTAAACGACTAATTACACATAATCGAAAAAGAATAAGAAAAATAATCACTAGAAACTTATTAATAAAAGTGTTAGTATCGCATTGGTATTTTAAACATTACAGTTTCTCTTTTTTCACTCACTATCCTCTTCCATGTCCTACAGTACTCCATACCGTCAATGGAACCACTAAACAAAGTTGACATTATATCGTGTTTAGTATCCTTTTAATCAGAAATAAGTTAGTGAAAGTCCCATAAAAAAATAATGAAAAATGAACAATTCTATCATTGCCATACCATTGTGAGAACACGCGAGCCTTTGAACTGTGCCGGCGACAGCGACTGTCGCGTCTCTTTCTATCCAATACGCTGTTTATCGTGGCGTTTGAAACTTTCATCGTCGATTAAACCACTAAATACAGTTGAAATTATATCGTGTTTGGTGTCATTTTAATCAGATAAATGCCAGAAATAAGTTAGTGAAAGTCCCATAAAAAAATAATTAAAATTAAGAAGTTTGAATATTCCATTCACTCGAGTCAATGTTGTGGTATTCACACCGATATACCCTACACGACATCAATCGTCGCCGCCGTACGGAGCGACTCGGCATTGCCAGGCAGTGGAGTGAGTAAGCATTGGACAACGGTCGTGCCCACGATTCAGGACAACGAAGGAGCAATTACTGTATACCAATAAGAATAAAAAATCTAAAAACATCGGCGGTAAATAAATATTTTTGTTTCGACTATTTATCAATTTTTGTCCATTAAGTACTGCTTGATACGTTTTCACGATTACTTTATGGAAATATGATAAATTGACAAAAAATTTTAAGTCTTTCATTTTATCCGGCGCATCGAGGTTATGCACGTGTGGCCCTTACAATGATAAAAATGTTAAACGGGGCTACTTAATTAAGCATAGGATATACGTCATTCAAAAAAGATTTCTTGTCCTCAGAATCAGAAGATGATTCAGAGTGTTTAATCTGCAATGAATCTTACACTGATTGCGTTTGTGGCGAAAATCGAGTACAGTGCACACGTTGCAGCAAATGGACGAAAAATGCATCAGATGTTTGTATTAACTTCGGATTCGGATCATGATTTGTAAGCCTAATTTGGCTCAATTTTGCCTACAAATCATCATCTGATTCACTACAGTAGATATGTATGAACAAATATAAATTGAAGTATTGTTAATGCTACTATTTTTTCTTAAACACATAAAAGTAACTGCTAAGTCAACTAACCCCACAACCGAGGTTTGTTGACTAATTGCTCTCATTAATCCAAATTTGATTAAAACTACAACTATATAGGTTCAATCAAAGCGATTTTCAAAATTAAATCTGTACACTCAAGTGAATGTGCAAAGTTTTGGTGTACAACAAGTTAGCAAAATACTAATGGTTCATTGGTAAAAATTAAATATGTTAAAAGTTAGTCAACTAGCCCCGGTCTCCTCCACTTACCGACGGAACGAAACATTTCTGATTCCTCGTGTCATTTGAAGTAACTTTTTCCTTTGCAAAAATGTGCTCCGAGGTATTGTTAAGCAGTTATTAACGTGGAACAATTAGGGCGGGGCAACAGTTGGCGGATTCCGATTCGGCCAATGACAACGCTACGCTCTGCGAGGCGTGTCGCCGAGTCGGAATCGGCCCGTTGTCGGCGTGCCCTGTTTGCTCCGTGTTTTTCGTTAATAACTCTTTAACAAAACTGCGGGGAAGATTTTCGCAAAGGAAAAATTACTCCAAACTACGTCAGGAATCACAACATTTTTGGGACACTGTATTTGTTTCATTTTGTATACACTAGATCCAAAATTAATAATTTTGAACCCTGTTGGATGCAATACTTCTTCACACGACAAAATTTGCTGCTTTATCTGCATTCGAGGGAAAATATAGGACATTACATTAAAAAAAAACTGAAGGGGTCCCTCGTATCTCGATAAAAAAGTAAACTAACAAAAAACAGATTGCAGCACTGTACGTCCCAAATCCAAAAAATTTCTTACGAGTTATTGTTATTAACTAACGAATTCTAAGTAATTTACGAGTTATTTGAAGTCGTCATGTTACGAGACACTCTGTATAATTAAAAATTCGTTAAACTCGATGAGGAGAACCCTAGCTAATTCTATTCCCCTAGTAACATGTATAAATATTAAAAGATTTTAATATTTAAATTTGAAATTGAGAAACGGATATCATAAATATCGGAAATATAAACTTCGGTCTAGCAGACTAAGATTGGTCCAGCGGCCCACCCACAATTTTAATTGATATTGTGTGGAAAACAATGGTTTTAGGTTGAAAGATAACCCCCTAAAATTTTAAGTCGCTAACCCTTCGTATAAGGATGATATGAGGGTAAATACCCTTAACTGTATCATTTTTTGTCTCGGTTGTTCATTAAGATATTCAGATTTAAAAAAAAGCGAAAATACTCGAACTTACCTCCTTCATATCATACATTTTTTCCACCATCGTGATCAAATTATTAAGGGTAGAAAAAATCATTTAATTTTTTAGGGGTGGGAATTGCGAGCAACCCTTCGTGTGACCACTTCCAAAAATTTCAAGAACAATGTTCTGTTGCTTATCTAACACATAAAAAAGTTTCAAGATGGTCGGATTGGTGGAACATAGTTAAATATTAAAAAACAAATGCAATTACGTCATTATAATGGTATAATGTACAATGCAGTGTTTCTTACGACATATTCAATGTAGCATTGATAACATTTGCGATTAATACGGCTCGAGTGAACTTTCACCCTTATAATATTGTTAGATTCCTTTAACTATACAATATTTAAAATGTTATCATCCCTCATTAATACCGCGAGATAGCATAATGCCTGGGTTAATTGATAGGTACCTGTAAATAATATTACTTAAGTAGTATATAGTTTTATATGTTGTAATATTATACATATACAGGGTGTCTCAGACCACCTCTACCACCCATTTATAATCTAGAAAATAGGTTATTTTCAAAAATTCGAAGTGTTTCTTTTATAAATCAGATGCGCTGTATCAAATGGTGAGATTTTTAACTTCCGGTTTCGGCCGGAAATAGCTGATTCAGACCGGAAGTTACATTTTTCAAATGGAACATGGTATGTTTTATTACGGATTCGGAATTTATGCGAAAAAAACAAACTTTTGTCGGAAACATTTTTTCAAGAAATGTCATTTTATGTCCTTTATGTAATCTTCAAAATGAGTCTTGCCGAAATAATGTTTTCACTATCTGCTCGGGGCATAACCCAGAAAGATGGCAAAAGATCGTCAAACAAAGTGGAAAATATTTTATCGATTAAAGTTCATTGCTTGCATAAAAAGAATTGGGCTATATTACACAGATAGTGAAAACATTATTTCGCCAAGACTCATTTTGAAGTCTCCCGCCAACACGGAAACCTAGCAGTGGGTAATCTTCCGACTCTGATTGCCATTTAACAGCCATTCCAGGTGTTATTTCAAGGACTTCCGGCTTGCCAGCTACACGTCGACCATAATTATCAGTCAATTCATCGGTGGACTCGGACTAGGTTGGAACCGTGAGCAACAGTAGCCTGGCAGAAAGCCCGTGGCGTTCCGGTTGCCGCCTTTTGAATCTTAATAAATTATCCGTCGACCATGGATGATCACACCCGGTTTACGGGACGGTGGGAGGGAGGGGGAACGGTTTTGGAGGGGGAGTGGTGGGGTGGGAGAAACGTGCATCTATCGGCATGCTCATTAATCACCCGATATATATACTGCCGGTTCGTCGCCGCCGATAATCGGCCGCGCCATAGCCGACCAGGGAATTTGAATTTCGGGGACGCGCATACGGTTCTGGCTCGAATATTATTGGCATATCGATTTCACAATCTACCCCCCCTCCCGACCCTCGTCCCCCACCCTCCTCCCACAATTCCATAAAATCGTCCTGTTAAACTCACCGGAAAAGCTTTCCTCGGACTCTTCGTTTGTTGCGACTCATTTCCATTCATGGCCCCATCTCGCTGTCACTTGTTTAATGACTGCGCGACAGTCAGCGCAAATAAGCTGCAAATATTGACGAGACTCGGCATGTAATTTTTTGCACCGAGATTGAATGCGTCGATGTTAGCGGAATTTCCGGAATTTAATCGGCGGTATAATGATGCTTTTGACAGTTGCGCGATATGCCTTTATCGAGACCATGCATGTATATGTTTAATCAAGTTTATTGGGTTGTAAAAAATTGACGAAGTATTGGGCTGGCAAATAAGTTCGTTCGGTTTTTGTGATTTATTCCAATGTAAAAAACCGAACGAACTTATTTGCCAACCCAATACAATGTTACGAGAAAATTGAATTTCTCGACGATGATTTCAAAGTCGGGTCGAAGTTGACCCGGGCGCCGCACAGTGGTCCGGATCGAAGAAGTTGGTGTCATTTTGTTATAACTTTTAAACTATTAGAGATATCGCAATGAAATTTTCACCAAAATTACTTAAAAAATAGTAATTCTTACCTAGGGATAATTAAATATTTTTTGCATTTGTTAAATAATAATTTTTACTAACTTTTCATTGATATTTTTTATTACAAAAATGAATTGTTCAAATATAGTTTTCCAACCTTTTTTTACTTATTGTGGGCAATAATTTTTAGTGTTGGTCTTAATCTTTAACACATAAAAGAATGCTTTCCTGTGTAAAAAAAAGAAATATTTTAAATACATATTGCGACTAAAATAGTACTAAAATTATATTCAGTCAATATTACCACAAATAAAAAAGTAAGCTAATAAAATAAACATACCATAATTTGTCTTTCGTGATGATCTATGATGATCGATTGCATTAGTTAATCAATAACTCTACTTCCTCAGGATTCAGTATTTTAGGATTTCTTTTACATGTTAATCTTACAGTCAGCGTCAATATTAAGTGGACACTCTTAAAAATCGCATAACTTTTTAAAAATTGGTCGAAAGGACTTGAGTTTTTTAAAGATGTTCGACCGTCTAGTTCGCTAGAGAATAAGTAAACAAAAATTTATTAAGATTGCAATTGGTAGGAATCATACAAAATTTACAAAATGATGTTTTGTCAACTTTTTTATCTGGGCCTGTAACGATAATTTAAAAAATGCGTTTTGTAGATTTCGGTAACTTGTATGGTCAACATTGCAATGAGGTACATACGTTTAAATGCCAGGGCATTTCGCCCTTACGTGATCATCTTTAAACGTTTTTTTCGATGAAATTTTCAATATGTATATAAGTTACCGAAATCTATAAAACGTATTTTTTAAATTATCGTTACAGGCTCAGATAAAAAAGTTGACAAAACATCATGTTTTAAATTGTGTATGATTTCTACCACTTGCAATCTTAATAAATTTTTGTTTGCTTATTCTCTAGCTAACTAGCCGGTCTAACATCGTTAAAAAATTCAATTCCTTTGGACCAATTTTTAAAAAGTTATGCGATTTTTAAGGGTGTACTGTATGTAACAATATCTTAAATAGTTTTCGAACGCTGCACAAGGTTCCAAAGATAGAAATAAATGTAGGCGAGAACGCTAAGTAACTCTCATCATTCGTTTCGTTATATTTTTTTAAAAATAAAAGTGACTATCGAAGCTAATTTACATATATATCTTTTTACTCCATTTATCTCTTATAATGTTATTGCAAAAACGTTCGTATTTGGAAGACATTTGAACAGTCATACGAGCCTGTTTTACGCAAGCGTAACTCGTCGCGAAGTAACATTAACAGCTTTGAACAATGATAAGTTGCACGGTAGGACGAGGTAGGACAATATTCTTGCATAATTGTATACGGGAAAGAACGCTGAAGATGATTCAATTTGTTATAGAACAAGACTTTTCATGACCCTCCAGATATTCCTTGTCAAATGTAAAAAATTTGGCCAATATTTTTATTTCATTGAATATTAATTTTTAGCATATTGTGAACAATAACTTTTAGTGTCGATATTAATTTTATAACACAAAAGAGTGCACTTCATCGTATACAAAAAAAAATATGAAATATTAAGTGGTGTGCGAGAACCCGAAATATCGGGTCGAGTCGAGGACACGAAATTTTTTCGGGACGGGTACCCGAAAATTTCGAGATTCTCGAATTTATCGGGATTCCCGAAAAAATAGGGATTCTCGAATTTATCGGGACTCCCGAAAATTTCGAGAACCCAGTAGTCATTTATATTCGTTTTAATGAATACATTCATAGTTTCGGATTTTTTATTCTAGATGTTTTCGAAATTGAAAGAATGTTATCTATCACGAATTCTTTTCAAGCGTGTCTTATGTCATATTCTCGAAATTTTCGGGAACCCGACCCGACCCGACTCGACCTCTTCTCGACTCGTCCCGACCATCGGATTCTCGCACACCCCTAGTGATCAGGGCACCTCGAAGTAGAGAAGCACTTTTCTTGGTGAAAAGTACTGTCTCTAAATGTCTACCTTTAAGTATTCGTCCTAATTACAATTCTTGGTAAACTGCATTAATTTTTTCATTTTCGAGGTTGATTGACATTTAGGAAGCAATACAAATTTGTTAGAAATCGATATGAGAAAGTTGACTTTTTAGCCAAATGACACCAACTTCTTCGATCCGGACCACTGTGCGCCGCGGAGAAGTGAATCGCGTCGATTTTGCTTGGTCTTTTTGTATGCGGGATGATTCAAATCTACTAGTCGCAGAAAGAAATTTCAAAATGCAATTAACGCAGTTTAGTTGCCAGAGTGATTTATAAAAATTGCAAATTAAACAAATTTTAGTGTTTTACGAACAAAATTTTGCGTGGCAATTTTTACTGGTGCCTCAGAGTCAGACACATATTTAATAAAATATATTTTGCACCTATCTATCGTGAGGATAGTTTTCACCCCTTTAAAATTTGAATTCCCTCCGTCAAAGAAAGAAGCATGTGTCGCATATGTTTCCCAGTTCTACATATATTATACTATAAGCGCATTAAAGTCAATGGATAATTTTCGTTAATTAAAAACTGCGACATTAATTCGAATAATTAATGGGACTAAAAAAAGTCACGAGACAGTTTTTAATTTCATTTAGTAATATTCTCTCATTCTCGGGCGCTGAACATAATCTTATTCGTGTGATCACGTGCTTCTCCCACCCCGAATCCTCACTTTTAGGGTTAAGCAATGTATTGTAAAAATAGAATAATTTTATCGTGAAAGATTTTTTGATGCGGCAGAAAATGAAGCAGATAAAAAATCATTTTATTGACAAAGTTATAAATTTTAAAACAAAGTTATAATATTTGTTATTCATTTTACTGTATTAAGGTATTTGCAGTATTGATACATTCAATTGTTTATTATATTTGCTACTCATAAATTGTATCATATTTGTTATTCACAAATTATCTTATAGTTACATAAAATGCAAGTAGAATTGAATAATTAGAGTGTGTATTATTTCGTAATACATATATTAGGGAATGTGTTTTTGTAATTGTATTTAGACTGTTATTACTATTTTTCGAAAAATCGTTCAACGTGTTTAAATGCCTCATTCCTAGACATTGTAGCTGTTTTGATTATATGTATGTATTGTGTCAGCAGCACGTGCGCATGATTGAGAGCATAGAAGTGTAATACGTTCCTATGCAGTATTACCTGAACTGTTTTAGGAATCAATAGAGAGGGAGTTTTTCACTCTCGTTAATATATTAAAATTTAAACTTCAAGTGTATTTCAATGCAACTCCATTGAAAGTGCATTTCAATACTTACTTACCTTTTAATAAATTAATAACATCGGCTTTGTTTTAGAAATGTAGAAAATTTCATTTTAAAATTGTCATTTAATAATTTCAAGTATGTATAGGAAATTTCATTTTCAAAGTAGGGTAGATTTTATTTCATTTTCATTTGATATTTTATTTGCAAATTAGACTGTGATTTTCAAGAAATAATAAATACTATAATTCAGATTTTATATGTATTTAAAATAGAACCGGATATTAACCGATTTCAATTTCAAATTTTTAATGAGTTTTACTTTAAACAATACTGAGGTTTGAGAATCGATCAAGTTAAAAAGTTAATAACAAAGTAGACGTTGCTTAACAGCTTTCAGTCATTTAATGAAAATTCAGGTTGTTTATCGTTTTAAGAACTTGAACTATCCAAGTCGATAAATTTTTCAGTTTTATGCAAGTAAAAATTCAGAGTTCAGGAACCTGGAGTATGCGAAACATTTTGTGGTATAGGAAATTTTTTAATTGTCACGATACCACCCAGTGTAGGTCAAATACCATTTCTTCTCAAGTATCTCCGGTATGCCAATCTTTTACACTTTTTTAATTTCTTAATTTAAAAATTTAAACTTAAATTTTAAAATTTGGTTTTTAATCATTTTTAACATCTATAACATTTGCAGTATTTAACTAATAATATTTAACATTTTCACAATAATTTATCTTTATATTAATTTTTCCAACGAAAGTGTTAATTGACGAAACAAAATTAATTAATACATTGCTTGTAATAAATTAAATGGTTACCGTCTTAAAGACTGGCAAATTCTGAATGCTGTCAGTAAGAAATGTTTTCGAGGTAAAATCTGTGTGAATAGTGAAAACGATTTTTTCCCGGAGATTACTATTGTCCTATTTTTCTGGAACTATGAGAACGCGGTGTCCGCGGAAGACGGCATGGGAGGACTCACATATAAAACACAGCATCCTGAAAGCATTTCGCCCGTTAAAAGCATCGACGAGAAAATTCGTTCCATTTTCAAGAAAAAAGACGCGCGGCGCCGTGAAGCGTGCTCAATCGTATCCATCAGGTATAATCAACCTGGAAAAAAGACGATTAGTACATGACTCGATGGAAAGCGAAGGAAACTGTATCCCTTTGTTTCAAATCCCGCCGGCTAATGCAGAAAACCGCCGAAAGGATCAACCGAGCTTTTTAATGCATTTTATTCACAAAATTGCATTTCTATCGCTTACTACTTCGCGAATCATCTTCTGTTCTGTAGTATCGTCACGTTCAGTACTCGGACGCTTTTTAATGTTTCCTTCTTATTGTTAGCTATGAAAATTATGCTCAACTATGTAGTACAGGAAGCTACACATTCTGGGATGTGAGGCTTTCAAATCCCAGTGAGGAATATTTTATTGTTTTAAATTTGAATTTTAAGGATTAGGTGGTTTAGAATATTTTAATGAAATTCAATTATAGAGTGGTTTAATTAATTTAATTTTAATTTCAAGATGTTGAAATAATATTGTAAAAAATTTGCATAATGCAGGGGCTATATTATTAAAATATCATTCAGATCCTTATATTATTAGGTTTATTTAAATTTTGTTAATTTGTATAATGATTAAATTTAGTGAGGAATATTTTATTGTTCTAAATTTGAATTTGAAGGAGGATTAGGTGGTTTAGAATATTTTAATGGAATTCAATTCTAGAGGGGTTTAATTAATTTAATTTTAACTTCAAGAGATTGGAATAATTTTGTAGAAAATTTGAATATTGCAGTGGTTATATTATTAAAATTTCATTCAGATCCTTATATTATTAAGTTTATTTAAATTTTGTTAATTTGTATAATAATTAAATTTAGTGGGGAATATTTTATTGTTTTAAATTCGAAATTTATGGAGAGGGATATGAAATTAATTCAGTCATTTTTTAACATTATTGCTTCGGAAATAGCGAACATTACATTTACAGTTGCATTTACAACTCACACAAAATTCGAATTTTTCATTTACTAACTTCCCATAAAAAGGAAATTAAATCTTTACCTGCTTTCACACTCCCTCAAGAGCGGAAATATATTTTTCAACACCACAGTTAATTTGTAATTTTACACAACAAAAAGAAATATGAAAATAATGCTGTTACTTTATGTTCCCTAAAAGAAAAACCTTTTTCTACAGTTTCTGTACATGCGAAAAACAAATGTTAGAATTAGAGGAGGACAGGGTTAGTCGACTAATCCATTCTAAGTAAATATTTTTGTTTCGACTATTTATCAATTTCTGTCCATTAACACTTTATCCTATTAATAGGATTTTAAATAGTTGTGATGTATCAAAAGAATGCATAGAAATTTTCTTTTACATTGCAATCTTAAATGAAACTGTTAGATGACGTTATTGAGGATGGACTTGTTAGTTCACAACGAAAATTGCTGTTGCTATTGAAAGTTCCATTAAAAAGTGTTTAGCCGTGTATCACAAGTTTTTCAAAATTATGCGATAATCACCGGTCGGTAATGTGTTAAGTACTGCTTGATATTTTTTCATGATTAGTTTATGGAAATATAATACATTAGCTAAAATTTGAGGTATTTTATTTTATCCGGTGCATCGAGGTTATGCAGGTGTGGCCCTTGCAATGATAAACATGTCGAACGGGGCTACTTAATTAAGCATAGGATTTACGTCATTCAAGAAAGATTTCTTGTCCTCAGAATCAGAAGATGATTTAGAATGCTTAATCTGTAATGAATCTTACACTGATTGCGATTGTGGTGAAAACCGAATACAGTGCACACGTTGCAGCAAATGGACGAAAAATGCATCAGATGTGTGTGCTAACTGTGACTCGGATGATGCTTTGTAAGCCTAATTTTGCCTACAAATCATCATCTGATTCACTACAGTAAATACGTATGGACAAGTAAAAATTTAAGTATTGTTAAGTCAACTAGCCACATCAGGTATATCAACTAACCCCACAACCGGGGTTGGTTGACTTATTGCTCTCACTAATCTAAATTTGATTAAAACTACAACTAGGTTCAATCAAAGCGATTTTCAAAATTAAATCTGTATACCTACGACAATGTGCAAAGTTTTGGTGTACAACAAGTCAGCAAAATACTAATAGTTCATTGGCAAAAATTAAATATGTTGAAAGTTAGTCAACTAGCCCCGGTCTCCCCTATTCCATTTTATCAGGCTTAGAGAGTTGCATACCGTAAGTGACTTTTATGTTGCAGGAAGTTTCGTATAACATGTTAAATACACAATCGCGCGACTCTGCTCACGATACAGTCCGCGACGATACTATAAGACATCACTTAAAACGAAATAATTATGTGTTATACGAAAGAACTTCATCGTCTTTCGTACAGAGTGTTATTAGTTACTTCTGGAGACGTCGTTTAACGCAGTGTTTTCGTTAGTATTTCTAAAAATTTGAAAGTAACACCAACTTACCTTTTATTAACTGCGACAAAACTATAAGACAGGTAATGTTTTTGTAAAAAATTAACACGTACAGCTTATTTTTATCGGTAATTAATATTCTGTGTTGCCAACTTTATCTTTCATGACATGTAACATTCTTTTTGAAATATATTTATACAAGTTTTTAATCGTTTTTTTGCTTAATTTTCTTCCATACCATTTCAACGCAGTTTTTCAACTGTTCTACAGTACTAAACTGGTTTCCTTTAGAATAAACCTCCCTGGCTAGTATTCCCCAAAGGTTTTCAATGATGATTAAGTCGGGAGATCTCGCTGGCCGTGGTAAACCGTCTATTTCCTTATTGTTAAAGTAGGCCTGTAATATCTTTGCCGAATGCACAGCTGCATTGTCTTGTTGGAAAATGTATTTTTGGTTGGCTATGGACCGAGCATGTTTTGACAAGTGCTTATCAATTACATCTAATGTATTTCCTGCTGTTTAATTTTGTGGAAATAAATTCAATTTCAGTTCTTCCATGATATCCTATAGCGGCCCAAATCATTATTCCTCCTCCACCCAGTTGTCGCCTTTACAGTGTCAATTCCTCTTTTCTTAAATCGTGAAAATAATAATTTAGATTATCAAGGCCATCTAAAGTAAACGGTTTCTCGTCAGAAAAGATTACTTTCCTCCATTTTTCTCTTACGCCAATGCATGCGTTGTCCTACAAACTTCATAATTTGGCTTCTTTATGACGATTAGTTAGCGGCGGTCTTTTCAAAATTTTACGCCTTTTTAAATTATTTGAAGCCTTTATTATTCGTTCTACTGTCCTGACACTTGTTTTTACGCCTATTTCTGTCGCAATTTGTCGTGCCGTTAATGTAGAGTTTGATGCATGTCGTGAAATATTCCATCTGTCTTGTGCAGTTGTCAACTTTGGACGGCCTCCTGGATTCTTTCTACCATAGTTTTCACTATTTTTTAAATAATTATAAACTACACAACGGCTTCTTCCAAGAATTACAGAAATTTTTGCCACTGAATGATTTTCATTTCGCAAATTATTGATAATTTTAATCTCTGTTTCATTTAATTTTCTTCCTCGTGGAATTTTGTATAAACACAAATATTGCAAGTTGATTAATATCTTTCAGGCTTTACATAAATTAGTTACTTCAATTACTGACGCTTTATAAGAATATTTCATCGGTGATCTTTTCGCTTTCACTGTTTGCGAGCAACTGTCTTATAGATTTGTCGCGGCTAACAAGAAGTCAAGCTTGTGTAGCTTTTTCAAGTTCATAGAAATTCTAACGAAAACACTGCGTTAAACGACGTCTCCAGAAGTAACTAATAACACTCTGCATGAAAGACGATGAAATTCTTTCATATAATACATAATTATTTCGTTTTAAGCGATGTCTTATAGTAATGTCGCGGACTGTAGATCGACCATTGACGTTCTGTCTCGATCTCCCGATAGAGGTCAAGCGTTCCCATTGCACACATAAGAACGGTTGGATCGATGCCGACTACCGTCGACGCGGCGATTCCCAAGGACAAAAGGCAAATTGCGAAATAATAATTCAGCAATACGGAAACAATAGGTGGCGAAAGGCTCATGCGGGATCGTGCAAACCTACACCGGCCAGAGAAAAACGTCCAGGGGCCCACGCTGAAGCGTTATAAATTGTTCCATATGCACTGCATTAGAGTATAACGCGGCGGCTCAACCGCGCGCCCGGACGTACCACGTATTTATTGCGATAGGTTTTCGGGGACAAAATGCTGCGCCACCGAATTTATCGTTTCATGCACAAAAACCACTCCACCCCCTCCCTTCTTCGCCCCCTTAACCTCCAGCCCTCTTGTCATCATCCACGGCTCTCTCTCTCTCTCTCTCTCTCTCTCTCTCTCTCTCTCTCTCTCTCTCTCTCTCTCTCTTCATACCTTTGCACTTATTCTGCTGTTGATCCTCAACCTCCCTCGTCAACCCTCGATCGTTCCTGGTGTTTGGACAGCTTTATGCGATTGTTGCTAGTGTCGCTCTATTCAAAATTTATAAATTAACGCCTTGCGATACGACCTGTTTCACAGTTTTAGTGAGTAGAACTTTTTTTTGTTGTAAAATTAACTTTGGCCTTGACTATCGCGGTTAAAAGATCAACAATGTTTTTATTGCATCATATTCTATTTATTGGAAGGATAAAAACTGCAAAAGGAATAATCCGCGCGCGTCAGAACTGAATCTTTGTCTTAAAAAATTGTGGTAAAGTCTTTTTATACAGGGTGAGTCCACAAAAACAGAACACCTAAATATCTCCGTTACTTTTCGTTGTACGAAAAAACTTCTTAGGACAAAATTATACTGTTTGAAGGGCCACATGTAACGGTGTGAGAGAAAAAATTTTCAAGGTCATTTTTTACAAGATTTCAATTTCATCGATATTATTTTAAATGGAATAAGGTATTTTTTAATAAATCAATCGATGCAGCTGGACATTCGTTACAAAAAAGTACTAACCTATGTATGTCGAAAAGTTAGTAGTTCACGAGATATTTCGATTTAACTAGAGGGCT
This sequence comes from Lasioglossum pauxillum, assembly GCA_933228785.1. NCBI lineage: Eukaryota > Metazoa > Arthropoda > Insecta > Hymenoptera > Halictidae > Lasioglossum > Lasioglossum pauxillum. The sequence goes on from OW121699.1 coordinate 23,553,817, forward strand.
ATTGTTGCTCGCTCGCTCCAAGAGTCACACAAAGAACTTCCCGATTCGTTACTCCTTCGCCAACATCGCTAACATCGTTTTTTTTTTTGTAATTTCATCGATATTCTCCCAAAATGTATTCTTGGGAGTAGAGATGATAAATTCACTGTTGCATTGGAATAACTTTCGATTATTCCAAGCGGTAACATTAGCATCAGTTAAAAAAAAATTTCTTTTAAATCTAAAAAAAAATTTTTTTTAAATCTAAAAAAAATTAAGAAAAAAATTTTTTATGTAATTGCGTTTGGTTCTTTGGTGGAAAATTTTCGTCCTCCCTTATAAATTGCATTAAAGAATCAACTCTTTTCGAAAAAAAAGTAAAAATCTAAAAAACTACTTGACCAATATGGACCAAAATCTAATCAGCTTTAAGTTACAGCGGGGCACATCGATTGCATCATTCATCATCCTGATCGCGTTGTTACTTTTTCTGAAAACACACACACACACACACTCACACACACACACACACACACACACACACACACACACACACGCACGCACGCACGCACGCACGCACGCAGGCACGCACGCACGCACGCACGCACGCGCACACACACACACACACACACACACACACACACACACACACACACACACACATATACGAACATTTTGCTGAAAATAGTCTAAAATGACTGCAATGACCATGAAACGTGAAGATTTGCTAAAAAATCGATTTTCGATTTTCGGGGTAATTACAATAACTTCCCTATAAAATCGGGAAGTTAAATAACTCTAAAACACCATTACTGTCGTACTAAAACGTCAGTGTTTACTTACTTGTGTAACGTTTTAGTACGACAGTAATGGTGTTTTACAGTTATTTAAATCGAAATATCTCTTGAACTACTAACTTTTCGACAAAGCGGTGATGTTGTGGTACATGGAATTTCAAGTGTCACAATTTTATATAAACGCACATCTCAGTGAATTACATTTCCAATGTTTTGTAAACAAATGCCTATCTGAAGTAGGTTTACTACGGACGCGTCAAAAGTGAATATACGCAGCAAAAAAAGCTAGTCTGTTATGAAAGATAGTCCAGTAAAGTGGTTTTCTAGAAGCAGTAATTTCTGAATGTGCGTGAATTCGCGTAAATTTTCATCAATGTTGATTACTTTGAAATTCTTAGTGCACAAATAGAATAATGAGTGATAAACGTACGGAAACTTTAGAAGACATGAGGAAATTTATTGTTAAATTAAGAAACGAAGGAAAATCATTTCGAGAAATAGGGAAAATAGTAAATCGTTGTCATGGAACTGTAAAAAAATCATAGACACGTATAATTAAGATACGTCCGAGAAAGTTAAATGAAGTAGAAAACCGATTAATTACACGTGTGCAGTTTCATTAGCTCAAGAAATATCTGAAATACAAGAAAAATCTATAAGTGCGAGTACAATTCGTAGATCATTAAATTCTCAAGGTATGCATGGCCGAGTACCACGCAAGAAACCAGCGATAAGTGCAAAGAATCGCGTTTTGCGATTCCAATTCGCTGAAAATTTCATAAACAAACCACTTGAATTTTGGAACACCGTATTATTTACTGCTGAAAGTAAATTCGAAATTTTTTGGAGATAAAAATTTTGAGGAAAAAAAATACGGAATTAGAACCAAAAAATCTTGTTAGTACCGTCAAACACGGTGGTGGTAATATTATGGTTTGGGGTAGTATGGCAGCCTCTGGAGTCGGGTAATTAGCTTTTATTAACAGTACGATGGATAGATGTCAATATCTAAATATTTTAAGAACAATTTAGCTGCAAGTGTTGGAACTTGGAACAGTTCAGTTGTCAGATTCGTGGGTCTTTCAGTAAGATCGAGATCCTAAACATACAGCAAAGATTGTTAAGGGTTGGTTGCAACAAAATGCTCCAAATCAACTGAATTCTCCATCGCAATCCCCAGATCTTAAAATTCAAGGAAAATCTTAAAATCGAACTATTGAAAGTATGGAATGATTTCAACGACACGTAAGTTGGTCGAATTCATGCCAAGACGATTACCTGCCGTAATTAAAGCTAAAGGTGGGCCAAAAAAGTAATTTTGTTAGTAAATGAACGTAAGTCATTCTTAATTAGTTGTGTATACTCACTTTTGATTCATATTTTTAGAATATCCTCAACTATTTTATGTTGTATCGCAAATATTATTTATTGGATCGAATTACGTTTTCTACATTTAATTAACATCAATCTACACTTGATTTTTTTTCAAATAACTTTTCCATTAATGTAACATATCTAATAACACGGCCCAACACCAAATTTGTTCCCTAATTACTGTTGGGTCCTTCTTATAGAGTTTTTTGCGCTGATTCCGAATCTGTCTTTAATTTTTCTTCTATATGCACAGTTCTTGAGAAACATGGCTTTGAAAAAAAACATATTTTTTAACTTTAAACAAATATTGTGATGTTATTATAAAAGATATTAGTTTAAAGTTGAAAAATATGTTTTTTTCAAAGCCATGTTTCTCAAGAACTGTGCGTATAGAAGAAAAATTAAGGACAGATTCGGAATCAGCGCAAAAAACTCTATAAGAAGGACCCAACAGTAATTAGGGAACATAAAAAAAGTTGAAATTTGTTGGACAGTGTAATTGTTAAACAAATGCCGTGTTCTCGAGGTATATACTCCCTTCTGACTCTCGCTGTATGAAACTAGAATTCATCACGCATTCAACCAGCTCGAACATCAAATTGTCTCTTCCTAAACAATTCCTTCTGCATTACGCCTCAACTGCATGGCACGACCTGCATAATATCAATTCCACACGGGATCGCAAAAAAAGTAGTAAAGTCTGTCTATTGACCCACGGACGATAAAATTTAATTAAGCTGTCCTTGATAAAACCCGTTCGCTGTACTAGTCGGGCCGATGAATTTCGCGCGTGATCGTCGCACGGAAAATTGTGCCGGCAGCTGCAAGACTATTACATCGTCTGTAATGGAGTAGAAAGAAGGGGATAGCAGCCCCCGGAATCGTCGGATACCCAAGACAACGCCTGGCTTCCGGGGACCGATAATCGTTGGTGCATTAAAATCATTCGAACGGCCGTATCGGTGAATCCTGCCAATGCATTTAGTCTCTCGCAGCTGCATCCGCGCAGCGATACCGCCGTATTAAGCGTGGAAACGGGTCAGCACGCGGAAAAATCGCGAAGAAAACACTATCCCCCCATTCCCGCCCCTCGAACACGGAGAATGCTTTTAAGATCGGAATGCGCCGTGGAAACCTGTCGAGGAAACAATGTGACTGGTCATGAGCGAAATGTGATTTCGTGACACGGGATTCCTGCGTCAGATCACTTGGTCGGAATTGATAGGGGGTGTCGATGGAACGAGTAATTGTTTGTTAACTCTCCGAAGAACGGAGTACAGTAATGTCTCGATATATGTCAAAAGTTTCGAACTGATGTGTCGCCTGCAGACACAGCTTGATTTGTTGCTGCTTGTGCCCAACGCCGGAAGGATAGCGAGTAAACGAAACAAAGTTTCGGTCAGACAATAGTAATAACGTGACGAAACTCTTTTTTTTTCGATTGGTTTCTAATGAAACTTTCACCGTAATATTCGCGACGTTTTGCTGATTAAAACGATATCGAACACCGATACAATTCGGACAATATTTACTCGTTTAATTCACGGTTTAGTGGAACTTCGAGTATCCGAATCGTGAATTTTGAATTGAGTGATTTTGTCCTAACTCCATGGAAAAAAGTCGGAGGATCTTCTATGTAGGCTCGTTTTGAAGCTTTAAACTTCTACTTTTCACTCCCTTATTTTAGTGGACTTTTCCCATTAAAACATTAGCTGAAAAATCGAAGAGGCTATCAATTCTTCAAGAATCCTTACGTTTTCAGATACGAAAAAAAATCGTTAATGGACATTTTTAGGAATTTTTTATAATTAAACCGTAAAATGTAGAATCAGAAGATTTTTATGGTAATTTCGATAGAGTTTCGAAGTATATGCTGCAACAATTTCCAGCTGGAGAAATTGATTTTTTACGAAGGCACAACAGTTTGTCCAAAAGCCAAGTTTCGAAAGATTCTAGCATTTATCTACAAAATTTCTCCGTTTATAATAGATTTTCTATTTTTCGAGGTCGGTTCTCTCATATCGCAGAGAGTAGTATCAGATGGAAAGCTTTGAAATTCGTTTCAATATGTACAATTTGTCGCCAGCTGTATGCTATCGTTCCACACGAAGATCGATTTTGTTCTTATTCCACGATTCTATCCATTATATGGAATTGCTGAACTTTACATTTGCTTCGAATTTTATTCCGTTCGATTTTCTCAGCTCTTGTAGAACTTCTGATAAGAATACAAAACTCCGAACGCGAGAAATATCTCGTGTGTTTGAGAACTTCGCTCGGATTCAACCTTTTCTCTCAACAATTCCTCAAAAACTTGTCGCCCCGTCCTTTCCACTCTCAATATTTTATTAGCAATTTGTTCTGTCGAAACAGAACATTTTACACTTTACCAATCCATATAATTTCACATTTTCGTACATAAATTGTTCATTGTATATTGTATGGTATATTGTACATTGTATATTATATTGTTTATTATACATTGTATATTATATTGTATATTATACATTGTATATTATATTGTATATTATACATTGTATATTATATTGTATATTATACATTGTATATTATACATTGTATATTATATTGTATATTATACATTGTATATTATATTGTATATTATACATTGTACAATACATTATACAATGTATATTGTTTATTATACATTGTATAGTATACATTGCACATTATACATTGCACATTATCCATTGCACGTTATACATTGCACATTATACATTGCATATTATACATTGCACATTATACATTGCACATTATACATTGCACATTATACATTGTACATTATACATTGTATATTATACATTGCACATTATACATTGTACATTATACATTCTACATTATACATTGTACATTATACATTGTATATTATACATTATATATTATATTGTATATTATACAATGTATATTGTATTGTTTATTATACTTGTACATAATTACACATTGTATTATATATTATACATTGTATATTATAGGTTCTATATTATGCACTTTATATTATACGTTGTATGCCACGTCAAAAATTGTGTTACCCCACTGCCAAAAGTTAATTAATACATATTATAGGGCGTTAAAAATGGACATATATGTATTTCCTGTTGGTGATCTGGCGGGTTAGCAGATACGAAATCGGTGAAGTTTACATCTGCCAACGACAGTTCCTCCCCAGATTCCATTCCATTCCGTTCTATTCGACTTTCTCGACTCAGTTTTCGCCCGTTTCCCGCCCCTTGTCAGAGCATAGAGCGAGGTAGCCGAAGGATACCACGTGAGAGCATGCCGAGCATTTCAATAAACGACAGGAAGAATAGCGCCGGCTGCATTCCTCTCCTGTATCGTTCAGAATGCGACCCCGGCTTAACCGATCACGTGGTTTCCGGGACGCTTTCTTTTCGATTTTCAACTGTTTCTGCGAACGTTTCATCTATAGAGCTAGCTATTCACTATTACCCAACAACTAGTTCATGGTTAATGTTCGGAAAAATGACCCTAATGAAACTACCCTTATAGGGGTTATTTCCAGAGGTGAACAATATTTGGCGAAGTAAATATTTTAAGGACTTTTTAATATCTTAGATTTCATTTGGCTTGAAAGAAATAGTATTTGAAATGTATTATTTAAGAAATAAAATATTTTTATTTCCAGTATATGAATCCTAAAATCAAATATCTTATTTGAATAATGTAGCATGAAATGAAATATTTTAATCATACTTTATTAAGTATTGGATCATCCTATAAGTAAGGGTGCAACAATATTTTTAAATTCTTTTAACGTTCTACAATTTGGTAGTTCACCAAAGTCTTCTCATAAATGCAGAAAACTTGCAGTCTACTAATTAAAGTCCATGAAGTGAAAACCTTTTTTCCCAATTTTCTCCGTATTGTATAAATTGGTCACAGTGTGAGAAAAAGAGATGATAGGGAGCTTGTAACAGTATTGGAAGTAATTCATTTTCTACCTTGTAACTAATGGTTTCAGTAGAATTGCTGATTTGAGACAGGATATATCCAAGAGCAAGAAGAAATTGTTGTATCTCTTCGAACAATTTATTTTTCGAACTGGACATTTTTCTGTATATTCTTCGAACTACCATTTTACTTGTCGCGAAAATTTGTCGAATTTCTTTCAGTCGTCTGATTATAATAAATTTCTAGGGACGCATATTTCTCGAGTTACCATGCAAAAATTGACTGTACCTTGCCTCGTTGTCCCCATTTCCGGTCAGGTAGCAGAGTCCGACATTTTTTAAGAAGAAAAGAATTTTTGCATAAGAGTCTCCTTGTGCGACACGTCCAGTGAATTCGTAAAAAGACGAGAATATGTATATCGCATTCCTTCATTCCTTGTTTAGCGCTGCTTGGGTGCATATGTGTTCGATGGAATGTTTAATATTACACATATCGCACATGAGTGGAATAAGTTCCCTTCGGCAACGAATAGACTGTGAAATTTTGTGCATTTGTAGTATGTAACAAATTTGTCGATCTTCAATAGATATGTAGAATGCAAGAGTCGATAAGATTGAGGTCCATTTTATTCGCTACTTCTTCCACAGAGTCTGCTTCTTTATTTCCGTTCATGCTATTTCATTGAGTCCAGGTTTGAAATTTCAGCGTGTCCCAAGAATGTTATACACTTCCTTGCAAGGGGAGATTCCTCAGATGATTTGAAGTAATTTTTTCCTTTGCCAAAATGTTCTCCGCGGCTTTGTTAACGAGTTATTAAGGAAAAAAGCGAACCAATCAGAGCGCGGCTAGCAGACGGATTTCGGATTACCGTCATATCCGCCTACTGTTGCCTCGCCCTAATTGGTACGTGTTTTGCGTTAATAACTCCTGAATAATGGCGCGGAAAACATTTTCGTAAAGAAAAAAGTTACTTCAAATGGCCTTAGGAATCATCCCTATTAAGGAAGTACAATATTTTTGGAACACTCTGTATATGTATTTCCAGTCACTTGCAGCAGGGAGTTCCAACTTATTCCCCTCCGAGAACTGCGAGTTCCTCGCCATCGAACCTTTTTCCACTACTACATATGTACAGCCGTAGAGTTAGTGATTTGGACGGCATAGTCCAGTCAATGAATGCTCATAAGGGGGTGTAGAGGGAAATGGAAGGAACACAATTTTTAACTTTGGGACTTTGTTTGGACTAGTTAGGAGGTAAACATACTAAAAGTCCCTACTCCTAGGAGGTGAGCGCGCTACAGGGGGGCACGTAGAAGTCACTTTTTCGATTCTCCGCTTATATCTCGGAAACTATGTGTCCTAGCGATAATACCATTCCATACAAAATTAAAGCTGACAAAATGTGCTATAAGATTGATTCCATTCAGTTTTTTGCTATCTCGCATAGTTTCCGAGATATCCGAGCTCAAAGTTCACTAATTGTGAAAAAGAAATTTGTGTCTCACGGTTTTTGCCTCACTTGAAAAACTAACTTTTCAGCACAGTTAGTGAACTTTGAGCGCGGATATCTCGGTAACTATGCGAGATAGCGAAAAACTGAATCGAATCTATCTTGTGACACATTTTGTCACCTTTAATTTTGTATGGAATGGTCTTATCGCTAGGACGCATAGTTTCCGAGATATCCGCGCTTAAAGTTGACTTATTGTGTAAGAAATTTTTGCCTCACGTTTTTTGCCTTACTTGACTAGCTTCAGCACAATTAGTGAACTTTGAGCGCGGATATCTCGGAAACTATGCGAGATAGCGAAAAACTGAATCGAATCTATCTTGTGACACATTTTGTCACTTTAATTTTGTATAGAATGGTCTTATCGCTAGGACACATAGTTTCCGAGATATAAGCGGAAAACCGAAAAAGGGGACCTTCTACGTGCCCCCCTGCACCCCGCTCACCTTCTAGGAGTTGGGACTTTTAGTATGTTTATCTCCTCACTAGTCCAAACAAAGACCCAAAGTTAAAAATTGTGTTCCTTCCATTTCCCTCTACAACTTTCCGTTGACTGGACTAGCAGTGCTGGCAGTGGTGGCGCAGGAGGGAAAAGGGCCGAAGTTCGACGGTTGTAATGTATGCGTGGGCATCGCGTCGTTCGTCAACGCTGCTCTCGTGGTGGGAGCTTCCCACTACTATACGTATAACGGTAAAGTCTAAGAGTGGGGGCAAGAATCTAAGCAGGCAAGGTGCCTCGAATAGCTCCTGAGCTACAAGTTGGAACTGCCCGACTTACATTATGATTTTGGAAATATTAAATATTTCGGAATTTTGTATAATCAAAATGTTAAGAAAAATTAGCAGAATTTTTGTCATATCTAGATTATGTATCAAAGAATATTCACAAAATTTTTTAACTTGAAATATGTACTTCTGAAATGAATATGATAATTTTTATGATGGACTGGATGTTATCTTGAGATGGACCTTAGTTATCTAGATATGAACTATAGTAATATTTGGATAAATTACTCACCAAGTTCTGCCCCCTGGAGACGCGTCACAATCTGTAAAAGAGAATTCAATCATTTGAAATTTACAAACAATTGAATTTTTAATGTTGTTATCGTATTAATCAGTATTCCAATAAATTAAGAATCGAGTGTAGCTATTACATCAATATTCGTAAATTTGAAATTATAATCAATTACTACGTTAATATAATATTAATTTCAAAAATTGAAATTGACTATTACGTTACCGATTATACATATTAATTTAATATTAATGAAACTAGATATAATATAATATTCATAACTGTACAGATCCATGTATCTACTATGATACAACAGTACAATTAAATAAAAATCTAAAATGAATGTTTAATTTGATCGTATACATATATGTTTCCCCCTGTCTACCGATTCGAGTGAACGGCAGCCATATGTCGAGCTTGAAATCTTCAAATGCAAATGAGAAATGTCACAGTTGGAGGATAGAATTTTAATGCAATATATTATTTGCAAAATATCGCAGGTTGCTAGAATCTTAAAACTGTCGTCATATATTCAACAATTTATAAAGAAAAATACAGACACGAACACCAACCTCGTACATCATCGTGTTCGGCAGAATCTCCACGATCATTCTCCACTAAAAACATTTGCCGAACTTTTACAACAAACCTGCAAAAACGTCTCAAAATCTTCGCTTAATTAACCAAAATATCCGAAAACATTGCTTCCAATCTCCACATAAACGATCAATGATCTATGCGTTGATCGCACCAGATTATGCAGGCCCCGGTTGACCAGCTATATTCAGTTAAAAACAATTAGCGAGGCCGCGATTGGCAGACGTTCGTATCGCGTGTATACGCAAAGAGACCCATTAAACGAGCATTTGCCGCGCAAATAACAGCTGATGCGCCGATACACTCATTGCACTCGTTTTTCTCTTGTCTCCTCCCACTGGCCCCGCCCCAACCCCGCGAATTTCAGATCGTGCTTTAATATCGGCAGCCGCTTAATCCGCAATGACGGTTTTTCTGGGATTTCGCCACTTTATTACAAAAAAGCTTCACTCCGCTGGACGGCAGATGTCACGTATGTCTTTTTTGCCGGCCTCCCGAGCCCCCTCCCGCCGCACGGACTACCACCACCCCGCGACTTCCCCCGCCCACCAACGCCCACACACGCAACTATGCGAGCCGTTCGTTTCAGATTTTCTTTGAAAAGCGCTCGTCGGAGGCGCCCAGGTGTGCTCGTCAAACTCGCATAAAGCTTGACACACCCTTTTTCAGAAAACAAAACATCCCCTTTTCAAAATATTTCCCGATTTTGTTCATTACTTTTGGAACTTTCTACTTTAATTTTAAAAATGAAAAACGCTAGCTTATTTAGGAGATGTAAATGTTCAGCTATCATTTGATATTTGTTAAAACAATGAAATAAAAAGCCACGAAATGCAATTGACGCACAACTGAGAATTCCACGAGAATCATTGCCGAAGCCATTCGCCTAATCGCGTCGTAAAGCGGCACTGTTGGCACCCTTCACCCAAAACATTAAAGCCACGCGTTTCTTAGGGGATCGAGTGAAAAAGCGGTGCAACAATGCGGTCAACGAGGGGGAAAGGCGGCTCTGAAATATAGCGAGGCGTACCATGCATTATATCTCGCGATTATCAACAGGTCTCTTACGTTTAAGCATTCATTGGCAAGCATCCAGCGCTCTGGGATCGGAAAGGAGTGGCTCTCACCCTCAACCCCCTCTGACAACCCCCTTATCAGGGATTTTCTTTCGCGCGAAAGTAGCCATGAATTGAAGTCAAGATAAAATGAATGCAATTCTTCACTGTGATATCTATTCTTTCTGTTTAACCACTTCTCTATGACGATACAGACGTGGCTGAAGATTGCCATAACGCTTTTTAGATACAGCGTTCATTATCACTAGACTCTCGACCTTTATGCAAAACAAAATTCTCTTTCTCCACTGCAATAAGCTGCAGTAAAATAAATATTTTTTAAAAATAAAATTACATTTTCTTTCATTTCTCTCTCTCTCTCTCTCTCTCTCTCTCTCTCTCTCTCTCTCTCTCTCTATCTGTGTCACAAATGCATAAAATTCGCAGTCTAATGTTAACTGTGACATAAGTAATTGTAATACTCCATAATTACGTTAAATAAAACTGAACAGAAATTAAATTGAAACCGAAAATAAGATATTAAATAGAAATATTTATTGATGCTACATTCGAAGTTATTATTCAATAAAAATTATGACCTTACTCAATTGTATCAGATAAAAATTAAACTAGAATTAAAAATTGTATTGGTATTAAATATATGGATATTGGACTGAAATCAAAAATTAAATATTAAATCTAAAATAAACTGCAATTGAAAATTAAATATTAAGTCCGAATTGAATTGAAATTAAAAATTGAATTAAATATTTTGTTTTCAATGGTTTTCATTAACAAAATTATATTTTTGGTGAAAGTAAGAGTTTCGTAGGAATTTTGGTCCCCCAACCGTGACCGCGAGTGAAACAATGTCGTGAATTTTGATTTCTACTGTAACTGCGAGTGAAATACTGTTTTAAACCGAAATTTAACGAGCCGGTCTCATCATTGTACACTTTGGCTTGGAAATGCTTACCGAATACGACTCTGACACTTCTAAAGTGGTTAACCGATAGAGATTTGCCTGAATTATATCTAAATTATCGAAACCCGAAAAAACTACACTCAAAAGAATTAAGGGATCACTTGTGCGAACCCGAAAAATTGGTCCCAATTTACGTGATCATAACTCCGTCAAAAATGGCCGTATCGATATCGTTAAACAATGGTTTGAAAGCCTGAAACCTCTAGTTCCAGATGCCCTGTTTCAAATTGTTGCTATGTTGGTTTTTTACAAAGTTATACCGAGATGAAGAAAACATTGATGGCTAAGAAAAATTTTGTGCAACTTTGGAGCATCACACGGGGAGCAACAAATTTTTTTGATAAATCGCGTTAATATCATTTGGAAGGGCTATCTTTCCTGTGTAAATTGTGTGGTTGTTGAATATTGTGCGATATTTTTTATCCGAGTTATTCAACATTGACGTAAATATGGGCTTTTTAACTTTAACTGGCTCCAGAAAGCGAAAAAATTATCGTCGAATCTTGTGCAAAAAAGCAATAGAAATTGCGTTTCTTTCTCTTCAAGGCACTCCTTTTCAATTTCATTAACATTTCCATATACCAGGTGTTTCTGAAAATATGCTTAAAAAATGCACAATTTCCATTTTTCCTTTAACTCGCTATATCTCGGTGAGAAATAATCGCAATACCATGACCCGAACGTCAGATTGAAGCAGAGATTCTGCTGATTCGATTGAGTGCCCTATGAATTCGCTGCGGCAATTTTTTACGTATGGCAGCTGTGTTTGAAGTTGGTGCTTCGCAGAAATTAGCGCGCCACGTACAGCGGCTGCCTGACATGTCTGAATACGCTACTGCCGCGCCGCGCCGTGCCGCGGCGCACAGTGGAAAATTTGGACCAAACTCGATTAAAAATCAAGGAACTTTCGATAGAAATGAGGTAGAGCGATGAAATTTTTTAAAAATTAAAGCTGAAACTTGGCAGAATATGGAAAAAATAGGGAGATTATGGTACGAACATTTTTTAACGTTGAGAAAATTCGTTAAACATGTAGAATTTCAAGAAAATGTGGTTTCTCCAGTACCACGCGCGGAATTTTTTTTTAACATGTTATATATCATTTCCCCGATTTTTTCAAGCTGATTTGAAACTTGGTCTCAAAGTTTGTCTACGACCTCAGGATTTTGCAAGAATTCGATTTTATGTCAAAGAGATTAAAAAGTTACCACACGCAATTAATAAATTCACTTTCTCGGGAACGAAAATTAATAATGAAAAACGGGTTTCACATTCTCGTTCAACACGCAAAAATCTATACGAGTTCATATTTATTTATTGGAGTATTGAAGTTTATCAGATGAATGTATATATATTATATATTGAGGTCTCGGTAATATACTATATTTATTTAAAAAAACAGAAACAAAGCAGTTTAAACATTGTTTAAACGTGTTCCAATGTTTCTAATGTTATCGAAACGTGTATCATTATGTTAAAACTATTGTAAGGAGGCTCGACACGACACGTTGCGATCCGTTGCTCGCTCGCGGGAAATTGTTTATCTAACAACATCTGAACGTAACATACATTTGTTAACAAAACGTTAACGCAACGCATAAATCAATAAAATTATATATACCAGACAAACATACGAGTGAAACACTCACTCAGTCATCCACACGGTGGTATAAACATTCTCACACTATAAAATTGTTTTATGCAGCAATTAATCGTGTCTTTTAGAATTCAAGTATAAAAAATTCCCACATTTAAGTGTCGACCATTTTTTAAAAATCTCAAAACTGCAAAAAGATTTATTACTTATTTAGTCATATTCAATAATTTATTTTAAAGAATGGTAAACCATATTTAAAAATATATTGGCATACTTAGGAAACAAAATGTATAAATAATTACAAAAATATACATCATTGTAGTTGGCGAAGTCTAAACACGAGTTGAAGCAATTAAAAATAATCGTATAATATTTAAAACCTTTAAGAACGTCGACATATTATTTTCAATTTATTAGGGCATATAGAAAACAAAATTAAACCGACTTCGAAAAAACGCACTAAAAAGTATAAAATAATTTCCACTTAATTTATGTGAATACACACGAACTTAAATACAATATAATCTTTTCGGAGGCGGCGCAAAATTGAAAATTTTCCAAATGACAGATGCTGCTGATTATGATTTCATTAGAATGTGGTGGACTTGGAAATCAGTAGGTGGGAAGAGAAGATACATTAATATGTGAAAGCATGTAGAAGAATTTAAGGATTTTCGTAATTTCCAGTGTCGAAAATTTTCAATTTTGCGCCGCCTCCGAAAAGATTGTATTGTATTTAAGTTCGTGTGTATTCGCATAAATTAAATAGAAATTATTTTATACTTTTTAGTGCGTTTTTTCGAAGTCGGTTTAATTTTTTTTTATAACATTTTTTTATTTCACACTTTTTATCAAGGGACCAATCGGGAGATATACCCTACACTGATTGATCCATCCATCTCGGAGTAATCGGTGAACATACACGAAATGTAGGATCAAAAATATCTTTCGTCTGAGATTTACAAAAACGTATTTCTCTGTCAACCGTCACATTTCAAATCATACTTTATAAATATCTGAAAGCCGCAATCAATAATGGTAACGACGTTGCGTCGTTACTGTTTCTAATATCTAACATTCAGCGGAGTTCACAACGGCATCACCATCCTACACATTCGCAAATAAAATCTTAAGGAATAAAAAAATGCAACATTTTTTTCACGGGACTACCTCGGGGACATGCTCTACAAGATGCAAAAGGTTTCGTTCCGATTGGTCCATCCATCTCGGCGTAATCGGTGAACATACATAGAAAAAAAAAGCGAAAAAAGGCACATACAGATCGAATTGAGTAACCTCCTCCTTTTTCGAAGTCGGTTAACAAGAAAAGAAATTTTAATGCGTCTTCTGTTTCATGCAATTGATGACGACAATTTTTATATTGCACAAAGATCTCCGCAGTCTAGATATCACTGAGATAGCTAATAATGAAGTAATATTTCGAAGAGACGAAGCAATTGGGTCAAATCCGGAAACTGGAGAAGACATTATGGTTATAAAAGAAGAAAAGAATCGCTATTATGTAAAAAACGTGGAAGAAGCTGCGACCGTTCGAGAAGATCATTCAACGCTCGAAACACAAGAAAGGCACGGCAAGTTTTAAATGAGAGAGACCGCAGAACTAGGGCTCGATAAAATAGAATCGCCTAAATAATTATTCCACACAGTCATAAATATTCATAAAATAATCGTTTCTTCGTAAACACCAATTTTTTAACACAATATATCCCTGTGTAACGCGATCAAAAAATTATTTACAAAATACTAAATATCTTTTGTGGCAGTGAGTGTATTTTTAAAGAGTTCTTTACACATTTACTGTACATTATATTGTATCTCTTGTAATATCGTTCGTTCATAAGAGAAGTGACATAAGCCAAAAACAAAAGAAAATTTTACACGAGAGCCACTTTTGAAAATTACCTAAAATTGCCAATTTTTCAAATTGTATATCACCAACTTAGAAATGTAAAATAATTTGTTATTTAGATACTGGATTAATTGTCATGTACATTAGTTATAAATAGACTCCGGATGTTTATGCAAAATAGAAAGGTTGTGCATCAATTGCAAGACGCAGGAGCTAAATAGAAATCTACATTCTTCAGTAATCATTTTAATGTGGTGAAACTATTATATTAACTATTACTTATATTAACTATATTATATTAACTATTAACTATTATATTAACTATTATATTAAAGTCTTTTAATATATTCACTGTTTTAAATTGCACTTGCTCATTTTCGTTATAAATGCATACAATCCGGAGTCTAGTTAGGAAGTACACCACATTGTATGTAATTATTATTATACTTTTTTATAGAAATATATTTTGAGTTGTGTGTGTGTGTGTGTGTGTGTGTGTGTGTGTGTGTGTGTGTGTGTGTGTGTGCGAGAACAATATATTCTATCTTCTGAACCAGGGGTCGGCAAACTACGGCTCGCCGCCTGTTTTTAATCAGGCCCGCAAGGATAATGAACACGAGAAAATATAAATCAAATTACGTAAAATAAAAAACATTATCTAAAAATATCACTTCCTAATACATAAATTTTGAATCTGTTTTTTTGCGTTGCTCTATGAGTAGAATTACCTACCCATGTAAATATCTTCGAGCTTGCTACCCGGCCCCCTAGCCTAAAAATTTTACATTCTGGCCCTTTCCAAAAGAAGTTTGCCGGTCCCTGTTCTAAACTAAAGATTTTGTTCCAACGAAGACTTACGATTATTTTTCAAATAATATCGACAGCGTCCTGTCACAAATCACCGTGAAGGTTGTTGTGCAAATATTTTTACGAGCGACTGTAGTTGGCCAGAGGGTAGGTCGTCTTGTCAGAGTCGATTAGAAAGACGGAAAGTGCTGCAAGGGCAAAGGCGATGGGGATGGGGACGGGATGGGGATGAGGGATGGAGGGGGTTAGAAGTGAGAGAGAATTAATTTAATTCGGGGTGCCATAAAACGTAGAAGCAGGGAGGATCATCAACAGGTTCTACGAGTCAGCCGGAAGTCATTGGCAGTTCTCCAAAGGAGAGAGTTCACGAGGGACGGCCGCCCGGGTCCACAGGTGCTCGCAACGAGCACAGTGGCTCGGGAAAGAGCGCTACATATATGTCGCGACTGAATGAATTGGCAAACGCTGCCACGAACAAAAGAAGTCCACGGCATCCGTCCTTACAAAAGTCCTTGCGTTCACTTAGGAGACCCCCGCCACGCCGTAGAGACCGTTTAAAAGAATTTTCTTTGCCGGCCGCACTTCCACGCAATCTGTTATTCCCTCTATCTTGTCGTACATGAGCTTTGAACACGTTAAATATACAACTGAAGCTCGATCATTCTTTTCGCTATGCACAGAGAGTGATCAATTATGCATTTATAGCAACAATGGGTGGGTGGAATTTCAAACAATAAGAAAATTACAACAAAAACTGTATTGTAGTCACAATTGAAGAAAATTATACCGAGACAATTAAGTAAGTCAATTAAATCAAATTTTACCCAAGTCAATTAGATAAAATGGTATCCAAAGTCGATTGAAGAAAATTGATTCTGACAGTGAGTCAATTGGATAAAATTGATTCTGCGCTATTTGTATAAAATGGTATCTAAGTCAATTGAATAAAATGGTATCCAAGTCAATTGAAGAAAACTGTATCAAAATCGATAGAAGAAAATTTATTCTGCACAATAAGTCAATTAAATAAAATTGCATCCAAGTCAATTAAATAAAATGGTATCCAAGTCGATTGAAGAAAATTGATCCTGACAATGAGTCAATTGAAGAAAATTGATTCTGACAGTGAGTCAATTGGATAAAATTGATTCTGAGGCACTTGAATAAAATGGTATCCAAGTCAATTGAAGAAAACTGTCTCCAAATCGATAGAAGAAAATTGATTCTACACAATGAATCAATTAAATAAAATTGTACCCAAGTCAATTGAATAAAACTGTATCCAAATCGATAGAAGAAAATTGATTCTGCACAATGAGTCAATTAAATAAAATGGTATCCAAATCTATTGAAGAAAATTGATTCTGACAATGAGTCGATTGGTTAAAATTGATTCTGAGCTACTTGAATAAAATGGTATCCAAGTCAATTGAAGAATATGGTACCTAAATCAATTAAATAAGACTGTACCCAAGTCGATTGAAGAAAATTGATTCTGCACAATGAGTCAATTAAATAAAATTGTAGCCAAGTCAATTATTGTGAATCAAGTATCCAAGTCGATTGAAGAAAATTTAATCTGACAATGAGTCAATTGGATAAAATTGATTCTGAGCCCCATGAATAAAATGATATCCAAGTCAATTGAATAAAATGGTGTCCAAGTCAATTGAATAAAATTGTACCCAACTGAATTGAATAAAATGTTATCTAAATAAATCAAGTGAAATTGTAAAATTTTTATCAAATTCATATCTAATCGTCAATTAATCTTCTAAATAAATGGAATAAAACTGTATTACTCAATGAGTCAAATTTATTAAGTAATTTAGATAAATAGTATCAGTTAGATTGATTGAAACCATGATATACACTAAAAAAACGGTTAAGTTTTTAACTAATAATTGTACATTCATGGAAAACATTGTGGATGGACATTTCGTGTAACAGACAGACGTTAAAATAGTTCACGGCTAACGCTAGTTACCCGACAAGCAATTCGTATCAGACTATGATAACGCGGGGGTTCTTCAACAGGTACCCGACTCTATTACACGGCGATTTATTATGTAAAACCGTATCGCTCCGAAACTTCCGCCAAAAAGTGGAGGCTCCTCGAAAGGCGACGTCTCCGAAAGTTAATAACCCGTGACTCCATAGACTCTGCAACCCCGTTAATTACCGTTCTAGAAGCATTTTTGAAACGACGCGTTCACATCGCTTGACATGCCTTTTATATCAAACAACCCCCTTGCTATTCATTAAGTTACTTGAATTTTGCTAAAATTCAATTTTCCGTAGAAGAATACTGTCGGCGCTGTAGCTTTCAAATTAACATCACTTAATATTTTGATAATTCCTAACGCTTTCATTAGTATTTTTGGTACGATGTGCTTAAATTTTCAGACATCTGAAGTTTTCGTTATTTCAAATTTCCCAATGTTTAATATGTGATAAACTAACAATATTTATAGATTAAAGTTAAATTGTGTTCCAAATTCTGAATGTTTTAACTACAATTAAAAATATCTGAAATTGTTGTAAAGCCGAGTTGAAATGTTAGAATTAGAGCTTTAATTGCACCCAATGCAAATGTTGTATCAACAAACTATTTTACAATAATTGTTCGAGGGACAATTTATTATTGTGAAATAAAATATCTGTGCATAAAAAAGTGATAGTCGACGATTTCTTAGCAAATAGTTACAGATAGTTCTCAGCAAATTCTGATAGCTGCCTTAAAACATAACAATTAGTGTAAAAATTAATAACCTAGAAATAAATTAATGAATGATTACCCTTAAATAAATATCAATAAATTGTTAATTAATCTCTTAAAGTTTCATTACATTGTGTAGCAACAGAAAATTCTGCAAAAATCAAACACTACCAACCTAAAATCTCTTAAAAAATATTTTCATCAATCTAATTCACAAATCAAGAATTTTTAGTAGGCCACCTAGCGTCACCTTCTTTCAAGATTCAATCAAACGTAATGTGTAATAATTGCAATCAACCCCCCGCCCCCCGCCCATTAAAAATGAACTAACCAGAATCTCAACAAATTACTCCAGCTAACGATAAAGGAAAGTATAGCAACATGACAATACCTGACTCACTTTCGATCCGCAAACTGAAAACAATACACCCGAAATTATTCTCTCTATTCAGATGTGATTATCCATTCGGGAGGTAGCTAAACTCCATCCATCCAACCTCATCAAACAACACGATCAGACTCTTCTCAGTCCAACCACAGTAATCAAATCTCTCATCAAAGCTCTGAATAGCTAAATTGTCCAAAACAAACCACTCGACCACCTCCAACATAATAATCAAACCAGCTAAGTTCCAGGTAGCTAAACTGTTCAATGCGCAACTGGCAGACGCTTTTGGTTTCTAGTTATCCGAAGTCTCCTAATTAAATCCAGAACACAGTTGAACCATCTCCAACATAGTGATGGAACCACATAACTCGGATCCAAGCTTTCCAAAGTATCCAATCCCAACTCCACAAATAAGCCAATTAAACTGCCCTCAACCATCAAAGTGATCAGACCCCCTATCCAGCGATCAACCAGCCCCGAACCCGTCTAAAGCCCGCAAACCCCCAAACAAACCTGTAATCTCCGCAGTCTCTGTCCCGATCACGTGAACCATCAGCGCGAGCCCTCGTTCTCCATGCACAGCTGCGACTCTTCTCTCTCCAACAAACCACACCGTGTCACAATCCCAGCACACAGTATCACACCGTCGATCCTCGCATCGTCAGCGCAGTCCCTTCTCTATCCTCATCAACAGGTATTCCGAAAACTGTTCCTCAAAATCGTCCGCCCGCAAAAATCCTCCGAAAATCCACTCGCCGGAATGGGAACAAACTCAATTCATCAAATACAACGGATACATCCGAACGAATCTTCTACTCTCTCTCTCTCTCTCTCTCTCTCTCTCTCTCTCAGCCGATTAGGATCCGTCTCCGGGATACCGAGAGCGGGAGCTTTGAAAGCATAGCACTGTTCGAGAGAGCGGGACCTCTCTCCTCTAAGCAGCTCTCGGCACGCGCGCGGTTTCACTCGTGGGGGTGTCGCGGCGCGACTGTAGCACAATCGCTGTCCTCTCACGCTCTCACGGCGCTCCCCCTCCCCCGCCCACCCCAGCAGCCACCCACCGCCCACCGTCCCCTCCCACTGCTCGGCGTCCCTCCCACCGCTCGCCACCCCTCCCTTTTGTCCGTGATCGCGGCGTCTCGCTCGGCCACGCGTCCCATGATGCGAGCCGTCTCGCTCCTTCCAGTGGGTGGGGCGTCAGGCGGTGGGAGGGGGAACGCCGGAGGAGGGGCGGGGAGGTAGAGGGGGACCGGTGGGTGGCACCCCACACCCCAGAAACCCGGAAAGTCGTCTCTATCTCGTGCTTTCTATGTCATTTCTCCGTCTCCCTTTCGTTCTGTAACCATGGAGCGGTGGATGCACCCCTTCCACCGACACCATAGCAGCCTGCAAGCCACTCCTGCAGCTACGGCGTGTCTTTTCGCAAAAGCCCCACTCACGACTCTTACGTGATAGCCGAGGCGGCTGGCTGACGGGATGCCTGGCTGACTGACTGAGGGAAGAGAGCGAGAGAGAGCGGCGCGCAGCACCGTCTAATCGGCCCGCGCAGCGCGTTTCGTTGCGAGCCTAGAAAGAGAAAGAGAGTCTGCCGCGGCAGATTGTGGGTTAAGGGAGATGTGCGGGATGGTTAGGATGGTTTTTCTCGGTAGTGTTTTGAAGAGGGTTTTTTGGAAAGTGTTGGCGATGTTCGGAGGGTCGTAAGATTTAGGGTAATCGTAGGAGGGGGGAGCTACTTGGGCGCAATCTGCAGAGGGAACCTTCTTGTTCTGCTGACCAAAGGTGATTTCGTAAGTATTCATAAAACCAGAGCTCCCTCCGTTTCTTATGATTTTCTAATATATTGTCAAGGTCGTTTCTCTCAGCTGTAGCGTGAAGGTTTTAATCAGCGGTGATTGTTTATTAAATAGTATAGTATATTAATCTGATTAAAAAGTAAAACCTCTGTCTTCACTTTCTTAGCAGGTCTTTCAGGATACTTTTGAGTTATGAAATTGGACAAATTCATGTTGGAGAATATCAATTTCCAAAACAATATTTCACAAAATGAATAAGTAAATGGTAGATAAATTATTTTATATGAAATATATTTGATGGGGGCGGGTTCTCATGGGAATTTATGTTTCAGGATTGCTGAAAACGGATTCCAAAATGGAATGCCAGAGAAATTTTTTTATATGTTTGATGGAATACCCCAAAAATATAAAGTAATTATAATTGAGGGGAGGAGATCAGAATTTTATTGAGGTTATATTTGATGTTAAATGTATGGTAAATTTTTATATATTAAGTAAATTTGACTGAAACATTTTTAGGTATAATTTGTATTTGGTATTCTATGAAACATATCAAAAAATTTCTCTTGAACTCCAGTTTGTAGTCCGATCCCAGCAATCCTGAAACATAAATTCCCATAAAAACCAAGCTCCATACAAACCCTGTAACCGGTGGGCGCGCATTTTTCCCCGCTCATTTCGTCTATTTATCTGAAACACACAACATAAACGTCAGCTTACACTGTTGCTCGAATATTTCCCCGTCTGTGCATGACTCCGGCTGACAACAGGATCTATTTAGTATTATTAACACGCTGTACCATCGCATTAAAGTGTTGGACGCCGGCACGGCGCGGCGCGCGCTATTAACGTCCTTATTTTATTTCGCTTCGCGAAGCCAACGCGCTGAATATCAACGAAAACCCTTTTAGAAATTCATTGGACGAGTGTTTTCGCAAACCCGTTTACTCTTCCCTTTTTCTCGCCGTTATGACAGGGGATTCAGTATTTATTATCAGCTGTTTTAATGCTCCGGTCCCATGAAACATCGTCGAATCGATATTTTCGCGAGTCAATCGACACGAGATTAATTTCGCACATCGCGGAGAGCCTCTCGAGAACGTTCGTGTCGATTACGTGCTCGACGCGTTCGCAACAATCAAGTGTAATAAATATTTTTACGGATTGAGAGGAACTTCGATTGATTTTGATATTTGTCGGAATGAATCCGTAGTGGAAATAAATGAGCATGGGGTTAAATAACGTTTCATTCGCGCCGGAAAGGGTGTAAATTCATATTGATAAAAGTTAAAAGTTTAATCAAACTCTCACTTATATTTTTTGTTAATAGTATTTGTAAGTCGGCTTTTCAATTAAAATTGGACTCTCTTTTGTGAGAGAGAAAAAACGTGAGATAATATTAATCCAAAAACTTTTCTATTTTCAATTCTCTTTTTACGAAACTTTTACTAACATGTTCGTGACTCTTTCCTGGTTAAAATAAGCCGAAGCACGACACAATTCGGACCATATCTACTTGTTTAATTTACGTTACAGTAGAGCCTCCATTATCTGAACTGACGAACTCGAACTGCTGTAACATCGTGGAAAAAAGTCGGAGGACGTTCCACGTGAGCTCATTTTGAAGCTTGAACCCTCTACTTTCGAGATTCCGAAATTGCATTTTTTTTAAAGACATTTTTGCTATAGTTTTGTTCAATTTTAACGATTTGTCAAGTTTTACGTACAAAAAGGTGTCAATTGTGTCAAACGTTTTTTGTACCATTTTACAGGTAAGCAAAATATTATTCAATATTAACAACAAATATCACTGGGAACTTCCCCCGTCCCTTTATTAAGCTCACCCAAATTATATAATTAAATAATAAGTGGTATCTCTAGTCACATCAAATTTTATTTAATTCGTACGTCAAGTGGTCGGTAATTTTCCAACGAAACAGAAAAATTTGTGAAAATATTTCTGCGAGCATCTAATCACAAAGAATTCATTGAAAATTCGCATAATCACGCATTCGAATAAGGAGAGGAGTAACGAGTAAGCAAATAGCCCGAATACCAGCGTTCGTTCATCCCCTTACCTGGTCGCAGAAAAATTCTTAATCTAAAACCAATTCGGGGTGTGCGCGCCGGGAAACCCCCATGGTTTTTGCAGGAACACGCTCACCTTATGTAACGGGGAATTGGCAGAAGGTATTTCCTAATATCGAACCAGCGTCCCTTGAAAAAGAATGTTGCAGTGACATTGTAAGGGCTGGGGAGGCGAGGCTGGCAAAGGCAAAAGCAAGAGAAAGATAAATAGAAAGTGTTATGAGGGAAACACCGCAGTATTTAGCCCAGTTTGCTGTATTGCTCCCATAAACTTTGCTCGGACAAAACCATTTAAAATTTGACCTGCAAAGAATTTCGAGTACGCACCTTAGCAACAAGTACAAAATTTAATTTTCTTTCCTGTCGATAGCACTGTTCGTTATTTCTATTTTTTAAGAATACTTTATTAGTACTAATAGTATTATTCATTTCACCTCATCTTCAATATTATCAATTTTGAATAATAATTTATCAGTGCTTTTAATACTTTTGAATATTGTACACGTATGTGATTATATGCTCTATGATTATTGCTAATTTTTAATATTATTTTTCATGATTGCTACCCACCAGAAGATCATTAGTACACATAAATTATTAATAATTAAAAAATTTTATTTCTTCTGCTGCTTTCTAGTCAGAAAAATACAGTCCATTCAATAGTTAATATTATTTTCTAATATCAAGTTATTAACTGTTTCTGAATATTATATGGCGAATGAATGTTATATTTTTTACAAGAAAGATTGAATGTTTGAAAGAATAAAATTCTGCATGTAAAAGTAAGTCGAGAAAAAAGGAATAACGTGTTTTCGTCTAACGCCTCGTTTTCGAGAAAATCGAGTTTAAAGATCCGTCGGGTTCGCGTGGTTTAGTATACGCAAGAAGTAGAATTGGTTAGCCATGGTCAGACGCGTCAGATGGTTCCTATCTAATAGCACGCGCATTCGCTGCATTTTCAAACACGATTTTCTTGAAAACAGGGCGTCGAACGAAAAAATGTTATTCCTTCAATTTTCTAATCTTATTTTCTAACTTAAAACTGTGCTAATACCCAATTCTAGATCGTATGATAGTCGAAAAATATGTAATTGCAGATTTTGACTATTCTCTTACGAATATTATAGAACATAATTTGCCATTCAATAATCCACCTAATACAATTTAAAATTCATCAATTAGGGGTTGAAAAAAATTTCAAATACAGCAAATTACATATTCACTATTTCGACTCGACTTCAATTACTACATCATTCCTGATTTTACATCCTGTAACAGAAAAATCTTCATACAAATGATCCGTTCATTTTTTCGATAAAAAATAATTGCAGAACGGCGCGAATTTCCTGTCCGACGGATTATCCAATGAAGAACTAATGATATTAATTTGTAACGGCGCTTAATTCGACGGTCCATTGTTTGCGGACGGATCTCCGGTGCAAAATAAATGGATATTGTTTATATTTTTATATTCCCGCGTTTTTCATTTTTATGGCGGGCGCGGATACAATTTCTCTTGTTATATCTGTGCTTCCGGCGCAGCTGTTTGGAAAAGCAAACGCTTTTTGATTTTAAATATCTCACACCTTCAAAAGTGAGACCGTATGGCGGTGAAATTTATTTGTCCGGTGCTTTTCAGTTGCGGCTTTCGGTGTATTGATTACCGGCGTTCTCCAGTATTTGTAAATATCTGTCCAGCCGTATTAAATCATGCAAATCTTTTCGAAATGGAACTGTTCGCACGCGATGCGTTGCATTCACTCTCGGCATTATTCTCCCATTCCCTTTCCGATCCCTCTTTTTTCATAATTGAACGGACTTTCAACGTTGATTCCCCGCGATTTACGATCCTTTCATATTGCAAATAATTCGACTGTTCCTGGACTTTTAGCGTAATCTTGGGAATTCCGATAAAGTTTTTAACGGTGCTTAATGTTGCTAATAATTTGTTTAAGCTGAAAATTTGAATCTTTCTTCGACATTCACATTTTCAAAAATAGATAGAGACAGATAAAAACGATTTATAATATCGTGCTTATTGGAAAATTCAAATGTTCATGAAAAAGTTAAGAATCGCTTAAATCATGTAGAAAAATATTTATCATTCAATCGAGGGAGGTCTGTAGAATTATTTTTTACGACTTAAGAGAGAAAAAATTTCGAAATTTGAATTTGCGATAGGTCGATTTTGTTCGAAATTATCGATCAGTATTACATACAAATGGTTCAAATTAAGGATTGAAAGCAATAAATGACACTTACCTGACCAATTCCAGTTTTGTTCCGTTGCACGTAAGGCCAAATTAACAATTTACGACGACAAAAATATAAAATAAGATTTTATTTGATATTTTGGTTAGAAATGCTTATAAGAAGACTGCTTAATAATTATCTTCGGAAAAGTAGCTACTTAGAGTTAATTGGGGTCAGGGGTCCATAGTATTCTAATTTAAAAAAAAGCAATTTCACACTAAATTGTTTCTGCACTTTGATTAGTGAGATATAATATGCAATAAGAATATTATTCTACATCCTCATTGTTATCATCATCATCATCAGCATCACCATCAAGCTCCTGATCATTGTTGGTTTCGTTATCATTACTGCCTCGCATCTTTTTCTCTGAAGTTGGCTATATTTGTGGAAGATTCAAGTCTTCATGAATAGTCCAGTCAACGAAAAGTTGTAGAGGGAAATGGAGGGCACACAATTTTTAACTTTGAGTCTTTGTTTGGACTAGTTAGGAGGTAAACATACTAAAAGTTTCCACTCCTAGAAGGTGAGCGGGGTGCAGGGGGGCACGTAGAAGTCCCCTTTTTCTATGTGTCCTAGCAATAAGACCATTCTATACAAAATTAAAGCTGGCAAAATGCCACAAGATTGATTCGATTCAGTTTTTCGCTATCTCGCATAGTTTCCGAGATATCCGCGCTCGAAAAAAGGCTTTCAGAGACAGAAAAATACATTGAAATCTGTGGGATTTTTTCCCTACTTTGGACACTCATATTATTAGATATAAACATAATCTCGTTAATCTCATGGCCAGAGCACCCTGCGGTGAATCTTCCTCTTTCGAATGAGCCTCGCCCAGTCCAAAATTTGCTCGTATAAGGACATTAAGCGAAAAATCGCAAACCCATTTTTTCGTCCCAAAATCTAGTAAGATTCTAGTTCCTTCCTAGTTACAATCTGAAGGTATCCTACCCCCTTAAATCAACCAATGCCAAACAGTCACGTGCCAGGTACACGTACAACTTTGAGGTTACCCTGAACGTGCAATAGTTAACAAGTTATTAATATATTCTGTGTTGTTATGGCAGGTAAGTACAACAAATATTGATGTAGGTTTACATTAAATAAACCATTTTTATTGTATTTTTTAAAATTTATTGAGAAAAACACTAAGATGATCTTGCCCCGTAAATATTACTACAGAGGCAAATCCGTACTATCACGGTGGGGTAAGTGCGTACTGTATGGGTAACTATAAAACTAAACAATATAATTTAGTGCAATAAGAAGCATTTTATAGCAGGCTTGTTAATCATTCTTATCTTGCCCCGGAGCACTTGGAATAAGGTTCGAAAGCATTTTAAACTCTCAAAGACGGAATTGCCCCATTTTCGGGGCAAGTGCGTCCTAGTTGACACTTTGTACAATATCCTATGAAAATGATAATTTTCAAGCAAAACTGTGGCAAGAGTTTGATACCAAGAACGTTAAGTTTTTACATACCAGTGTAAAAATACATCAGTTTAAAGTCAAACTTTGCGAAAACTAGGGCCGACTTAAGTACTTACCCCACTCCACCTTATTTTGTAATGCTCTTTTTCGTCCAAAAAATTACCAGTTGTAGATGCATTTCCTCCCCATAAGATTTTGGGATCAAGTTTGTTCAAAAATTAATACTGTTTGGGAAAAATATTTTTATTTGTGGTGTGTCATTTGCAGGTTCCAGCGAAAGGGGTTCTTAATACGTTACACCTTGAGTCCCTAATATCAATAGCTATACCCATATAAGGGAACCGTTGGTGGTGCCATATTAAGAGCTCCACGTGGACTGATAATACTGGCTACTGATAAAGAGAAAATGAATTGCAGCCCAAACCAACAGTTGGCAAACATTCATATAAATAAACTGAAACTACAGATATGTTCAAACATTTCAAAATCACTTACGAAATAATGCGAAATAATGTTTTCACTATCTGCTCTTGGCATAACCCAGAAAGATGCCAGAAAGATGGCAAAAGATCATCGAACAAAGGAAAAATATTTTATTGATTAAAGTTCATTGCTTGAATAAATAAATTGGGCTATATTACACAGATAGTGAAAACGTTATTTCGCCAAGACTCATTTTGAAGGTTACATAAAGGACATAAAATGGCATTTCTTGAAAAAATGTTTCAGACAAAAGTTTCTTGCCTTTTCGCATAGAATCCGAATCCGTAATAAAAAATACCATGTTCCATTTGAAAAATGTAACTTCCGATCTCAATCACCTATTTCCGGCTGAAACCGGAAGTTAAAAATATCACAATTTGATAGAGCGCATCTGATTTATAAAAGAAACACTTTGAATTTTTGAAAATGACCTATTTTCTAGATTATAAATGGGTGGTACGAGTGGTCTGGGACACCCTGTATATGTATAACCATAATCTAGCATTAAGTATTAGCATTGGTATTATTTGTTCGAGTTAGTGTTTTTGCTTCCAATTTCAAATTCTATTTCCACTTCAATTTCAACTTCAATTTCGACTTTTCAATTTCAACTTCAATTTTGACTCTTCAATTTCAAGTCTTGTGTTTGAATATTAGGGTTTATACAAAAACCGACTTTTTAAAAAACCGTTTTTCGGTTTTAACTTTTCCATGAAACCGGTTTAAACCGGTTTTGAAATTTTACAGATAGAAAACAAGACATATTTACAATTTAAAATAGAAGTTTTTATATAATAATACTATAATAATAATAATAATAATAATAATAATAATAATACCCTTAAAAAATCACAGAAATTAACAAATGCTTTATATTTATGTAAATTATTATGTTACTTCGTTCTTTGTTTAATAAAAAGCAAAGAACGTCAATGGATTTATTGCTTAGTCGTGTCCTTAGTTTGGACACAAAATTTCCAGAAATAGAAAAAACTCGCTCACTTGCTACTGAACTTGGCTTAATTGTCTTTAAAGCATTAAATAAGACTCTCGTGTCGGCGACTACAATCAGCATATCACGTGTTCTCGTGCAGTCGCACTCCACTAACAATAAGCCAACAATGTTGCCAGACCTTTCTCCGCTATACCACTAGCTGTGTACTTTTTTATTACATCAAAATCATTATAGCGTATTAATATAAGTGTTATGTATAAATTTAAAACTGGTTTTTCACTTAAAAAACCGTTTTTCGGATTGCAAAATTTTCTTTCAAAAACCGGTTTTGAAAACCGGTTTTTAAAAACCGACAAACCCTATTGAATATCAACTTCAACTCCAAATTCAACTTCAATTTCAATTTTTCAATTCCAACTTTTTTCAATTTCAATTTTTATTGTAATTGTAATTTTTATTATTTGTATTGTGATTTTAATTGCAATTGTTATTTTTATTACTATTTTTATGTCAATTTCACATGCGTTATTCTAACAAAGCTATTTACTGATTTAACTTTAAAGTTAAAGAAATCTATTTTTAGGGAACTTCTTTTATTTTAAGGGAACGATGACTGGAGCAGTTAGCTCATCTAAAATTTCATTCGCAACACGCTCAGAAACGAAAGTGCTTATCTACCACGGATTTGAGTGAGGAAAGGCGGCTACTTCAACGATTCATTTGAAAAACAGTTTGAAAGCACAGAATTTGTCGGCGAATGCAGCAAAGAAAGAGAGAGAGAGAGAAAGAGTGGGCTTTCAGAAATAATAGTTCTCGGTCGCGTCTAATATCTTTGGCAGCGGGGCAATTCGATCGGGCGTTCGTCCCTCGCTTGGTCCGCGTTTTCGTTTCCTTTGTTTCTCTCGCGTGATTGCTGTCCAATAGCGGAGGCCGGCGTCCGATACGGACAAAAGAGTTCGAGTATCGGCCCGCTGATGGAGCGGCCCGCTAAGAAATCTGATTGTAAAGGACGACCGCGCTAACGCTTCCATTTTTCCTAAGGCGTCGTCTGTATCCCCGCAAAAATCTATTTCTCCCTCGCTCCCCACCCCACTCCTCGCCATCTCCACACACACACACACATACACACCCGCGCTTTATTATTTCTTATTCCGGCGACTCACGCGTCGCCTCTGTCACGGCTGTTTCGCTCCGGCCGCCTTCCTTTCAAAGAAATATCACGACTATTTCAATTCTCGCTGATATTGCCGGCCGATAGACGAGCACGGGTTTACCTCGGGCGAACCGGAGCCATCCTTTATTTTATACCGAGCCGTGTATCTACTCGTGTAGCATTCCTCACCATCCCGACCTCTTCGTCGATGGCTTCTGACATTTCGTGTTCGTCGCTGTCTGAAAGTGAGTCTGATGGGGGAGAATAGGGTAATAGCGGTCAGCGTCATGGTCAGTAGGGGAGGACCGGGGTCAAAAGCAACGGGGCGGAAGTAACACTGTAAATAATCCAAAATCTTATAACGTTTCGGTTAATAATGTCGATTTTTCCATAACAAGATAAATTACCTTAATAATCAAAGTATTGGCCATTGGGGCTTTGACGGTGTTATTCTTATAACGACTGTTTAAAATGAAGTTGACTCGTGGAAGTTAACACTTTATATATATTTGCAAACTTAACAGTATACAACAAAATGATGAGGTTCGATGGTAAAGTAGAAGTTTTCGGTTCGAGCGATTTTCGTGATCTGATTTTTCGTGTCGCGTTCTGTATAAGGTCGACTCGGCGTCTTTCCTTATTGGTTAACTTACAAATGAATGGGAATGACAAAATGATTTCTATTGGTGAGTGAGTGGTGCCTTTTGGTCGTAGGAGTAGGAGCGCTTTGGTAAAACTATGCTTAAGCTATGGAATAATTGGTTGTGAATGATATGGGAAAACGATACGGAAATTAAAGCATTGCTTATACAATAAGATCACCCTGTCAATGGATCGCTCTCGAGACGGACCGGAAGTGGTATCCGATGACACCCAAACTCTGGCACCGTCGCGTCGAGTGTTTCGGGCTATTGCAGCGGACCGTGTCTAAATAAATACATATATCTCAGGATCGGTCTGCTCGAGACCAAACATGCCGCCCGCCTTGAACTATGTATGTAGTTCAATAATACGAATAATGTGATTTTTTCTACGATATATGCTACGATTTGTGATTTGTTAGGATAAGATACGAACTAATTCTTCAAGTTAGATACGCTTTGTTATAAACTAGATAGATAGAATAAACTAAGATTATACAAATATAAACGAGTATGCAAGATAGAAAATATATAAGTATCACGTTCGGTGTGCTTGAGACCGAACAGCCATCGTTAGCTATCATAGCTTTTTCCCATCTTTCTGTCACAGAATGGATTCCGTGCCAAAAAAACTTTTCGTTTTTGGAGGCCAACTAATCATCAAGCCAAAATTTCACTTCTTTTTAAGAATGTAAGTGTTGTTTGGAAAGTCTGTGCAGCATCGATCGAAATAAGTGGTAGTCCGAAGGGGCTAAATCCGGCGAATACGGGTGGGGTAGGACGTCCCATTTAATGTTTTTCAAATAGTTCTCTACACATTTTGCAACATGCGGCCGAGCATTGTCATGTTGAAATAATTATTTAAATAAAAATAAATTTTTAAAAAATACCACGTTTTTAAAACGGACTAAAAAGTATAAAATAAAATGTTTAAAAACGCCACGTTTAAAAAACGGACTAAAAAGTATAAAATACTTTTTTCTAGCCCCATACAGATTCCTAACCCCTGAAAATTTGTGATTGTGAATTTTTAATAGCTAAGAAAATATTTGTATGATTTAAAACGAAAAACGTGGGGCGCATGCAATAGATAATTGATGCATGAACACTAAATCACTAACAACTTTATTGCGCTGCAAATGATATGAAGTGTTGTACGAGATTTCTCAGCGGCAGCTACTCTCTACACTCCTTACTATGTATTATCTTGCACCCCACGTTTTTCGTTTTAAATCTTACAAGTATTTTCTTAGCTATTAAAAATTCATAATCACAAATTTTCAGGGGTTAGAAATCTGTATGGGGCTAGAAAAAATTATTTTATACTTTTTAGTCCGTTTTTTAAACGTGGCGTTTTTAAGCATTTTATTTTATACTTTTTAGTCTGTTTTAAAAACGTGGTATTTTTTAAAAATTTATTTTTATTTAAATAATTATTTTCTGCTTTTTAGCTTTATATGTGTTAAATTTTACAATCGATTTTGAACATTTTGATGAGATTATAACAGAGGCATGTAGTAAATTTCGGACGGTATTGCGACGCGTCATATCGAAAACGAACGCCGTGGTAAAATGTCAAAGATAAAGGTTCGACGGAGAATTTCGGTGTAACTGTTCTTTCGCTTGCTAAACAAACATTATAGTATACTAATACGTAGTAACTTTGTAAACACCGCACTGAGCTCGAACGCACACTGAGCTCCTTCGGAGCGAAGCAGGTCATTGGAGTGGGGTTGAGCCAGAGTGGGAACCGAGTGGGCACTACCGGTCGTCGCGCGGGGACGTGTAACGGTTAAATTTCTAATAGTTTATATCTCTTAAACGCGTAGACTGTTGTAAATTAAAAAAATTTTTTTTAAAATATTGCATTGTCATATAGTACTGAGCTATGTTTAAAATTTCAAGTCTCTAGCTCATCGAGAAGTTAGTTTAAAATCAGTTGTAGAATTTGTACCGAATAGACAAACAGACATACAAGAAAGCGACCTAATAAAAACGTGGTAAAATATTTAATGGCATACCTGGTGATTTGGCGACTTCTCTGTGAAAATCATCATTAACGAACTGCTCCTATTTTGTAGACATTATTTCCAGATTATAACAGAGACATGTAGTAAATTTCAGACGATATTGCAACCGCATCATATCGAAACGTCGTGGTAAAATGTCAAAGATAAAGGTTCGACCGAAAATCTCGGTGTAACTGTCCCTTCGATTGGTAAACAAACATTATAGTATAATAATACGTAGTAACTTTGTAAACACCGCTCGGAGCTCAAAGGCACACTGACGCACACTGACGCACACTGAGCTCCTTCGGTGCGAAGCGGGTCAGTGGAGTGGGGATGGGTCAGAGAGGGAACGGGTAGTGGAGTAGGGAGCGCTGTCGCGCGGCGTGGCGATCGCTGAACGCGATGACGTAGGTTTCGCGGGGGAGGGGGGTGAACAGGTAAATATTTAATTGTTATATCTCCGAAACGGATAGACTTTTTAAAAAATTTTTTTTGAATAATGCATTGTCATCCAGTTCTGAGCCATGTAACCGATTTCAAGTCTCTAGCTCATCAGGAAGTTAGTTTAAAATCAATTGCAAAATTTGCCACCGATCAAACAAACAAACAAACAAGAAAGCGAGCTAATAAAAACGTGGTAAAATGACTTTATCGTGTCTTTGGGCGTATTCTGGTTGTTTTTCTTTCAATGCTTGGTTCAATTTTATCAATCGTTGTCAGTACCCAGATAGCACCCGGACATCCGTATCGGATCTCTGCACGTCTCACAGACGTCCAATTTATGTCCCTTATGTCCGAGATATGTCCCAGATGCGGCCCAGGAAAGTCCGACAGAGTTCCCAGTTAGGAAGTGGAACATACACAAGAGGGACCTGTCTGGGACGTATCTAGGACTTACCAAGAACTATCTAGCACGTATCTGGGACATATCTGGAACATACGGACGGTATTAATTTACATTAAAATGCAATTTTAATTATAATTGAATCAAAATTTCATATATTATAAACACATTAGGTGCATAGAACCAGAGTTGGGCAAAATGTAATTACAATTACTTAGCAATTACTGTAATTTGAAATTGCAGAAATAAAATTACAATTACATGTAATTGTAATTGGTAATTGCAATTGCTTGACGAATCACTGTAATTGTAATTGTGGTCCGCAATTACAATTACTGGTTAAGCCAAAGTAATTGTAATTACCAATTACAATTACATGTAATTTTAATTTTATTTCTGCAATTACAAGAAATTGTAATTGGTGGTTGCAATTACTTTGGCTCAACCAGTAATTGTAATTGCGGACCACAATCACAATTACAGTAATTGTGAAAGGAGTAATTGCAATTACTTAACACGATTACAGTAATTGTAATTGAGTCTAACAATTACTTGAGTGTAATTGTTCTTTTAAACTACTAATTGTTATGTTTTGGACCATTTAACCGTTTTCTTATTGTAATTATAGTCCACTTTTGCACATATAATTGAAGATGTAATTAAATACCCATTTAATTAATTACTGCCCAACTCTGCATAGTACAATACAATACAATCGCGTATATAATACTAATATACAGGGTGTCCCATGTAACAGTTTTCACGATTTTTCAAGTACTTGCAGATAATCTGACAGAAAAATATTTTCAACAAAAGTTGATCAGTTTTCGATTGGCTATACAATTGCAATAAAAAAGTTCGAAATTTTTTTCTTCTTCGGTATTGTCAAGGCCACCTTCATTTTATTAAATGGCACTTGGTATTTTTTACTTAACAGTATTATAGCATGTTTCGGCGTCGACCGACGGTCGGAATGCCTGAATGCCGGGACCGCCCAGATTTGGACGCGCGAGGAAATGTGAAGTTCACGGAACGGAGAGTAAATGAAACTCGCGGAGAACTGCTTGATTTCGCATGAATACGCACGTCACTTTATTAATGTATTTGCAATTTGAGATTGCAATGTACTGAAATGAGCCAGTCACAAAAAAGCGAATGAGAACAGCGTGAAAGATACAGATGTGATCGAACAGCGATGAGCGCGAGAATCAGAATGACGAGAGAGCTCGCTCCGACGAAGGAGGCTCCTTAAGATGGATACCGATTCGGCGAACGTGGTGTTACGCGATTGGCGTAGATCACTCGCCGAATCGATTGTTTCGGGATTCAAAGCGAGGTGATTTACGGTTGACCATCGCGAGACGGTGCGAACGCGGTTCGCAACTAACTACTAACGCAAATAACAGCGGGGTCTTCACGCACTGCTGAGGTTGATGTAAAAACACATTCGGCGAGACGAATTCAACGATCTAGTATACAATGACCTTGAAGTACCATTTTTAAAAAATGAAGGTGGCCTTAACAACACTAAAAACGAAAATTTTCGAACTTTTTTTATTGCAATGTATAGCCAATCGAAAACTTATCGAATTTTGTTTGAAATATTTTTTTGTCAGATTATCACAAGCACTTAATTGAAAAATCGTGAAAACTGTTACGTGGGACACCCTGTATAGAGTAACAGAGTATACAGGGTGTCCCAAAATTCGTAAACTTCCCGAAAGTGGGTGGTTCCTGAGACCATTTCAAGCGATATTTTCCTTTGCAAAAATGTTATCCGCGGATTTGTTTAGAAGTTATTAACGAAAAACACGGAGCAATCAGAGCGCGACCTAGGCGTGAGTTGGCACAGTCGGCCCGGCGCGGCGCGTCAACTGTCTATTGGCCGACTGTGCCAACTCGCGCCTAGGTCGCGCTCTGATTGCTCCGTGTTTTTCGTTAATAACTCCTAAACAAAGCCGCGGCTGACATTGGTGCAAAGGAAAATATCGCTTGAAATGGTCTCAGGAGCCACCCCCTTTCGGGAATTTCACGAATTTTGGGACACCCTGTATATATATATATTTATAACAATATATGTATCTATATGTATATGTATATTTATAACAATATACTTATTTATATATAATTACAAAATATGAATTTTTAATTCTATTATTAAAAATCATTTGAAATTATTTTGTTTCTTTCCATGGTCCTCCGGTAATGTAAGCCACATCCGTATGGAAACACTTGTTTTTTTCTGATGAACTGATGTTTTAGATATCTTCGCGGCATCTAAAAATTAGAATTTCTTGGTGAAAGGCATTGTCCAATAAACGGGAAGATTTTTTAGTATGAATATATTAGGTTGGAGGGAAAGTTATGTCCTATTTTAAATAAGAAGTTTTGCTTGTAAATCAAAAACACATCATAACTAGCAAGTCATTGGGAAACAGAAATTGACAGGTTATCTGAAAAATGGCAACATATTGTTACAAATAATGGAAATTATATCATTGAATAATATTAAACATGTATTGTTATAAGTTGATACAAATGTTTTCTTTAATGCTAAACCTACCGAGCCTCAAAAGTAACTGGTGGTACATGTTCCCTTACAAAAATGACAAGATTGATTTTATTTAGACTTTGTGCGGCTACTATTGTAATACGTGCACTACTAAAAATATCTATACAGTCGTTTCTTATAAAATCAGTTTTATTACTTTTCTAATTGTAAAATAAAAAACCTGGAACCAGTTATTTTGACCAGCGTTGGTAGGTTTAGTGTTAAAATACGATAGAATTTTGCATCCAACCTAATTATAATTTTGTTTTTTTCTTTTGCCAGTAATGTTTCAATGACTGAAAATACAGTAAAGTCGCGTTTACTGTCCGCGATCGGTTACGCGATCACTGTCTAGTGCCTGCCCACTCCAATGGCATGCTGTCCTTCTCTACGTTCTGCTTTCTTTTGAACTCTCTCATAAAAAAATGATGCCGGTATGCGATCACTGTCCGTGCAGAACACAGGCGGTTGGACAGTAAACGCGACTTTACTGTAAATATAAAATAAAAACTTACCTGAAATGGCAGTGACAAGTTTCACCAACACAATAGCGAATATCATTGGAGAACAGGAATTGACAGGTTATCTGAAAAATGACAACATATTGTTACAAATATGGAAATTATGTAATTGAATAATATTAAACATGTATTTTTGTAAATTGATTCAAATGTTTTCTTTAAAATACAATACGATAGAATTTTCCCTCCAACCTAATAATATTTTTGTATTTTCCTTGTTACGGATGACGAACAGGTGTTCAATACAGGGACTTATACCGGTACGTAAAATACCGGTATGATACCGGTATTTTTCGGTTATTTCTTCCTAACCGTTATAGAACCGAAATATCGGAATACCGGTATGACGTCATACCGGTATTTTCATATACCGGTATGACGTATACCGGTATAGTTGCATTCTCGAATTCATACCGGTACGTACAATACCGGTACGTAAAATACCGGTACGATGCCGGTGTAATACCGGTATTTTTCGGTTATTTGGGAAGGGGAAAAGGGACAAGAGGGATATTCCGCATGCTTCTCCCGATCCCCACTTTTCGACTCACGCGTAGCTCCTGCCGTTCATAGGAGTAGGAACAGATGTCGCTACTACATACAATGTATTTCTACGCCGACTACGCCAATGGATTCCCGTTCACCGCATCGCTCGCTCTGTCTCGCTTGTTTTTACATAATAATAAAATATATTTATCGTATGTAAGTTTTTATATGAATTTTATAATATGAATTTGGTAAAATTTTAGATAATGTTAACGAGATTTCCCGCTTACAGTCGCGAAACAATTAAGATTTATATCTGACATGGGAAACCTACACATAAACCAATAAAACTAGTAATATATTAATTATACATTTACCGGTAATTTTTTTCGGTTCCGTATTTCATTATTTACAACTTTGTAGTATCTAATTTATATTTCTAATTGTAAGATATTCTTATTTTCATTATCCAGTGCCGTAACGAGGGCGTGGCGAAAGAGGCGCCCGGCACGGGCGCAACTAGGTTTGGGGCGCAAAACAAAGAATACCGACCCGGTTGAGGGTCGCTTGGATGCGTTTCAAATCTTGCAAAAAACTTACGAACTCTCATTTCAAAACACGTATCCAAATCTAGACGTAGAATTAA
This sequence comes from Lasioglossum pauxillum, assembly GCA_933228785.1. NCBI lineage: Eukaryota > Metazoa > Arthropoda > Insecta > Hymenoptera > Halictidae > Lasioglossum > Lasioglossum pauxillum. The sequence goes on from OW121699.1 coordinate 23,590,297, forward strand.
GGATATTCATAACAATGCCTGTAACAACAGCTTCCTGCAAACGTTCGTTTAGCAAATTAAAAATTGTAAAATTGTACCTACGTTATTCTATTGGACAAGAGCGATTAACAAACATGTCTATAATATCAATTGATAAAGATGTTGCCAAAACATTAAATTATGACGATATAATAGATGCGTTTGCAAATGAAAAAACGAGAACAATTACTTTAGAAAATATGCTGAATTGTTTTATATTTCTATTATATTATTTTAACATATACCTATGTTTTGTATTTCCTTTATTTTGTCGTCATTGAATATGAACAAAAAATTGTTCTTATTCAGATTATAGATTATTTATTCATACAAATACCTTGACAAATACATTATTGTATATACAGGGCAACTCATTTTGATGAGGTTAATAGTATTTAATATATTGCATTTAGTAAAATTGAACTTGTTACATTAAAATTTTTTATTTTTTGTCATTATTGGGTTACGGGGGGCGCAAGTTAGACACTTGCCACAGACGCTTCATACCCTCGTTACGGCACTGGATAATGCAAATAAGAATATCTTACAATTAGAAATATAAATTAGATACTTAAATGTTGTAAATAATGAAATACGGAACCGAAAGAATTACCGGTAAATGTATAATTAATATATTACTAGTTTTATTGGTTTATGTGCAGTTTTCCAGTGTCAGCTATAAATCTTAATTATTTCGCGACTGTAAGCGGGAATCTCGTTAACATTATCTAAAATTTTACCAAATTCACATTATAAAATTCATATAAAAACTTACATTTGATAAATATATTTTATTATTATATAAAAACAAGCGAGACAGAGCGAGCGATGCGGTGAACGGGAATCCATTGGCGTAGTCGGCGTAGAAATACATTGTATGTAGTAGCGACAACTGTTCCTACTCCTATGAACGGCAGGAGCTACGCGTGAGTCGAAAAGTGGGGATCGGGCGAAGCGTGCGGAATATCCCTCTTGTCCTGTTTCCCCTTCCCAAAATAACCGAAAAATACCGGTATTTCATATCGGTTACCGGTATATTCTGTTGGCCCAATACCGTTACCAAGATTATACCAGTATTACGTCACACGGCGTAATACCGGTATGAAAATTTTACCGGTATTCGTAATACCGGTATAAAAATTTTACCGGTATTGAGTCCCTGTCGTGATACCGGTATACAAATTTTACCGGTATTAAGTCCCTGGTTCAATATCATCTCTGGCAGGAACCGTCCTAGATAAACGAGCAGAGCTACCATAGATAAATCTACATAGATGTTTAGTTTAGTTTAGGGCCCAAACATACGCATGACCAAGTGGTCGTTGACAAAATACGAATGTTCACTTGAAGGGTACTGACAAGTACCACCCGTCATTGCAGGGATATACATATAAGCCCTTGCATTTCTAATCTCGTGGGCCAGTACTGTCGTAATCACGAATCGTGTCGCGTCGTCCTGCATCTCGGAAGTCAACTACCAGTGAGATCGGGCTAAAGTTCCCGTTCGATTCAAAGTGTAACCGTATAGATTCCGCGAGTTCGGTGTAAAATCTATTAGGCAGTGATAAGGTTGCTCCGAGACCCCCGCATTGCCAGTGCGTCAACACCGTGCATCTTAGTTTAGGTAATATGATTTTTCAATTCTTCCTATTCTAAATTCAATCCATTCGCGACAATTATACAATTATAATACGAATTCTTATACTCAGAATATATTTGTGTTCTTTGATAATTAACGCAAATTCATTAAACCCACAATTATTGCCCAATATCCTAATCAAGTAATTGAACGTCCTCGCACGATACGATCTTACCGCTCGGATTGTATCAATTAAATTATACTAGTTACGAGGCTTACTAATTATTCGCGACATTGTTTGTTCGCGACATTCCAATTGTCCAAACAGAAATTTATCCAACCTAGTGGTACCATCCTAGCGGCTCCCCAATTTCGCATCAGGTTCGTTCGCGACATTCCAATTGTCCAAACAAAGATATATCCAATCTAGTGTCTCCCCAATTTGGCATTGGGTTCGTCCACGAAAACTATACTATCCTAGCGGCTCCCCAATTTCACATTGGGTTCGCCCGCATCCCAACAGCTCCCTGATTTCGCATCAGGTTCGTCTGTGCTCTTATCCAACCTCCCAGCGGCTCCCCAATTTCGCATTGGGTTCGTCCGCGCTGTTCTACAACTTCCTAGCAGCTCCCCGGTTGCGCATCGGGTTCGTCTGCGTGTCATTCCTAGTGACTCCCCAATTTCGCATTGGGTTCGTTTACAAAGTTTCACCTTCTTAGCAGCTCCCCGATTACGCATCAGGTTCGTCTGCGTTTGACTCCATTCCAAGAGGCTCCCTGACTTTGGGTCAGGTTCGTTCTCGCTGTCTATAATCCTAGCGGCTCCCCAATTTCGCATTGGGTTCGTCCGCGTACCTTAACTAACACATTGAAACCATATTCCTAGGGTAACAACCCTTCGCCGGCCACTCGTGCTGCTCGCGGCCCTGGCTCGTAACATCCTTTTGCCAGTAATGTTTCAATGAGAGAAAATAAATATAAAATAAAAGCTTACCTGAAATCGCAGTGACAAGTTTCACCAACACAATCCTTGACAAGTGGCTGAAGTTATCGAATAACTCATATACGCTTTTTTATTAATTGGAATATTACAAACACGTGCTAAACTAATCTCACTTCACGTAAACGCACGGTGATGCGACGCGACGGTCGAGTTAACTCTGACTCTGACTCTGTCACTCTGCTCACCTGTCACGTAAGCTTATTTGTACGGTGCCCGATATGTATATGTATAAATAAATAAATATATATATATATATATATATATATGCAATAGAAATAAATATACAATATTTAATTTTAATACAATATTTAATTAATATTTTTGTAAATATATAAATATAAATAAAAAAATATATTGCTGTAAATATATATATTGTAATATACAGGCTGTTTCGTCTAAAACAGAACACCTAAATATTTCCTCCAATTGTGGAGGTACAAAAAATATTTTTTGTACTATTTGAATGGTTTGGAGGAACTATTATATAGCAAACGATATTTTTTTGCGGAGGTCATTTTTTTCGGAATTATCAATGTCATCGATGTTTTTTGATACATAACTACATTTTTTTATTGCATCGTGTAACTGATTGAAAAATACATTCAGTTATTTATAAAAACATGACCTTGATCTTCGAAAATTAAAGTTTTACCTTCATATTAAGTTTAACGTCATGTTATTATGCATATCTGAATGTATTTTTCGATCAGTTACACGATGCAATAAAAAAATGTAGTTATGTATCAAAAAACATCGATAACCTTGATAACTCCGAAAAAAATGACCTTCAAACTATTCAAATAGTACAAAAAATATTTTTGTACCTCCACAATTGGAGGAGATATTTAGGTGTCCTGTTTCAGACGAAACATCCTGTACAAATGTGTCTTATGCATGAGAAGTGAACATCCTAGTATTTAAATAGTCGCTGTGTTGGTTTTTTACAAAGTTATAGCTAGTTGAAGACAACATTGACGGTTAACAAAAATTTTATGCAACTTTGGAACATCACATGGGGAGCAACAAATTTTTTTGATAAATCGCGTTAACATCATTTGGAAGTGCTATCTTTCCTGTGTAAATTGTGTGGTTGTTGAATATTGTGCGATTTTTTTTATTCGAGTTATTCAACATTGAAGTAAATATGGGATTCTTAACTTTAACTGGCTCCAGAAAACGAAAAAATTATCGTAGAATCTTGTGCAAAAAAGCAATTGAAAGAGCGTTTCTTTTTCTGCAAGGCACTCGTTTTGTTTTTTCAATTTCATTAACATTTCGATATACCAGGTGTTTCTGAAAATATGCTTAAAAAACGCACAATTTTCATTTTTCCTTTAACTCGCTATATCTCGACGAGAAATGATCGTAATACCAAAATCGATTTCTTGCAAAATCCTGAGGTCGTAGACAAATTTTGAGACCAGATTTGAAATCAGCGTGAAATCCTTGAATAAAAATATATAAAAATTCTTTGATTTATTTGCATGTTCCACGTGACATGTGATTTTATTATCCAATTTCAGATGAGATTCGTGGGTGCGGCGACTGTGTAACTGGAAAAAAATTGATCCCCTGTAGCAGTTTATAAGTCTGACGCACTCGAAGTAATTGCTTTTGCGCGGGAAACCGTTGATTCGCTAATATCGGAGATAATATTGCTGGCCAGAGTGCCGCGGAAGTGGGTAATTAACGTGTAATACTCATTCGAAAATCTTTATGAGCTTCTCCAATATGAGGGTAGGGTGTATCCTGGCAACTAAACGAAGATATATCGTTTAAGAGTCTCCTAAAAGCGTAGCAATAACCGGGCCGTTTTTAAGTTTCCGTCTAAGTTATCCAATTATGCTGCGTTCATTCTGAAAAGTGTTGCAAACTTCTAACTCGAATTTACTAGTCCAAAGACGATTTGCAAATCGAGAAGCGTCAATATGAAATTTATACATAATTTACTAAATATTAGAGCAGTGGTTCTTAAACTTATGTAGTCCGGGCTCCATCTCTTGAACAACATTTTTTTTTGCGGACCCATCCCAACCCTAGACATTCTACGTACTTCTTGAGACATAATTTGAAACATGAAACATTTCGAACATGAAATTGACTTGAATGACCTATATGTTTTAGCAAAAATACAAAAATATCTGTTAATGTCAAAATTGTTTCGCGGACGACAGTTTAAGGACCACTGTATTAGAGTATTCTATAGGCTGATTTACAATTTAAACCAACCTGTCCAATGGTTATCTCAAGGTCAAATATGCTGGTTCATTGAATTCATCGTGAAGTTGTCTACAATATTGTACAGTCAAAAATACTATTTAAAAAAAACGAAAATGACTTTTTGCCGAAGTAAAGCGTTTTTCTGCTTGAAAGGTCGTAGGAACTTAATTTTAAATCTACCCTAAAATTTTGAGCCTAAGCTAAATCATAAGAACTGTAACGTGCGAGTGTGCGCGGGAGTGTGATGTGCGCATGAGCGTTGGGTCTCTACACAAGCCATCGTGCGGTCCTCGTGTTTTGTCGCGTGTCGCAATATGTATTCTTCATGTATCGTTCATTATCAATAAACCGTTATATATATTCAATAATCTAACACATAGTACAAAGTATTGTATATTGTTACGTCCTAAGGTGGACGTATTAAAGAATTGAAGTTAAATTTGAAAGATTTTAGTAGAAGATAAAAATCGGTTCGGGAGATTGAGGATTTCTTAAATTCTAAGTGACTTTGATCGTGGAATTGGAACGAAGAAATCGAAGTTGGGTATACTCTTTAAAAATGATTTGAAGTTTTGATTTGAGTAAGAATTAACAAAAGTATATTGTAAGCATCAAATTTCGGATACATAGAGTTATTGTGATCTTATTATAAATTGTTAGTATTTACCGTACGCTGATTTCGCTCGCAAGAAAAAATACAATCGTTTCGGCGAGGAAGATGATGATGATGATGATGTTATTGTAAATCCGGCGGGTGTACACGCCTTGTAACTTGAACAAACTGACTGACTCGATTAAAAACCTTGACGATGACGACCGAACTGAATTCAAACCAGTCTATCTGGGTTGGATTTCTTGAAGAGCCATCCCTTTTATAGATTAGTCAATCCATTGTTCTGAACCTAATCTCCATGGGGTGAGTGCATCTTCAAGCGTTCTTCGAAATCAGTTTTCCTATGAACTAATACCTCTTGACCGGATGAAGAGTCTCTGATTCCCTTTTATCATTCTTTTGGCTCGATCATGTTGCCCTACACGTTATGCCAGGTAATTAGTCACCAGCTTATTATTTATCAATCTCTTATTCATTTCGAAGTATTTATGTTCACATTCTTCAACGATGAACAGTTTTCAGCCGATATTCACTCGCAATTTATATTTAAAATCATCGCTTTTTATTTAATAAAATACATTTCGCTGTGTTCCTAATTTATTCGATGATATTCCAAATTCAAGTTGAGTTTGAGTTTAAAATAAATCACACGAGTTGACATTTCCATATAATCAGCTGCAAAATATATCTTATAGATTTACCTTAATTCTATTGATTCTGCCGCACGTAATATGATATAATATACGACAGTTCAATTATTAATTATCAAGAATAGTATATAGTATATATTCAACCTCTCGCACAACATTATTAAGAGCAAGCATAAAAAGAAATTCAAAAAGTATATGTTATACATGATTGATTATATCAATTATTACCGATGGCTGAACCATCCCGGACGTGACAATATCTACAATAATCTGATATAAAAGACCTGTGATATACAGTAATTTGTGATACAAAATATTTGTAAACTCTCTTAAAATGTGAAAGATGTATTCCATACATTGTGTCAGTAGCGCCACACCTATGCAGCTGCTAATATGCAAAGTTTGCAGTAAATCGATAATGGGTGATTTTATACATATTTTGTATACTTTCCTTCACACGCCTTTTACCTTCTCTAAAATACTCTGATGAAGGTGTTCATTTGTATATGCATAAAACAACGTCCTATGTCAGCCCGTCAGGATTTAAAAACTTGTTTTACACACTTTTATGAAATACACCAGATAAATTCATTTTCGCAGTTCCTTTAATGTGGTTATATCCGAAATGTATTTTATATCATATATTATTGTAGATTTCATTTCATAAATTATCTTATAATACCCATTATACATTATTGTAATTTACATTTTATATTTTACAAATCATCTTTTATATATTTTAGAGCATAGATTACATTCTATAGGATAGAATAATATTGGGTTGACAAGAATGTAATTTTGGTATTGTAAGGTGAAATAGGGAGCCCAATTTTTTTATTCAAGCAATGAACTTTAATGAATAAGATATTTTCCCTTTTGTTCGATTTTTGGCGCTTTTTGCCAAAAAGAATAAAGAAGGAAATATTTTATTGATTGAAGTTCATCGCTTGAATAAAGAAATTCGGTTTTATTTCACCTTAAAATACCAAAATTACTTTCTTGCCAACCCAATAGTTTAATTTTCAGTACATACGCATTGCAACAAATATCCTTCTTTTTCAAATAATATTATAGAATCGATTATAATAATAAATTCATACTTTTAATTTCAATAATAAATACATCATCATATTCGGAATCTAATAATTATTATCATAGTTTTTGAGTATATACATTAATTATTTAAACAATGTCAATAGCTCAGGGATTACCAAATTGGCACTCGAAAACTGAAGAGATGTATGCAAATAGCGTTCAGATTTACAAAACACGCGATATATAAAAGCAGCGAAACTTAAGATGAAACAGTTTTTCGAGAATCTCAGTAGTTCAGTGGGGATTTAAACTGATGCAGGGAAGTTATGAAAGCTTATAGCAGAAAAATGATAAATATTCGAGTCCTTTGGGCACCGCCGGACTTAATTTTGTAAATGCCCTTTTACTTCTTGACCTCTTCCGTAATTGCAAGAACTAGTTGAAACGACCACGACATTTAATCCCTCAAACAGGCATTTAAATAGCTTGAGTCCTGCGCATCCTATCGAAAATTATGGTACAGAGAAGAAACCAGCCAGATGGCAAAATAAGTCAAGTCAAATATATGATCAAATGAATCTGCAGAAGACTTTGATTCATGGACAATCGAATGTATAAAAAAATGTGTAGTTATAATATAATATTAAAAAATTATAAAATGTGTAGAATATACATAGTGTAACTCACTTTAAAAAATGAAGCTTCTGCTTTTAACACATATCATTGTACAGTGAGCCGCGAAAGTATTTAAACGCACTTTAAAACAGTATAACTTTTTTATAATTGTGTCAAACGAACTAATGTTTTGTAAGTAAGTAGAAGTTTACTAAATGATCTGTCAAAAAGATTTCCCAAAAATTACAATTTACAAGGTTGCATGCAAAACTAAAAAAAGCATTTTTAAAACTTTTTTATTTGCGCCCTTAATGAAAATTTAAAATATACACTCCTCAAAAGAATTAAGGGATCACTTGTGCGAATCCGAAAAATTGCTCCCACTTTACGTGATCATAACTCCGTCAAAAATTGCTGTACCGATATCGTTAAACGATGGTTTCAAAGCCTGAAAAAACAATTTTTCCGCGCGTGATACTGGAGAAACCACATTTTCTTGAAATTTCACAGGTTTAACGAATTTTCTCAACGTTAAAAAACGTTCGTACCATAATCTCCCTGTTTTCCCATATTTTGCAAAGTTTCAGCTTCAATTTTTAAAAAATTTCATCGCTCTACCTCATTTCTATCTTTGATTTTGAATCGAGTTTGGGCCACTGTATGCCGGCGCGGCGCGGCGGTAGCCGGTAGCGTATTCAGAGTTCAGAGATGTCAGACAGCCGCTGTACGTGACGCGCTAATTTCTGCGAAGCACTAACTTCAAACACAGCTGCCATGGTAAAAAATGGTCGCAGCGAGTTCATGGGGTACTCAGTCGAATCGGCAGAATCTCTGCTTCAATCTGACGTTCGGGTCATGGTATTGCGATCATTTCTCGCCGCAATATAGCGAGTTAAAGGAAAAGTGGAAATTGTACATTTTTTAAGTATATTTTCAGAAACACCTGGTATATCGATATGTTAACGAAATTGAAAAAACGAAAGGAGTGCCTTGAAGAGAAAGAAACGCTCTTTCAATTGCGTTTTTGCACAAGATTCTACGATAATTTTTTCGTTTTCTGGAGCCAGTTAAAGGTAAGAATCCCATATTTACCTCAATGTTGAATAACTCGAATAAAAAAAATCGCACAATAACCAACAACCACGAATTTTACACAGGAAAGATAACCCGTCCAAATGATATTAACGCGAATGATATTTTTTTTATCAAAAAAATTTCTTAATCCCCGTGTGATGTTCCAAAGTTGCACAACATTTTTCTTAACCGTCAATGTTGTCTTCATTTCGCTGTAACTTTGTAAAAAAACAACATAGGAACAATTTGAAACAGAGCATCTGAGACTAGAGGTTTCAGGCGTTCAAACCATTGTTTAACGATATCGGTACAGCAATTTTTGACGGAGTTATGATAACGTAAAGGGGGACCAATTTTTCGGGTTCGCACAAGTGATCTCTTAGTTCTTTTGAGGAGTGTAAAATTAAAATACATATTAATCTAAACAATTATTTTGGGATTTTACATAACTTTACAAAATCTGAATTTTATGTTAAAACTCTTAAAAAATTATTTTTGTTTATCTAAACTGATGAAATCGAAGTTAGCAAGAAATACTGTCCAGACTTAGGGCATTTCACCTTATGCTATGGATCAAGCCGTTGGAAATTATTGCATGAAATATATCGAAAATACATAAATAAAATCGGTTTGAAAAACGTTATCATAATTATTTAAGAGAACGGTTCCTCTGCACTTCTTATTCTTGTGACGAGTAGAATAAGATGCAATAAAGAAGGTTGTTGAAATTAAACCGAGGATGTACATGTTAATTGTATGTGTGTGTTATGCGAAATTGAAATTGTGAATATGCCAATTTATTATTCGATGATCACCCCCATGCATCAAATTATCATAGATTAAACTTTGCACACTCTCAGTAATTGTGTAGCAGCAATTTCGTCGAGGAATTTTAAAACGAGGAGCCGTTTGTTGGTGTAACAATAGTTAGTTGGCAAAGCACAACAAGACTTAGCGGACTGACAAAGTGGCAAAGAGACGTCAATATTCGACAAGTTTAATACCACTGTCAGAACGTTGCTCGATCCCCGAGGGTATCTCGTGGTCTGACACAGGAACTCCTCTCACGGATTCCAACTTTTGCTCTAGATGACGAACACACGTTAAAGCTGGCATGTCAGCTACTCGATAACTGCGCAAGATGATTGCAAGCAATGTGATACATGAAATTGCTGGCGAGAGTAACGAGGCTATTTGCTCCCTCAAAAATCAATAGTCCCTCTTCTAATAAACTAACATGCCACATAATAGTGGACACATCACAACGAGATTAGTCATTATTAGACTGTGGATGTTTATGCAAATGCATATTTTTATGGAAAATAGATCAAAAAAACTAGGACCTAAACAGAAATTAGAGGATTTTAAAAATATAATTTTTATTTTGCATATTTTGCATAAGTGCATATTTATTGCATAAATTTTGCATAAATATTCGACTATTTAATGCTACGCCAGAATAAATAAAATAAATGTACCTAACAGATTGAGCAGCTATCCCGTTAGGATTACCTCTAACGGAATCTATAGATTTTGTAACTACAATTATAGAAAATTTAAAAATTATACCCGGTGATTATGGAGAAAAGATTACACAGAAAATGGAATCTGTATTAAAACGAAATGTACACTTTAATGTATTATTAAAAATAAGCAAGATTTTGAAGGGTGAACTCGTTGAAGGACCACGAGAGGTTCTGGTACATCATTGAGGTATATTTAAATATGTCCCTATAACATCATGTGATGTACAACGCTCTATTTCAGCGTATAAATTAATTTTAACAGACAAGAGGCATCAATTTACAATCGACACTATAGAAAAAACTATTGTTGTATATTGTAATTTAAATTATAATAAACAAAACAATAAAATAATTACTATTTTATAGATCCGTGCATGCATTCCCTATACATATATTTAGCATATACCTTGCATATGTACATCTTGCATATATTTTGCATATTTCGACATTTTATAAATGCATAAATATCCGCAGTCCAGTCATTGTTAATAAAGGTGAATAAAAAATCAATAGCTTTTTCATTATTCATTCTATAGAAAAATACTCCATACTAAAGTTGTAGATCTTCGTTCGAAGCTTAGAATGCCTGAAATGCGTTTCCGCTAACTGTACTTCGTGACCTTGTTATAATTTTTTGGTATAATGAAGTCCATTACTGTACATGGTCGTCAATTATTTAAAATAACTCTTTGATTACTCATGGTATGGAAAAATGGTTCAAATAAAAGTTGTAGAGTATCGTTCAAACTTTAGAATAGCTGTTCCATTTTTTTTCGCTAGGTCTTGATATTAATATTTAAATAAGCAATAGAACAATAAATACCAACATTTTCTGTAATTAGAATGCACCCTAGACGATCCATTTCCAATAAAGGTTTTTACTTCTCACCCACTTTAGTTAGAGTCACTCGGGCTGCAGATTAAAACCTCGCGTCCAGCGAAGGATTAAAATCCCGTTTCTCAAAGCTGAGACCTAAACTGGGTATAAAATACGACGCAGGGTTTCCGCGGTATTTTTTCCGGCGACAAACACGTCCGTCTTCTAATCCCGTCGAGGTTTAAAATTTCGAACGGGCGTGCGTAAACACAAGCAACCGAGCAAACGCGGGAAACGGATGCACGTTCCGTAAGACCAAGAAGAAAACCTTGTCTTACGGTTTGTTCGTTTCAAGTTCAATGACTCCCGTTCTTTCATTTCTCTTCATTCCTCCATCGACGCGCTACCATTATAGTTCAGGCTCGATATGACAGTTTCCATATCGCAACTTTAGACGACAGACAATATTCTGATGGTAATATCAAAGTTATTCGATGCTGATACTCGCGGTACAGGTTGCCGGCACGGATTGCTTCTCGTGTGACGAGGAACAGTGACGGGAATTGACAAAGACAACGAGCCACAATAAGGAGGAAACTTGAAGAATTGTCGGAGGGTCGATGTCTCGTTTTATGGAGCCGAGATTAATTATAATGAAAAATTGGATGATAAAATGAATTTCTCTTAAAAAGCGGAACTAGGTTATGAAGTGTTTGCAAAAATTGTTGTGGAACATCTTTTACCGATATACAGGTATTTTCAATAATTGAAATATGCATAACGTAGTATACAGAAAATTAGGTGGAGTTTACATCACCATTTTTCTCATTTCGAATTTGTTTATAAAAGACAGAACTGTAACCGATAAATGTTACGGTTAGGGGAGGTACCTCGGATGACCTTGACCTTGACATACCCTAGTAGCATTTACGGTTGACCAACGGTGACCAACGGTTGGGAGTGTGTTGGGGAATGGTTAGTGGTTTGCCGACAAATCCCCAACGTAGGTAGGGCCAACGTCGAAAAATTATGTCAATTTGCCGACGAATACCCAAAGTTAGGCCTACAAATATTATAGTCGGTTAAGTAACGTGAAATTTACAACGATATTATACTACATTGGCCCAATGAAAATCTGCCAACATTTAAATATATCGTCTAACAGACGCCAATATTGTTGCTGCAACCAAAAATAAGTTATATTCCAAATTGATTTTTTTCGTATTTCTAAATATACTTTTATTGTGAGCAGCCTTGGAATTTTTCCATTTTCCAAGGGAAAGGCAAGGGAGGTGTTCATGTAGTGTAAGAAGACCCTTTTGGGTTTCTTCAAAATGGGTCTTCCTTTTCTAGATACTTTAATTTGTTGACATATCTAGTAGCCCTAATCATAGCATCTACGAACAAGAATCATCTGTAGGTTCAGCGATAGGGCATGTACTTACTACGCAAGCAGGTCCAGGTTCAAGTCCGACGCGGGTAGGTTATTATTTTAGTTTTTTCCTTTTTTTCACGAAATTTTACCGTGAAAATACATTTTTAATATGTATATTATTTATGATATACCATAAAAAGAGAAAATCAGAATGTGGGCTCTGTGGGTTCGTCTTGTGGCAATGTTGGTTCTGGGTTGGGTGTGATCGTTGGCCCAACGTTGGCCCTTACTGTTGGCCCTTACTGTTGGCCCTTACTGTTGGCCCAACTGCAAAAATGAGCGACATTTGCAACGGTTGCCCAACGGATACCGGCAACGGAGGCCCAACAAAACGCCAACCATAAATGCTACTAGGGTATGTTGTCGAGGACAACATTCTGAAAAACTTTTCTCTATACATCTACCCGTCGCTCGTACTTCGTTTTCGAGATAATTGCAAAAAACCTTCGTTAAATTTTGGTTGCAAGTACACTTTATTCTCGTACAAGCTGTCAAATGGAGATATAGTTAGTTTGTGGTTAGGTTGGTGGCGGGGACCTTAGACCATATATGTATGTTTTAGGGTGGACCTTATTTTGCGACCATGAAATTTTGGGCATCCCCCCCCCCAATATTGTTCGATTTCATGAAAAAATGATATAAGGTGGAGTGGAGTAAGGGCGCTCTAGTTTTTGCAAAGATGGACTTTCAAATGATGTATTTTTAGTCTGGTATGTAAAAACTTAACGCTCTTGGTATCAAACTCTTGCCACAGTTATTACTAGACTACGGATATTTATGCAAATGCATATTTTTATATAAAATGGGTAGACAAATGGGACCTGAACAGAAATTTATGTCATGATTAGATGATTCCAAAAATATATTTTTTATTTCGCATATATTGCATACAACATATGTTGTGCATAGTGCATATTTTTTGCATATTTTGCATAGTTTTTGCATTTTTCTCATGTAATAATAATCAAAAATAAATTATTTTACCGCTTGCCGCTCTCTATATGAACGCGGTCTAAGAAACAGTTAATAATATTGTTATATTGTTAATAATAATAATTATTTTATCCCGATATGGTACATATAAGATGTGTAGCACATGGATAGCACTGAATAGCGGAGGAAATACGTATGCACTATCCTTTGGCCAATAAATTAATAGCTTCTATAAAACAAATATTCTTATGCAGCGTATAAAACATGTGCATGCTATTAGGGAAGTAAGTAAATATATTTGGTAATATTTAAGTTCTTAAAGACTAACTGAATTATTGATTTTGTGCAAAATAGTCAAATTCTCCTTTCTTTTCAAATTGTTAAATCCTTTAAAGAACAATGTGCACTTAGCATGTATTCAGACAGCCCAAGAGAAATTATAAAAATTGAAGATCTTATTCGCGATTTAGCATTTATTGAAGCTAATTTTTCCACTTTGCCAGTTAAAATAACGAAATTAGAATCGAATACGTTAGCATTAAAAGATTCAATTAAATTAGTTACAGATTTTGCTCAAAATCTAGATAATGTACCTATTGACTGTGGAGAAAAAGTCAGAGCAAAATATAAATATGTTTTTCAGAAAAATCTAGGATTTGAAATATTGTCTAAACTTAATAATACTTTAAATGATTCAAATATCGACGGTCCGAAGGAAATAAAAGCACGATACTGGAAAAAGTATAAACATGCCCCCATCACATCTTGTAATATTGAAAGGACATTTCCAACATATAAATTACTTTTATCTGATAAAAGGCACCAAGTGACTGTTGAAAATACAGAAAAAATTAAAATGCCAATTATAAGCAATAATAAATATATTATATACAGGGTGGTGCAATAACTATTAGCACCTCAGATATCTTCGAAACTACAAGTTTCACAGAAATATTTGCTGAAACAAAATTGCACAGTACGAAAGGGGCCATCCGGTGGCGACAATAGTTTTTTTTTGCAGGTGGACGTACTTCGGACATTTGAAGGTCACCTTCATTTTTTTAAATGGAATGAGATATTTTTAAATACATCAATCGATGCAGCGGGACATTCGTTATAAAAAAGTACTAACCTATGTATGTCGAAAAGTTAGTAGTTCAGGAGATATTTCAATTTAAATAACTCTAAAACACCATTACTGTCGTACTGAGACGTTACAGAAGTAAGTAAACACTAACGTCTTAGTACGACAGTAATGGTGTTTTAGAGTTATTTAAATTGAAATATCTCCTGAACTACTAACTTTTCGACATACATAGGTTAGTACTTTTTTATAACTAATGTCCCGCTGCATCGATTGATGTATTTAAAAATATCTCATTCCATTTAAAAAAATGAAGGTGACCTTCAAATGTCCGAAGTACGTCCACCTGCAAAAAAACTATTATCGCCTCCGGATGGCCCCTTTCGTACTGTGCAATTTGTTTCAGCAAATATTTCTGTGAAACTTGTAGTTTCGAAGATATCTGAGGTGCTAATAGTTATTGCCCCACCCTGTATATTATACTATATTCGACTGTTTCATTCGTTACTAATACAATCATTCAGGGCGACCATTTCAAATATTTTTTGCATATATTTTATATAAATTATGCATTAAGTTTGCATATACAGGGTGTTTACCTACAGGTGGGAGAAAATTTAAGGGGTGGTTCTCGACGATAATATAAGACGAAAATGAAGAATAAAAAAATTGCGATTTCGGCCTCGTTATTAAATTATTAACAGTTAAAAATCTGCCCAAAAAGCGGCAACTTTTCAACAGCGGTGCACGTTGTGTACGTCACACAGGCGCGCGACAAACGCATGCATACCTTGGTTCTCATTTGGGGCCCCAGCGAGATGAAAATGTTTAAAAAAACGTTGGACGACATTGAACCTACCTACTCGTTAAAATCCACAAGGACATTTATAATATCCGCCCTATGAAATTATCGAGTAGAAGGGGTCAATGCCCTTTCACTTTAACATTCATTTCACACATATCGACAAATCCTTATCCTGAACTATAATTGTTCATAACACCGTACTTAATATACTGGAAGAAACGCTCTATC
Source organism: Lasioglossum pauxillum (assembly GCA_933228785.1). NCBI lineage: Eukaryota > Metazoa > Arthropoda > Insecta > Hymenoptera > Halictidae > Lasioglossum > Lasioglossum pauxillum. The sequence continues at coordinate 23,605,931 of OW121699.1, forward strand.
ACTATTTACAATATCATCTATTTACAACGCACTACGAGTTTCTGCGAACGGGAATCTTCGACGCGTGCGAGAAGAATCGTCCGTTCAAGCTAGCATCCGTATGCACACTGATACAAGACAGCTGATGTGGTCAATGCACACACATGAAATATTTCGCGGCCACAGACAGAATGAGAAGGAATCACGAAATTCGTGAAAACAGGATAGACAATGTATTGGTATAGCAACGCGCGACGTTTGGGCGGTAATTTGCTGTAGATCTTCATTTGTTTTATCGATCTGGCATCGACCTCATCAGCTGTCTTGAATCAGTATGCATACGGATGCTAGCTTGTACGAACGATTCTTCTCGCACGCGTTGAAGATTTCCGTTCGCAGAAATCACACGCGACCCCAAGATGTCCGTTCCGTCTGTGAACGAGTCTCGCGACGTAAATCAAGTTCCATAAAGTGCAGTGTTTCAACATTAAAGGATTACCAGTTCTTTACATTCTCCACATTTCCCTCAGTAAACTTGTACTCTCTGTAAACTCGTAGTGCGTGTGTATGATATCGTAAATAGTGCTAGAGCGTTTATTCCAGTATATTAAGTACGGTGTTATGAATAATTATAGTGCAGGATAAGGATTTGTGGATATGTGTGAAATGAATGTAAAAATGAAAGGGTATTGACCCCTTCTACTCGATAATTCCATAGGGCGGATATTAGAAATGTCCTTGTGGATTTTAACGAGTAGGTAGGTTCAATGTCGTCCAACGTTTTTTTAAACATTTTCACCTCGCTGGGACCCCAAATGAGAATCAAGGTATGCATGCGTTTGTCACTTGATACGAGACTGTCGCGCGCCTATGTGACGTACGCAACGTGCACCGCTGTTGAAAAGTTGCCGCTTTTTGGGCAGACTTTTAACTGTTAATAACTTAATAACGAGGCCGAAATCGCAATTGTTTTATTCTTCATTTTCGTCTTATATTATCGTCGAGAACCATCCGTTAAATTTTCTCCCACCTGTAGGTAAACACCCTGTATTTTGCATATTTTGACATATAAAATTTGTATGAACTTCCACAGTCTAGTTATTACTGATGAAATAGTATTATGTAGGATTCTAATTCTGCTTGAAAATTATCATTTTGATAGGATATTGTACAAAGTGTCAACTACTACGTACTTGCCCCGAAAATGGGGCAAGAGCGTCTCTGAGAGTTAAAAATGCTTTCAAACCTTGTTTCAAGTGCTACGCGGCAAGAAAATAATTATTAACAAGCCTGCTATAAAATGCTTCTTATTGCATTAAATTTATATTGTTTAGTTTTATAGTTACCCATACAGTACGTACTTACCCCGTGTAGTAATATTTACCGGGCAAGTGCATCTTACTGTTTTTCTCAATAAATTTTAAAAATACAATGAAAACGGTTTATTTAATGTAAACCTACATCAATATCTGTTATACTTACCTAAAATAACAACACAGAATATATTAATAACTTGTAAACTATTGCACGTTCAGGGTAACCTCAAAGTTGTACGTGTAAATACCTCGCACGTGACTGTTTGGCATTGGTTGATTTAAGCGAGGAAAACACCTTTATTCTTAAGCAACATCTATGTCGAATAGTTCATACTATCTTATACTACATTAATAAATACAAGTTAGAGAAATTTCGTTCATATTATAATAAAAATAGCCAATTAACGCACTTTCCCCGTTGACGCACTTACCCCACTCCACCTTATCCAAAGTTTTAGATCAATCGGACGTCGGGAAGAGAAGTGCCACATTTGCGAGATTTTTTCACGCCCCCCGCCCCCCACCCTTAAAATTGTGCCATTGGATAAGAAAATAATTCCCGCAAAATATGAAGTTGATCGGATAAGGGAAAGACGTGCCACATTGACGTTGAAGTTGCAAAAAATATAAAATTTTATAGGAATGGGACAAAAGTTGTTTGGTTTCTAGGAGCCTATTACGTGTTTACATAATTTTTTGTCAAGTGGAGGTGCTTTGGTGATTAGAAGATCAACTTAGTTTTTTTAAATGGAACCACATATTTTTGAACTCCTACGATCGTGGTCCTTTTCGAAACAATTTCAACGGTATAGTCATTCAAGGTCACTCAAGGTCGTAAACTTTAAAATTGATGGAAAACATAAATTTATCGTAAATGCTTATGAAATGGAATAATCTCAGCTTTATTAATGAAATCTAACTGTTTCAATGAAAAAAAAATATATAAAAAAAACTTTTTAAAGGCCACGCTTATATTACAATGCACTAAAAAGGAGAAAATAATTTTTTAGACATTAGTGACTATAAATAAAAGCGTGGAGCGCTAAACTATATTGACGTAATTTTCGTGGACGCTCCACACTTTTATTTATAGTCGCTAATGCCTAAAAAAATTATTTTCTCCTTTTTTAGTGCATTTTAATATAAGCGTGGTTTCTAAAAGGTTTTTTTAAATATATTTTTTTATTTTCTACTTTTTAGTCTTTTTTAAATGGAACGCAAGATATAGTAATACTGGTATGAAATAGTAAGATATAGAAACGCAAGATATGAAAATACGCGAGATAGAATGAGGGAATGACTCCGAGAGTCGACGTCTCTTGATGGAGTCCGAAATTGTCCGAAATGGAACTGAATGAATGAAACACCGCACTGACTGAGCTCCTTCGATGCGAAATGGGTCAGTAGAGTGGTGATGAGTCGGAGTGGGAACGCGTAGTAGAGTAGGGATCGCTGGCGCGCGGAGTGGGGATAGTTGAACGCGATCACGTACTACCGAACGTCGCGCGGCGAGGTGTGACGGTTAATATTAAAAAAATTGTTCTCCTAGACGCACAGTTTTTTAAAAATTTGTTTTTTTAAAATATTGCATTGTCATACAGTTCTGAGCTACGTTTAAAGTTTCAAGTCTCTAGCTCATCAGGAAGTGATTTAAAATCCGATTAGAATATTTGACGCATATAACAACGACAACGACAACATCGACAACTCGGCAAGCTAATATAAGCGTGGTAAAAATGTAAACGAAGTGCTTAAATCCAAAAACATTTGTTACAACAGATGCTGAAAGTGATGACCAGCCACAGATAGACAGCGTCCGAAGCGTTCGCCCACTGATTGCGTTACGCAGTAAAGTGTGTGGCGATTAATATCAGCACAGGCTCTTGGTATCCGTTCCTACGTGTCTTCTCTTATAGTGGGTGCTGCACGATAAACATCTTCTTTTAACTTTGTCCATAAAAAAAATCCAATGGCGTTAGGTCTGGTGATCGCGGTGGCCATTTTCGATGTCCAGATGGTCCAATCCAACGATTTTTACATATATTGTTCAAAATATTAGTAACACTCTGTGCAGAATATGCCGGGCAACCGTCGTGTTGGTACCGCAAAAACTGTCACACATTTAATGGAACATCTTCTAATAAATTAGGTAGTACCTCTATCAAAAATTGTTCATACTTTATTTGATTTGAAGAGTCCCCTTGCTTTCCTGACTTCTCGTCATCAAGATCAAGTGCCATGACTTCTCAACCGGAGAGTACCCCTGAGTGAAAGTAAACGTAAACAAACTTTGCCGAAACGCTTAAGACCAAATTTCTGTAACTTGAAACTGATGAGAATATTCCATTTCATAAGCATTTTATATATAATTATTCTGCCGGGTGACCTTGACAACATATGTCAAGGTCAAGGCCATCCGAGGTGCTTTCCCTAAACGAACATTCACCACGTATATTAATGTTTTCAGCGCACTGGTTCGATCTGATGCTACTACTTAAGCAGTTTTGCAAATTACCACAAAATTTCCAACATTTCGGTCAACTATTTAGACCATTTTTAAGAAAAATTTTCGTATAATTGCGTCTGTAAAAATGATTAAAATTAATATAAAGTGTAATTTATGTTGCGTCCCGTACAAAAACCAAATGTTCTAAGAAAAAGCTACCAAAACTTTACCACAGCTTCGTATGGTATACAAACAGTGGAAACTTGTTGCTTGAATTTTTCACGGTTCATATTTACCGCCAAATATTGATTGACCAATGGTTCGATCGATGTTTTCTGATTCATAGCCTCTTCAAATTCTAACGTTTGTCTTCAGTTCGTATATCACAGGCATGGAATCGACATTTGTTATAAAGTTGTGAAGGGTTTAAAATAATTTGTTCACTTAGCAAGTATGTTTGTTTTGGCTGAACTTGAGACACCCCCTTCCTTTCGACATGTGACATACGTCATTCTATTCGTTTTGACAAGCTGAACACAAAATGTCATTTTTGGCTGAAATGAATAGTTTTCGAGATATTCGCAAAATACTATAGCGGAACTAGTAATGAAAAATCATGCGATCAGAATTAGTTAGGATTAGCTGGTGGGGGCGGAGAGGGCCGGCCGCCAGGCCCGGCCGGTCCGACCACGCATACGGAAATTCAGGAGTAGTCTTTTAAAATTGAAAGACCCTGTTTTCTCTCTCATCTCCGCAGCGTGTTTAGAAGCAAAATGTAAACAAACGCCGCGCCGTCCCGGGACAGGTTTACGTTGCCGCAAAGCGTGCAGGAATACGAAAAATTCAATACAGTATTAGCGATAGTTTTTTGCGAATCTCTGGAAAACTATTCATTTCAGCCAAAAATGACGCATATATTTTGTGTTTAGCATGTCAAAACGAAAGAATGACGTATGTCACATGTCGAATGGAAGGAGCGGGGTTTCTAAAGTCTTACCTTTGTTTTTTCTTAGAACATTCGGTTTTTGTGCGGAACGCAACATAAATTACACTTTATATTCATTTTAATAATTTTCACAGACGCAGTTATACGTAAATTTTTCTTGAAAATGGTAAATAGTTGACCGAAACGTTGAAAATTTTGTGGTAATTTGCAAAATTGCTTAAGTAGTAGCATCAGATTGAACCAGTGCGCTGAAAACATTAATATACGTTATTAACAAGTTGTCGATCGAGATCAAGGAAACAGTAACATTCACCCTTCAAATTTACCAATCTCCACTATTACAATAAGGCCGTATGTACCAATTTTTATCTAGACAACTACTTGTGCGATCCACATTGGTTTCAATTTTTATACTAATCATGAAGGTTCGTTCCATTGTAAGACATTTTTTCTTTGAGGAATTAATTTTGCAATATATAGGAAGTTTTATACAAATTCCTCTAATTCAAATAATTCTGCACAAGTCCAACTTAATCAAGTTCTCACACAAGATACTTATGCCACATAAAACATAAGTACCAGGAATGCAAAAAGAGAGTTCAAGAAGTCGTCTTTGAGTCTCAGGTAAGCGAGCGTGACTCCACCCACGCAAGCACATGATTTCTTAGCTAAAGAACGTTCTCGTTTCTTTGAACCCCGTGCGCTTTCACATTCACATACGTTATATTCCTCTGTTCTCAATTACGCTCGACAAATTACGAGCCACTACACCATGCTTACAGCTAGTTACCCTAATTTCCTTCCAACCTCTATGTTCGTCAATTTCCTCTCACTGAAATTACAAATCAAAATAATTAATCAAACCGTAAATTTTTCGATAGGAGAATTTAATAAACCTCACAATTTTTCAAGTTTAACCTTATTATCTTTTTCGTAAAAGAAAATTAATAAAAAAGTACACAAATATTGGACTTTATTTGTAATAAAAATGTGAACTTTAAAATCGAGTAATTTGTTGCGGAATTTACTTTAATCGGACAGAAGAATTTTATAGACATCCCTTTTTTGAAGTGTAACCTTACTGTCTTCTTCGTAAAAAAAATTTAACAAGAAGTACAGTAAGATGACGCACATATATTAGACATTATTTGTAATGAAAATATCAACATCAAATCGAGTAATTAATGAGTTGACTTTAATCTGACGAAGAGAATTTCAATTTTGGATAAAATTGTTTTCGAAGGGTGGAGAAATGGAAAAATATTGTTATTCAATTTGCAATAAGAAATAAAGGAGAAATAGATCGCAAAAAACAATCTGGCAGCAGTATGCACGCAGACATCCACATAAGAGTACGGGGTTCATTACCGAGGAACTTGGTTAACCAGTTTTTCGAAGTTTCAACAACTGCCAACTAACTATCCTCTCCTCGAACTCGCAGGGATGTAATCTTTCGGCCGTTCCTACTGTTCCTCCCAATAAAATTCGCCCGGCAGTTTTGAATTTACTCGACGACTTCCGCGCAAGTTGTATTAAAAGCCTCGAACCACAGGTGAAGCGCGCAGTCGTCCGCTAGGATGAACTTTATCCCGTACAAGGAATTCAAACTTTATTTCTGTAAGGCTTTCCATTCATTTGTGCAAAAAGTACAATTATTATAAATTCATAAATACAACTTATTTTTATTCAATTGTTCCACATTGAATTTTTATAGCATTTTTAATTTTATGAAATGGTCCTGGAAAGATAAAACTATTTATATGAGTATGAAAGAGATATTACTATAAATTTATAAAAATTAGCATAATTTTTATTGATTTATTTAGACATGAATTTTTGTGGAATTTTAAATGTTATCTGTAAAATGAAAGGGACGATTCTCGAGGTCATTTAAAGCGAAATTTGTTAACGGGACATTACACTTTCTCGGGTCGAAAATCGACTGTTCAGAAAGTATCATATTTCAATAATGTTCTCTGAAAATTTCAGAGGAAAATTCGAAATACTTTCGAAGTTATAGACGATTACAGCAGGCATAGCTGGTTGAACGTAATAGATTTTATATGTGAAAACGTGTTTTTCTAAAACAACGTTTTTGTAATCGGCGTGCATGATAACTTAAAAACCATTTAACCGATCGGTCTGAAATTTTGATATGTTCTTCTACACAACACAATAGACGAGAGTAAATAAGACTGGTTAATTTTTTCCTCAATTTTTAACGTTCTTTTTTACGAAGAAAATGCTATTTTTGAGACCACAAACTTTGGAGGTCCACCATTTTGTGAATTTTTGCTCGAAAAAGATAATGGTAGTCTATGCTGGGGCCATAGTCTGTTACGAGCCAGGGTCGCGAGCAGCACTAGTGGCCGGCGAAGGGTTGTTACCCTAGAAATATGGCATCAAATCAAGCATCAAGCATCCCTGACCCAAAGTCAGGGAGCCTCTTGGAATGGAGTCAAACGCAGACGAACCTGATGCGTAATCGGGGAGCTGCTAAGAAGGTGAAACTTTGTAAACGAACCCAATGCGAAATTGGGGAGTCACTAGGAATGACACGCAGACGAACCTGATGCGAAATCAGGGAGCTGCTAGGAAGGTGAAACTTCGTGAACGAACCCAATGCGAAATTGGGTAGCCGCTGGGAGGTTGGATAAGAGCACAGACGAACCTGATGCGAAATCAGGGAGCTGTTGGGATGCGGACGAACCCAATGTGAAATTGGGGAGCCGCTAGGATAGTATAGTTTTCGTGGACGAACCCAGTGCCAAATTGGGGAGACACTACATTGGATACATCTTTGTTTGGACAATTGGAATGTCGCGAACGAACCTGATGCGAAATTGGGGAGTGGCTAGGATAATTAGTAAGCCTCGTAACTAGTATAATTTAATCGATACAATCCGAGCGGTAAGATTGTATCGTGTGGGGACGTTCAATTAATTACGCGATTAGGATATTGGACAATAATTATGGGTTTAATGAATTTGCGTTAATTATCAAAGAACACAAATATATTCTGAGTTTAAGAATTCGTATTATAATTGTATAATTGTCGCGAATGGATTTAATTTAGAATGGAAAGGATTGAAAGAAGATATTACCTAAACTAATTGTAAGATGCACGGTGTTGACGCACTGGCAATGCGGGGGTCTCGGAGGAGCCTTATCACTGCCTAATAGATTTCGCGGAATCTATACGGTTAAACTTTGATTCGAACGGGAACTTTAGCCCGATCTCACTGGTAGCCGACTTCCGAGATGCAGCACGACGCGACACGATTCGTGATTACGACAGTACTAGACCACGAGAGTAGAAATGCAAGGGCTTATATAGGCCTGCAATGACGCGTGGTACTTGTCAGTACCCTTCAAGTGAACATTCGTATTTTGTCAACGACCAGTTGGTCGTGCGTATGTTTGGGCCCTTTTTTTTAAGAGTGAGGGGGAAAATGCCTTATGCACACCTCAGAAGGGGGTAGTGTGGGACTCGGGCCGCGTATGGTCGGCGTACCCATACCCACTAAAAACCTAACCTCACCCGGGACGGTCAATGGACCGCCCTCTACTCTCTGTCTCCCGCTCGAGCTAGGGGAGTCAGGGACCTACTCTTCGTATTACTCCTGACTCTCCTTTCTGGAGCCTTACTCCACTCATGTTCTTGCCAAATAGCGTATGTGTAGGCCCTAAACTGAACTAAACAGCTACATAGATTTATCTAGGGTAGCTCTGTTCGTTTATTTAGGACGGTTCTTGCCAGAGATGATATGGACACCTGTTCGTCATCCATAACAAGTCATACTTTTTCTAAGAATAATTCTTTTTTGGTTCAAACGTTCCAGTGAGACCTAATCGTACACGCCAGCAGATCGAAATTTTAAAAATGCCTTCCACGAGGCTGCAAAATCCCCTATAAAATATCATTTACAATATTGTATAAAATTTTTTCTTGTATTTGAAGACTTAAGATATATGTCAAAAAAGTGACGAACTCAAAAAATGTTTTTTCATTACTTTATCAGTCTCATAAAAATTATCTGACCGAGAAAGTGTAATGTCCCCTGAAGGAAGTAGACTCGTTTTTCCAGGATTGCAAGGGTGCTTGATTCGCGTTCTCATTTCTCGATAATACAAAATTGGTCATTGTTTTTGATCTCAAGAGATTGGTCTAGGGCGCTATCTCCCTCAAAAGTTATATTTTTCCGTATTTACCGTAGCTATTTTCATAGCTAATATGCTGACGACTAATGAAAATTACGCCTCATAAACGTAAAAAAAAGACTTTCGACTAGCGCTTTTTCGACTAGCGAGAAAGGAGAACGCGCATCCCGCACCCTTGCAATTCTGAAAACGAGTCTACCGCCAAGAGGAGCTATTAACGAAAAACACGGGCCAATCAGAACGTGGCCCCAGCGCGCGATGGCGGGATCAGTCCTGCTCGGCGGCAGGTTTCGTTGAGCGTAGCGTTGGTGTCGCGCCGCAGTGAGGCAGTGAACAAAAGTAGGTGGTCAAACAAAAAACAGAACACGATAGGGACCGCTGTAAGACTGGAATTTATGGCAAACACGTAGCAAAACATTGGCTGTCCTTCATTTATTAAGTTTCTTAAGGAAGGTATAGGACAATAGAGACTCATAAACGTCACGCAAACCTTTTTTTTCGTGTGAAAATGCGTTACGCATACCCCGGCATCCTGGGGAATAACCGCGGTTATGTGGGACTCTCCTCGGGTGACGGTCGACTCGCAGCGACTCGATCCCCTCCCGAGGACTACCGCACTAAAAACACACGCCCACCTACGCTATGCAGGAGGTGCATGGATCTCGCGAGAACTCAACAGGATACCTCCTAGCTTCACATGCATCCCGAGGGGAGGGGTTAGCTCCCCCATACCTACTCTGACCGGACTCCGGGCGGAGGGACCCGCCCGGTGTCCCCATCCCTGGAGCCTTCGGATTGGGCTTCCCGAGCCCCAGCTTGGTCCACCCATAGCTCTCGGAGCCCTCCTGCCCAGCTCGACTTTACGCAATATTTTTTTTGAAGAGTTTAGGGAGGGCATTATGGATATCAAACGACGGGGTGGTCAGACAAAAAACAAGACATGAGAGGAACCACTGTAAGACTAGAATTTATGGCAATCACACATGTTTTGAAAAAAAGTCGGCTGCTCTTTACTTTACCAGACTCAAATTTGTGCCTTCCTTCTATAAATTATTATGAATTTGGTATATAATCCAGTAGATTTGTACCCGGAGCGGTTGCAGATCGAAGTTTCGATCCTGTAGGATCAATGGTTCAGGAGTTATGGTTGCTTAAAGTTGGGCATTTTTCAGTGTTTTTATCAGGTGAGGGCGACGCCATATTGGTTTGTAGTGACGATCGCGCGCCGCTGACCGAGCAGAACCGCTAGATGGCAGCACGGGCACATAGTATGTAGGGAGTATGGCGCTAGTGGCGCCATTCCCCTTGGTCGCGCCTAGGGAGATCACCGATAGAGAGTTGGTACTCCAATTCCCAACCGTCTCTCGTAGCGACCATTACACTAGGCATCCCTAGCAATTCAAAATAGTCAGTTCTTAGGTTCAGACGTATTGCACACATACATCCAGTTGTACTGCGTTTCGAGGCATCTTTCGTAATACAGGGTGTCCTAAAAATCGTGAACTTTCCGAAAGGGTTCTTGAGACCATTTCAAGCGACATTTTCCTTTGCAAAAATGTTATCCGCGGCCTTGTTTGGGAGTTATTAACGAAAAACACGGACCAATCAGAGCGCGACCTAGACGCGAGTTGCCACAGTCGGCCCGGCGCGCCAACTGTCTATTGGCCGACTGTGGCAACTCGCGTCTAGGTCGCGCTTTGATTGGTCCGGGTTTTTCTTTAATAACTCCTAAACAAAGCCGCGGATAACATTTTTGCACAGGAAAATGTCGCTCGAAATGGTCTCAAGAACCACCCCCTTTCGGCAAGTTCACGAATTTTGGGACACCCTGTATATACTCCGTCGTACGGTTACGACGGACGTCACTACCGTGTGAATAAAGTTACTACTAAATGGTTCTCGTTGAAATACAAATTCTGCAGTGAATTTAATCTGAAGTCCCAACCGCGTGGTTCCCGCTATACAGAGAATAGGCTACGTTCTTCGGTACCTTCCCCGAAGCTTCCGATTATCTTCTCGGGGTACATCAACCACAAACCTACAACTGTTTATCCCGACGTTCCTACAAGTAATATCACTAACACAGAGAAAATATCTCAGATAGTGTTTGAGAAGAAATATTGTGGAAAATATTTACAAAAATCGAACCCAGACCAGCTAAAACAACAATCAAACAACAATCGCAGTACCCGATCTATATTATCAGTATTAACGCGTGCCCGTGCTGCCATCTAGCTGTTCTGCTCGGTAAGCGGCGCGCGATCGTCACTACAAACCAATATGGCAGCACCCTCACCTGTCAAAAACACTGGAAAATGTTCAACTTTAAGCAAGCATAACACCTGAACCATTGATCCTACAGGATCGAAACTTCGATTTGCAGCCGCCCCGGGTACAAATCTACTGGATTACATACCAAATTCATAATAATTTATAGAAGGAAGGCACAAATTTGAGTCTGGTAAAGTAAAGAGCAGCCGACTTTTTTTTCAAAACATGTGTGATTGCCATAAATTCTAGTCTTACAGTGGTTCCTCTCATTCCTTGTTTTTTTGTCTGACCACCCCGTCGTTTGATATCTATAATGCCCTCCCTAAACTCTTCAAAAAAATATTGCGTAAAGTCAGTGTCGTTCGAACCGCGGTAGAGAGAACATCTCTAAAGACGTGTCGATTAGAAGTTCACGGTTGTGATCTGCGATGCTGTGTATGTAATTCGTCGTCGACCTGACTGTCGTCCCTCAACTTTCGATGCTGCAGTATACCTAAAGTCAGCTGTGCAGTTAATCTCCGAATGGACCAGTGACACACATTTCTACGCAGGAACTGCATTTACGTCTGAATAAGTGAGTTCTAATTAAATCTATTTCTGCTCATTCCTTTGTTCTTTGCTCCACCGCGGCACGACACCATCGCTACGCTCGGTGAAACCTGCCGAAGGATGGGAGAGAGTTATTATAAACTCATAAATACCAGTACTATCATATTCGGACGCTCTAAAAAAAAGCGATAACTTTTTTAAATATTGTACTATACGATTTTAACTTTTTCGAGAAGTTAGAGCAGTTTACTACTTACATGTTGTGAAAAGAAATTTTTTTTTTAACTTCCCGATTTTATAGGGAAGTTATTGTAATTACCCCGAAAATCGAAAATCGATTTTTTAGCAAATCTTCACGTTTCATGGTCATTGGAGTCATTTTAGACTATTTTTATCAAAATGTTCGCGCGCGCGCGCGCGCGCGCGCGCGTGTGTGTGTGTGTGTGTGTGTGTGTGTGTGTGTGTGCGTGCGTGCGTGCGTGCGTGCGTGCGTGCGTGCGTGCGTGCGTGTGCGTGTGCGTATGGCCGTTTCTATGTAATCAAATTTTTCGTTAACGTTTTCAGAAAAAGTAACAACGCGATCAGGATGATGAATGATGCAATCGATGTGCCCCGTCGTAACTTAGAGCTGATTAGATTTTGGTCCATATTGGTCAAGTAGTTTTTTAGATTTTTAGCTTTTTTCGAAAAGAGTTGATTCTACAATGCAATTTATAAGGGAGGACGAAAATTTTCCACCAAAGAACCAAACGCAATTACATAAAAAATTTTTTTCTTAATTTTTTTTTTAGATTTAAAAAAAATTTTTTTTTTAGATTTAAAAGAAATTTTTTTTTAACTGATGCTAATGTTACCGCTTGGAATAATCGAAAGTTATTCCAATGCAACAGTGAATTTATCATCTCTACTCCCAAGAATATGTTTGGGAGAATATCGATGAAATTACAAAAAAAAAACGATGTTAGCGATGTTGGCGAAGGAGTAACGAATCGGGAAGTTCTTTGTGTGACTCTTGGAGAGTCACACACCAAATAAGAAACATTAATATCAGTAGCCATGCGTATCACTAACCCTCTCGCAAGAGCAGTCCTACCCGCGAGCTCGCGAAGCGAGCGAGCAATAACAACCCTACTCGCGAGCGAGCGAAGCGAGCGAGCAACAATAGCCCTCTAGTTAAAAATTGCAATTGGTCGGAATTGTATAGAAAATACTAAAAGTTGCATTTTACAACTTTTTTATGTGGACCTATATTGAAAATTTAAAAAATGTTAATTAAACATATTCTGAAACTTTCGACAAAATCGGTCGACGTTGCAATGAGCTACAAACGTTTAAAGATGGTAAAAATTGCAGATTTTTACATGTATCAGCTTTTCCGTACAAGCGCCGACTTCCCGTTCGCTCCCGTCACTAGCCACCGCAAGGGGAATCGGTCGCTGCGTCGTTACTGATCAAACCGACCGTTCGCCGGCATACTTTATTTTTTTTGACACTGTTCCACCAAACGGACACTTCTGAGATTTTTTTACAAAATAGGTTAGAATCATAGCAATATTTTAGAATTTTTGGTAGGTGTCAACCCAGGGGAAGATAGTTAAAAAAACTCCCAAAAAATTAATTAATTATTTTCAACTATGAATAATTAGCAAAAAATTCTGAAAAAATCTGAAATATAGAGTGTATCTATATCTTGTATTTGCCGTTTATCCCATGTCGATATCTCTTCTCGTTTTAGAGAAAATTGCATTTAAGTGCGGGGGAATTTACCTCAATATCGTCCCTATCGGTGGGGGTAGACATTTGAAATTTTACACAATGTTTTTTTAGACATAAAACGATGTTTTAAGACAGGAATCAGGGAAATTGGAGCGGGGCCGCTGGCCCATGCTTATCCGGCTATACCCTTTCTATTCGCATCCTGTAGTAAACTAATTGCTCTAGCTTCTCAAAAGGTTCAAATCGTCTAGTACAGGGTGTATAAAAAGTAATGGTCAATCGTCCTAGGGGTAAATCTACACCTCTGGATCGGTGGACATTTGTAAGTGAAACTTGCCGCAAAATTGTTTATAACAAATAAAATTGTTGTTAAAGTTTTTTTTTACATCAATGATTCTACTCATCGAGAAGAGACAATGTTTGAAAGGAGCCATATGTCGCGAACAAATAGTTATTGATATATTAGCTGTTAAAGTTTTTGCAAAATTTGATTGTGTGGAATTATACGTATAGACAAAAGTCTACTACTACAGTCCACACGTCCGTGTCGAAGTCATCGTCTCCCGGCTCATTCAAATCGTCAATGTGGAATTGAGAATTTGAAGTTAATAATTCTAATCCTACATTATTAAATACTAACTTAAGTATACTTACAAATTTTTCGGGGTCTCCTATTCCTTCGGCGGATCCAGAGCACACTACCATTTACGCCGATTTGTCTTAGTAGTTGTGCCTGTCTTCCTGGTTCAATGTGGGCACCACCAGTATCCAAACACACTTGTAACCGTTCTTTTAAGTTCCGCTGCGCTTTTTCACAAATGTTCACTTCAGATCTTACCACTTCGAGCGCGTTTTCAATTTTGTGTTTTAAATCGTCTGCATTGTTTATGTGCGCACCCGACCTATAAACAATACTCTTGACTGCTCCCCAAAGGAAGAAGTCAAGAGGATTTAAATCTGGCGAACGGGGGGGGGGAGGCAAATATGAGGCGCAGGTCTACGTCCGATCCAACGCGTGCGAAACATTTCGTTAAGGAAATTTAAGGTGCACCATCATGCATAAAATAGATGGAACGACGCCTACCACGTGGCACGACTTCACGTAATTTTTTTATTAAAATTGTTTTTAAAAAATCTAAATATATTAGACTTGTCAATTCTGACGGTAGGTAAACAGGTCCGATGATATTATTGCCAATGATATCCGCCCATACATTTATTGCAAAACGTCCTTGATAATCCCAAATACGAGTGTTTTGTGAATTTTGAATACCGGCATTTGAAAAACTACATTCATCCGTGAAAAATTTGTTTTTAATCAAATCGTGGTTTCTTTCTATTTTATGCAGCATCCACCGGCAAAAATTACGACTAGTTACAAAATCTCTTGGCAGAAGTGCTCGCACGCGTTGAAACTTGTAAGGTCGTAAAGCTTCTTCGCGAATGATTCGACGAACTGTCATATGTGAAATTTTAATTCGTCGAGGAATACCACGAAGGCCCATTAAGGGAAAGGCACGTGCAAGAGCAATAGCCCGTTCCTCTTTTCGCCAGTGCACACGAGGGCGACCTGGCGTCGAAGTAGCAGGTAAAGAAAAATTATTATTCATTATAGCATCGCTAATGCGATTGTCTAATCTTTGAAATTCGCTACGGTCCGGAATATCTCATGCACATACCCCCTCCTCCCCGTATTAGCTAATAATTCGCGATATACTTCACGAGCTTCTGAATAATTTCTATTTGCTTCGTCAATAGCTCGAAGCATCAAACCCACATTACGCGGATTGTAATTTAAAGGCCGTCGAGGCATGACGAAGCTCGTGAAATAATCGATAAGAAAATGAAATAAATAATTAATAAATGGCAAACACAAAACACCACACTTTCACACAATTAATAAACACACTTTTCGAATTCGCAACGATAGTAAACGAGAAGATATTACTCCGACGTGGAAAGAGTTCAGTGCTCTTCGCGATTTCCGCGCGAAACTGTGCTCTCCCAGCAAACAATGCATTCGCTCAAGCCAGATCGTTTGAAACAAATGAAATCGTTGCCAAGGGGATATTGATGTTTCGAGAATCATCTGGAAATATTGATTTTTCGAAAATCATATGGAAACATTGATTCTTGTGAGTTCAGACATTCGATTCTTTCAAGTTTACATTCTTAAATAGATGATATAAAAGACAGGATTTAAAACGCATTTGAAGTGGTTAGAAATAAAATGGACATATGTGAGAAACTGTATCGGAAATTATGCACATATTGAGCCCGGAAGACAAGCGCAATTATTCGCGCGTATTCGCGTGAGTAAATGGTAATGTGCTGTGGATCCGCCGAAGAAATAGGAGACCCTGAAAAATTTGTAAGTATACTTTACGTCAGTATTTAATAATGTAGGATTAGAATTATTAACTTCATATTCTCAATTTCACATTGACGATTTGAATGGGCCGGGAGACGGTCTTGGTACGGGCCTAGCGACGAATGTCCCTTTAAATTTCGTTTGTCTCGAGGCACGCACACGATCATGTTCTTATTCATCGACACGGACGTGTGGACTGTAGTAGTAGGCTCTTGTCTATACGTATAATTCCACACAATCAAGTTTTGCAAAAACTTTAACAGCTAATATATCAATAACTATTTGTTCGCGACATATGGCTCCTTTCAAACATTGTCTCTTCTCGATGAGTAGAATCATTGATGTAAAAAAAAACTTTAACAACAATTTTATTTGTTATAAACAATTTTGCGGCAAGTTTCACTTACAAATGTCCACCGATCCAGAGGTGTAGATTCACCCCTAGGACGGATGACCATTACTTTTTATACACCCTGTACAATATTCAAAAAGTAATCGTCTTTTTTAGAACGTCCGAATATGAATTCGAGTCACTGTAATTATTCAAGAATGAATTCTTGTGGAATTTCAAATTTTTTAACTCTGGAATCGCTAAGACAGATTATACAAGTAGAGGTTAGGGGAGAAAGTGGAGGGTGGTACCATAGGGTTAAATGAGGTTAATGTTTATTTCTTGTAGAAATAGTTCTAACTTTCTGAAAACTATGAATTTTAAGGAAACGTTTGAAGTTTGTACAAGAGTGTTACAAGGGAGGAAGTCGAACGATGCGTTTAAGAGTTTGCAATAAACTTTTTGTTCACTGGTATACTAAAATTGGTTAAAAATTCTTACATAATAATGATTAATTAATTATTAGATGATTATTAACCATGATATATTATATTTATTTTAATATTATATCAACTACAAAATTTAATAAATACAGCCTTTAGAATAATTGTGAACTTCAAATGTCTGCTTTTTATAAACAAATTCGAAATATACAAAGTGAAATATTATATCATATGTCAATTCGAGCAAGATATGTATGTCACAAGCTCGAATCTTGTCATATACCCAAAATAGAATATATGTAATTATAAATATTGTAGTATACCTATAATGTGTAAAAATAATAAAATTAAACCACTATTGTATTGTATAATATGTAAAAATAATACAATACTGTTTTAATCATAAATACCCAATATTGTATTGAGAATTGTTTCATTCCAGATTAACTCCCACTTTTAATTGCCTATTAAATCAGTTAATTGACACCTGAAAATCCTCAAAAAATCAAAATGTACGGTTTGAATAATATAGTATGTAACCACTGACTACCAAGACATTAATTAAGAGTAGGAATTTCTTAAAAAATCAAACAAAAAATCTCCCGTAGCTAAAAAAAATAAAAATTGAAAGATAATTTAATAAATTTAAAAAAAACCGAGATTACGAATTAACATATTCGTAATTTTATATTTCCTCTTCAGACAGTGATTATCGACGTACCGATTGATGGATCGCGGAATATAATATCTGCAGGGTTTCATGCCGATTAATTTGTACGACACCTCCAGGGAAATTCGTCAGCCTTTCATTTCGCGGGAAATTCAGCACGTGGAATTTCCTCCGGAAAAATCCCGGCTTTCTTTCGGTTATTTTACGTTGGTCGGGCGTCAAGCTCGCCGCACCGACGCAGTCTGAATTACGCTTTCTTTTTCTCCGTCGAAAACAAACGGCTGAGGCCTCCGCTCCGCTCGCTGCGCGCCGAACAGACTTCGTTTCATTCGGGCTGTTGATTACTTTTCATTGTTGCGCATCATCGGTACAGATTTTCGGCCGATTCTTAGCCAAGACCAATCCGGGCCCTTCCGAGACGCCGTTCCTTGACACACCGTTACGGCACGTTGTCAAAAATACGCCGGTGTGAATTCAAAAAACAGTATTCCATCTCGAATTCATTCGTGAAAGAATCATCGCGGACAAAATTCCACGGTAATGCCTGCAAAATATACATTCTGTCAAGAAAGTACCGGGAATTGGTCAATGAAACACAAAATATATATTATTCATCCAAATTTATTGTGCCACCTTCAAAGTAGGCCCCTTTCGAAATAATCCACTTATGCCGACGAATAACCCAATCATCAAAACATTTTTTAAATGGATTTTTTGGAATCAACTTCAGTACTCGCTGCGAATTATCATTTATGTTATCTATCGACTGAAAACGGGGGCCTCGAAGTGGTAACTTGAGTTTTGGAAAAAAAAAAGTCGGCCGGAACCATATCAGGGGAATACGGTGGCTGCTCGATATAAGATTTGCTGAGTTTTTGGTCAGAAATTCGTTCACAATGATAGCCTTGTGAGGTAGTGCGTTATCGACCAGAGCGAGGCAAATCTTCCACCACATCTCGACCGCTTTTAAATGCACCGTACCACTCATACGCACGTGTTTTTGATAAAGTCGATTCACCGTAAGCCTTATGTAACATTTTCAGCGCTTCGGCACACGAAATTCCATTTGCAGTGGAAAATTTAAGATAGATTCTTTGTTCGATGTTTTTATCGATTGTAAAAATCGCAAAACAGACTTGAGATGAACTGACAAAATAGTGCACTGTAAACGAACTAAATGACAAGTGACGCTCAAACTCCGCGTGAGTATAGAGGACAGTTGTGCCAACCTAGCAACAAAAAGAATTTCAACAATTCCTTTAAGCGGGCGCACAGTGGGCCAGATCGGCGCGCTAGCTGTTCACGCGTATTTCACCATTATTTCAAAACATAAAGACCACATTAAATATATCGTCGGATTCGTCTTGGCATCAGCTATAATATTATTGAATAAAAAATATATAGTTATAAATAAATAATGAAGGTAAACACCATTTTTTATTAAAAAAAAGAAATTATTGAAATTTTTTGTATTGAGATTTGTAGAAGACTGAGTACTGATTACTTTCTGTAGGAAACATTTTTTTGTTACATCACCGGAAATGTCTGTAAACTCGTGTGAATAATGAATAATATTTGAAAACTGGCTATTCAGGCATTCAAACAAGAGTAATTCATAATTATTGAATGAATGAAGTTTATTATATTTAATGAAATAACAAAAATGTGTTATTACTGTCTTATTTAAAAAATTACAAAAATTCAAACAAGATTAAGTATTATATTTTACAAAGTTACTGACTATATTCGATTGATCATACGGATTTTCTGCTTATAACTCTGTTTATCTATGAATAAACAAAAATCTATACTATAATTCCTCTTAACAAAGGTAAAATACAGGTCTTTAATGTGGAAAAACTGCTCTGATGCTATACTACGATGCTGTTACTATAATCTCTCAAATACAAATGATTCAACTGTGAGCTAGTAATAAGTTCGAATGTTTATCAATGGTCGTATAATCTAAAAACTTCATAAGGTAGGTCTGGGTTAGGTCTTTACACTCTTAAGAGCTGCTGAGTGGTCGTCAATGCGTCTCGCGCAACGCGATTCGCCACGGAATTGCGTGACACGCGACGCTTTAAACCAGCATAATTTCCCAGTTTGGATCGATTTGGATGTGAAATTTGCAGGATCTTTTAGAGGAGACGTTGCTGAAAATGTTTCACTTTGTTAGAGCACGACACTATATAACACTTTTAACTTATCCCTTGTCAAAGGTGAAAAACTTTGACGGTATTTCTTGGTTGACTAAGTATTTTTTTTATAACGAATTATGAACATTAATGTTTAGTTCCTGGTGCGTTTTCAACATAGATATACATTCTTCATGCAAAAACAAATTGGGCACTTAATCTTTAGTAGGTTTTCCAGGACATCGTTATGAAGAAAAGAAATTTTTTCGGTGATAAATCGTATCTGAAAAAGTTTGATCTTTAAACGCTTATTGTAACGAGAGTTTT
The DNA here is from genome assembly GCA_933228785.1 of Lasioglossum pauxillum. Lineage (NCBI taxonomy): Eukaryota > Metazoa > Arthropoda > Insecta > Hymenoptera > Halictidae > Lasioglossum > Lasioglossum pauxillum. Next base: position 23,625,595 of record OW121699.1, read on the forward strand.
TAATAACTTTAATTAATATTATTGTTTTTAAATGTAATGGACATTTAAGAAACATTGTACATTCGTTAAAAATCGATATGAGGACTTGGATTTTTTAGCTCATGAACAGCTAGCGCGTCGATCTGGCCCACTGTGGGGCGTTGTAAATGACCGATTTCCGGTACTTTCTTGACAGAATGTATGTGAAAACGTCGTGATTATATACAGTGTGTCCCAAAACTCCTTCGCTTCCCGGAAATGGGAGGTTCCTGAGGTCATTTGAAGCGACATTTTCCTTTGCAAAAATTGCCGCCGCGGCTTTGTTTGAAAAACACAGACCAATCAGAGCGCGATCTAGACGCGAGTTGGCACAGTCGGCCAATATACAGTTGGCGCGCCGCACAGTGCGCCGAGCCATTGACAAAAATCGAAAAAGTCACTGCTTCATATCGATCTAAAACTATGTTCATACTATGTCAAAATGTCCAAATAGATCATTTTTGAAAAAAAATTCAGTAGAAAATTAGTTACAAGCGAATCTGTAAGCGAATTTTAGGAAGATCAAATAGTACATCAGTTCATAGCGTAACTTGTTTCGGTTGTGTTATGAACAAAAGACGTTTGCAAGAAATAATCTTTTTAGAAAATGATGGCTAAGAATTGGCTAGTTGTAATTCATCTTCAAAAATTTAAAAAATTTAAAAATTTTTAATAATAATTAACCTGAAATGAAGCTATTCAGCTTTACAATTGGTTTCCCTAATCTTTAGAAAAGGATAAAAAAAGTGACTCCACGTAACTCTGGGATTTTGATTGCGTCGTATTAGTAAGATAGTATTAGATTTGCTACTTCTTGCAACCAACAGAGTTATTTAACAAAATATGTAGCAAGAACTGGTCAGCAAGCGAGTACGCGGATATCCACTTGTAGAAATATGAGATTTGACTGTGGTTATTGAACAAATAAAAGAATTTTGATATTACATTAATTACACATACGATTGAATAAATAAAATTTAATGTCCTAATAATCATTGATAATCATTGACAAGAAGGTAACACCCTCTGTTACACCGACCCTGGTTATTGAGGGTCCGAGAACTAACTAGAGGGCTATTGTTGCTCGCTCGCTTCGCTCGCTCGCGAGTAGGGTTGTTTTTGCTCGCTCGCTTCGCGAGCTCGCAGGTAGAATTACTCTTGCGAGAGGGTTAGTGATACGCATGGCTAGTAGGGCCTACTGCTATTAATGTTTTTTATTTGGTGTGTGACCAAGAGTCAAGAGTCACACAAAGAACTTCCCGATTCGTTACTCCTTCGCCAACATCGCTAACATCGTTTTTTTTTTGTACTTTCATCGATATTCTCCCAAAATGTATTCTTGGGAATAGAGATGATAAATTCACTCTTGCATTGGAATAACTTTCGATTATTCCAAGCGGTAACATTAGCATCAGTTAAAAAAAAATTTTTTTTAAATCTAAAAAAAAATTTTTTTTAAATAAAAAAAAATTAAGAAAAAAATTTTTTATGTAATTGCGTTTGGTTCTTTGGTGGAAAATTTTCGTCCTCCCTTATAAATTGCATTGTAGAATCAACTCTTTTAGAAAAAAGCTAAAAATCTAAAAAACTACTTGACCAATATGGACCAAAATCTAATCAGCTCTAAGTTACGACGGGGCACATCGATTGCATCATTCATCATCCTGATCGCGTTGTTACTTTTTCTGAAAACGTTAACGAAAAATTTGATTACGTAGAAACGGCCATACGCACACACACACACACACACACACACACACACACACATACGAACATTTTGATAAAAATAGTCTAAAATGACTCCAATGACCATGAAACGTGAAGATCTGCTAAAAAATCGATTTTCGATTTTCGGGGTAATTACAATAACTTCCCTATAAAATCGGGTAGTTAAAAAATTGGGAGAGAGGGAATGCTCAGGAATCGGGTGTAGAACAGGTGTAGAATCACCGAGCTGAGTCTTGTTACGTTATATGTGACGGTTTCACCACTTGTCTTTATTTTGTTTTACAACGTGCGCGTGGTACTGGTCGCGTCACGAATCACTCTCGCAGGGGAGAGGTACTTGATTACACCCGCGGTTATCTCGCAGGGGAGACGAAGATTACTCTCGCAGGGGAGAGGTTCTTTATACAACTCGCGGTTATCTCGCAGGGGAGACTATTCCGGTCGATTTTACAAAATTCGGAAAAGCGCTAGACAATAGAATTCGCATGTGCTCACAGAGGAAGTTACAAGGAACAACACTCGTTACGGCTGGGGGTCCTATTTACAGTAATCGGTGGGTACCCCCACCATACATACCTACATGGGAGCTCGCTTCTAGGTATCTACTCGCCGCGTTACTGTCGGGACGACGAGGGGGGTTCGCGCGGCGCCGAATATTGAAAATACCGTGGATCGTGTCTAACACCCTCCGATCTCGCTGATTTTTTAATGTTGTCCAGGTCATCACTTCGAATAATGTTGTAAATGTTTTACTCGGCGGTAGTTGTTTATAAAAAAAGTAATTAAGAAAAAGTTAATCCACTTTTTACAGTTACTCGCAAAAATATTCGGGCGCTCTAAAGAAGATGTTACTTTTTTAATATTATACTATACGACGTGAACTTTTTTGGGAAACTAGAGCAATCAGTTTACTATAGGATGAGAAAATTTTTTTTCAAAAATACTAACTGGTCGGAATTGTATAAAAAATACTAAAAGTTGAATTTTTTAACTTTTTTATGTGGGCCTATATTGATAAATTTAACAAATACGTTTTGCAGATCTGTGTCAATTGAACATATTCTGAAAATTTCGTCAAAATCGGTTGATGCAAGAAAAAACTACAGGCAATGAAAGATGTAATGATTCTTAGATGTAGGCCGAAAATCGTGAAAATCTGCAATTTTTACCATCTTTAAACGTTTGTAGCTCATTGCAACGTCGACCGATTATGACGAAATTTTCAGAATATGTTCAATTGACGCAGATATACAGAACGTATTTGTTAAATTTTCAACATAGGCCCACATAAAGAAGTTGTAAATGCAACTTTTAGTATTTCTTCTACAATTTCGATCAGTTGCTATGTATGAAAAAAATTTAATTTAAAACAAAGTTTCAGTTTCGGAAGAACTGAACTGCGAATTCATCTACTGAAAACCACCAATAAAACAAAATTTTGTTTATAAATATCGTTTTTCAATGTTTAAATAAATTACTATATTTATAATAATATCATATTGAGGTTGCTTTCAATATGAATAAAAAAACCCACTTCGTTTCATGTCTCTATCATAAACAGAACAAAAGTTATTGAATTTTGTCCAAGAAACAGGCATTTCGACGGCCTTTTTAGCTGGACAACATTCTAAATCGCCTATTTTTCTATATTTATCAATTGATATGTTTACAGTCGTATAAAATATGAATAATTATTAACTTTTCACGACATTTAGTTGGTTTTTGTTAATTAAACAATCTATTTTAAGTGATTTATAATTAAATGTAATGTACAACGAAGTTAGTAATGGATCTATGTAACACAGAATGATTTAACAAGCAGTAGATATTATCAAAGAGAAGACGTCATTTTTAATTATGGACAAAAAGAATGCTAATATAATTTACTAATTTACTTTTTGGAGATTCAGACATACGGGAAAGAATTATTCTTTGGTTTAGTATAAGGTTTCAATCTATAAATAATCTGCTGCATATTATTGTTTATTATTTTAATATAATAAAAAATTAAAAATGTAATAACAAAAATATAAATAAAACAAAAGAAATAACAGAGATCACATGTCAGAGATCACAATAACAGAGTCAAATGAGTCAAAAAAGTATTAAATAGGAGCGTTCGGTTGCTAGAAACTAATAACTTATAAACTAATAACGAAAACTAATAACTTATAAACAAATGTAAATGAAATATATCTAAACGTATTTGTGTTACGACAAATCTTTGGGTTTACAGCAAAATAAAAATAAAAATCAAAATACATAACAGGCAGTAAATATTTTTCACTGTTATAACAGGAGATTGTCTTACGTTGTTTATACCAATTTATTTAGATTAATCTAAAAATTTGTATTTCCTGTTCAAACTTTTCATAATTTTTATAAAGCATGAAATGTTTTGATTCAATGTACCTGATTATATCCAAGGAAGATTTTGGTATAACGTTATCACGTTTATACGTGATCACTTTATAGTGATAACGTAACAAATAAAACAATAACAACAAACACAGTAATAATAACAATAACAATAAAAAACAACAACAACAATAAAAATAACGAAACTGAAAGATATATGAAAAACGCAAGGGAGATGTAGACTGCACGCTGATCGCTCTGAGACTGAAGAAACGAATTTTCATAGGAAGAAAGTTCGGAGGAAAACCTGACGATAGTATTGTATATTCCTTAAATATACAATGAACGAAACCAATCCATAGGTTTCAACGAATAGACTAAACGCGCGCCCAGCCCGGGCTGTGATTGTCACGAGCGTGAACGTAAAACGACGTAACTTCATTGTAAAAATTAGTATGCTATAGCAACGTATAGCAATTTTATTTTGGTACTACAATAAAGTAGAGAATCTCTACTTTATAATAATGTAAAAATCATCGCGTGGCGCGACGTGGCGCATATACTAATTCATTAACGAAGAGGAGTAACATGGGCGTTTCTGTGGAAAAATAAGTACCGTCTTTGACACTTAATTTACAAAAACAGAGGAATGTTATCGATAATTTGGAATTACTAAAGTGTAAATACATGTTTTGAGATGCTATATCCATCATACATAGGAAATTTAAATACTCCTTCGTGCATTTTAACATATTTCTAGCGCGTATGACAATGTGCCCATTCACTTGTAGGTTAGGCGTCCGCCTTTTAGGTGAAGTTTACACGCTCTGTAAACATACAACAAAAGAATTTTAAGTTTTAATATTCAAGGGTCTTAATACATGGTTATTTTAGATAATATTGGCACAGTTAGTTTTTGTTTATTTGAAAGTTAATTTTGTCCAGCTAAAAAGGCCATTCGGCACACTGTGCGCCGAGCCGACTAGCGACTGTGCCAACTCGCGTCTAGATCGCGCTCTGATTGGTTCGTGTTTTTCGTTAATAACTCCTAAACAAAGCCGCGGATGACATTTTTGCAAAGGAAAATGCCGCTTCAAATGGTCTCAGGAACCACCCCCTTTCGGGAAGTTCACGAATTTTGGGACACCCTGTATAGACTGTATAGTATTTGCTAAGGTAGACAAGTTTAATAGACATAGACTTATATAGAATTAAGTGTGGGGGAAAATCTATAAAATAAATGGGAAGCCGTTGAGGGCATTTCGGCAAAGGTGCGGGACAGGAAGCGTCTCATAGTCGAAAGAACTTTCGATAACTCGCGAACCCACTCTCGGGAATCGAAGCTCGAACTTGTGTAAGGAATGAATTTTCCCGTGGCCTCGCAAGGAATGAATTTCGATCGTTCCGCGCTTTTCAAAAGAGCCACGAAATTGACCGAATTGTTCCAGGCAACAGGGAATCTCAATCTTGACCTTCTTTCTGCTCGCGAAGTTAGATTTCCGCTCGTCCTGCTCCGTCGGCCTTTTCGCGGCGGAAGTGATTTCCGTTTTCGCCATGGGATTACACGTAACTGTTCCGATATGGATTCGACACCCTTTCGATTCCAGTTGACACTTCGATCATTTCCGAAAATCGATTTATGTAGGTTTTGTAGACAATAAAAAACATCGATGACCTTGAAATGATCTTAAAGAAAAAACTCCTCCCACCACCATAATTTTGTGACTATGCACAATTTAAATTAGAATATTAACCCCCGTAAACATTTAATAAAAAATAAATGGAGTCGATGTCTTCATTAGATTCTGAAGAAGCAGCTTGTAACACTTTAGTTGGTAAACCCTGTATATAAGCAGACAACGGATCTTTGTGGAAAATAAACATTTTAAATGGCTGAAAATAATACAGGGAGGTCCGTTTAAGTACGAACACCTAAATATCTCTTCAGGTTATTGTGATGCAAAAATATTTGTTACGTAATGTGCATGGTGTCAATGGACCAAATATCTGGCACGAATATTTTTTTCCGAGGGTCATTTTTTTCGGAGTTGTCGAGGTCATCAATGCTTTTTGCATCGTGTAACTGATGGAAAAATACATTCGGATATGTATAATAACATGACCTTATGACCTTGATCCTCGAAAATTAAAGTTTTACCTAGAACTGATGTCTATTGAGATCGTAGGCTTTGACCAAGATTTTACATCAAGAGCGTGAATGTAAATAAACATGTTTACCGTCGCAATACTGATGATACCTAACGATTTGAAATTCCGATCAGTTTCAATTCAACATAGTTAATATAATTATTTCTGGCATTGCCAACGGGAATCCGCGTGTATCTCAATCGGACTTTCGTCAGAGTGAAATACACGTAGGCAATTCGTAACATCACCAAGAAAATTGCTTCTCTTCTTCGAGTAGCCTTGATTACACCACTTAATATTTCTTATTTTTTTTTGTTTACGATGAAATGCACTCTTTTGTGTTAAAAGTTATTATTCACAATATGTTAAAAATTCATATTCAATGAAATAAAAAAATTGGCCAAATTTTTTAGATTTAACAAGGGAATATCTAGAGAACCATGAAAATTCTTGTTTTATAACAAATTAGATCATTTTCAGCATTCTTTCCCGTATATAATTATGCAAGAATATTGTCCTACCTCGTCCTACTTTGCAACTTTTCATTGTTCAAAGCAGTCAATGTTACTTCGCGACGAGTTTCGCTTGCGTAAAACAGGCTCGTATGACTGATCAAATGTCTTCCAAATACGAACGTTTTGCAATAACATTATAAGAGATAAATGGAGTAAAGATATATATATATATATATATATATATATATATATATATATATAAATTAACTTCGATAGTCACTTTTATTTTTAAAAAATATAACGAAACGAATGATGAGAGTTTCTTAGCGTTCTCGCTGCTTTTATTTCTATCTTTGGAACCTTGCGCAGCGTTCGAAAACTATTTGAGATTATTGGTAACATCTGACCCGTACATGTCACAATTAAAGTCAGCGACAATATTAAGTGGACACCCTTAAAAATCGCATAACTTTTTAAAAATTGATCCAAAAGACTTGAATCTTTTTAAGATGTTAGACCGGCTAGTTCGCTAGAGAATAAGTGAATCATACAAAATTAAAAATTAATACAAAATTTAAAAAATGATGTTTTGTCAACTTTTTTATCGGAGCCTGTAACGAGAATTTAAAAAATGCGTTTTATAGATTTCGGTAACTTATATACATATTGAAAATTTCATCGAAAAAACCGTTTAAAAATGATCACGTAAGGGCGAAATGCCATGGCAAGGCTGAAAATCTGCGACTTCCACTCTTAAGCTCTCATCTTTAAACATATGCAGCACATTGCAATGTTGACCATATAAGTTATCGAAATCTATAAAACGCATTTTATAAATTATCGTTACAGGCCCAGATAAAAAAGTTGACAAAACATTTTTAAAATTTTGTATGATTCCTACCAATTGCAATCTTAATAAATTTTTGTTTACTTATTCTCTAGGGAACTAGTCGGTCTTAACATCTTTAAAAAATTCGAGTCGTAAATTCGAGTAGTAAAAATTATTGTTTAACAAATGCAACAAATATTTAATTATCTCTAGGTAAGAGTTACTGTTTTTTAAATATTTTTCGTGAAAATTTCATTGCAATATCTCTGATAGTTCAAAAGTTATAACAAAATGACACCAACTTCTTCGATCCGGACCACTGTGGGCCGCGGAGCTCGAGCTGTGTCCGAGCAGTGTAAACATGCCGCGTAATCTGATCTCGTCTCGGGCATATCGGTGTGAACCACTATTAATCCAATTACAAAACTTCTTTATTTTTCATTATTTTTTATGGGACTTTCGCTAACTTATTTGTGGCATTGTTCTGATTAAAATGACACTAAACACGATATAATTTCAGCTGTATTTAGTGGTTTAGTTGACGATGAAAGTTTCGGGAGCGAGGAAGGACAGCGCGATCCGGGTTTACATGCTGTCCTTTTCTACGTTCGGCTTCCTTTGTACTTTCGGCGCAGTCGGCGCGGTTCAGAAAAAATAGTGTCCCTACACGATATTTCTCCGTGTAGAACACAGTCGTATGCAAAATAACGTGACTTTACTGTAAATGCATAAAATCCGCTGTCTACATATAACTGACAAATATTTAACAACTGCAATATTAAAATTTTCAATACATACCCAGGTGAAGAAGTTGTAGAAAATAATCTTGAAATTTTTATCCGCGATTCTGACCAATTGCAATTTTTCAAAAAGGTTTTCATATCAGCTAGTAAACTGACATCTTGAAGAGTTGAATTTGAAAAGTTACGGTCTTTTTAAAATTGTCCGAATATTACTGTGGGGGTATGTGAGCAATCGCGCTAGAACAGGCAGCAGGAGCAAAAAGAGCAAGCTGGCCCAGTTCTCGCGTGCATGATTCGTCGTTTGGCCATCGCTGCGGACGTGTTGGTCCGTAGAATTTCGTCTTCAGCGATGGTTCGAGTCCCCGATATCCTGTGAAACGGACAACGGCGGCGTGCGAAGGCTCGGGTCGAAGAGACGGCCGGTGAGCATCCACGGGAAACTCCGGGGTTTCGACTCCTCGTTCCAGCGTGCACTCGGTTGCATATTCGTTCAGCGTACCGTAAACAAGTCAATACAGATGCACACACGCGTGGGCATTTTGCTCCTTTCTGCACTCTATCTTGCCGCTATCCGGCCGCCCTTCCTGGACCCGGACGCCCCGGCCCGATAAACTCCCTATTGATTGAAAGCCTTACGCGTTTTATTTCGAGTCCAGCCGACCTTCCATTTCGATTCTCCCCGCTGACGAGTCGACCGGCCAGATCGACGACACATTACGTCTGCTGCCGGCACGTTCCCGTAATTGATAGGCAATGTTTTCCTCCCCCTCCTCCTCGTATCCCTTTCCCATCCTCTTCTCCTCACTACCCTTCCCCGAAAGCTTCGTTTTTTCTCGGCCGAAAGACAACGGTTATTTACATGTGAAAAATGTGGAAGGCCGCCCGCACCCCGCCGCCGCCTGCGGGAAATTTAATCACCCTCGCGCTGCGGAATTTAATCTACCGCAGGGATATTTGTCAAGATAATATTGTGAGGGTGCAAGGTGCTCACTTTTTTTTTAGAGTTTTTGAGGGTTTTTTTGTGGAGGACGATGCGAGATAGTACAGGGTGTACCGATTTTATGTGTGAAGACAAAGCTGGATTCTTTGAAGATACCTTTGGAGATCTGCTTGAAAAATCATGTGCAACGTTGTCATTGACCAGTTCTCCCGAGGTCAAATTTTTTATTGTTGATATATCTTCGTTAACGTGATGATGTAGCTGACAAAATAACGAATTGATCCATGTAACACAATATGACCTACAAATGACCTTCAACCCAGAAGAATGGAATAAATAAAATTCAACGTGTAAGATTCATTTGCTTTATTTCTGTTACGCAAAATGTTCAAAAATATTCCCTTGAGCTGCTATACATTCATTTAGCCGTGAAGTCACAGAACGTACTGCTGTGTAATTCATTTCTGAGGGAATTGACGCACAAGCCCTGACGATTCTTTCTGTCATGTCTTCTACAGTGGTTGGTGGTTCATGATAAACATCGTCTTTCAGTTTTCCCCATAGATAGAAATCAAGGGGTGTAAGATCTGGTGAGCGAGCTGGCCATAATACGGGTCCGTTACGTCCAATCCAACGATTTGGAAACTTGTTATTCAAGAATTGTGTTACGACACGGGTAGTATGGGCTGGACATCCTTCATGTTGATACCACATATCTTCACGAATATCTAAGGGTGTATTTTCCAGGAGAATTGGTATCGATTCTCGTAAAAATGCAATGTATTTTTCCGCATTTAATGTTCTGGTGATAAAGTGAGGCCCAATTATTTGGTTGTTTTAAAATTCCGCACCAAACATTGACGGACCATGGTTTTTGTCTGTCGACTGTCCGTAACCACCGCAGATTTTCAGATGACCAATAATGCATGTTTTTTAAATTTATCTGCCAGTGATTCGTAAACGAAGCTTCATCGGTAAATAATACTTTATTAAAAAATGCTCTATCGTTTATCAATTGTCTGAATCCCCACTGGCAAAAGTCTACACGATTTACAAAGTCTCTACCATGAAGTTCTTGGTGAATTGATAGGTGAAAGGGGTGAAATTTTTGTTCATGGAGTATTTGCACTACACATTTTTTACTAATGCCACTTTCTCGTGCGATTTGCTTCGTACCAGCATGAGGGTTTGTATTCACTGCTGCCAGAACATTAATTGTGTTTGCTTCATTCCTTACAGTCCTCACCTTCGTACATTTTTTATTTTCAACACCAACAGTTTCACGGCATTTATTTATCAAATTGGAGTAAACGTAAAATGATGGACAATTACGATTAGGAAATCAGTCCTTGTACAACCGCGCTGCTTCTCTTAAACACTGTTGACTTTCTCAATAAATGAAAATCATATCAATCTTATCTTCCTTCGAGTAACGCATTGTGAAACTTTCATCGATGAACTGATAGATTATAAATCTTAGAAACAGTGAAAATCTGACAGCAAGAAGAGTCTTCAGAGTAATTAGTAGTTGATAAACACGATTCTGTACGAACGTATAGGTGAAGGTATATCATAAATGTCTTCTTCTCAACATCGAATCTGTTATAATGTTGTGTATTGCGATACATTTGAATGTATAGCAGTTCAAGGGAATATTTTTGAACATTTTGCGTAACAGAAATAAAGCAAATGAATCTTACACGTTGAATTTTATTTATTCCATTCTTCTGGGTTGAAGGTCATTTGTAGGTCATATTGTGTTACATGGATCAATTCGTTATTTTGTCAGCTACAACATCACGTTAACGAAGATATATCATTCCATTTAAAAAAAACATCGATGACCTTGAAATCTCATAAAAAAATTACCTTGAAAATTTTTTCCCTTACACCATTACATGTGGCCTTTCAAACAGTGTAACTTTGTCCTAAGAAGTTTTTTTGTACAACGAAAAGTAACGGAGATATTTAGGTGTTCTGTTTCTTCGGACTCACCCTTGTATAGTTTATCCCATATGTCTACAAGGGTGTTTCCTAATGCTATAAACGTGAGTGCTTCATAATTGATTAGAATGTTGCATGGGCTTGTTTGTGGATAATCGAGGGCAGTTTAAGTCAGTTTGCCAGTTTCGAAGATGTTTATAAAATACAAGCATATGAAGTGTTGCTCATTTTCATCGGAATAGAAATTGTTTTTTTGACTATGGGTCATGGACGTTTCCAGTCAATATCAGGGATTCTGATTAAAAGTAAATGTTGCATGTGTTTGTAAAATACATGCTTTTGAATCTTGCTCATTTCTGTTAGGAAAGAAATTGAATTTCTGATAAGGGATCATTGAAAGTGGCCGTTTCCAGTCGATATCAGGGATTCTGATTAAAAGTATATGTTGCATGGGGTAGTTTGTGGATAATCAAGGGCAGTTTAGGTAATCAGTTCGCCATCAAGTCATCGGCTTCGAATTTGTTTATGAAATACAAGCTTCTAAATTATGACTTATTTTCGTAAGGTCAGAAATTGTATTTTTGATCATTTATTTACAATCAATGTCTCCAGTGGTATGTAATTGTTCTATTTATGAATGTATTTATGAAGGTACGCTTTCACTGAAACTGAAAATTGTCACTGAAGTCGTTCCATACGACACAGTTTTAAAATATGGGTCTTTGCATCAGACGTACGAAATAAGGGTTGTTCATAACCGTTTGAAAAGCCGAAATCGATACTACATATATCAGTTTACACGGTGAACGCCCCGCTAGTGAAATTCGCTGGATTTCTCAATGATTCGAATAACATTAAATATTTGCCAAGTTGGACAAAGTGAAACGATCGACCGGGCATAATTCGGCCGCGAAGCCCGTTCAGGAAATTAAAAAGGACGACCGAAGTTGCGCCGATTTCGATACCGGCGGATCGGGAACTCCAGGAGATACCCGGTTCCACGTGAAATCAAGTGAGAGCCCCCCTTTCGTGGGGGAGTGGGCGAGAGAGGGCGTGGGGAGTGAGTTCGAGGGCAGAGACAGAGGGAGGGAAATATATCTCTGTGATCCGCAACTACGGGATGCCTAGCCGCTGTTTGTAGTTTCGCTGTCAAAGGGGCGAAGCGTAGAATGCGCCCCTGGATAACGTTTGCACAAACAGCTGCGAGCTAACAGCTTATATTGGTCTCTTTCTCGTTGACTATCGCCCTCTGCCTCCTCATTGCGCTTCTCGTCTACGTTTATCGCGTAGATTTTCATTCCCCTCCCCCATCGCCTCCCACCCGCCATTCCAACGCCCTCTCTTTCTAGCTTTCGTCTCAAAGTCCTTTCGATGTGTCTTTTATGCTTCTCGTTTTCCGCTTCTCTCACCATTTCTCACTCACTCTCTATACGTACAGGCTACTTCCCAATAACTGTCAACTGTGTTACAAATTTTGTATGAGATACACGCCCAATTATTTTCAATTTTCAATTATTATTGATGATAATCCAAATTGATTGATGCTTTTCCAAATTTTCCAGTCTATGACGATTTTGTTCGAAATGAGTTTTCAAATTATTGCCCATTTTCACTCATTAATGGGTAAAGATTGCATTTATGAATTTTCTTATTTATGTTCAAAATGAAGGGTACTGTGATGTAATATAGTTAAAATAATAGTTCTTCTGAATTTGTGTACGAAGTACAGTCCCTCGAATTTTTCAATTATTTTCCATTTTCACTTATTAATTGATCTAAAGATTGTATTTAAGAATTTGTATATTATTAAAAAATTATATTTTTATTACTTAGAGCTCTAAAAAATATACGTGTCAATAGAGAATTTCAAGTTGTATTAGCCCATTAAAAACTGCACGATTCAATTTAAAAAATACAGTTGAGCTTCAATATGACCTCCATGTAACGATACACGGAAAAGATAATCGCATCAAGTTGTATTCTTTATAAAACTTATTAAATTAGTTAGTTAATAAATTTGAGTTTTGTCCGAGATTTTGTACGACATATTTTCTATGGAAATATGTGTGTCGAGTCTTAGACGACTCACTTCTGTACAGGTCTGCCTCTTTTTCTGATCAGACAGTTGTTCATCCCCTATTTTTGATAGCTCCGGCTCTGTCTTTCGGTTGGCAGGGGTCTCTCGGTTGGGCAAATCTCTTTCCAGCGTGACGGTTGTACACGCATGTGCGAGCAACGTTCCCGGAGCGGCCGCAGCTACGATTAAGCCGACCAGAAAATTACTGGATCGGGCTAAAACCTTCGGTCCCGTGACAATCTATACACGCGTGTCACTTTTGTAACGAATTGTCCCATTTAGGGAGGAAATTGCTTAGCCATTTTTGGAGCGACGCGAAGCGCCGAGCGAACCGGTCCTTACGATGGACAATGGTGGATCGGTCGAACGCTCTCGAACTGGTTCTACCTGTAACATTTTCCGGTTTTAACAATGATAATCGATAAATAAATATTTTTTAAATTTTGGGATGTATCGGCGAGAGACATTGCACAGTGGTCCGAAAATGTACTTTTGAATGTAAAAGATGTACTTTTTGTTTAATGGACTTTCTAGTTTCGTTACAAGTCATTTCGTTGATTTTATCAAAAGTAACATCAGACACAGCAATTATTTTCCTGCTCGGATCACCTTCATTATACCATGCATTAAAAAGATCCTCATTTTTAAAGTTTTATTTGTTTACAAATATAAAAATAATTAACCTTTTGATGTCAAGACAGTATGATGGGAAGGTTAAAGTGGAACATACTTTCCGACATTGCAATTCGAAATTATTTTCAACTCTTAAACTAAATTACACACTATATAAATGAATTAAAAATATGTACAATGTATATATTTACATACATAAATATGTTCAACTATAATTATCTAACTAACTATAATACACAATTTAACACACATAAAACTTAGCAAAATCCTTCAGTACAGATGTTTCCGCGTGAATATTCGATTGAAGACTAACGTGATCAAAAATAAGTATGCTCGACGAGAACCAATTATTTCTGTGAATCTGATCAATGTAATACAATATAACAGTTTATACAAAGAAATACTAACAAGCAGATACGACTCGCGCAGTCTAAACATCAGAGTCCAAGTCAACTATGCTGTCCAGACGCCAAAATACCGCGGGATTTTATTTCTTAATTATCGTCTAAACTACACGGCTGCAGCAGGCTGCGCCTAAAATTTATATGCTCTTATTCGAAATTGTTTAAACTTTCATATAAAACAAGTCTGATGTCTAACACTTTTATACATGTTTTTAAAAACCTTCCCAAAGTTTAAATTGCCAACAATATTGCAGCATTCGTACATGGATTAAATAATGCTGGAAACCTAATTAAATAATGGAAACACGCCTATTAATATATATAAAACATTTATTAAAATCTGTTATATAATGCTCTATAATGATTTCTTAGAATAAATTAGTTTCACCTTGAATTTCAGAATTTTGTCTTTAGAACGTTACCCTCGGTTACACAATTATCTGAAATGGATAATATTTTGTATTTTGATGGTTTGAAGTATTGTTACTTTATAGCCAAAAGAGTGTTTTCGAAATGTTGAACTTCGAAAATTGACTTCTGGCCAGTATAATCGCGTTCTCGGACCACTGTGCATTGGAGAACTACCGAATTTTGGGAATTAGGGATGTTCAACCCTTCAGATCAATTACTTTAATATCCTAGTACATATAATAATTCACTAATTTTTGCTATGACGAGCAAAAGTGTAAACACACTTCGTTTGTTTTACATAGAACGTGATAATACAAGCGATACTTCTATTGAATGGTAAAGATTAGGTACTAATAATTATGTACAAAGTGAATATGATAAACATAATATAACAGTTTATTTTCGTTTTAACAATATACGGAATATTTATTGAAAATAGGGATTGAAAACAATGTTTACAGTTTCGTACTTTAATTTTGCTCGTCGAAATACAGCTCTAAATTAATATTTTTTCCATTTTCCTTTACTTTTTCGTACTGCCTCAATATTGTTTGTACCATTCTTGTTCTGTTCTTTTCCATAATTCATACACACCTGAAGGTCGATTGTCATATTATGCTAGCCTTCTTTCCACAATGAACCACAAATTTTCGATTGGGATCATATCCGGCCACATCATCACAGAAAATTTTCCATTTCCTAGTCAGGTTTTTACTATCTTTGCAATATGTTTAGGATCCCCGTCTTGAAATACTACTTCATCTTCAGAAAATTCAATAGAATCAACAACAGAAGGTAAATTATTTTGCAAAATATTTAAATAATGCTCTTTGCACGTGATACCTTCTATCCGAGCTAAGGGACCTTATGAGTAAAACAACCTCAACACATAATTGAATCACCTCCGAACTTCATACTTTGTTTTATTTGTTCGGATGAGGTCCAGTACCAAGACCTCCCATCAGATTCAAATCTATTTTTGTTTCGTCAGACCATATAACTCTTTCCCAATCTTCTGTTGTCCACCCGTTGTATGTATGAGCAAATTTCTGTCGTAGTTTAATATGTTTGTCTGAAAGAGCTGGTTGCGTTCTTTTTCTTTCGATTTCAACCCGATTCTCTTTAAGGAACGGCGAATGGTCCATTCACTTGCATTTACTCCAACGTCTTGAGCCGCGATTTTTTGAGTTTTACGACTTTCAGACCGAAGATGATGTGCAATTTCACGTGCAGCTCTGTCAGAAACAAGTCGCGGTCTACCGTTTCTTGAAGAAATTGACGCACTACCGTAGGTTTCCTTAATTCTTGCAACTATCGTATGCCTTATACCACATTTTACTGCAATTCGTCGTAGCGAAAACCTTTATCGCACAATGAAATATACGGTTCCTCTTGTCTGCACTAAGTGGTTTCATCTTGTCTCTCGCGTGTCAAGTAACTTTTAAACTGAAAAATAACTACGTAAACACTAGTCTAAACATGCCTTACGATAGTTGGCTATCAGTGTTTGTTGGGAATTTCATTTCTCTAGCATTTGTGTACTATCTTACTCGTTTCTGATGAAACGTGCAAAACTGTAAACATTGCTACAAATCCTTATTTTTGAAAAATATTCTATATATCTTTAATATTATCGAACATAAACTGTTATGTCTTGTTTATCACATTCGCCATATAATTATTATTACCTATGCTTTATCATTCATTATAAAATGGGTTATATTATCACGTTTTATGTAAAACTAGCGAAGTGTGTTTACACTTTCTCGAGCGGTTGTATATGTTAATTTTAAGGGTGTAGATCTGGATTCTACCTCGAAATTAGTTTGAGCTCCGTCCAGCAGGAGAGCTGGGTACATTTTCTACAGTCACTGCATCAGTAAATGTTGCCGGTAGACACATATGTATATGTACACGAGGATTGCATGGGTCCGGCTCTCGACGAATGTCCTCTCTCTAATGCACATTCTGGGCCCGTACGTAGTCACAATCGCTAGATAAAAGATCAATTTAGCGCGGATGTATCCCAAGGTGGCCTATTTTTAGCGTTTTCGAGGCGTAATTTGCATTATTCGGCAGCATTTAGCGGAGTCGTGGCTGTACGATAGTGCTGCCGCCTATCGTGGCTGTCAAATGATATGCCACGACAGCAAACATGCTCCGGAATAATGCAAATTACGCCTCGAAAACGCAAAAATTGGCCAACTTGGGATACATCCGCGCTAGATTGATCTTTTATCTAGCGATTCTAACTACGTAGAGGCCCCAAATGTGCATTAGCGAGGACATTCGTCGAGAGCCGGACCCTTGCAACCTCGTGTACGTATATTAGGGTGGACCTTATTTTTTATCTGGAAAAAATTTGGGGCCGATTGGATTATGGAAAACCGGCGCGCAACGAATTTGAAAATTTTTTTTTTAATCTTGACATAAATATACGTTGGAATATATCGTTGAATTTGTCTTTTTTTTCTCTGTAAGAATCCATATATAGCATAATCAGTTGTTAATAGAAAAAACATCCGTGACCCTGAAAACTTGAAAAAATGACCTTGAAAAAATTTTTTTTCTCTGTTATTATATTCACCTCCTTACATACTACAACTTTTGTTTGAAGTGTTTTTTCATATATACTGTAACGTTACCCTTTTTCGCACGGGTTTTTGGCCGGCGAAAACGATCAACATCCGAGAATTTATAGCCGCTGAGGACGGGCCGTGCGCGGCCGCGCGGACACGGTCCTCTCGGTACAAAGGTGACTGACGAGAAGATTCGAGAGAGAACACTAATAATTGTTCGGGCGCCAGGTACACGGAAGTACCACACTAAAGAACACCAAGGTCTCGTGTTCGAGGAAGTCGAACACGAGCTTCGAATCTTCTCGCGCTCACTGACGGAATTTTACGACACGAACGGCCAGGAGTTCGGACTCAGGGAATAACGAGGACAGCCCTCGCGGCAGGACGGATCTCGCAGGTCGGAAATAATATCGAGAATTTAGGGCTCTAACGAATTTATTCGTAGTCAAGAAATAAATTACAGCGGAGCGGCCACGTGGCCGCGACCCGGGAGCCCGCGCTCCTTGTACACTTTGGCGATAGTTGTTCGATCGCGGAACGCGTTAGTCGATATTTTCACGCGATTTAAGATACGGTACGGCGGTACAATGCAAGTCTCACGAGAGACGAGAATTCGCGTGACGCAGATGAACGGCGCAGTTTCGACGGACTGTCGCGAGATTGACGAGCGCGATCTACACCGATTTACCGGATTCGCTAATTCCGAAATTATCGTTTTCCTACGCGGCTCCTTAAGGAAGACTTCCGACTATTCGAAGGGGGAGACTGCTCTACCGGACTCAAAGCGTTCTCTGAGAGAACGCGAGTACAAAGCACGAGGCCCAATGCCTCGGCTAACACCAATTGATCGAGGACGACACGCTCTCGTCTCGTCCTCGCACTAAATCTCGAGCCAACACTAATTTTCGAACCGAGGATCACTGAATCGACTTACCGTGGTCGGCTACGCTCGCTGAATTTCCGTGGAAAGGCTGGAACCTTCGCCTTCGGTTCCGAAGTCGCGGTACACGGCAATCATGACGCGGAAATAAAACCACCCGCGATGCATACTAACTTTGGATTAGGCGGAATTCGTAAGTAAGTCAGCGAGACTTCGGAAGTAGAGGTAGCTCATTCGACAATCGGCGCGACAGTGATCCGCGGATTCTCATCGATGGAACGTATCAATTCTCGGTCTCCCCACTTCTTTCGTCCTACCGAAATTCCCTATGGGCGCACCCGCAATGCCACTATCTCTAGCCGCAGGATCGGACTCTCGGAACAGGTCGTCGGGCCCCCGACCTTCCAAACACCAAGTAACGGCCGTCGTTGACGACCGGGGAAGAAAAATCCTCCCAGGCGCTCCGGCGCACCACCCACGCCGGGGTCAATTGTAGGCAGGGTGACTCCTTTTGAGCTCCTCCAGCTGAAGGATATTTTGGCCAATCGTTTGTCCTTCGGTCGATCCTTGATTGCGGGGCGCCTTACGGTAATTGTCGCTTCCCAGACACGTTCCTGAAAGTAGCCATTCTCGGCGCGTGCCATAGATGGCATTAGGAGCGATCTTCGAACTGCTCAAAATTGCGGGTGGTTCTCGCAATCGCTAACGGTCGGTCCGGTCCACTCCCGATACGGTTGTTTGACTGTTTCTCAAACGGAGAAGTGACGTCGTAGACTTGCAACGTCACAATACATAACTAACAGAGATATTAAGCTGTCACCTCTTTTCGTAATTTACATAATATTCATAATAACTTCTTTTTCCGATATTAGAACTGTTTTTCTTTTGTAGATTGGAGCGTATTATTGAATTTATTTAAGGGAGTAGACTCGTTTCCAGGATTGCAAGGGTGCGGGATTCGCCTTCCCATTTCTCGATAATACAAATACGGGTTTTTT
This sequence comes from Lasioglossum pauxillum, assembly GCA_933228785.1. NCBI lineage: Eukaryota > Metazoa > Arthropoda > Insecta > Hymenoptera > Halictidae > Lasioglossum > Lasioglossum pauxillum. Next base: position 23,644,740 of record OW121699.1, read on the forward strand.
CATTAGTCAAAAACGCCTGATAAAATATCGATCTAGGGCGCTATCTGCTTCAAAAATCCTATTTTTTCGTTTACGGGGCGTAATTTGTATTATTCGGCAGCATGTAGCTATGAAAATAGCTACATGCGCAGTTGTATGCTTCCGAACAATGCAAATTACGCCCCTTAATATCTCCGTTAGTTATGTATATATGAAAAAACTCTTCAAACAAAAATTGTAGTATGTAAAGAGGTGAATATAATAACAGAGAAAAAAATTTTTTTCAAGGTCATTTTTTCAAGTCTTCAGGGTCACGTATGTTTTTTCTATTAACAACTGATTATGCTATATATGGATTCTTACAGAGAAAAAAAGACAAATTCAACGATATATTCCAACATATATTTATGTCAAGATTAAAAAAAAAATTTCAAATTCGTTGCGCGCCGCTTTCCCATGATCCAATCGGCCCCAAATTATTTCCAGATCATTTTCTCAACAGTTGTCACAATTCTGCGGGTTGTGCGGGAAAAAATTTTGCAACATAATTTTCATCAAGTATAGCTAAGGTCCACCCTAACATATATGTGTCTAGCGGTGTGTGACTGTGCTACCACACTCTCGCTCGAGACCGAATCCACACCCTTAAGTTTGCTTTAGGTATTTTCAGAACATCTGAGATCTCCTCAACTGATAAACTTCGTGATTTCTGTACGAGGTCACGAATTTTACCTTCGTCTGTCTGAGGAGGACACCTGGACGTTCCTTGTCTTCTAAACAAAAGTTGCCTCCTTTAAAACGTTGAAACCACTTCCTACAGCAGTGGTCGGCACGGATGGTACTTTTCAGGCCGTTCTCGGCTCGCGCCGCCTCCTTTCACCGGTCGCATGTCTCGCTCCCCGTAACGGCCCTAGTCCTCGAGGCAGCTCAGGCCCATATATCCATATATCCCAGAGTATAATAGGTATAATAGGTTTCCACATTACCATGAAGGTACTATTGTCAATGCGTTTTTTTCTGTGGTATCCCCTGTAGGCCTATTACACTCTGTTGCATGACAATTTCTGAAACTAACTTTGAACAATAAACACGGAAGAAAGAGAGAGAGAGAGAGAGATAACTTTAACAAATACTTCTCAATTCCATTGCCAAAATTTTAAACAGTCATTCAGACAAACTTCTTCATGGACGTTTAGATGTACCCGGAATATCAGATATATCAAACGAAAGATTAGATGTCGCGGCTCGCATCGCAGACGATAGACTGTTTAAAATTTTGGCAATGGAATTAAGAAGTATTTGTTAAAGTTATCTCTCTCTCTCTCTCTCTTTCGTGTTTATTGTTCAAAGTTAGTTTCATAAATTATCATGCAACAGAGTGGAATAGGCCTACAGGAGATACCACATAATAAAACGCATTGACAATAGTACCTCAATGGTAATGTGGAAACCTATTGATACGGGTGTCGCCCTAATGCGCCACGCGCAGTTCATACGGTCTGGGATAGGTAAGGGCCTGAGGACTAGGGCCGTTACGGGGAGCGAGACGTACGGTGGGAAAAGGAGACGGCGCGAGTCGAGAACGGCCTGAAAAGTATCATCCGTGCCGACCACTGTCCTACAGGAATGAAAGCATACTTTCTCCGTAAACAGCACATATGTTGCTCGTGGCGATTGTTCCAGAACTCCCTTTCCGAAATTCCTATAACATGAGATGTCGGAAATGTATACGCATTTCGCTCATGATTTTTCACTGCTAGGAATCACTGTATTGACTATTTCACGATCTTATACCCACGGAAACCTTCTCTAGACTGTTCCCGAGCAGCCACGCTTAAGGCTATGATCACAGTGGACCCGTTTTCGCCCGACGACCGACTTTGGCCCACACAGACGAACGTTTCGAGCGCCTCGAGAAGCATGTGTCGGTGTTTTTTCGGCCGATTTCGATCGAAAAGGTGCTCACAGTGGAGCCGACATCGGACAAAATGGTCAAGGTCAGCGGGGACCCGAACCTTTTCGAGAGCTTCGAGAAGGGTAACAATGGACAAACCCCATGGGGTCCCGACGTCGGAGGGCAACGAATCATTTTGTTTTTCGCCCGACTTCGGACGGTGCAGCGTTTACTTTAAATAATTTTCATGTCGCCAATTTTGAAATATCCGTATTTTTAAGAACGGGACCGCAAAGAGGACACTTGGGGCTGCATTATCATTATTTTTATTTTTCCAATTTCCTGGCAGTATGATAGCAATGCGCCTGTTTAAAAAACAATTGCAAAATAAACTGTGAAAATAAATATTTTATCAACTGAAATAATTTGTATTAAATACTCTTATGGTTTCACTATGAGCATCCAAAACTAAAATTGTCATTGTTTTGTTAGTTTGGTCGTTATAATTTAATGAAAAAGTTGTGGCACCTCATATTCCACGTCCGTAGAACCATTAATTTTCAAGATTTCAAAGAATTCTCTTTGAGAATTCTCTGTGAATTCTCATATTTTACTAAAGATTGCAACGTATTCAAATTTGAACAAAATTCGAAACAGTAGTCCTTTTTTGCATGGAATGATACATGTGCATTAATTGTATGTAGATCAACGTTCACGGAAGTATGGATACTCGAGAATAATTAAAAACTAAAACAATTATAAAATACTGCGATTTAGATCAATCGTAAGCAGAATTATTATCTTTAATTGTTGTACATTTTAATTATCATTTTATTGATCGTCTGATTTTTGAAAAAAACTGAAAGACGTCATCCAGATAGTGTTTTTATTTTCTTAGCTTTAAAAATGTTAAGCTTAATAAATATGGATTCGAAAAAATCGCGTTTATCTCGCTGTATTCAAAACGATAGTGACCTTATTTATCGGAAAGCTAGAAATGTCGCAAACTTTTTTGGATTGTAATGTTCATATTAACGTCCAGTTCTAAACGAAAAGAATTAATAATTAGTTTTGTATTTTTCCTTTAAATGGATGTCGCAGTTGTTTTCGATGTCAGCGTTTGTGCTTGGGTTCTATCTCTTATAATCTATGATCGATGTATTAATACTGTAATGTAAACGAGGCCTGCCTCCTCCACTCTGATCCAATCGGCCGCGCATCGTACCTAGAGACACGTCACCGTAGTCCTGCCTGGGAACCTTCTTCTCACGCTCGCATCAATACAATGTCGCCAAGTCAGACCCATACGAGATGGCGCCTTGCCACCCCCTACAATCGCGTAGTAGTGGGCGGTAACGGTTTGATATCTTAACCCACTCAAAGTTGTGCTAATTCAATTACGCAATTGAATTACATTGTATTTCAATTATATAGTAATTCAACTACGTCATCCTTGAATTATATATTACATTAAAATACAGCTCTCTAGAGCAATATATTTTTATGTTTTTCTTTCATATGCTTGTTGGCTGTACCGCTATTTTATAATTGTACTCCAATTGCAATTACGAATTACATTGTACTTTGATTGAATGAAGATATGAATTACAAATTACAATATGACTGAATTACAATGTAAGGCAAATACTTTTTATTAGGTCGGAGAGAAAGTTCTTACGGTTTGTGTTATTTTGATTTTAGTTAGAAGCCGCAAGAACTTTCTTTCCGGCCTAATAACACTGTCCAACACCAAATTTGTTCCCTAATTACTGTTGGGCCCTTCGTATAGAGTTTTTTGCGCTGATTCCGAATCTGTTTTTAATTTTTTTCCTATACGCACAGTTTTTGAGAAACATGACTTTGAAAAAAAAACATATTTTTCAACTTTAAACAAATATTGTGGTGTTATTATAAAAGATATTGAATTGTTCTTTATAGCAAAAGATTCTGTAGACTTTCCCGAATACAGCGATATCAAATATTAATACATTATGATTGTTTAAACATGTTTAAATAATCACCAAAGGCGGGGAGACACCACTTTTGCACCAATTTTTGAGGATATTTTTCAATTTATCTCAAAAAATAAGGGTCCAGCGGAAACTCGAACTATACCATGCGATAGAGCAGACTTTTATCTTGAGAAACCCCGCTTGGAAGTTTGAAACGTCGACGTTTCTTTCGAACCAGAAGGCAAAATATCTTAGCCCGACATGAGTTGCCGCCAGTGGCGCTCACCATTACAACGGTCGTTCGCCGCTCCGTATCCCGTCGCTGCGCTGCATCTCGTCCCGAGCGCCACTGGTGACAACTCATGTCGGGCGAAGATATTTTGCTTTCTGATTCGAAAAAAACGTCGACGATCCAAACTTGACAGGGTGGCTTCTTAAGATAAAAGTCTGCTCTATCGAGTGGTATAGTTCGATTTTCCGCTGGGCCCTTATTTTTTGAGATAAATTGAAAAATATCCTCAAAAATTGGTGCAAAAATGGTGCCTCTCCGCCTTTAGTGATTATTTAAACATGTTTAAACAATCATAATTTATTAATATTTGATATCGCTGTATTCGGGAAAGTCTACAGAATCTTTTTCTATAAAGAACAATTCAATATCTTTTATAATAACATCACAATATTTGTTTAAAGTTGAAAAATATGTTTTTTTTTCAAAGCCATGTTCCTCAAAAACTGTGCGTATAGGGAAAAAATTAAAAACAGATTCGGAATCAGCGCAAAAAACTCTATAAGGACCCAACAGTAATTAGGAAACATAAAAAAAGTTGAAATTTGTTGGACAGTGTAATTATGATTCCTGGAGTAATTCAATTGTAATTCTGCACAACTCTGAACCCACTGCTGTTCCGCTATCGCTCGTACGGGGCAGTGTATTGGACTACTTGTTGGACATAAGCAAATTGAAAATGTTTCTTCACTACATGAAAGGTGTGCCATCCCAACTTGGCCACCACGGAGGTGGAAAACAGTTAAAAGAGTCACTGCACTGCACATGGTGTGCGGGTTGACAGGAAACCACCAAGATGAATAGCTGCAGCCTACAACTGACCGTGGAGGCCTGCAAGGTTTATAACACATAATTGCTATTGGGGCATAGGAAGATGTCAAAGTCTGCCTTCGTGGCTCCGACAATAAAATAATAAAGAACTAAATGTATTTAAGAGAGGCTTTATCTCAAAAATAGCAGGGAAGTCACGTCCGTAGAAAAAGGTATATTTTCCATTTATTGCGGTACGTTGTCGAACTTTCGATGCCGTGGGTGTGGACTTCCGATGCCGTGGGGCTTAAATTTGGATACGTTGCAATCTTTAGTAAAATATGAACGTATCTCCAAGAGAATTCTTTGAAATCTTGAAAACGAATGGTTCTACGGACGTGGAATATGAGGTGCCACAACTTTTTCATTAAATTATAACGGCCAAACTAACAAAACAATGACAATTATAGTTTTGGGTGCACATAGTGAAACCATAGGAATATTTAATAAAAATTATTTCAGTTGATAAAATATTTATTTTCACAGTTTATTTTGCAATTGTTTTTTAAACAAGCGCATTGCTATCATATCGCCAGGAAATTGGAAAAATAAAAATAATGATGATGTAGCCCCAAGTGTCCTCTTTGTGGTCCCGCTCTTAAAAAGACGGATACTTCAAAATTGGCGACATGAAAATTATTTAAAGTAAACGCTGCACGGAATAGCGTTGGCGGGGTCCTGTCGGTCGACGTCGGTCGAAGCTAGAAGGGTCTCACAGACGAGCCTACCCACACATTTGAAAGGTCGGGCCGATGCCTCTGACGTCACGCCTTCCGACCGATGTCGGCTCCACTGTGATCATACCCTAAGTGCATTGGTCCCTTATCGCCGTAAAGTTTATAAATCGACGCATGAAATGTATACAAAAAAGTCGACACGAATTTATGGGATGACGTAATACTTTAAATTAACAAATTATGTTTTATTTATGATGTCATGTTTTGGAGAAATACAACTCATAAATTTTCATTTTGAGAACCGTTCAAGGATTGAACTGCTGCAATTTCGAGGGAAAAATCGTGGGATGATCTAGTTGAGCTCATTTTACAGGGTGAAAACTGCCCTTTTTTCAAGGACATATTTAGAACTGAAAATGATGGTTCCTTCTCACAAACAATTGAAGTATGACCGTCACTAAGAAATTGGACATGTTTAAGTCGTTGCAATTCTAAGGGAAAAGAACGGAGGGTGGTCTAGTTGATCGCTATCATTAAATATACACGGCTAATTCCAAGTTTGGACGACTGAAACGCTCTTCTGATAACACTGAAAAACGAGATCAACTTTAAACCGTCCCACCCTGGCAGCTCCTATTCCACCGAGCAGCAATTGCAATTTATTTCTTTAATTCGCTCCTGGAACCACATTTTTCGAGTTTCCGGTATCGATAACGATAAAATCGGTGACGTAGTAACGTTCCTAATATTCTACAGATTCTGTGTACCGCTTATGACACTCGTGCAGGATCACGTACGAACCAAAATTACTAAAATCCGTGGCTGTTCAAGCGCATTACTTTACCGGACTCAAAATTTGTGCTTTTCTTCTATAAATTATGATGTATTTGGTATGTACTCCAGTAGATTTGTACCCGAGGCGGCTGCAGATCAAAGTTTCGATACTGTAGGGTCAATGGTTCAGGAGTTATGCTTGCTTAAAGTTGACCATTTTCCAGTGTTTTTGACAAGTACGGGCGTCGCCATATTGGTTTGTAGCAGAGCCGCTAGATGGTAGTTGGTTGGTGATTAGGGCGGGGGGGGGGGGGTGGCGGCAATGTAAGCAGATCGCGGTCGTCACTACAAACCAATATGGTGGCGCCCTTATCTGTCAAAAGCACTGAAAATGTACAACTTTAAGCAAACATAACTCCTGAACCATTGATCCTACAAAATCGAAACTTCGATTAAGTAAAGTTTATGCAAATCCGTTGTTCTTTTCGTATCTTTGTTAGCTGAAGGGCGTTATTCATGTAAGCAATGATGTATGCTGTGCATGTAATACGATCGATATTATGCAGTGTAATGAATGTAATAATGTATGTATGGTTATTGTCTAAAATATCGTTATTGTCGTTTATTTTGTTCCCTCGGTTGTTCTCCTTGGAACCTTGGTTTTGCTGTTTATTACATGCTTGTACGTTTTGTCAATTCTGTCAATCTTTTTAACGAAAAAATATTTGTAAAATCAGTGATTTGAGTTCAAAATGCCGATATTTCCCCACCAATTAATATTTCGATCAGTAGAAAGACCGGTATCGTGGCAACAGTCAACACATTCTTTGATACATGCTTGCCAAACAAACACATAACTCGTGCAATTTTCAATATTTTTACTTTTGGAAAATAACATAAAGTAAAATAGTAACATAACATAAAGTTGAATACTTTCTCCTGAAAAAATGCCGAAGAAATAGCCTTGAATAAAATATTTTCGATGAATCTTGTGCATAATAAACGTACGGGGGGAAAGCTCCAGCATGGTGAAACCTTTTTCTGCTGGCCATAATGTGTTTGCCAACCCCATGATGGGCACTATGGTAGGTGAAGGTGGGTGGCGAAGAAGATGATTTGGCTGACAGAACAGCGCGGGAGAACGCAAGGTGAGACATCATCAGAGTTGTCGGGGGGCGTCAGACGAATTAGATCGGACTGAGATTGAATTACCTGCGCGTGTTTACCCGGCATTGTGTGCTCTATGCCCATAATCAATATGCCGGCATTGAACTTTCAATTAGTGTCACTTAACTCTGTAAACACAGCCGCTCCCGTTCCGGACGAGTCACCGCGCCGAGCCGGGCCGGGCCGGACGCTTTCTTCGGGTTTCTCTCGCGTCACGTCATCCGCGAATAGCCTCTTTCTCTGTTTAGTTTTCGTTATCGAACGCCCAAACAACCCTGCGACAGGAAACTACCACCGTTCTTCCCTTCCGGTGCTATCACGCTACTCCATTCGACGGAAGTCGCGCGAACTTCGTCAAATATTTCACAGTAAGTAGAGAGTGCTCGCCTAGCACCAGACACGTGAGAATTTTTAACACTAGGCTTAGGGGACCCATCAAAATGACAAGTTCTAATATTTTTATTAGAATTATTCCGCAAATTTCTTTGTATTATACACAAGATGGGGCACCAGATATTACCATCATGATTTACTCATGATCATCATTATTATTATACGTAGCCAGAAATGTTTGTGTTATTAGGTTTTTTTGTAGGTGCACGCGTCACGGACTGTTGAAGGTCAACTTTGATTTTTTAAACGGAATCGCACATTTTTTATGCGCCAATAAATGCAGCTATTTATTATCTATAAAAAAGTGTTAACCTATGCATGTCGAAAAATTATTAGTTTGGGAGCTATTTTAATTTAAATATTACTGAGAAGAACACATTCCTTCATATCGAGCAATGTAGATGAAGCTTCTGCGTAAACATTATTGTTTATCCGAGGTTTCTTTGTAATATTTAAATCAAAATAGCTCCTGAACTAATCATTCTTCGACATACATACAGTCGCTGTACACAGTACTCGTACACCTTTTAAAAACGAATAAATTTTTCAAAATTGGACTCACCAGCTTGAGTTTTTTTGAGACGTTAGAAGGGTTAGTTTACCAGCTAATGTGTAAATAATTTTTTTTGTAATTGTTATTTGTCGCAATTACGAAGGGAACAGTAAAGACCACGATTTTTAAATTTTTTATCTGTGCTCGTAATGAAAATTTAAAACATGTATTTTGTAAATCTAATATATATATATATATATATATATATATATATATATATATTTTATTCTTATATTACATCAGAATTTGAAATATATATATAAGGATAAAAAAGCTATGGGCATTGTAAGATGTAAAAATCGTTGAATTTACGGTTTGCGATTTATCTAAATCGCAGATTCTTACGATTTTTGCTATTTCCAATCAATTATATTTCGTAACATCCTTGATCGATTTCGATGAAGCTTTGTACAAGTATATGTATAACTACCTATTAAAGGCGCCTTATAAATTTTCATTACAGGTACAGATAAAAAATTAAAAATTCGTAACCTTTACTATTTACTTCACAATTGCGATCAATAACAATTTGAGAAAAGCTAGAAGGTTGTTGTTGCTCGCTCGCTTCGCTTGCTCGCGAGTAGGGTTGTTGTTGCTCGCTCACCTTGCGAGCGCGCGAGTATGGTTGTTTTTGCTCACTCGCTTCGCGAGCTCACGGGTAGGACTGCTCTTGCGAGAGGGTTAGTGGTACGCATGGCTAGTAGGACCTACATCTATTAATGTTTTTGATTTGGTGTGTGACTCTCCAAGAGCCACGCAAAGATCTTCCCGATTCGTTAGTTGCAATATATTATTATCATTGTTAAATGTACGTTTTAAGAAGATTGCACGTTTTCAGGGAAATTCAATAATTTTCTACTTATCAAAATGTTTGCTATATGTATGACGTCGCATTAAACCAACATCGTATGCTCGTTGCTCGCTTGGTTCCTTGTTATAGCAGAGTAATGTTGCAAAATAAATTGCACATGCTCCACAATCAAACGCATTGTTTTGATATTGTACTCTGTGAAATATATGTATAGATTTCTTATTATATTTATAAAGAACATTCAAATAATCTATTACATCATGGTTCAAATGATTAGCATTAAAACTATCATAAATGTGTACATTGCCGTTACCATCAGATCTTGTGCAAATCCAATATCCTACTACCTTTTCTCCAATTTCACCAGTGTATATTATCTGAATATTCGTCTGATGTTCTGGGATCTCTTGTAAATTACTCAAAAAAGCTAGCACATAACCAGTATCTTCAGCAAAGTTGTATATTCCACGCTCGTTTAGATATCTGTTCATAATTAACTTCCCGATTCATAGGGAAGTTACTGTAATTACCCCGAAAATCGAAAATCGATTTTTTAGCAAATCTTCACGTTTCATGGTCATTGGAGTCATTTTAGACTATTTTTATCAAAATGTTTGTATGTGTGTGTGTGTGTGTGTGTGTGTGTGTGTGTGTGTGCGTATGTCCGTTTGTATGGTATCAAATTTTTCGTTAACGTTTTCAGAAAAAGTAATAACGCGATCAGGATGATGAATGATGCAATCGATGTGCCCCGTCGTAACTTAGAGCTGATTAGATTTTGGTCCATATTGGTCAAGTAGTTTTTTAGATTTTTAGTTTTTTTTCGAAAAGAGTTGATTCTACAATGCAATTTATAAGGGAGGACGAAAATTTTCCACCAAAGAACCAAACGCAATAACATAAACAAAAATTTTTTTCTCAATTTTTTTTTTAGATTAAAAAAAAAAATTTTTTTTAGATTAAACAAAATTTTTTTTTTAACTGATGCTAATGTTACCGCTTGGAATAATCGAAAGTTATTCCAATGCAACAGTGAATTTATCATCTCTACTCCCAAGAATACATTTTGGGAGAATATCGATGAAAGTACAAAAAAAAAACGATGTTAGCGATGTTGGCGAAGGAGTAACGAATCGGGAAGTTCTTTGTGTGACTCTTGGAGAGTCACACACCAAATAAAAAACATTAATAGCAGTAGGCCCTACTAGCCATGCGTATCACTAACCCTCTCGCAAGAGCAGTCCTACCCGCGAGCTCGCGAAGCGAGCGAGCAAAAACAACCCTACTCGCGAGCGAGCGAAGCGAGCGAGCAACAATAGCCCTCTAGTTTCGTGAAATAAATTAATATGTTTATCTTGTAAATAACAATCAGGTTTTATGACTTCTTTACATTAGGCTGTTACTAAAGCATAGTTATAACCATCATTGAGGAAACATTCTGCAGGCACTGCATATTCATGATTATTTTGCTCGATATGCTGGTCCGAGATCATTATACATTCATAAAAAATTGTGGAATTTTCAGGATTCATTTTTTGATTTGTGATTGTTACATCTGTTTTTTCTTCATTCTCTTCTTTTTTATCTTTGATACCCTTCTTATCGAGGATTGCATAAATTGGTTTACGATAGCTGAAATATGTTTCATAAACACCGCAATCTATATCATCAACATTTGAAAAAATGATATCTATTTGCGTATTCAAATTGTTCGTTATACTTTTGGATGGTAATTTAGTTTTTAAACTGTACTTGTTCAAAAGGTTAATCAAATAATTATTACCATTATCCTTGCAATTCAATATATTGTAATTGAAATCACCTATCAAAATCTTTTCACTTTCAATTGAAATTTTATCCTCCATATATTGCATACAGAGTGGGACAATACTATGTCCACTGTAAATATTGCCGTTATTTGTAATAATATGAAAAAATGTTATATACGAAACTTATACGGTATAGAGGAGGCCATATCGTGACACAAACATTTTCTGCATGGGTGGAGGCATAGAGGAGATTTCAAGGTCTCCTTGATTTTTTTAAAAGGAAAGACCTACTTTCTGTTTCATGAATCGATAGACTATCGTATTCTGAGTAAAAATGTATTGACCTCCAAATGTCCTAAATCTAATAGTTAACGAGATATTATCGAAACAATTTTCTTTTTTCTTTGGATAATATCTCGTTAACTATTAGGTTTAGTACATATAAAGGTCAACACTTTTATACGCACCATTTGATACTCTATCAATCTATGGTGTAAAAAATAGGACAATCCATTTGAAAAAATTAAGTTGACCATGGAATGATCTTGAATACATGATAAAAATTTTAAACGGATATGACTGCTGCATCAGCCCCTCCTTAACTTAAACTTTTTATTTGAAACATTTTTTTCTCCGAGATTTAATTTTTGAGATATTCCAGGTGGCCTGGATGAATGCCTCACCCTGTATATTTAGATATATTAATATAATTTTTTATTAAAAATACATATATAATTACATTTGTTTCTTCGGTGGAAAATTTACGTCCTCTCGTATAAATTGCATTGTTGAATCAACTTATTTCGAAAAAACTAAAGAACTACTGGACCAATTTGGACCAAAATCTAATCAGCTCTAAGTTACAGCGGGGCACATCGATTGCATCATTCATCATTCTGATCGCGTTGTTACTTTTTCAGAAAACGTTAACGAAAACTTCGATAACATACGCACACACATACGAACATTTTGATGAAATTAGTCTAAAACGACTCCAATGACCTTAAACCGTGAAGATCTGCTAAAAAATCGATTTTCGATTTTTGGGGTCATTACAATAACTTCCCTATATATCGGGAAGTTACAAATTATTTACACATTAGTTAGTAAATTAATCCTAACGTCTGAAAAGAATCTCAAGCTGTTGGGTCCAATTTTGAAAAATTAATTCGTTTTTTTAATGTGTACGAATACTTTGTACACCGACTGTAGGTTAAAACTGGAAAAATATACGTGTTCATTTAAGAAATCAAAGTTGACCTTCATACGTCCTCGACGCATCGACATTATATGATACTTGATATATGTATAAGTATTTTGACCAAAGCTGTGTGTCCAAATCAAATTATAACAAAACGAAACAACTACATACGTCACTCAAAACTTCCATATTAACAAAAATAAATAATTAATGTCCACCGCAAAGAATTCAGTTGATGCAACAAATTGTCTCCTGTTCAGATAGTTAACGAAATAACGACAGGATTTCACAATAATATAATTAACAATAAAACAGTCTGATAACTTGTTCGGGATTTTCTATGATTTTTACAGCGTAAATTCCGTATTCATCTCTTGCTTGTTTTATTGTTGTATCGTCCTGAAATCGCTTAGCCGCGAGCCGCGCGTAACAACTATTTAATTAATTTAAACCATTTCAGGGGGAATATATTTACAATGCATACGCGTTCCTGATAATCAAAGAATACTCGGCGTGCACGGTGTTTATTCTCGCGACTTTTGTGGCTGAAGGTAAATTTACACTGGAACAAATTAAACAGTAAAACGAGAGAAAGAAACTTTTACAGCCGGGACCATTACAATAGATTTCGAAAAAACCAGAATTCACGGTTTTTAATAAAATTCTACGAAACTTATAGAAAACGAATTGATAAATAAGCACGTTCTAGTTCGAAAAATCCTGATTATTACTTCATTCATATGAGCAATGTAAAAAATCCTGGCTGCGAAATAATTTCATTTAACAAACACTCTCAACAATTCATAACTCCACATAAACCTACAGTGACTCGAATTAAATATACGGACGCTCTAAAAACGATTATAACTTTTTAAATATTATACTATACGATTTGAATTTTTTTGGGAAGCTAGAGCAATTAGTTTACTACAGGATGTGAAAGAGATTTTTTGAAATATTGCAATTGACCGGAATTGTAGGAAAAATACTAAAAGTTGCATTTTACAACTTTTTTATACGGGCTTATATTGAAAATTTAGAAAATACGTTTTGTACATCTGTGTCAATTCTATGCACTGTAAAAGTTTCACCAAAATCGGTTGATGAGGGAAAAACGACAGACATTGAAAAATGTTTGATAAATCCTTAGATTTATTGCAGTTAGAGGCCGAAAATCGTGAAAATCTTCAATTTTTAACGTTTGTAGCTCATTGCAACGTCGACCGAAAAAAGTTATAAAATGCAACTTTTAGTATTTTTTCTATAATTCCGATCAATTGCAATTTTTGAAAAAGTTTCTTTTCACATCCTGTAGTAAACTAATTGCTTTAGCTTCCAAAAAAAGTTCAGATCGTATAGTACAATATTAAAAACGTTATCGTCTTTTTTAGAGCATCCGAATGTTAATTCGAGTTACTGTACATTGCCAAGAACTTCCAAAATGAAACCCTAGAAAATAACATTTTTCGGACACCATGTATATATTGTTGCGGAGGCTTCGGCGTGGTCTTGCCGGAGAACACATTACAATAATAAACAGGGAAATCTATAACTTTATTAATTCAACAACAAGGAAGTATAATCGTTAATGCGTGCTTCTGTCTCAATTGTTCAAGAGGATCTGATCGTCTCTCTTCTTCTTATCAACAACCTCGTTGTTCGGATACCGCAATATCGATCTCACAGGCGACTTCACTCAGGGGAAGGTAACTTCATCTCGTAACAATATTATAATTCTTTATAATTATAATCATAATTATAATTACAAGTAAATACTATAATAGAAATTACTAAGTCTTTGTCAACAAAATCAGCAAAAATGGATTAATGAACGATACATAATATAATTGTTGTATTACGTAATAAATAAAACTCTATATTTACTGCGAGTTATTAAAGTCTATACTTGTTAATAGCAGCAGCCCAATTATACGTGTGGAACTAGTATTGCGCAGATATTTGAGCGTTGGGTTAAATGACGCTTAAATAAACGGTGCGAGGATAATGGATGGCCTACTTACCATCAATCAAAATAAAACTGCCTTTAAAATAAATGAAAGTGCAACAAGTTGAGTATCACAACACTGTCAAAACATCAACGATCATGCGAATAATGATACGAGCAATTATTCCCTAAAATATGCTCGCACCATCTAACTCCATATTTTAATTTCAACAATAGTAATACTTGAATAGCAGTTAACTTTTGTATTTATATTATACGTCGTATTACTTTCATGTCTTCCTCTTTAAGACAATAGGATTACAATATTATTGTATAATGTATTGCACTATAATAATTAATTATATGCATTACTCAAGATTAATAGAAATCAAAATTATATTCATTAATTGCAAGATAGAGGAGCTACGTAGAGGCGTTTAGCTTTTTTCTTAGTAATTTCTTACTAATTTTAGTGGGTTGAAAACAATATAACAGTATTTCTAAATTCCATAAATGTTGTGTTGCTATCTTGCATTTAATTAACTCATTTTTGCTACAAAGCATGTAAATTACCACATTTTTATTAGCTCGCTTTCTTGTCTTTCTGTTTGTTCGGTACAAATTTTGCAATTGATTTTAAACTAACTTCCCGATGGGCTAGAGACTTGAAATTTTAAACATAGCTCAGAACTAGATGAAAATACAATATTGAAAAAAAATTTTTAGAAAGCCTATGCGTTTAGGAGATATAAAATATTAATCATTTGAACCGTTGCACCCTCTCCCCCGCCGCGTGACGTAGTACATTCTCGCGTTCAGCGTCCCCACTCTACTACGTGTTCCCACTCTGACTCATCCCCACTCCAGTGACCCGCTTCGCACCGAAGGAGCTCAGTGTGCGTCAGTGTGCGTTTGAACTCCGTGCGGTGTTTACAAAGTTACTACGTATTCATCATCTTCATCATTATTTATTTAACGTCGGATCAACTGCTATGGTCATTAGCGACGGGACCTACAGTTTTTTTATAAGGTGGGTTCCGAACCACCTAAGGCACCACAGTTTACAGAGCACATGGAGTATTTCCAGAGGTGCCGGCGTCGGGGATCGAACCCGCGACCACGGAGTCCGTAGGCGCGCGCTCCACCCACTGAGCCACTGCGCGCCCCATTACTACGTATTATTATACTATAATGTTTATTTACCAAGCGAAAGGACAGTTACACCGAGATTCTCCGTCGAACCGTTATCTTTGACATTTTACCACCGCGTTTGTTTTCGATATGACGCGTCGCAATACCGTCTGAAATGTACTGCATGTCTCTGTTATAATCTCATAAAAATGTTCAAAATCGATTGTAAAATTTCACACATACAAGACTAAAAAGCAAAAAATAATTATTTAAATAAAAATAAATTTTTTATAAATACCACGTTTTTAAAGCGGATTAAAAAGTATAAAATAAATTTTTAAAAAACCACGTTTAAAAAACGGACTAAAAAGTATAAAATAATTTTGTCTAGCCCCATACAGATTCCTAACCCCGTACAGATAGTCCTGAAAATTTGTGATTGTGAATTTTTAGTAGCTATGAAAATACTTGTAAGATTTAAAACGAAAAACGTGAGGCGCAAGATAATACATAGTAAGGAGTGTAGAGAGTAGCTGCCGCTGCGAAAACTCGCACAACATTTCGTATCATTTGCAGTGGAATAAAATTGTTAGTGATTTAGGTGAACTATTTATGCATCAATTATCTATTGCATGCGCCCCACGTTTTGCGTTTTAAATTTTACAAGTATTTTCATAGCTATTCAAAACTCACAATCACAAATTTTCAGGACTATCTGTACGGGGTTAGGAATCTTTATGGGGGTAGAAAAAATTATTTTATACATTTTAGTCGGTTTTTTAAAACTTTATTTTATAGTTTTTAGTCCGTTTTAAAAACGTGGTATTTTTTAAATTATACGCTATCCTTCCTTGCGCCCGAAACGTTCATCGTCAAGTTCATCGTACAGTTGAAATTATATCGTGTTTGGTATCATTTTACATGAGAAAAATGCCACGAATATGTTGGTGAATGTTCCATAAACAAATAATGAAAAATAAAGAAGATAAAATATTGGTGTTACATTGTGATGACGCACGGGCGTTTGAACTGTGCCGACGACTGCGACTCTCCGCGTCGCATTAGTAGTGGCTCATACCGATACATCGAGCCGAGATCAGATTACTAAGTTGGGAGGGATATTCTTGGGCGCACCTATTGTATAGAAATTGTTGCGCCGATTTACTGTACCCCAAATATCTTTCAATATTCCAATGGGTAGTGTATGATAAAATATTTAACTTTCTGCAGCAAAATATCACCGAAAAAAATGCAACTTCGATATGTCAAGAGTAGAGGTTTCAAACTTTAAAACGAGCCCACATAGAAGATCCTTCGACTTTTTTCCACGGAGTTACAATACTTCAAATTTCTCGGTTCGTATAATCGAGGTTCTACTGTATCGTGAATTAAACGGGGAAATATGATCCAAAGCGTAACGTGTATAGGCTCACGTAGCGTGTTTAGGCTCATTTTAATCAGTAAAATGTCACGAATATGTTGGTAGAGTTTCATAAAAAAATAAGCTACTGGATTAGTACTGTCTGGCGGATACTGATGTTGATGTTTTGTATTCTTTTCTACGTTTTAGAAATAGTGTTCGTACAAGCTATACGTGACATTTCGAAGTTTTCACATACATTGAGACATTACTGTAACGTCTTGGAAGGGTCGATTAATCATATCGAGCGTCAAGCCTCGCCTAATCGGTGGATCGGCCGGGGACTTATAAAAAGCGTTGTACCGGTTATTCAGCGGAAGGATATTCCCAGGCCTCGCAGTGTTTCAATGTTCTGGTATGTTGTTTCGCGTACCAGTTCTAGTTCCATCGCGCTGAAGAGGCAGGGCAAGAGAATGGTTGAGACTAGGCTGTGCTGACGTTGAAAGATGGTGGTGCCCCTTCTCTCTGGCAGCTGCTTCCAGCATGATATAGCACCATCCGAACGCGCTGATAGATCCAATTTACAGTGCGCCTTTAACACACCGCACCGACCCGTACTCGAAAATTCAACTTCCACCTTGACTTCGTTCCCCCACTATCAGCACAATTTTTGGCTCCTCACTCGGGAGTGTCTCCTCTTAGCTTGGACAGTCCCCAGATCATCCT
This sequence comes from Lasioglossum pauxillum, assembly GCA_933228785.1. Taxonomy (NCBI): domain Eukaryota; kingdom Metazoa; phylum Arthropoda; class Insecta; order Hymenoptera; family Halictidae; genus Lasioglossum; species Lasioglossum pauxillum. Next base: position 23,662,171 of record OW121699.1, read on the forward strand.
CAGCTCTCGATGTTATAGGCCAATGCATCAATGTCTAATTTTGAAAAGCTTTTTTGCTTCCTCCTGCGAGAAACTTAGTTTTATGAAAACTACCAAATTTTAGCACTTTTTTCTCGGTTGCTGTGCAAGATTTTTGGACGAGCCGAAAAGTGGATGATAGGTCTTTAAATTTTAGGTCGTTCTTTAGGGGCAGGAAAAATGGTCTTTGAGATTAAAAACTTTGAAATGTGACTCTTTAAAATTATGATGTTAGTTTGTCAAAATTGTTGTATCTTTGAGAACTTGGAATCTAGAAAACTATTTTTGGAAATGTCCTCGCAAGCAGCACAGTAACAGAAAAATAATATTTATATAAAATGGAAATTGTACGGCTAGATAATGTTGTTCGAATACTCGGCTGTATGTGCCGCCAAGTTTATATTATGGAAGCCGAGCGATTAATCTGCGTCGAGCAATTAGCATTGCGGAGGATCTGACAATTGGGCGATAGGCCTCGATTTCAGTCTCTGGAGGGTTGTACCAAACACCTCGTCAAGGTGGACGTGCCCGTGGCTCGTGTGAGACCAGCTGACCCCTGACGATTAATGGGAAACTTAATTATTGGATTTCCTCCCCCTATACGCCCACTATATCCCCCATCCTCCCCCGCTTTCGCATTTTATCCCCCCTTTTTTTCTTTTTACATTTCTGTGACATCGCATTGTCTGCTTTGCGATTCTTCTCTGCAGAAACTAGACACGGTATCTTTGCGAAACTTTGCAGATTTGATCAGGCATATTTACTATATATTCGTTAATTTTTACAGATTATCCTAATGCAAGACCTATTAGTTATTTATACCGACAGGTGACACATATGTTTTTAGTAACCACTTTTCAGAGTACAATTTGACATTTTCTTGCGGCAACTAAAAAAACTTATCTTTTTGAAACTATGTTAATTCCTCGGCATATACACGATGTTAATTTCAATTCGAGTACTACTATTGAAAGTAAGAAAAAATTACTAAATATGATGTACATGGTTTTAAGGCGATAAATTTATATAATATGATGAATTTTCGCCTTCAAAGTCATTTTAAAATACATGTTGCACCATATACATTAAAACCATATACATCCTATTTAGTTATTTTTTCTTATTTTAAAATTAACACCCTGTATATTCACCACATACAGGAATTGTTACACTTTTCCCATTTAAATTATAATTATTATTCATATTGGATGTAGGTGCATATTTGCTTGATGGAAATTTTTGAGGTCATAATTAGCGAATCTTTTTGTGATATAACTAGAAAATATTTTAATGAAACTTTACAGATTTGTTGGTACATGCCTGCAGTATATTCAGCAATTCTAACAAATTATTGCGATTTAAATTACGGTAATTATTTATACTAATGTTTGCGAAAATGTGATGGATGCGTGCAATCGTAATGTAATCGATGTGCGCAGGTTAATGCGAGATAATGAATATTAATTATCGTCGATTTATCGTTGACTGTCTGTTGTTGTTTCCCCCATCTTCATCGTATCTTTGTGTGGTCACGATTTTATGTTAATTAGTGCATTGTACGTTTTTATTGTGTTTAATTAAATACATATATGGCATTCTACACTTTATATATTATATTTATTTAACTATTTCTGACGAAACGTGTCTGAAAAATGTGTTGGGGAACTGTGATGAAATTTTCAGAATATTATATAATCTATACGGATGTACGAAATATATTGTTTAAATTTTCAATATAAGCCCACGTCAAAAAGTTAGAAACAACAACTTGTAATATTTTCTCTGTAATTCCGCCGAATTTCAATTCTTTCAAAAATTGTTTAGACTTAATGACCAATTGTTCTAACATCTCAAAAGAAAAAACAAATCCAACTGATACGGTGCTATATTAAAAAATCGTCTTTTTAAGTGTCTGAATATTAATACTACGCGTGAAAATGTTTGAATTCAGTATTTGCGTGCTCGTTGTCTTCAAGATACGTAAATTGGCCATACCATGTTTAATCATCTTTTGTCATGTTTAATAATTTTTTTGGTTGCTGAAGGCGAGTTACCATGGGTTCGTCGACAACACATTTGACCGACACTGTTTTGATCGATACGATTTGACCGACAATAACTTTTGTCGACACTATGTTTCCCTCGACATAGTGAAATCGTCGACAAATGATTTGACCGAAAATACATTTTCGTCGACAAATGATTTGACCGACACTATGTTTTCATAGACACGGTCAAATTGTCGACATATGTTTTCATCAACAGTCTATGTTTTGCGACAGATATCGTCTAAAGGCTTTAGCACAAAATATATCGCTTTGATTTCATTACTTGATATTTATGTAATTATTGTACAATTCTGTTATGCTTTGTAATCTGTATATGTATATGCGTAGCATTCGTTCTGTTCATTCAAATTATGTATATGTATTTACACAATTATGTTTGAAATTAAATGAAATATTCTGATTTTTGTTCATTTGTGTGTACCTATTAATAAAGTTTGTTTATTTGAAGAAATGCTTTGTATTTCTCTTTATTTTTTATTATACAAGCAACTAAATGCGTCTAGAACATAACAGTGATAATAACGATTAGTCAACATTAGCAAATACAAGTCAAACCTGTCGCTAAACATGGATTGTCGATGAAAGCAGCAGACGTCGATAATTTGACCGTATCTATGAAAACGTAGTGTCGGTTAAATCAATTATCGTCGGTCAAATTATTTGTCGACGATTTCACAATGTCGACAAAAACATAGTGTCGACGAACGTTACTGTCGGTCAAATCGTGTAGATCAAAACAGTGTCGGTCAAATGAGTTGTCGACGAACCCATGGTAACCCTTCGAAGGGATCATCGCACAACTTGAGAATTTCGATCCTGTTATTAGGGCGTCGAACCACAACTTTTTCCGTGTGTGGCGTTTTCGATTTCGAAAAAAAACGTTTTTTCGATCCGACCCACAGTGGTCGATTTGCTCCAGAACGTGGCCAAAAATCAATCTTTTTTTGATTTATCCGAAACTAGGTATCTCGGAGTTTTCGAGGTCGCTGATTACGAATCTAAAATCAAAATCGCAAAAAAGTAAAATGGCGGCTGTAAAATGGAGATTGAACCTATGAAAACTGTTAGAATGGGACAGAACTTGGTAGTTTGGGTTTCCTGAAGTCGTTAATTATGTATCTGATATTAAAAAACAGAAAACAAAATGGCGGAACCAATAGGACGGATGTACGTAGTAAGAAAGCATTAAATATAGCTGAAACTGGATATCCTAAAATTTTTTATCTTGTTAAATGTGAATCTAATATCAAATTATACAGGGTGTCCCAAAATTCCTTCAACAGCCGGAAATGGGAGCTTCCTGAGATCATTTGAAGCAACATATTCCTGTGCAAAAATGTTATCCGCGGCTTTGTTTAGGAGTTATTAACGAAAAACACGGACCAATCAGAGCGCGACCTAGACGCGAGTAGGCACAGTCGGCCCGGCGCGACGCACAGTGGGGTATTTGCCCGATTTCAGCGGTCAAAATTCAATTTTAAAAATTTTACATAAATTGTAAAATTTTTGTGGCTTCAGTTAGTTGAATGTCTGAGGAACAATCTCCCATCATTTGTTTTCCCATTCATGTATCCATTAAGCACTGAACTTTGTCGGAAGTTGAAGTTCCGTTAACCCGCTTTCATTTCTCAACGAATTCACCTATTAGCAATTCTTACCTTATTTACATACACTAACAGATTTTTGTTTTATAGAAGTTTTTTTTAGCTAAGTATAGGGTATACTTTTAAGAGACATTCACTTTTGAACCATATACATGTTTGTAATTATTAATATTTAAAGATAACCAACGATGAGTCTTTCTTGATGATTCTAAGACTTTGGTAATGATTTCGTTATGCTTCCGGGTGCGTCCCGGTGTTCATTTCTATGTCATTGTATTCTTTGAAGTTTTCTGATTAAGATGCAAGAAAAATTGGATCTGTCTACGACTGACTCCGTGTTTTATAGTTGATTTACGGAAAAATGACCATCGTGCGGGCGCGAAAATCGCAGCATTTCTCACATCCTGCATGTTCGCATTCGCTATATTTTCGTATTTACTTAAGTAAATACTAAATAATAATAATGAACACACAATATACACTAAAATAAGAAAACAGTATACACATGAAATTTAAATAATATACACGGTGGTGCAATAACTATGTCCACTTTGAATATTGTCGTTATTTGTAATAATATGAAAAAATGTTATCAACAAAATTTGCACGGTACAGAGGAGGACATGTTGTGGCATAAACATTTTCTGCGTGGGTGGAGGCATAGAAGAGATTTCAAGGTGACCTCGATTTTTTTAAATCGAAAGACCTACTTTTTGTATCATGAATTGATAGACTATCGAATTATGAGTAAAAATGTATTGACCTCCATATGTCTTAAATGTAATAGTTAACGAGATATTATCGAAATAATTTTCTTTCTTCTTTTGATAATATGTCGTTAACTATTAGGTTTAAGACATACGACGGTCAACACTTTTATACTCAGAATTTGATACTCTATCGATCTATGGTATAAAAAAAGAACATTCTGTTTAAAAAAATCAAGGTGACCTTGAAATCTCCTCTATGCCTACCCCCAGGCAAAAAATGTTTGTGCCACAACATGTCCCCCTCTGAACCGTGCAAATTTTGTTCATAACATTTTTCCATACTATTATAAATAACGGAGATTATTCTTTGTAATAACTATTTTAAAAAGATATTTTAATTGTAAATGATTATACTTTTTGATAGTGTAGATAAAATAGACGATTAACGTTAAAATATTGATTATAATCCGCAGTACTTGATTGAAAAATAGCTACAAACTTTACAATCGTATACGCTCCTCTTTATGGACAAATTTTGCATTTAAAACATCCATTTTAATAAAAACGGCATACAATACAAAAAGTAGAAATCGCAAGCTTTAAAATGGTTGTTTTTTCATCAAATTTGGATAAATTTTGGCAAAGTTACAGCAGTTTCAATATTGAGCGAATTTTGAACTAGCTGTGGCCGCTGAAATCGGGCAAATACCCCACTGTGCGGCGCGCCAACTGTCGATTGGCCGACTGTGCCAATGTAGGAGTAATAACTCCTAAACAAAGCCGCGGATAACATTTTTGCACAGGAATATGTTGCTTCAAATGATCCCAGGAAACTCCCATTTCCGGCTGTTGAAGGAATTTTGGCACACCCTGTATAAAGAACACAAGTAGCCGACTAATTATTAAATTATAGAAGAAGAAATTCTTGTTTTAAATATGTGTTTTGAAGAATGGAAGGTTATAAATTAGAAAGGATTGTAATTATGAATGTATCAAATTGTTTATTCAACATCTGAATAGTAAAAATCGTCATTTGTTGTATCTACATTTTCTGTCACTACCAAATTCATATTAATAGTTAATATAAAATTAATAATGTTAATACTAAAAAATGAAGATCACTTCAATTTTTTAAATATTAACATATATTTTTTACTTCATAATATTGTAGCTGGTATCGAGACGAATTCAACGACCTATAATAATATTAGTTTAAACCTTGAAATAAGGCTACGACAGTTTAGATCACAAAAAGCGGGTTTCCAGCCTATGCAGTACATTACAAAAATTGCCATACAACCACAGAGGTGGTGCCTCGTGGTGCCCAATGTCTGTTGATCCTACTAGATGATAATACAAACTAAAGGTGTGTACAAGTCACATGCTCAAAATCGGTTAAAATCATAACTATTTTCCTAATTTTCCAAAATTTTGTATGAATTTTGTTATATTTTACCACGTTTTTATTATATATTACATTATCTATTGATACTTACATTTTATATAATGTATAAACATGATTTACTTACTTCCAGGGACACCCTCCACATTGTAGAACAAAAATTAGTAAAATATAACACAAATATATTCACTTCTGGACACTTTTATCGCTCAACAATTTACTGTGCGTAGCTGCTACTTCAACGATGATGGTCACTTTCAGATTGAATTTCTCGCTCAGGTGGAAAGGTCAGGCCCTTTTCCCATTAACCATCCAACAGCCCAACTATCAGGCTAGCCAACCCACGCATACGAAACTCTTTATTTGAAAGTTCATTTTTTAAATTTTTGGCCACGTTTTGGAGTAAATCGCCACTGTGCGACCCACAGTGCGCCGAACCATTGACAAAAATCGAAAAAGTCTTTAAAACTATGTTCATACTATGTCAAAATGTCCAAATAGATCATTTTTTTTAAAAAATTTAAAAAATTCAGTAGGAAATTAGTTACAAGCGAATCTGTAAGCTAATTTTAGGAAGATCAAATAGTACATCAGTTCATAGCGTAACTTGTTTCGGTTGTGTTATGAACAAAAGACGTTTGTAAGAAATAATCTTTTTAGAAAATTATGGCTAAGGGTTGGCTAATTGTCATTCATCTTCAAAAATTTTGTAATACTTACATGCGATATAATAAGTTTCATTGGTTTCCATAATCTTTAGAAGAGGATAAAAAAAGTGACTCTGGGATTTTGATTGCGTCGTATTACTAAGATACTATATTTTCATATTGTATAAGTTAGAATTGCTACTACTGGCAAACAGAGTTATTTAACAAAATATGTAGCAAGAACTGGTCAGCAAGCGAGTACGCGGATATCCACTTGTAGAAATATGAGATTTGACTGTGGTTATTGAACAAATAAAAGAATTTTGATATTACATTAATTACACATACGATTGAATAAATAAAATTTAATGTCCTAATAATCATTGATAATCATTGACAAGAAGGTAACACCCTCCGATCTCGCTGATTTTTTAATATGTTGTCCAGGTCATCATTTCGAATAATGTTGTAAATGTTGTAAATGTTTTACTCGGCGGTAGTTGTTTATAAAAAAGTAATTAAGAAAAAGTTAATCCACTTTTTACAGTTACTCGCAAAAATATTCGGGCGCTCTAAAGAAGACGATAACTTTTGTTAATATTATACTATACCATTTGAACTTTTTTGGGAAGCTAGAGCAATGAGTTTACTACAGAATACGAAAAATTTTTTTTCAAAAATACCAACTGATCGGAATTTTAGCAAAAATACTAAAAGTTGCATTTTACAATTTCTTTATGTGGGCCTATATTGAAAATTTAACAGATACGTTTTGAAAGATCTGTGTCAATTGAACATATTCTGAAAATTTGGTCATAATCGGTCGACGTTGCAATGAGCTACAAACGTTTAAAGATGGTAAAAATTCCAGATTTTCACGATTTTCGGCCTACATCTAAGAATTCTTACATCTTTCAATGCCTGTCGTTTTTTCTTGCATCAACCGATTTTGACGAAATTTTCAGAATATTCAATTGACACAGATCTACAAAACGTATTTGTTAAATTTTCGATATGGGCTCACATAAAGAAATTGTATAATGCAACTTTTAGTATATCTACTACCATTCCGATTAGTAGCTATTTATGAAAAAAATTTGTTCTCGATCAGAATTTAAAACAAAGTTTCAATTTCGACAGAACTGAACTGCGAATTCATCTACTGAAAACCACCAACAAAACAAAATTTTGGTTTATAAATATAGTTTTTCAATGTTTAAATAAATGGCTATATTTATAATAATATCATATTGAGATTGCTTTCAATATAAATAAAAAAACCCACTTTGTTTCATGTCTCTATCATAAACAGAACAAAAGTTATTGAATTTGGTCGAAGAAACAGGCATTTCGGCGCACTGCGCGACCTACTGAACATCCTTCGTGTTGTGTGTAATATGTTTTGTTAAGTACATGGTTCGTTTATAAAAATTGATAATTCTATCGACTGCTTCAACATATTTGTCCGGTGAGAGCTACGTGTCGTACGAATCGCAGACACCCGGTATAAGGGAAGAATTTGATTTCCAATGAAAAGTACAAACGCGCCGAATGAAATCGCAGACAGACGGTGGTCGGTGAGCGATCGGCGGTTGCGTAGCGTGGAGGAGTGCGCGTGGGATGTACTTGACGTATTGCTCGAGTGATCGGATATCGATTAGCCTGCCGCATGGCTAGTCCACAACACCCTCCACAAGTCGTAACTTGCACTCGAATGCTATTCCACTAATTACCAAGGCGACAGGGACCACTGCGGCTGGCACTTCTGACGGTGGATCTTGACGGTTCCACGCATATGGGCTAGGGAGAGCTCGAGAGATTATCGGCCTAACGTATGTGGTTAATCACTGACCGATCGTTAGGGTACATTATCCTCCTTCGTTACGCGCTGGCACTATCGCTAGAATTTTCCGGAACTTCAATGCTATTTCCACGCGTGCAGAATTAGCTCAAAGGCTCCGGACAAATGAGGGGCTGCGGGAAATTCTCGTGGACCGAATCGAACCGCCAATGGCTCGTTCGATAGTGCTCTATGAAGAGGTATGTTGCGCCAAGTTTCAACTATTTACCTTGACCTGGAGCGTAATCATCAGGAAAAATCGAAAAATCAGTTCCGGCCTTGTTTTCCCCATTTAATAGTGAATTAAGTTAAGAATTTAATAGTGGATTTTTCGCGAAAAATCTGACGCACTTTTGTCACCGAGGTATACATCGAGTAATTTTTTCGGAGTTTTAGGTCAGCATATTTCACCCTCGTATTTTCACGAGAGGGAGTAGTTTTCGGCGGATAGAAAAATATTAGTCTTTGATCTGCTGTTCCGCAAAAAATTCTGATAAGTGTCAGCCATCAGGGTTCATATTTGATTATTTTTTCAAATTTTTACTTTGAGTATGATCCCTTTTTCTGTAAATATTTTCATTTTATTTCGTTTAGTAAATTGCGAAGACTATGGCATGGTATCTGCCCTATTCCGGGATCGATGAATGCTTTTCGCACGGTTCAGATTGCCTGAACTATTTGGTCGCGCGCTTATCCGAGCTTTGTAAGTTTATCTGACTCTTAATTCCCGTCCCCCTTTTCCTTTGTAAGATCGTAATTAACCCCTTGTGTTCTAGTTTCCTCTTGTCTCAGAGCGCCGCGGCGCCGGTTGGTTCTAATTAAGTTTTAGAAATTCGTTTACGGTAGTTTTATTCGATCAGTAATGAATATTAACGTTTATGATATACTGGCTCGCGTTAACTTTGCCCTTAACTCGCTGCCTATGAGGTGGGCCACAAGAAATCGAACACAATGATAGTTCCTTATCAACGAACGTACGAATAATTTTGGTAAAATCATAATGATAGTTTTACAAATTGTTGTAACGTCTTTGTTTTTAATTATTTTTTTAATGAAACTTATATCAACATACTCATGACATTTTCCTGGTTCCAATAAGCCTACACACAACACGTATCATTCAAATTCTGTATGAAACATTTCATCATTCATATAATTTCTTTTAAATGGAACACTACTGTATAATAAAATGTTTATTTTTCTGCAGCAAAGGTGAACAATCAAAAAGATACGGTTGAAAGATACAGTTTAAAATGAGCACAAATATCTCGGTTCGGATAATCGAGGTTCTACTGTATCGCGAATTAAACGGAAGAATATGATCCGAATTGTATCGTGTTTGGGCTCATTTTAACCAGACAAATTTGACGAATATGTTGCTAAAGTTTCATAAAAAAAATGATTAAAATCAAAGAAGTTCTGTCAGTGGATTAGTATTGTTTCATGAATTAGTGTCTGGATTCGAGGAATGGTATCTGTACATGATACAACTGACAATTTGGATTGTAAAATTTACAGATATAACTGTGTTTATAGGAACAACAGAAATATCTCCTTTTAGATCGTCGTGGTAAAGGCTTAGGCAATGTCGGACGCAAAAAATGTTATGGCAGGAATAAATCTAAGCCGCTCAATGTCACTCATCGCGCCTAATCCGTTGACAGACCTTTCCGCCAAATACGTGAAGGATGAACGATGAAGAGCACGCGCGGAAATTCTCATCGTTCTTCTGGCCTCTCTTCTATTTTTTATTCACGATCGCATGCAGCCCGCGCATGGTTATGACTTGCACATTCGGCATCACGGATTTGCTCCGAGCAGTTCATACGCGGCCGTCCATTTATCTTCCGCCTTGTTCCTGATAACCAGCTTCGTGATATTTCGGAATTAGCTGCAACACCCTACAACCCGCGTTTGTTCCAATTCGGATCGGTCTCTCGCAAGATTCGAATTATTCATGAACGGTCTCGTATTTGCGGTGTCTTAACGCGTTTCCTGATGGCTCTCGCTTCATTTTCCGAGCACTCCTGTGGCTGAAAATATAACAGCCCAACACAGCTTTTTATTAAAGACTCGGTCATTAAAAAACGAATTACTTCGAACAAATTTGTTTTTAACCGAAATTTTCGATAAATAAGTATATATAATACATTTTCACAGAGATCTTCACAGAAACTAAAAAATTTTCACAGAAACATCCTGTTATATTAATTAAAACGGACTAAAAAGTATAAAATAAATTTTTAAAAAACGGACTAAAAAGAATAAAATAATTTTTTCTAGCCCCATACAGATTCCTAACCCCGTACAGGTAGTCCTGAAAATTTGTGATTGTGAATTTTCAATAGCTGCACACTGAGCTCCTTCGGTGCGAAGCGGGTTAATGGAGTGGGGATGAGTCAGAGTGGGAACCGAGTGGGTACTACCGATCGTCGCGCGGGAGGTGTAACGGTTAAATTTTTAATAGTTTATATCTCCTAAACGCGTAGGCTGTTGTAAATTAAAAATTTTTTTTTAAATATTGCATTGTCATATAGTACTGAGCTATGTTTAAAATTTCAAGTCTCTAGCTCATCGGGAAGTTAGTTTAAAATCAGATGTAAAGTTTGTACCGAACAAACAGGCGGACAGACAGGAAGGCGAGCTAATAAAAACGTGATAAAAAGTCGGAAATCTCTACTTTGGATAAACTATGGATAAACTATGGATAAAATGGACACAAGCCAACAACATCTTAGTATTACTCTAGGAATCATCTAAAACTAGTGTGAAATACAGTGAGAGTCAAAAATGAGTATACACCCCATACATATAAGATTCTACATTATATTTACAGCATATTTCCGGAAAACCAAAGTTGTGATGTTGCAATACATGGTATTTCTAGGGTCACAATCGTATATAAGCCAGAGTTGTGCTAATTCAATTACATTGTATTTCAATTATATAGTAATTCAACTAAGGTGAAGTGGGGTAAGTGCGCACTAGTTTTTGTAAATTTGGACTTTAAACTAACGTATTTTCAGTCTGGTATGTAAAAACTTAACGCTCTTGGTATCGAACTCTTGCCACAGTTATTATTGATGAATTAGAATCATGTCGGATTCTAATTTTGCTTGAAAATTATCATTTTCATAGGATATTGTACAAAGTGTCAACTACTATGCACTTGCCCCGAAAATGGCGCCCCCGAAGAGCGTCTCTAAGAGTTAAAAATGCATTCAAACCTTGTTTCAAGTGCTACGAGGCAAGAAAAGAATGACTAACAAGCCTGCTATAAAATGCTTCTTATTGCATTAAATTATATTGTTTAGTTTTATAGTAATCCATTTTTAAACAAACAAGTACTTTTATGCTGATATATGAAAGGGGACACATGTGTCGATGAAAACATAGTGTCGGTAAATCATGTCGATGAAGACATTTGTATAGATGATTTGACCATGTCGTTGAAAATATAGTGTCGACGAAAGTTAATTAATTAAATCGTGTCGATAAAAATGAGTTGTCGACGAACTCAGGTTAACCAATACAGTACGCACTTACCCCATCGTGATAGTACGCACTTGCCCCGTTTACGCACTTACCCCACTCCTCCTTACGGCGTAACTGAATTACATAATTCAAACCTTTCAATTAAATCAATTACTAAGTATTTTAATCAGATGTGTAACTGGAATACAATATAATTGAAACATAATATAATTAAAATACAATTCTTCAAATTACAGCCCAGAAAATCGAAGAACATCGAAGAAGTGCGATATATTTTTATGTTTTTCTTGCATATACATGTTTGCTGTCTGTGCGGCGCGGCGTGGTTTCTATTCCTCGCCTTCGTCCATAATACGTAACGCTATTTTATATTTATGTTTGAAATTTAAAAAATGTGTAACGCAGAAGTTATTTCTGTTCAGATATTATAAATTTATAAATAATAAATTCCTTCTGTTTGAAACCTTCACATGGATCTTTCTACCTCTTCTCACCTATTACTTTATTACTCTTTCATTTTAATTTAATTACATCGTAATTCCTAATTAATGTAATTTCATTACAAAGTATTTTAGAATTGTACACCAATTTCAATTACGAATTACATTGTAATGTAACTACAATGTATTTTATAATTGTACTCCAATTGCAATTACGAATTACATTGTAATTTAATTGAATGAAGATCTGAATTATAAATAACAATATGACTGAATTACAATGTAATTCAATTACTTCGTAATTATAATTCCTGGAGTAATTCAATTGTAATTCTGCACAGCTCTGATATAAACACACATCTTAGTGAATTACGTTTCCAATGTTTTGTAAACAAATGCCTATCTGATGTAGGTTTGTTATCAACGCGTCAAAAGTGAATATACAAAGCAAAACTAGTTTTAGTCTTTTATGAAAGATAGTCCAGTAAAGTGGTTTTCTAGAAGCAGTAATTTCTGAATGAGCGTGAATTCGTGTAAACTTTCATCAGTGTTGATTACTTTGAAATTCTTAGTGCATAAATAGAATTATGAGTGAAAAACGTACAGAAACTTCAGAAGACATGAGGAAATTTATTGTTAAATTAAGAAACTAAGGAAAATCATTTCGAGAAATAGGGATCGTTGTCATGGAACTGTAAAAAAATCATAGACAAGTATAAAGATACAAAAAGTGTAAAAAACTTTCCTTGTTTCGGTCGTCCGAGATAGTTAAATGAAGTAGATAACCGATTAATTACACGAATAGTGAAAAAAGCTCCCACTACGAGTGCAGTTTCATTAGCTCATGAATTATCTGAAATACAATACAAATCTATCAGTGCGAGTACAATTCGTAGATCATCAAATTCTCAAGGTATGCATGACCGAATACCACGCAAAAACCAGCGATAAGTGCAAAGAATCGCTTTTTGCGATTGCAATTCGTAGAAAAATTCATAAACAAACCACTCGAATTTTGGAACACCGTACTATTCACTGCTGAAAGTAAATTCGAAATTTTTGGAAGAAAAAGACAACCAAAACTTTGGAGGAAAAAAAAAGACTGAATTCGAACCGAAAATTCTTGTTAGTACCGTCAAGCACGGCGCGGTGCGGTGGTAACATTGTGATTTGGGGTAGCATGGTAGCCTCTGGAGTCGGGGAATCAGCTTTTATTAACAATACGATTTCAATATTGAAATATTTTAAGAACAAGTTTAGCTGCAAGTGTTAGAAGAGTTCGGTTGCCAGATACGTGGATCTTTCAGGAAGATCGAGATCCTAAACATACAGCAAAGATTGTTAAGAATTGGTTGCAACAAAATGCTCCAAATCAACTGAATTCTCCATCGCAATCCCCAGATCTTAATGTAATAGAGAATTTGTGGAAAATATTAGATTTGAACTTACGCAAAATAAAAATCACGAACAAGGAAAACCTTAAAATCGAACTACTAAAAGTATGGAATGATATTTTTGTTTCTACAACACGTAAGTTGGTTGAATCCATGCCAAGACGATTAGCTGCCGTAATTAAAGCTAGAGGTGGACCAACAAAGTATTGAATGTATGTAATTTTATTAATAAATGTAGATAAATCATTCTTAATTGGTTGTGTATACTCACTTTTGATTCATATTTTTATAGATTCTCAACCATTTTATGTTGCATATCAAATATTATGTATTAGATTGAATTACCTTTTCTGCATTTAATTACCTTCAAATCTACACTTTGTGTTTTTCAAATAACTTTTCCGTTAATGTAACATGTATCTAATAATTGTTAAATCAATGCCGTGTTCTCGAGGTGTGTACTCACTTCTGACTCTCACTGTATATTAGCTTGTATGACTAACCTCGCAAGTGTCAGAACGTCTAAAGGACACAGCAAAGAAGATTGATTCGATTGATTGAGAAGATTGATTCATTTATGATCATTATTCCGACCCACATGTAAAATTACAGATTAAATGTCGAAGTTATAAAAGAACGATATAAAATATCGAACTATGAATTGTTAAATCGACTGTTTCCACTGTTTCGCAGCTTTATTGACTTAGCAAATTATGAAGCTTTAACGAGGACTGTGGCAGCGGATCGACTTCCCCCGGACCAACACAGTCTGGACTGCCGGAAATTTTAACTATCGGAAAAACAGTGAAACTTTGTCGTGTTTTCATGGGTTACGTAATAAAAACCGAGCTTTACGTTTCGAATTTGCACAGCATTAACTGAGCGTTTGTTCCTCGAGTTCCTTGCATAAGGTTTGTTCACCCTTAAAAACTCCTTCTAGACCGACAGTCTCACGTTTCAAGTCGCTGACAATTACTCTTGTTACGAGATCTCGGTTCTCGGTACACATGTAACAGAATCTTGAGTCCGAACAATACTGCAATTTATAAAACAGCTACATGCCTTTGGTAAAATAAGAGAAATCGAAATTCTTCAAAAATGGTGTTTTCGCAAATAGCTGCACGTGGTATCGACTTCATATTTAATTAAATTTTCACAATTTTGCTATGATTCCCATATAAAAAGAATTTCAACTGAAGAAGAATTTTTTCCATGTAAAATGTATTTTTAAAGAATCTTTGATGACTTTATATCTATTTGAAGAAATATTCAATATTTTTAAATTAATAAGAAAATTGTTCTTGGCGCTCAGGTTCGATCAGTTACTACACACTAAAACTTTCCTTAAAGAGTCACATGTGTGTCTAAGGCAGGACCCGCTAGACAGCCTTACTGATGAGTCCTCTAGCGGGTCTAGGACGAAACACCACCTTCAGTTCCTCCAATAGAAACACACATAGATAGCTAAGACGTAGTCCACAGAAGTATTACAAATATTAGTTTAGTGTGTAGTAACTGATCGAACCTGAGCGCCAAGAACAATTTTCTTATTAATTTAAAAATATTGCGATCAAAAAACAATTCTTCATTTTAATATTCAATATTCTGTAGAAACTAGAGAAAAGTTTCTGCTTTAGGAAAATTAATTTTAAACAATAAAAAATATATTTTCGAGGAGATTCTGATGATTTAGCAATTATGTTTTGTTGTATATTAATTTTAAACCAGAAAATACATTTTCGAAGAGATTTTGATAATTTTAGAAACTCCAGAAACATGATTTTCTCTGGAAAATTCAATGTTATAATTACGTTAGTTCAGAACAGTGTCCAAGTGTTATTAATGTGGCAAATGACATATTTTTTATTATTATTTGTTAAACACGTAGTCTAAATCTCTGATGCACAATTAGGTCCCCTAATCGTAGTATAGTTTCAGTCTATTGTTCCGGGCTATTATATGTACCATGTAATGCCCACTCAAAGGACATCAGATCCCGTTAATTAGGCGCTACTATCTCTGCAAGATCAGAAATCTATCATAGAAAATCTATCAATCGATAAAATTAAAACAACTTTATAATAGTGTTCTAAATTCATAATAATTAGCCGAGATTGCTTACTAAGAATTAATTAAAAGACTCGAGGCTTGTATTTCATAAACAACCTGGGTGAAACCTGGATGACTTAAATCTCCACCTAATTTTACGTGCACTACATCATACTTCATTTTCAACAAAATCCATGATCGATTTGACGTGGAACGAGTGCATATTATATCTTTATACTAAATAAGAATAAATCATATGGTACGGAGTTAACAAACATATTTATTTTGTACAATAATTTCGAAACAAATTCCAATATTTCATACACACATTCGAAAATTAAATTGCTTAATTTTTGTCGATTAAGATTAAATGGACGAAATTATGGACAACTTTAAAAATTATTGAACAAAGCTGTGGACGGTGCTAAGCACAGAGTTGTGCAGAATTAGAATTGAATTACTCCAGAATTATAATTACAAAGTAATTGAATTACATTGTAATTCAGTTATATTGTAATTTATAATTCAGATCTTCATTCAATTAAATTACAATGTAATTCGTAATTGCAATGGAGTACAATTATAAAATACTTCGTAATTAAATTACATAAAATAGCGTTACGTATTATGAACGAGGTCGAGGAATAGAAACTACCCCGTACAGACACTAAACAAGTATATGAAAGAAAAACATAAAAATATATTGCACTTCTTCAAAGTTCTGGGCTATAATTTGGAAAGCTCTATTTTAATTATATTGTATTTCAATTACACATCTGATAAAAATACTTAGTAATTGAATTACAATGTAATTGAATTAGTACAACTCTGCCTCGGTAACGCAGTTGCGAAAAAGGTTCTCCGTCGGATGGTTGATTTGACTAAAAATTTTATGCACTCGCCGCGCTCTCGATTTTGGAAGGAGCAATGGACGATTTACAATCAGCGTTTCCATTATTTCGTCGGAGCTTGGTCCATAGGTCTTTTCGTGGAGCGAGCTGATCTCCAGACCGTTGTCTCCGAGGATATTCCTTGATTTCCTCTGTCTATCGTTCCATCTGGCTCTCCGTTCCCCTCGGCAGGCGTTTTCTTCATCGCCGGACCCAGTTTCTTCCAGCTGTATCTTCAACTTGTCCGGATTTCGACTTAGTTATCTGTAACTAAGCTAATCTCGGGCGAAGGAGTCGAGCCGGGGCGGGCCGGGCCGGGCCGAGTCGAGCCGAGCCCGGGTGCAACGGGGAGCAGTTAAACACGGGTCCGACCAATCCGCCAAAGCTTCCAGACCTCTTCTAATCCACCGCTACGAAGTTCTATATAGACTCCGGGATCCTTATTTCGAGTCCATTCCAGACGTAGCTTTCATTTCGGTTGGCCAAAAGATCAGAAAGGGCAAAGTCCGCGATCCGACCCCGACCGAGCTAATGGAAGGCCGCTTTTATTGCCGATTCTCTCGCCCTGATCCTCCCCTCCGACGACACACACACGCACGCATTGTCGATCTGTTCTTGACAACAGTCGTTACCGCGGACGACGATCGTCAAGATTATTCGACTGTCGAAAAGCTGCTTGCAATCAATCCCTATAGGGGATTCACATTAATCGTGTTTAGCTGTGGATATGAATTCAGAAGAAGAGGTCACACTGGTGGGGTAGTCGGTTTTGATTACACTTTTTCTGGTGAATCTACATAAAAAATAAGCTTATCCATGTCCGAGTGTTTTTGACAATACTCATTATTTATCAAGATTAATTTTGTTATAATAGTTTTCTTAGTCATATCGCAACATTTACGGTAGCGAGGGTGGTAGAGAGTACGTATTCAAATCCCTCTTACGATTAATAATTTGTTTTGTTTTCTTCCAATTATAAGTTTTAAGTCCTTTTTCTTTGTTCCCCTCTTCTTTAAAAATGTTTTCCTTTCACTTTCTTTCTAATCTTGCCATTTATACAGGGTGTTTCGTCTAAAACAGGACAACTAAAGATCTCCTCTATCTCTGAAAATACAAGAAATGTTTCTAACGTAATCTAAATGATTTCAAAAGCTGAATCAGATGGAAGAACCGTTTTTTATAAATTGTAATTTTTTAATAGTTTTTCAAGGTTACTCGTGTTTTTTTACATATGTACACACATTTTGTTGTTGTTGTATGTTATAGCAAACATTATTGTGCATTCATCCATGTTTAATAGCACGACCTTGAAATGACCGTGAACTCTAAAATTTGCTAATTAATGCAGAACTTACTTTCAGCGACATTTCAGATTTCAACGGTAACAGAAATTCGACCATGAACTTCAACTTGTAAATAATAACATTTATTACTGCAATAAATGTTCGAAATGATGTCCCGTTGTGATACATTTCGTGGGGCGAAAAACGGCAGATTGTGCAGCTCTTTCGATGATTTTAGGTTTTGTATCAGCACATACAGCAATTATTCGTTCCTTCATATTTTTTGGCGTAGTGGGCTGCTCTTGATAAACCGTACCTCTTGATAAAAATCAAGTGGGGTGATAACGGGTGAACGAGCCGGCCATGATACAGGTCCATTGCGTCCAATCCAACGACTAGGGAATTTTTCGTTAGGGACACGTGTTGCAGTATGCGAAAAGTATGCTGGACACCCATCGTGTTGATACCATAATACTAGACGGTCCCTAAATGGTACATCTTCTAATTAACCTGGTAGAATATGTTCTAAAAATTCAGCATACTTCTGCCCAGTTTGCGTACCGTTGATAAAATACGGCCCAATTATCCTATTATTTAGAATACCACACCAGACATTTATGGTCCATGGTCTCTGCTTATCGAGTTGTCTAAACCACCGTGGATTTTCAACCGACCAATAATGCATGTTCTCGAGGTTCACCTGAACATGATTTGTAAAGGATGTTTCATCCGTAAACAATACTATTTGGAAAAACATTTCATCACTTTGATATTTCCGTATACCCCATTGAGAAAAGTGTACGCGGTTTTCAAAGTCTCTTCCATGGAGCTCTTGGTGAAGAGATAAATGGAAAGAATGAAATTTTTGTGAATGGAGAATCCGCAATATGCTTGTCACACTAATACCGGTTTCACGTCCAAGTTTCCTTATACTAACATGCGAGTTTTGATTAACTTTAGCGATGATATTGTTCACATTTGCTTCACGAGTAACAGTCTTACGTCTCACACGAATGTGTCTGTTGACACTACCAGTCTCACAAAATGTTTTAGCAATAGTTGAGGATGCAGAACGTGATGGACAAGAACGTTCTGGAAATCTGTCTTTGTAAATTCGTATTTCTTCTCTTAGACACTCTCGAGCTTCACCGTAAAGTAATTAAAACCATTTGAATTTTCTCCTGTTCTGAATAACGCATTATGGATCGCTTGTCGATACACTGAGAAATCTAACAGTGAGCAAACTCTTAAGGAGGTAGGATACCATCAGAATGTAACTAGAAAGGAACTAGAATCTTACTAGAAAAAATGGGTTTGCGATTTTTCGCTTAATGTCTTTATACGAGCAAATTTTGTGCTGGATGAGGGCTCATACGAAAGAGGAAGGTTCACCGAAAGGTGCTCTGGTCATGACGTAGCGAGATTATGTTTATATGTAATAATATGAGTGTCCAAAGTAGGCAAAAAATCGAGAAAAATCTCGGAGATTTCAATGTATATTTTTCTGTCTCTAATTCGTGACTGATGACCAGACCACCCTGCGGTGAACCTTCCTCTTTTGAATGAGCCCTCACCCAGCCCAAAATGTGCTCGTATAAGGACATTAAGCGAAAAATCGCAAATCCATTTCTTCTAGTAAGATTCTAGTTCCATTCTAGTTACAATCTGAAGATACCCTATCCTCTTGAATATATATCTCTCTCACTCTCTATGTACACAGAGGAATGATACCTACAATGTGTTTATTTACAAGTTCAAGTTCATGGTCGAATTTCTGTTACCGTTGAAATCGGAAATGTCGCTGAAAGTAAGTTCTGCTTTAATTAGCAAATTTTAGAGTTCACGGTCATTTCAAGGTCGTGCTATTAAACATGGATGAATGCACAATAATGTTTGCTATAACATACAACAACAAAAAATGTGTGTATACATGTAAAAAAACACGAGTGACCTTTAAAAACGATTAAAAATTACAATTTATAACAAACGATTCTTCCATCTGATTCGTCTTTTGAAACCATGTAGATTACGTCGGAAACATTTTTTTGTATTTTCATCATTAGGAGCATTTCGCTGGAAGAACGTGAAAGATGACGGCTCTGATATAAAAATGCAAATCGAGGAAAGAATGTGTTACTTGAAAGTAAATCAAAGAGAGTATAGTGTCGGTGAAATAACGCAAGAGTGGGCGGGGGGGTGGTGGAGGGGGGAGAGACAGGGATTGGGAGACAAGAGCACTTCGATTGAATCGCCGAGAATTGAAAGAACTTGATTGGCGATACGGATCGCTACCTTGCAAACTAGAATCTCCGTGAAATCGCGGACTCCTTCTGCATGCGGACTGCATTCTTGTACTGATTGTGAGCCCGCCTGTAACTGCCGTCTGCCAAGAATACGCGGCAGCGACTTCTACACCATAATTCGAAAACAATAATCTAGCTGTGTGCCACGTTCTGAACAAAACTGTTGAGGTTATGTGGGCTTATAATCGATGAGGAACGTTGTATACGGGTAATTGCATGCCGAATCGATCACTTTTTGCAGGCACCATCGCCGATTTTGTTCCAAATGAAATATGTTGTAGTCCATGTGAAATTAGGGGGGGTTTAAGTCATCATTTTGCCGGTTTCGAATTTTTTTAGAAATGGCAGGCCTTCAAATTTTTCAATTTTTGCCCATTTCGGCGAAAACGGGCCTCACTTACGAATTTTTATCTCAAGAACCGTTTGTCCGATTGAGCTAAATTTTTTTTTGTTTTATTCGGAAAGGATTGGGCTATCACAAAATAATTTTTTCAACCTCGAAAATTGTTGGAACAAGTGTATATAGCAAAACATGTGAACGCGAGCGCACCCCAAGCGAACGCGAGTGAACCCGAATAGACGAGAGAAGACGCGCTTTGTCTAAACCCTGTGTTTACTGTGTTTACCGTTGACATGCGGTTACTTCGAATGTTGTTCTCGCAAGTATCAATTGCGTTACACTTAAGCAATTCATTTCATAAAACCGTTATTACAGAGTACACTGTGATTTCATCTTTCCATATCCACCTATCCACGGAATACAAGTTTCAACAGGTTATGGGCCCAGGTGGATGTTAAATTGCGTTGGAAAAGATTGAATAAGCGCCACGATACGGAATAATATTCGGAAAGTATTTCGTGAGTGGGGAAGAAGATATATATATATTTTCTGCGACAGAAAAGCGAAGCGTTATCTGTTTTTAAGAAATTTAAAAATCAAGCAGAGAATCACACGGGAATGCGAATCAAATATTTACAATCGGATAACGGACGAGAATTCGTAAATGACGATTTTAGTCAATACTTAGATTCGTGCGGAATCAAAAGGCGGCTGACGGTGACGCATACACCTCAGCAAAACGGGGTCGCTGAACGGAAAAATCGGACCCTTGTTGAAACAGCGCGATGCTTACTCCTTCAAGCCGGACTTCCGAAACGATTTTGGGCCGAGGCGATCTCTATGGCAAATTATACGCGTAATAGATGCCCCTCGCGAGCCCTTAATGGTGATACCGCTTATCATTGTTGGACGGGTAAAATACCTGACGTTTCACATTTTAAAGTGTTCGGTTCCAAGGTTATCACGTTAAATCGGAACCCGCAAAAACTGAAATTCGATTCACGTGCGGCAGGAGGAATTTTCCTCGGTTATTCAGAAGAGGCGAAGGGATTTAGAGTATGGATTCCAGAGAAAAATCGCGTAGATATTTCTCGAGACATTAAACCCGTTAACGAGACATTAAAGAAGAAAAATAATTTTTCGGAAATAAATATACAAAATGATGCAGTCGATGATCCGAAGCTAGAGCAAACAGATCGCGACGGTAAAATAATTGATTATGATGAAAGCATTATTGAAGTTCTTGTCGATCCCCCGCGAAAACCCGAAAACATAACAATACATACAAGCGGAGAATCGTCATCTGGATGCGTAGATACAGATAATCTTGCCTTAAAAGATAACTTGAGAGACGAGAATCCTCGAAAAGTAAAATATAAGCCGGGTAGGCCTAAAATTATACGGACAGGGAGCCGCGGTAGGCCGAGAAAATTGCGTAGCACGGTGGAAATCGAAGATGATGTACAAGTTGAGGAAGGGGATGACGACGTATTCGAAAACGATACTATCGCGGCCTCAAACCTTCCAGAGTCCGCGAGCATTGCTGAAATACCTTTGCGAGATGCACTCTCCGGACCGAACGAGACAGAGTGGCGTACGGCGATTCGAAAAGAAATAATAGCGATGTTAAAAAATGATGTTTGGGAAATAGTTGATCGCCCTCGCGATCGCGAAGTCATTGATTGCCGTATGGTTCTCTGCGATAAAATTAGTGCTAACGGGCGAGTAAATCGTAGAAAAGCGCGGTTAGTCGCGCGTGCTTTTTCACAGCGTCCGGGTTTAGATTTCGAAGAAACTCATGCTCCGGTATTGTTATCGAGCTTAGTCTTGTGACTAAGTTCGATTCGAATGATAATGGCACTGGCTGTCGAGTTTGATATGACAGTTCACCAATTGGACGTGTCTACAGCGTATTTAAATGGAGAAGTTGATAAAGATATTTTTATGGAATTACCAGGTGTCCTTCTCGAGTCACTCCGAGAAATTATATCATTCGAACCGAATGAATGTAAAGAGAGAGCGCAAAAGATGTTAAGTAAAATTTCGAACGGTGACAAAGTATGTAAAATCAAGAAGGCCTTATATGGCTTAAAGCAGGCAGGTAGGCAGTGGAATATTCGTCTAGACACAGAACTGCGAAGTATTGGCATTACCCCTCTACATGCCGATCCATGCGTATATATTCTTCGAAAGGGGGAGCAATTTATGATTCTAGCCGTTCATGTAGATGACATTGTGCTTGCTGCTAGAAATAGTACGTGGCTAGAGCGTGTAAAGAAAATTCTGATGCAGAGATTCGAAATGACAGATTCCGGGAAAATTGATCATTGTCTAGGAATCGAATTTCAACATCGAAATGGCGAAATAGAAATGCGACAGAGCGGTTACATTAAAAGAGTGCTAGAAAGGTTTGGAATGCAGAATTCGAACCCTGTTTCCTCTCCAATAGATCCTTCCCAAAAACTTACGAAGCCAGAGAAGGTGAGCGATGAAGCTAAGGATTTTCTTTATAGGGAACTTGTAGGATCCCTCATGTGTATGGCGACAGCCACGCGTCCTGATATAGCTCACGCAGCGAGCGCACTTAGTCAATTCCACTCATGTTATGATCGCGAACACTGTATTGCGGCAAAGCGAGTACTCCGGTATCTTAAAGGTACTACCGATTTAGGTATATGTTTCCGAAAGGACGATGGCGTTTTGCGAGGCTACTCAGACTCCGATTGGGCAGCGAATGTACAAGATCGAAGATCTTACACCGGATTCATTTTTGTAATGAACGGCGGACCCGTAAGTTGGGAGTCGCGCAAGCAGCGCACGGTCGCGCTCTCTACGATGGAGGCCGAGTATATGGCTCTGGCGGAAGCGACAAAAGAGGCCATTCATCTTCGGAATTTTCTAAGCTCCTTGTTGGGATCTCGAAACAAAAATATATTCCTTTGTTTAACGATAACCTAAGTGCGATAGGATTAGCTAAAAATCCGGTTTACCACAGTAGATCCAAGCATATCGATGTACGGCATCATTTTGTGCGAGAAAAGTTAAAGGACGGTAGCGTGCGAATTTTCCATAAAGCGTCTAAAGATCTGATAGCGGATGTGTTGACAAAAGGTCTTTCTGGACCGAGTCATAACAGATGTATCTCATTCTTAAAGGTCTGTAACCGTTAAATAGAGACATATCATATTGTAAGTGAATGACCGAGTTATTTGATAAGAGTAAGAAATGTATGTACTTACGTTCACGTTTTGAGGGGGAGTGTTGGAACAAGTGTATATAGCAAAACATGTGAACGCGAGCGAACCCGAGCGAACGCGAGTGAACCCGAATAGACGAGAGAAGACGCGCTTTGTCTAAACCCTGTGTTTACTGTGTTTACCGTTGACATGCGGTTAGTTCGAATGTTGTTCTCGCAAGTATCAATTGCGTTACACTTAAGCAATTCATTTCATAAAACCGTTATTACAGAGTACACTGTGATTTCATGTTTCCATATCCACCTATCCACTGAATACAAGTTTCAACAAAAATCAACTTTATAATGTCGAAAAATTTAAACAAATTCTTCTTTTGCGTTTTTTTTAATGATGGGGCTCAGTGATTTAAATTTTGAAAAAATATGGTAATATTCCTTGAAGTTTCCCTTTTAAAATGAGCCCTTGAAAAAGATGGTATCATTAAAATTGGCGTTACAATGAGCTGGTAAAGGACGCCGTGTACCCCCGTTTCAGATAGAGGTGTGTCGAGCGCACCGCTGTTATGGTCCGTTGTCTATTCCGCTGGTCTCGAGAAAATACCAGCACACTGTAATAACTCTATTTATACCTGGAGAACAATATTAGTAACCACTTTTGGACAATAACACCTTTTTAATCATGACTTCCTTTAGAAATATTAGTTTTTATAGGAATCATATATGTTCCACAAAAAGGTGTCGTTGCTCAATGGAAATCACGAGAAGGTGGTGGTTTTCTTCCATCGGGGAGGGATAAGGAGAGTTTATGGTAAGAAGTATGGATAGGATCATTGTGTGGGGTGGACTTAAGGATTATGGAAAAAATATAAGAAAAACTATTTCATTACGATTTTACTACTTCATTAGGATACAAAGACCATTAGATAATGAAATTCTCACCCCAAAACATTTATTTGAATGGGCAGAAACATCTTTTTTAAATATAATATTTAATTACGTCACCCTAGATGAACATAACGAACGTGCTGATTGTTTACAAGCTAGTTTTGCAACAGCATTACCAATTACAGGCACTAGAAGCTTTCATAGCTTTACACCATTATCGAATAAAGAACTGCTATGCAAAACCTGCTCGTATTATAATGATGGCTCTGTTTTTAGTGTAATAGAATAGTTTCTCCTATATTTTTTTCCATATTCCTTAAGTCCACCCCACACAATGATCCTATCATAATTCTTACCATATACCCTCCTTATCCCTCTCCGATGGAAGAAAACCACCACTTTCTCGTGATTTCCATTGAGCAACGACACCTTTTTTTTGGAACATATATGATTCCTATAAAAACTAATATTTCTAAAAGAAGTCATGATTAAAAAGGTGTTATTGTCCAAGAGTGGTTACTAATATTGTTCTCCAGGTATAAATAGAGTTATTACAGTGTGCTGGTATTTTCTCGAGACCAGCGGTATAGACAACGGACCATAACAGCGGTGCGCTCGACCCACCTCTACCTGAAACGGGGGTACACGGCGTCCTTTACCAGCTCATTGTAACGCCAATTTTAATGATACCATCTTTTTCAAGGGCTCATTTTAAAAGGGAAACTTCAAGGAATATTACCATATTTTTTCAAAATTTAAATCACTGAGCCCCATCATTAAAAAAAACGCAAAAGAAGAATTTGTTTAAATTTTTCGACATTATAAAGTTGATTTTCGAGGTTGAAAAAATTATTTTGTGATAGCCCAATCCTTTCCGAATAAAACAAAAAAAAATTTAGCTCAATCGGACAAACGGTTCTTGAGATAAAAATTCGTAAGTGAGGCCCGTTTTCGCCGAAATGGGCAAAAATTGAAAAATTTGAAGGCCTGCCATTTCTAAAAAAATTCGAAACCGGCAAAATGATGACTTAAACCCCCCCTAATTTCACATGGTGTTCGGGCTCAACCGTCGGCTGCGCCCGACAACAAGCGGGAGCATCGTCCGAGCGACCGAAAGGACCGCCACAGTTCCAAACAAACTCGCGCGGTCGACAAAAACGTTTTCGAATCAAACACGCCGATCGTTGCCGAACCGCTCGGCAACGCGTTCACTGCGACACCCCTTCCCCGCGTCAGGAAGGCGGTGATATACAAACCGCGCACCGATGCGCGGCGAGTTGTAAGGAGAAATCGAAGCGAGTTTTAGACACTGTTCCCATCATACAATAATCGACTAACGATCGTTCACGTATCACGATCCCTCGACGCGATCTCCACCGCGAACGAGCTCACGCCCAGTGAGAACGTGCATTTCGCGCCCACGCGTATTGTACAAAGTGTAAATAGTTGTTTAAATATATTGTACATAGTTGTGTTGTAAACTGTCGTCTAAAGTCTCTCGTAATCGTCCCGTCGTCCTCACCGGCAATTTCCCGTCACTTAATCGACGGAACACATGGACTACAACATATTTCATTTGGAACAAAATCGGCGATGGTGCCTGCAAAAAGTGATCGATTCGGCATGGAATGACCCATACGGAGATAGTTTATTTTTAATTTTTATCAATGAGTAGACTACGGATTTTTATGCAAATGCATATTTTTATAGAAAATGGGTAGACAAATGGGACAGAAATTTGTGTCATGATTAGATGATTCCAAAAATATATTTTTTATTTTGCATATTGTGCATATTTTTTGCATTTTCTCATGTAATAATAACAAAAAATAAATTACTTTACCGCTTGCCGCTCTCTGTACCCAGATAGCACAAAGACATCTTAAAGTACGTCTAAAAGTTGCCTGACGCAAGACGTAAGTACAACTTTAAGTCGTACGTTACGTCTGTGGCACGTCGTTTTCACGTCTTTTTCACGTACTTTGTACGATTTTAACAGGTCTTTGTTACAAAACTGTGCGACTTAAAGTCGTCTCTCACAGGTCTTTTCGATGTCTTTAAGATATACGTAAAGACGCAAAAAAAGTTGCCTTTTTGGACATCTTTTATGAATCTTTTCGGAGGTCTTTCAGACATCTTTTGAGATTTTTTCAGGTCTTTCTTCCGGGCATCTTTTAGGCATCTTTTATGCATCTTTTTCAGACGCACAAAATCTTCAAATTTTAGAAAAAGTTATAAAAAAAAGTAGAATCTACATTGTATATATATTACTACTTTCACGCACTGCTTGAGAGAATATTCCACCTTGTCTTTGAAAAAACCTTGTTACAATTTAGAAATGTTTATGCAGTTGGGCGGGATTCGAACTCTGGACCTACCGTTTAACTTCATGATGGCTTCCTCGATGAGCCATGCGAACCTTTACTGTTAGATTCATTACTTTTTATTCTTATAGGCTCAAATCATATCAAATCATATATATTATTATATAAAAAATATTTTAACAGAAGTTTATCTCTCCTAATAATTATATAACCTAATTATTTAATTATTTACCTAAAATATTTTTTAGGTAAAAATCAAACTACTTTTTTTTAATGAATCTTTATAGTGTTAGTATATTAACGATTAAGAGATATACATATTTTCGTAAGTACTTCAATCGTTTCTGCCGTAAAAACGGCGTCTCTAAAGAGGCGGCATTTACACGTCCATAAAGGCATCTTTGCTGTGACGACGTTTTGACGTTTGAATGCAGGTGCCTTTTGTGCATCTCATTTCTGACGTGGAAACGGCGTCCCGAAAGAGGCAACTTTTACACGCCCATAAAGGCATCTCTGCTGGGACGACGTTTGTACGGCAGAAATGAGATGCATAAAAGATCCCAGAAAAGGTCCCAGAAAAGGTGCCTTTATGGACGTCTAAAAAGCGTCTTACTGAGACGTAAGACGTAAAGACGTAGAACGGACATGAAAACGGCGACTTTAAGTCGTCCTGTGCTATCTGGGTATGCACGCTGTGTAAGAAACAATTAATAGTATTGTTATATTGTTAATAATAATTATTATTCTGTCCCGATATGGCACAAGATGTGTAGCACATGCATAGCACAGAATAGCGGAGGAAATACGAATGCACTTTCCTTTGGCCAATAAATGAATAGCTTCTGTAATACAAATATTCTTATGCTCCGTATAAAACATGTGCATGCTATTAGGGAAGTAAATAAATATGTACATTTGGTTATATTTAAGTTCTTAAAGACTAATTGAATTATTAATTTTGTGTAAAATAGTTAAACTCTCCATTACTTTCAGATTGTTAAATCCTTTAAAGAACAAAGTGCACTTAGTGTATCGTCGAAACCTCTCCAACATGGAGAAATTCCGTATTTCAAAGTAGTATGCGGATATATAGGTAGGAAAAGAATGATTACACACAAATGAAACACAGAATTGAGCCGAAATGAACTAAATGATTTATTGGCTCGTTGGGGAAAAGCCTTGCGGCATAAAAACCCCAGAAAATAAATATTAAAGTCAATGTTACAAACAAAAAGACGATGAAGGTGTGAACGTTAACATGTATATGTTATGATGTATATGTATATGTTACGATATTCAAGTATTGAGATGCACGACTCGGCAAGTAAGTTCTGCTGGATCCCTCAAGTATGTGGGTGTGTGCTAAGCACAGCTTGGCGGAGTATGACTCCGAGGGATCCGTCGAGTGTGTGTATACGTGTGCTAAGCACAGCTTGGCGGAAATCGTGATTCCGCGGGATCCCTCAAGTATGTGGGTGTGTGCTAAGCACAGCTTGGCGGAGTATGACTCCGAGGGACCCCTTAGTATTGTCTTGATTTCGCTATTACGTATATTCCACAGTATCGCGCAACGTCGCTCGCACTGGACACTACCACGGTTCGCATGAGACTGTCTAACACTGTGTTTTGTCCAAGGAAGTTGGAGGAGTATATATCTCCGGACGACTTTCTCTGACCCTGCTCGAACGTTATTTTTTAACATCACGAAAATAAACATCTGGGTCCAACCGTCGTTTTCGTCCCTTTTCAAGGACCCAGGAAAATCCCGGCGTCGCGTAGTCGACCGACCGTTAGGTTTGGCGCGCACGTGTATTTCTTGGGACCGACCCGCAATAAAACTGTAAACAAAAGACGTCCGGTCTGGCCTATGTCACAGGACACGAACTGTCCTCGGTCCTCCACTTCAAACCCTTGACTCGAATATAATAAAGTCAGAGAAACCCTCTTCGTCGCGATGAAGATTTACGATCGCGTTCGAACATGCTCCCCCCGTTGCGAGTATACGAGCAATAAGTCTAACTTAAAAATTATATCCCTTTGTTGAACGAACAATCACAGGGGTTAAATGCAAACAATCCAATATAATGTTCAGGTCTCTCATCACGTGTGCTCAGTTAAGGGACACAATTGTGTAATGTTCCTTTTGATAATGCCGTTGGTGGTCTTGATAGTTGCGACTCGGATTTCTCCATCTTGACCGGGATGGACCTCCATGACTCTGCCCAGCCTCCATCGCATGCAGGGTAGATTTTTGTCCATCAGGATTACGACCGAGTTGACCTTGATTTCGCCACGGGTTGCGAGCCATTTTTGGCGCCTTTGTAATTCGTTAAGGTACTCTTGGTACCATCGCTTCCAAAAGTCCTGTCGGGCCTTTGAAATAAGCTTCCAAGACGTTAGCCGGTTCTGTGGAACGGAAAGATAATTATCCTCCGGTAACATTGTAAGCGGTCGACCTACTAGTATATGCGCTGGTGTTAATGCGATAGGATCATTCGGATCGGTCGAAATAGGGCACAACGGTCTCGAGTTTAAAATCGCTTCGATTTCGATCGCAAATGTAGTAATCTCTTCGAAAGTGAAGAGACGTTCGCCGATAACCCGTTTAAAATGGTGTTTGAACGACTTTACAGCGGCCTCCCATATGCCGCCGAAATGCGGTGTTAATGGTGGATTAAAATGCCACGTTATAGATTTGCTCACGGCAAATTCATTGACGGTTTCTTTAAATTCGTTGGATTCGAACAAGGCGTATAATTCGCGTAACTGGTTGTTCGCGCCGACGAAATTCGTACCGTTATCTGAATATACGTGTGCAGGTATAGCTCGACGCCCAATGAAACGTCTGAAGGCGCCGAGAAAACCCTCGGTTGTAAGGTCGCTTACGATTTCGATATGGACCGCCTTGACCGACATGCAAATGAACACACAACCGTACGCCTTTACGCTGTTCCGATTCCGATGCTTCTTTTCCTTGATGAGGAATGGCCCGAAAAAGTCTACCCCGGTATGAGTAAAAACCGCCGCCTCTTCTACACGTGATGTGGGTAAGTTACCCATTTTGCCTTGCAACGGAGCCGGTCGGAAGCGGATGCAACGAACGCATCGACGTACGATCTTTCTCACTTGATTTTTACCGTCAAGAAGCCAGAACCGATGGCGAGTGGTGTAAAGAGTTGTTTGAATGCCTGCGTGGTACGCGCGTTCGTGTATTTCGCGGATAATAAGATCCGTTACGTGGTGGTAAGACGGTAAAATGACTGGATGTTTCTGCGTGTAGGGAATTTTGGCATTCTGCAACCGACCGCCGACGCGAAGAAGTCCGTGTTCGTCCAAAAACGGACTCAACGCTGCGAGTCTAGTGCCCTTTACTTCCTTTGATGCAGAAATGCGATCAATTTCCTCGGAGAATTGTTCTCTTTGGATTGTTTTAATTATGACGCGTTCGGCGTTGCTTATTTCGTCTATGCACAACTCGCCCTTATGTTTGTTGGACCGTAGCACACGTAAACAGCGAGCGATTACACGTGTGAGGGTTTTGTATGAAGAAAAATTGTGAAAAAATTCACATTTATTGTGCTGTACCGTTAAACATATATTCTTCTTACAACCCGGTAGCTCCTTGACGGTAACGTTTACACTTGCCGGCCAAGTGGATTCTTGTTCGCGTAACCAATGGGGTCCCTCGAACCACGAATCATTCTCGCGGAATGTCGCAGGAAGTTGTCCGCGAGACAATGCATCGGCCGGATTGTCTCCCGTTCTGACATGCCGCCATTCCGCTTCTTTGATGGTTTGGATTTCCGCAACGCGATTCGATTCAAAGACCTTGAGCACAGTTGGAGACTTTTTTAACCACTGTAGTACTATAGTGGAATCCGTCCAGAAAATGACACGATTGACCGAGAAATTAATGGCACTCCCGGTCTCTTGGTAAAGTCGGGCCAGCGTTAACGCACCGCATAGTTCTAGCCGCGGTATAGTTGTCTCTTTAAGAGGTGCAACTCGCGATTTGGCGCATGCCAGACGAACGAGGGTGCGATCTTTTTGATTGTGGGAGCGAACATAAATACACGCGCCATATCCTACCCTACTCGCGTCGCAAAATCCGTGTATTTCGATGCTACTAGGATTGTCGAGCAAAAGTCTCCGGTCTATTGATAAATTATTTATACACGGAAGTTGATTTGAGAAGGATGACCATTGTGTATGTAACGCTTGTGGAACTGATTCGTCCCAATCGAGCTTCGTTTTCCAGCACTCCTGCATGAAGACCTTTGCAGTGAGGATTACCGGTCCCAGAAGCCCGAGAGGGTCAAAAATCTTGGCGATTTCGGACAGAATTTCGCGCTTCGTCGATTTTCTGGCGGACTCCGTTGAATTTACTGTATATACTAATTTATCTCCTTGTGCATGCCATCCGATGCCCAAGGTCTTTATCACCGGGCTCGTATCGGTTGCGTAATCCGCCCCGAGAAGCTTTTCGCTTATGGAGCCGAGAGCGTGATTGTGGTTCGAGGCCCATTGCCGTATATTAAAGCCACCGCGTTTCAAAAGTTCAATGACCTCGTCGCGAATTCTTAAAACCTCCTCCATCGAATTTGCACCTGTCAAGAGATCGTCGACGTATAGATCGCGCTTCAAAATTTCGGAGGCGTATGGGAAGTCTGCGCTTTCGTCGTCTGCAAGTTTATGTATTGTTCGGATAGCGAGGTATGGAGCGGACGATACGCCGAAGGTCACGGTATTTAATTCGAATGTTCTGATTTTATGGTCGTGATACCAGAATATACGTTGGTATTTGCGATCTTCAGGGTGAACTAGAATTTGTCGGTACATTTTTTCGATGTCGGCGGTGATGACGTACGAATGCGTGCGGAATCGTAATAAATGCTCGAATAGTTTGTCTTGGATTGTAGGGCCTACCATCAATTTATCATTTAAAGAAATATTGTTCATCGACTTTGCCGACGCGTCGAACACGACACGGACCTTTGTGGTCGCGCTTGTGGTCTTTATCACGGCATGATGTGGCATATAGTAGCCAGTCGGTGATTCGTCGGTGACCAATGATAGATGCCCGAGTGCAATGTATTCTTGCATCACCTTGTAATATTCGGTTTTAAGATATGGGTTTGCTTCCAGTTTTCGCTGGAGTGAGTGGAATCGACGTAATGCGATCCGCCGCATGTCGCCGAAATCTTTACCGCCGACACGAAATGGTAATCGTACCACGTATCGTCCGCTATCGGTACGCGTTGTGTTTTCGCTGTAATGCGTTTCGCATAACGATTCTATTGTTAGATTTGACGTTTCCGCGTCCACGTTTTCAATTAGCCAGAACCTTGCGATTTGTTCCTTCAACTCGGCTAGATTGCACGAAACGACTTGTCTTTCGGCGCAGTTAACTGTGCCGCCTACTACCACCCATCCGAGTTGGGTTTTTTGTAGGATTAAATCGCAATCATCGCGAGATAAGTTAATCTGTCCTATCGAGATTAATGACAGGGTGGCGCCGGAGCCGATTAAAATATCGACAGGCCGCGGAATATGAAACTCAGGATCGGCAAGACGTATGTTCGCGGGAATTGCTACTGATTCGCGCGGAAAAACTTCATCGGGTACCGAATCCGTAATTCGCGACACTGTTAGGCAGGTTAGCGTTTTCTGGAAGTCGCTGTGGAGGGCTCGGAACGTGATCTGAATCAAATCTCTAGATGTCGTGGTCATCTCATTTATCCCGTTAATAGCAATCGAGCATGGTTGGGTGGGCAGTTTTAGCTGTTGCGCGAGAGCTTCAGTCATAAAGTGAGCCGTCGCGCAGGTATCGAGAAGTGCTCGAGCTTCAATAAATGTTCCGTCATACTTTCGGACTCGAACTATCGCACTCATCATCAACTGTGATCGAGGAACGCGACACGCAGCAGTCAATACGAGCCTTGCTAGTCATAGCGGATTCGGTTTACCCGCGTCATTCGCGGACTTTGACACAAGGTCAGCCTGATCGGTGGAAGATTGTCGCGTGCCGAAGTTATGCAATAGCGAATGGTGGAGGCGCCCGCAATGTTTGCAATGCGACGACCGACATTTTCCGCCATGGGATCGCAAGCAGTTCCGACACAAATTTTTACGATTTATGACGTCCCAACGTTGGGATACGGACAATTTTCCGAATTCTGGACAGGTGTATAAAAGGTGTGGCTTATTGCAATAAGAACAAGTGCGAATAGTAGTGGTCACAAAGGCACGCGCGCCGGCTTCACCCTTACGCGTTTTAATTCTATTGGATTCCCGTACGGATCGACGCTTGACTCCCGTGTCAGTACTGTCGCGAACGGCATCCTTCTCGAGAGTTATTCGTCGGAACGTAATTTCGTTTACAAATTTATAGAATTCTTCCAGCGTAGGAAGGGTGTCCAAACTCAACGTTTCTTCCCATTTTTCCCGGACTTCGCTGGGCATTGCTCTTTCTAGAAATCGGATGATCATGGAACTATCTGGGGTGACCTTTAGCGATTGCAACATGTTTAAATGTTGGCGAACATCGTCGACCAATTTCGCGAGTCCGTTGGGTGAGACCTTATTTGCCGTTCCTAAATCTATAATTGCATCTAAATGCTTTGAAACGAGGATCCGCCGTTTTTCATATGAGTCGACTAAAAGACGCCATGCGTTATGATAATTTTCCGCGCTTATGTTGTAAACTAAGATTTTATTCAGCGCGTCACCGGTCAGGGAGTTTTTTAAATATATGAATTTCTCTAAGTCTGTGATGTCAGTCCGTCCATCGATCATAGTCATGAAAGTATTCTTGTACGAGAGCCACTTTTCTAAGCTGCCGTCAAATTTCGGCAGTTCGGCGACCGGCAGTTTCAACGTACGCCGTCGTACCTCTCCTAAAGTCGTATTTAAAATCGAGTTACCGAGCGTCTCGTTCATCGGCGCGGTCGACGATGCAGCGACTTCCATATCCTTGACCTTGCTCGCGACGACGTAATACCGATCCTGAATATCTTGCAATTCGTCTAAATGATTGTTTGTGGAATCGATAATCGCGAGTTCATCGTGCAACTCCTCATATGCATGAAATAACTCCGTGACTCGACTCAACCGCATTTTAAGATTTGCTGCGTCATAGCGACCCGACGAGATGCAATTCTCGAGTTGCGTTAACTGCCGCTTAAGCGATGCACGCTTTTGACCGATTATAATGATCCTATCCATTGTATTATATTTGCGCACCGTGAATGAAGCGTGTATGAATGTAAACCGAATTCACGAAATATCACGAAATAGGTAACTGGCACTTATCTTTCGCTGATGGGCAAAATCTGCAGCAGGAGGCGATATGGGCAAGAGGTCCACCGTATGATGATGAAGATTCGCGTCCAGAGTTCCTCAACGATCGTCCGTTGTAAAGTTCCACGTATTGTCACTGAGCACTGATATCCTTGAAACCTTTTGTCACACACAGAGTACTAAATCCCGACGAATATCGCGGGCGCGCGATAATACGTATCCAAATAGATTGGATATTAACAGAATATCGATACTATGTGAAGATGGTATCTCGAATTTATGCAGAGGTCACTGAGACTTGTTTCGGGGGTTGTTACCACGTTCGCAGTCAGAACCGAAGTCGTCCGTTGCTCGCGCGTCTTCCTTCGAGGGACCGTTACCCCCTCCAAGGGATGCGCGCCCTGTCCCCGAAGGGCCTTCCCCCGAACGAGGAAAACGCTTTCTTTCGATTTCCGTGTCCAGCCGTAACGGCAATTGCGCTCAACCTTCAAATTTCCTCTCACACCTTCATCGTTTTAACGCTCACACCTCACAGGAGGCACCATAAAATGTATCGTCGAAACCTCTCCAACATGGAGAAATTCCGTATTTCAAAGTAGTATGCGGATATATAGGTAGGAAAAGAATGATTACACACAAATGAAACACAGAATTGAGCCGAAATGAACTAAATGATTTATTGGCTCGTTGGGGAAAAGCCTTGCGGCATAAAAACCCCAGAAAATAAATATTAAAGTCAATGTTACAAACAAAAAGACGATGAAGGTGTGAACGTTAACATGTATATGTTATGATGTATATGTATATGTTACGATATTCAAGTATTGAGATGCACGACTCGGCAAGTAAGTTCTGCTGGATCCCTCAAGTATGTGGGTGTGTGCTAAGCACAGCTTGGCGGAGTATGACTCCGAGGGATCCGTCGAGTGTGTGTATACGTGTGCTAAGCACAGCTTGGCGGAAATCGTGATTCCGCGGGATCCCTCAAGTATGTGGGTGTGTGCTAAGCACAGCTTGGCGGAGTATGACTCCGAGGGACCCCTTAGTATTGTCTTGATTTCGCTATTACGTATATTCCACAGTATCGCGCAACGTCGCTCGCACTGGACACTACCACGGTTCGCATGAGACTGTCTAACACTGTGTTTTGTCCAAGGAAGTTGGAGGAGTATATATCTCCGGACGACTTTCTCTGACCCTGCTCGAACGTTATTTTTTAACATCACGAAAATAAACATCTGGGTCCAACCGTCGTTTTCGTCCCTTTTCAAGGACCCAGGAAAATCCCGGCGTCGCGTAGTCGACCGACCGTAGGTTTGGCGCGCACGTGTATTTCTTGGGACCGACCCGCAATAAAACTGTAAACAAAAGACGTCCGGTCTGGCCTATGTCACAGGACACGAACTGTCCTCGGTCCTCCACTTCAAACCCTTGACTCGAATATAATAAAGTCAGAGAAACCCTCTTCGTCGCGATGAAGATTTACGATCGCGTTCGAACACTTAGCGTGTATTAAGACAGCCCAAGAGAAATTATAAAAAATGAAGATCTTATTGACGATTTAGCATTTATTGAAACTAACTTTTCCACTTTGTCAGTTACAATAACGAAATTAGAATCGAATACGTTAGCATTAAAAGATTCAGTTAAATTAGTTACAGATTTTGCTCAAAATCTAGATAATGTACCTGTTTCGCCATTTTTCCAATATGGCGGCGCGAGCGGCAAAGATACGAGGTGGCAAAGTTGAAATTCGGAAAGAGCATATCGAAATCTATAAAATTACACATTTTTAAAACTCCCGGAAAACTTTCCAGGTAAAACTACCAAATGACTGTATTATAGAGAACAGATTCAGTTCGACTCACGGGAATCTCTTCAAGATCGTCTCTGGCAGGAAGCGTCCTAGATAACCTTTTCGCATCATAGTTGTAGCTTTTAACGAAAATCTGGCCCGATTTAATTGGAAGTGACAAAAAACGAGAGTCTGGCCCTAAGTACGATTAGATTATGAACAGAGCATTACATGCATTGTAGGGGTATATAAACCCTTAGATTCTTACTCTCGGGGGCTAGTACTTTCGTATACACGAATCGCGTCACGTCATGCTGCATCTCGTGAGTGAACTTGTTAGTGAGATAGGGCTAAAGTTCCCCTTCGTATCAAAGTCAACCATACAGATTCCGCGAGTTTGGTTTAAAATCTATTAGGCTTTCGTAAACATAGGTAACATACAACATAGGTAATAATACTTTCTTTCATACCATCTTTGTCAAGAACAAAATAAGGTCCAGGTAAAATAATTTGTGAGAACAGGTTGCCTTTTTCTATTGAAAGGTTTTAGTTTAATGTGTGTTCTTCAACTGTACTACTACAACACGTTCTTCTCCCGCGCGGTACTCATCTCATGTCGCCACCGTCCTCTAGATGGCGCTGACGCTCTTTCGTACCAATCCACAACATCCTCCCCCCTTTGGAGAATCGTCACTTACTCTAAACTAGACGGATTTACAAAGATTGCACATTTCAAGTTTTACTATATTACTTAATACTTAAGTCTATCCGGTTTCTTACTCATTCTTCCACTCCTTGTTTTAACAGTTTCTCTATTGCACTCTTCATAACTGCCATTCACGCTTCTTACATTATTATTATCATTCGGATTGTCTACAGAATTCTTATCACCTATATTGCTATTTAGCTCTTTAACAACTTCTAAAGGGTAAATTCGTTGTATTGGCCTTTTTAACAATCCGCTTTTTGTCTTCAATACATATACTCTAGTTTTACCATCTCGCCCTGCAATCGCCTCAACAATTCGTGCTAACGGCCAATCAACTCGCTTGTGTATATCATCGCCTATCAGAACTATGTCACCAACCTTGATCTCTCGTGTTCCTTTTTTACCTTTTTTCAGTAGAAGTTGACTTAAATACTCTAATCGAAACCTAGCTCGAAGATCGTTCAGAATCTTTTGCCTATATTGCCATTTTTTGTTCAATTTCCGATTACAGAGCATATCCAAATCCGGAACTCCGCATTCTTCGATTTCTTTAATAAACATTTCCGGGGTTAACGGTTTTAGATTTTCCGGGTCATCTGATACGTATGTCAGTGGGCGGGAATTAATCACCGCTTCCGCATCACAGAGAGACGTCGTTAAACTTTCGTATGACAAGTTAGCTTTTCCCAAAATCTTACGTAAAATCGTCTTTAGTACGCCTATAAGTCTTTCCCACCAGCCTCCCCACCAAGGTGCTGATGGTGGGTTGAAACGCCACTCGATTTGCTGTACCGACGTGTGTTTACGAATTTTCTCCCAATTAAGACCCTCTAGCGCTTTAGCCGTGCCGGTAAAATTTGTCCCATTGTCAGTGAATATATATCGTGGTCGTCCGCGTCTAGCTATGAACCTACGAAGACATTCTATGAACCCGTCCACAGACAAAGATGACGCTAATTCAAAATGTACGGCTCTATACACTGCGCATGTAAATACGCATATCCACCCCTTCCCCCCACCTTTAATAAAAACTGGTCCTGCAAAATCTATCCCAGTAGCTTCAAAAACCCTTGAATCGCGTACGCGCATAACGGGGAGAGGAGGTGGCTCACATTGCATATGTTTCGCTTGGTATCTCTTACAGATAACACATCTCGATACAACGGATCTAACAATTTGGCGCAAGGAAATAATCCAAAATTGTTCACGTAACGTATTCATTACAATCTGCGTTCCAGCATGTCCACATTTGTTATGTGTCTCTCTCACAAGCAAAGTTACAATATCATGTTTGTCTAAAATAATCGGAGACAAAAACATGCTATCGTCGTCTCGGTTGAGGATCTTTGTTTTTACAACATACAGCCCATCCTCATTTAACAATACTTTAAAAGACGACAATTTACTCTTATCCGTATTTGTAAAGATAACTTTCTGTAAGTGTTTCAGTAAACTAACTTCTGCTTTTTTGACTTCACTTACTGATAAATATAACTTCTTTCGCTTTTCTTTAGTCAAATACGGAGTTTTCGGCGCTTCCTGTACATGAGAGACATTGCACCTTCCTGATTCGCGTTTTTCGAGCAATATTTTCCGATTATTTAAAAATCTACGCATCCACGCTATGAAACGTATGAGTTTCGTATACGTAGAGAACAAATTACTCGCTTTAAATGACGAGTCCTGAGCATTCACCATATTTACAAGCGCACTCTTTTTGATTTCGCTCTTTACTATGTTCTCATTCACATCTTCTTCTACAGAAGGCCAACAACTTTCATCCTTTCTAAGCCAACTCGGACCTAACCACCATTGTGACTCTACAAGCTGCGACGCACTACAACCCCGCGACGGCAAATCGGCCGGATTCATATCGCCCGGAACGTATCTCCATCTACTTGCGACGCTCGACGTTCTTATTTCTTTGACTCGATTGTAAACAAATGTCCCCCACTGAATATCGCGCTTTAATCACGCTAGGACCGTAGTAGAGTCGGACCAATACGTCACGCTTTCTATACGACGAGTTAATGACTCGAGAACTGAATTTGTAAGTCTCACGGCTATCGTAGCCGCCATCAATTCGAGGCGAGGTATAGTCGCGTTCTTTGGCGCTATCCGAGTCCTCGCGCTAAGTAGCTGTACACTGACAAAATCCTCGGATTCGATTCTCGCAAACACTACAGCGGCATAAGCCGCTCCGCTCGCATCTCCGAACGAATGAATCGACAGTTTACCCTCTCCAATTCCTCGCGGCAATTCTATTTGTTTTAATGAAGGTAATTCATTAATCCATCGCAAGAACTCGTCGCTTCGCTTATCATCAATTTTTTCATCCCAGTTTTTTCCTTCTAGCCACAACCGCGTGAGTAGAATTCTCGGCTGCAGCGACACAGGGCAAGTAAAACCGATCGGATCGAATACTTTATGTGCGCCCGACAAAATACTTCTCTTCGTTACAATTCTTGGCAACTCTAAATCCACTACCGTCGGATTAATACTTATCGTATCCCTTTCTTTATTCCACGAAATTCCGAGTACGCCTGTAGTTGTATTTTCCGAGCAATTTCCTGAATACTCCCATCCGTTCAAATCAAAACCACCCGTAGCCATTATTGTTGTAGCTTCCCGTATAAACAAATGCAGCTCTTCCATTGAATTGACACTCGT
The DNA here is from genome assembly GCA_933228785.1 of Lasioglossum pauxillum. Taxonomy (NCBI): domain Eukaryota; kingdom Metazoa; phylum Arthropoda; class Insecta; order Hymenoptera; family Halictidae; genus Lasioglossum; species Lasioglossum pauxillum. The sequence continues at coordinate 23,701,533 of OW121699.1, forward strand.
CACGCAATTGTCTACATAGAAAGATTCCTTTAATTTCCGGACTGATTTTTCCGACCATGAACATTTTTTAACGTTTTTCGCGAGTTTGAAGGCCTTCTCTAAATGTATTATCAGTATCTCGGACAACAGAAAAGGGCTAGGAGACAATCCAAAAACCACGCGACAGTGTCTAAAAACCACTGTTTTTCCGTCCACCTGCCACAGAAAACGAAGAAAGTCTCTGTCTTCCCTCTGTACCACGATTTGTAAAAACGCGCCCTTTATGTCCGAAACAACTCCTATCCTTTTCTCGCGAAATCTATTTAATGACGATGGCACGAGTTCTATAAGATTAGGTCCCTTCTCGAGGCATTGGTTAAGCGACGGATACCCTTTTCTATTAGCCGACGCGTCAAATGCTGGTCTAATCTTCGTCGTACTGTTTAACTTTACAACCGGTCGGTGCGGCAGATAATGACACGCGCTTCCCACCTGTTCCTCGAAGACCCTTTCGATTATATTTTCCGCGAGCCAATTCTTGAAAACGTTGTCATAGGCGGAAAAAAGATTTTGTCTATTTAATCTGTCGATCGTTGTTGTCAACCTATGCTCTGCGATATCACGATTCTCAGACAAAAACGAATAATCCTGTTTCCACGGAAGTCGAACCATATACCGACCGTTCTCCTCGACCGTTGTCTTTCTTATGAAATCTCTCGTGCTATCATTTCTCGCGGTTTCGCTTATCTTTTCTATTGGATCATTGATACCTAGAATGTCTAAGCGCCACAATTCTGATACGTCCGCCTGTTGCACAAACATTGTCGTAAACATCGCAGCTGTATCGCGGTCCTCTCTCGTTTGCTTGTTTAACTTCCCTATAACCGTCCATCCGAGAAGTGTTTCCATCGCGACGAGACCGTTACCCATGTCATACTTTTCTCCAGTAAATAATTTTCCGGCAACGTCCGCGCCTATAAGCACCTGTATCGAGTTTTGCTGACTGCCTATATCGGTTAATGTAATTTTCTTCTCGCGCAATTTATCTACCCACGTGTCTCTGGAAATGCACGGAATCGTTTCACAAATCGTATCTTCGCTTATTACGGAGAAGTTACACGCGTAGGACTCATCTAAACTTTTCATGCGAATCAGGAAAACATTGTGCTTCTTTGTCTTCGATCTGACACCGCCGAACAGTGAATGTGTCACTTCGATCTCCCCGCGCGGTACATAACCTATCTCCGCCGCAATGTCCGCACGAATATACGATCGCTGCGAAGCCGTATCTATAATCGCCCTTACTGTTTTTTTTCGCGAATCTGAATACAGTCTGACGCGCAACGTCTGCAGACAGACCTCGGGTGTCTCACAAATCGCCGCCAAACTATTCTCTAGTTTTTTCACATTTTCTACAGGCTTATCCGGTGCCCTGTTTTCCCTCGCGGCAAAGTTCGGACAGAAAAGCAAAACATGTCGCCGGCCACACCAAGCGCACTTTACTCTAACACGACATCTTTTTGAAACGTGACCGCGATTTAAACAAGTGAAACACGCGTTTTCTTTTTGGACGCACTCTTTTCTCTCGTTGAAACTCATTTTCCTCGCGATTTCACACTCCTGACTTTCGTGCTTACCTTTGCAGAATACACATACTATCTGTCTCTCCTCTTTCGAGGTTAGAAGCGCGCTCGTGCTGGCAGGCTCCTTGAACGGCTCCCGGGTCGGCTCCGGCTTGCTTTTCGGTCTTCTGTATCCTTCTCCTTCCGTGGAGATTTGGAAGCCCTGCAGAGCCATGTCTATTCGTTCCTCGTTTTCCACTTCGCGCTGCAGGAACCTCAGCATTCTTGTTAGCTGATCCTTTGTCTCTCTTTCTTCGTTCTCGTTCGTTGCTTCTCGCTGTCCGTTGCGTTGCCATGCCCGTAACACCTCTTCCGGCAGAGATGATTCCACTAGCGGATACAACATCGCGGCACATTTGTCCGTCGCGACCCCTAGCGTCTCAAGCGCGCGAATATAGCTCTCTAACTTATCATAGAGGCTCGCGAGCAATGGCTTTTTGTTCCCTTTCACGGCGTTTTGCAACACAAGCCCCAGAAGTTCGCGCACATAAAACTCCACCACTATATCGTCTCGGCCAAAACGATTTTTTAAACTTCCTACTGCCTTTTCATAATTTTCTTCCGTAGGCGGAAAACTATTCACCAGTTCACTGGCTCTTGACCCCGGAACTGTAGCCTGTAGAAGATACTGGAATTTGTCTCCTCTACTAATCGCCTGGTCGTCGTGGATTTTCTTGAATTGGCTCCAAAAAGGGAGCCATTTTTTGATACTGCCGTTGAACTTGGGTAGCTCTATCCTCGGGAGTTTCAACATCTTCCTCTCGGTCCCGGTGGGGGCCCTGTGGTGCCGCTCTGTTGTGTCCATGAGATCCATCATTTTTAATTTGGCCGTCAAGAAATTCGTCTTGTACACGTCATCCGTTTCCAACTCTCTTGCGATTTCATCGTCGTCTAGATCGGCCTGAAATAACGCGTCACTAAACGCCACGTGTGTCTCGCTCAGCTCCGCCATCTTGGCTTCCAAAAGTTGAAACGCAACGATCCTTTCTTCGCGTGTAGACGAGTCTTCTTGCATTGTTGCTACGAAAGCAGTATGCGCCTTCGTGAAGGACATTCTATGCACTCTTCTTTGTCCCTTAACGGCCTCCATCTTCTCAACACTTCTTTACGCACCGGCCACACTATCGCGTACTTCCTGAGCTTCTCTAACCTCTCTTTTTACCACGTTTTTTCTAAATACCTTTATATACCACTGAACTCACTTTCTGTGTCGATTACCTGGTCCTGTCACGGTCGCCACAATGTCAAGAACAAAATAAGGTCCAGGTAAAATAATTTGTGAGAACAGGTTGCCTTTTTCTATTGAAAGGTTTTAGTTTAATGTGTGTTCTTCAACTGTACTACTACAACACGTTCTTCTCCCGCGCGGTACTCATCTCATGTCGCCACCGTCCTCTAGATGGCGCTGACGCTCTTTCGTACCAATCCACAACAATCTTATTCAGTCGAGACAATTACACAATTGTAACCTATTCTTTTATAATCAGAATATATTTGTGTTTATTGGTAAATTCGTGCAAATCACTTAACCCATTATTATTGTTCCAAAATCCTAATATAGTAATTGAATGTTCCCACATGATACAATCTTACCGCTCGGATTGAATCAATTAAATTATATTAGTTATGAGACCCACTAACAATCCTAGCGACTCCCTGGTTACGCATCAGGTTCGTTCACGACATTCCAATTGTCCAAACAGAGATTTATCCAACTTAGTGGCTCCCCAATTTCGCATTGGATTCGTCAACGAAAACTATACCATCCTAGCGGCTTCCTGATTACGCATCAGGTTCGTCCGCATCCTAACAGCTCCCTGATTTCGCGTCAGGTTCGTCTGTGCTGTTACGGATGACGAACAGGTGTTCAATATCATCTCTGGCAGGAACCGTCCTAGATAAACGAGCCGAGCTACCCTAGATAAATCTACATAGCTGATTAGTTTAGTTTAGGGCCCAAACATACGCACGACCAACTGGTCGTTGACAAGATATGAATGTTCGCTTGAAGGGTACTGACAAGTACCACCTGTCATTGCAGGGTTATATACGCCCTTGTATTTCTACTCTCGTAGGCTAGTACTGTCGTAATCACGAATCGTGTCGCGTCGTGCTGCATCTCGGAAATCAACTACCAGTGAGATCGGGCTAAAGGTCCCCTTCGAATCAAAGTTTAACCGTATAGATTCCGCAAAATCTATTAGGCAGTGATAAGGCTGCTCCGAGACCCCCGCATTGCCAGTGCGTCAACACCGTGCATCTTAGTTTAGGTAATATCTTCTTTCGGCAAACCTTACGTTTAGGGGAGGCAGCTCCGACGACCTTGACCTTGACATATGTTATCGAGGACAACATTCTAAACAACTTTTGTCATTACAACTACCCGGCGCTCGCTCTTAGTTTTCGAGATATTTGCGAAAAACTATTGCAAATACTGTATTGAATTTTACGTATTCTTGCATGCTCCGGCCTGTTCCGGGGCGGCATCTGTTTATTTTCTATTTATAAACACATTGTGGGGATCAGAACAGAGTGTCACTCTATATAGGGCGAGCTTTCAATTTTGAAAGACTACTTCTAGATTTTCGCATGCATGGTCGGGCCCAGTGTTGTGAACTGGTACGGGAAAACTTGCGCATGCGCGACGATTCTAGCGTCACTGAAGTACAAAATCGGGCACCTTGGTTGCCCCGCATAGCTTCCCAAAATCTTTTCTTCTCGATTTTCAAACATGACGTTTAACATGCGTATGTTATATTAAAATTTGATGTGTATGTACATGTAATATGTAAATATATTCTAATTGTATATATGTATACAGTAGCGGACAAAAGTTTAAGACTGCTCTAAAGAAAACGATAACTTATTTTTAAATATTGTACTATACGATTTGAACTTTTATTTATTTATATTTATGAAATTAGTTTACTAAAGGATGCGGAGTTCCGTTTCCGGTTATATGGAGAAAAGGTGTGATTATTGCGAGCAGCAGATATAGAGGTGATAATAGCGAGTGAAAGCTAAAGATAAGTGGAGTGAATAAGATCCGTGAGTGGAGGAAGAACGGAGGGGTAGCTTGAAGAAAGAAGAAAGGCGTGAAAGAGAAGAAGGAGAGTAGAGAAAGAGAATAGGAGAAGAAAGTGAGGTTAGGTACACAATAGAAACGTGAGCAGAGGAAACAAAGTAAGTGTAGAACGCCATCGTGTAGAAAACGAAAGAAGCTCAGGTAACATGACAGGAATGCCGGTAAAGGAGGTAGGCGAGAAGATGAGAAAAGAAGCTAGACAAGAAGAGAAAAGAGAGAGAGAATGAAGAAAGAGAAGAAAAGGAAAAGGATCCGTTCAGGAAAAGTAGGAAGACAGACAGATCGCCGGAGATGGTGAAAGGAGAGGTTAGACAAGAAAAGGTATGGGAGCAAGAAGACATTAGAGTGATCATTAGAGAGGAGATAAAGGGGGTATTAAAAGGGACGATAAAACAGATGAATGAAGTCGCAGAGGGATGGAAAGAGCTGACAGAGCTAATGAGGCAAATGAGAGAAATGAAAGAATGGGAGAAGGAATGAGAGCGAGACAGAAAGTCATTACAAGAGATAGAACAGAGAGTAAAAAAAATAGAGCTAGAAGGGAGAATTGAGGACAAAATAGACAAAAGGTTAGAAGAAATAGAAAAGAAGAGAGGAAGAGAACAAGGAGAAAGAGAAGGTGGAGAAATGGAAAGAAGACTGAAAGAAATAGAGATGAAGTGGGAAAGGAAAGAAAGAGAGATAAGGAGAAAGAACATAATAGTGAAAGGATTAGAGATAAAAGAGGGCGGAGATGGGCAGGAAGAAGTGCAAAAGCTACTAGAAGTAATAGGAGAAAAATTCGAAGTTGAAGAAGTAAGGAGAGGAGGCAGAAAGGGAATAGGAAAGGGAGAATGGGCAATGGTAAGGATGGCGACAATAGAGCAGAAAAGAAGAATAATGACAGAAAAGAAGAAATTAGTGGGAAGACAGGAAAGAATAGAAGAAGATCTAACATGGGAAGAAAGAAACATCCAATGGAGGTTAAGGCAGATAATGGAGAAAGAGAGAAGGGAAGGGAAAAGGGTAAAAATAGGGTACATGAAGATATGGATAGAAGGAAAGATGTGGAAATGGGATGAGAAGAAGAAAATTCTGAAAGATGACGAGGGAAACGAATGGGGACAGAAAGAACTCGGGAGGGAGAAATAAAAGAAATAAAGGAAAGTAATAAAAAGGAGATGAAGACAGATGAAGAGAAAAAGGAAAAAGGAAGGGAAAGAGAGAAAACGATAATTGGATTTTGGAATGTAGCAGGATTGATAGGGAAAGATGAAGAATTCTGGAAGGACCTAGAACGGTGGGATGTAATGGTGCTACTGGAGACATGGATGGAAGAAAAGATGTGGGAAAAAGTGGAAAGAAGATTGCCGCAAGGTTACGTATGGAAAAAACAATGGGCAGTTAGGGATAGCAAAATAGGGAGAGCAAAGGGCGGAATGCTGATAGGAATGAGAAAAGAAATTACGAGTGAAAGGAAGAGCTGGGGAGAGTCAAAAGAGATAGAAGGAATTATAGAGCGAAGGATAAAGATAGAAGGGGACGAATGGAAGATACTAGGGATAAATGTAAACAAAGATATTGAAAGGAAAATGAAAGTACTGAAAGACTGGTGGGATATAGGAAGAAACGAAAAAATAATAGTAGGTGGGGACTTTAATGCAAGAACAGGCAAGGAAGGAGGGGAAATAAGCCAGGAAGAAGACGATCGGGAAGGCAGTAGGGAGTCAAGAGACACGAAAGTAAATGGCGAAGGGAGGAAACTAATAAAAACGATAGGAGAATTGGGATTGCAAATAATGAATGGAGGGATAAAAGGAGACGAGAGAGGAGAGTACACATTTATAGGACAGAGAGGAAGAACAGTTATTGATTATGTAATAGGGGACGAAAGAACGAGGGAAGGGATAGAAAGTATGGTGATAGAGGAGAGGGTAGAATCAGATCATCTACCGGTAGTGATAACAACGAAGAAAGGATGGAAAGCGGACAAAGAAGAGGAAGGAAAGAAGAAAAAGAAGAGCATAAGAAAAGTGGAATGGGGGAGAGAGGAAAAAGAGAAATTTAGAAGACAAACGGAGGGAATAGAAATAACGGGGGAAGGGATAGGAGAAAGAATAAGAGAGCTAGAAAAGAAGATCAAGGGTGTAATGGAAGAAATAAAGAGCACGGAGAACAAGAAAGAGAAGAAAAGGGGAGGCTGGTGGGATAAGGAGTGCATCGAAAGAAAGAAAGAACTAAGAAGGGCATTAAGAAGATGGAAAGAAGGGAAAGAAGAAGGAGATGATTACAGAAGATTGAAAAACGAATACAAATAACTATGTGGAGAAAAAAAAGAACAGGAAAGAGAAAGGATCTTAATAGAAGCAGGGAGAGCGAAGACAGAAAGAATGGTTTGGGACTTTCTAAGAAAAATGGGAGGTGGAAAAGGAAGAGGACTAGTGAAGGAAATAGAGATGGAAAAATGGAAGGAGTATTTTATGGGATTACTAGGAGGAGTGGAAAGCAAGATAGAAGGAGGAGACAAGAGAAGGAGAAGTGAGAGGAACAATGAAGAGATAGAAATAGAAGAAATAGAAAGAGTAATAAGAAGATTGAAAGATGGGAAAGCAGCAGGAGAAGATGAATTAGGAAATGAAATATGGAAATATGGGCGAGAGAACATAAAGAGAGAAGTGTGGAGGATATGCAACAGGGTATGGAATGGGGAAGGATGGCCAGAAGAATGGAAGATAGGGGTAGTGGTGCCGATAAAAAAGAAGGGTGATGGAAGAACAGTGGAATGCTATAGAGGCGTGACGCTATTGAACACTTTGTACAAAATCTACATGATAGTTCTAGAGGAGAGGCTGGAAAGAGAAGTGAAAGAGAAAAGGATGGTACCAGAGAACCAAACGGGGTTCAGAAAGGAGAAAGGGACAATCGACAATATATACGTGCTAAACTATCTAATAAATAGGGAGCTGGTGAAGAAGAAAGGATGAATAATAGGATGTTTCATAGACTCGAAGGCAGCATTTGACAGTGTCAACAGAGGAATCTTGTGGGAAGCACTGAAAGAGAGAGGTGTGAGTGAAGGAATTAGGGAAAGAATAGAAGAAGTATACAGGGAGACAACATCAAAAGTGAAAGTGGGAGGTGAAATGGGAGAAAAGTTCTGGGTGGGAAGAGGGGTGAGACAAGGATGTCCACTAAGCGCGAAACTGTTCATCCTACTAATGGCAGATTTAGAGGAAAGGATGAGGAAAAGAGGGAAAGGTGGGGTGGAAATAGGAGGAAGAATGATATATACTCTGCAGTATGCGGACGACATGGTGCTGCTGGCGAAGGAGGAGAGTGGGATGAAGCTAATGATCGAAGAATTCAGGAACTATATAAAGGAGAAAGGACTAGAAGTGAACAGGGAAAAAACGAAGATAATTAGATTCGAAAGAAGGAGACAAGAGAAAAAGACGTGGAGATGGGGAGATGGAACGGTTGAAGAGGTAGAGGAGATAAAATATCTAGGATATATTTTTAAGAAGAATGGAGGTCAGGAAAGACAAATAGAAGACAGAACAAGAAAAGGAGGAGGTGTGATGAAAAGTGTGTGGGGGATAGGAAAAAGATATTTCAAAGACAATTACAAGAGAAGGGAATGGTTTTTTGGTATGGCCAGTGATGGCATACGGTGTGAAGATTTGGGGGTGGGAGGAAAGAAAGGAAGTGGAAAGGATGCAGGAAAGATATAGCAGATGGGTGTTAGGGCTAGAGTGGACGACGCCAGGATATATGATACGGGAGGAAACGAAGAGAGAGAAAATGAGAGCGAGGGGAGCGAGGAGGGCATGGAAGTTTGAAGAAAGGTTAAGAGATGGAAACGGAAGTCAATGGGCCAGACAATGTCTAAAAGAGATAGAGGAGAGAGCTAGAGGAGGAAAGAAGATTTCAAAATGGGAGAAAGGAAGAAAGAAATATATAGAAGAAAGGGGGAATAGAAGAAAGTTAGAGGAGAGTAATAAGGAAAGTAGAGAGGAAGAGTGGGGAAGAATAGAGATCAGAGAGCAGGAGAAAGAGAAAGAGGAAAACTGGAGGTTAGCGATGGATTCAAGATACAACAAGTGGTTTAAAGAAATAAGAGTGCAGGAGAAACCTGAATACTTAGAGAAAGGAACCAAAGAAGAGAAATGGAAAAGAATAGCACGATACAGGCTGGGAAATGAAATGAGAGGAGGAAGGTACTGGGACGAAGAAGAGGAGAGACGGTGCAGAAAGTGCGGATACGAAGAAGAGACGTGGGAGCACGTGCTGGATAGATGCTCGAGAGAAGAGGGATCCGAAGTAGGGATACAAGATAAGGTGAAAGAGATACTAGCTGAGGACGGGAGGGGGGAAGAGTGGATGAAAAAATTAGACAGGGAGAGAAAAGAAATACAGGACGGAAAGTACAAAGAAGAGGAAAAGAAGTGAGAAGGCAAGGATGAATGGAAGAATGAGTGAGAGAGTGAATGCGAAAAGTAAGAGAAGGTATTTTATTATAGAATTTGTATAGAAAGATAAATGAAATGAAAAATTGTAAAGGGAACGAGATCTCTTTGTAACCCGTAAGGGAACAATAAATATACATACATTACTAAAGGATGCGAAAAGAAATATTTTCAAAAATTGCAATTGATCGGAATTGTTGAAAAAATACTAAAAGTTGAATTTTTAACTTTTTTATGTGGGCCTATATTGAAAATTTAAAAAATACGTATTGTAGATCTGTGTCAATTAAACATATTCTGAAAATTTCGTCACAATCGGTTGACGCTGCAATGAGCTACAAACGTTTAAAGATGGTAAAAATTGCAGATTTTCACTATTTTCGTCAATAAATCGTTCGCCCTAACTTGCCCCACAAGATACGGACTGTAGAACGCAGATACGTTCCTGGATTCGCCGCGCATGCGCGAGTTTTCCCGTACCAGTTCACAACACTGGTCGGGCCGGCCCTCTCCGCCCCCCACCACCTAGTAGTAGTAGTAGTAGTGTCACTGCTGGGGAGAGGCGGCTCGACCGCCACTCGCTTCCTAAAGGCACATCGGATCTTTCATCACCAGTATCACAATTGGCGCTGTCGGCACTCGGCCCTTTAGCGGGTTGCAGTTATCCACGTTTTTCAGCCGTCCCTTCTGTTTTAGGGTCGTCGCCCACTAGACCGCCGCACACCGTCACCGACCAGCGTTTTCACTGGCGCTCACCACTAACGCGGTCGTTCGCCGCGCCGTAACCCGTCGAACGACCCAACCCAGACCGTTATAGTGGTGAGCGCAACTGAAAACGCTGGTCGGTGACGGTGTGCGGCGGTCTAGTGGGCGACGACCCTTATTCGGCCCGGGCCATTTCCAGAGTCGTCGACTTACTAGACGGGTCGGTCATCATTGATGAGACGGACCATGCTACCTAATTTGTCATTTTTGAGCTGTTTTACGGCTCGGTATGAACGTCGGGCCCCCTTACCTTCAGACCTGCAGGATGTCTCGCCTGCCCTTTCAGACTCCCCCCACTTCACCATATCTTCATGTCGAATGTGTCAAGTTTTTTTGAAGCCCGTCCCTACTTTATTTCCGGATAGTCCAGAAACCTGCCCACACCCTCCCCTAGGGCTAATCCCTCCGCCTGTGCTATGAGTCTATTGGGAGTACAAATGGAAAGGACCGCGTATTATTTGACCATTGGAAAGAAGTTACTGCTACTTCGGATCCAATCCGACTTCATCGAAATCTCGGCTGGGCCGAGATATCAATTCAGACCACCCGGCCTTTCCCTTAAAGGTTTCTAATTGATGTGCCGTTTGCGTTTTTGATTCCAATTTTTGGTAGGTCCGTGCCCAGTTTCCTCAGTAGTAACTTTTGTTCGCTGACCACCCCCTTCCTTACTCTATCCCCCAAACAGAGGAGATAGAGCCGGCGGGATGGCCAACTTGGGCTCCCAACAGTTCACGGATTCCCTGGATAAAGGGGAAATCGTTGGCATTATTGGTTGCCCCATGACCCCGACAGTAGGCACTGAGCCCATAGCAGGAGAAAAACCACCTTGGAAATTTATGCCATCCCGGGAATCGAACCCTGGCCTTCCTGCTACGAATCAGACACTCTATCACTTGAGCCACTGACCCGCTTCCCCCACCACCTAACCCTAACTAATTCTGATCGTATAATTTTTGCATTCTATATAGCCTTTATACAGAATTTGAACTAATAATGGAAAAATCATGTAATCAGAATTAGTTAGGGTGGGGAGAAAGGGCGGGTCAGTGGCTCAGGTGGTAGAGTGTCTGATTCGTAGCAGGAAGGCCAGGGTTCGATTCCCGGGGTGGCATAAATTTCCAACGTGGTTTTTTCTCCTGCTACGGGCTCAGTGCCTACTGTCGGGGTCATGGGGCAACCAATGGCAACGATATTCCCCCTTTATCCAGGGAATCGGTAAACTATTGGGAGCCCAAGTTGGCCATCCCGCCTCATAAAGGTACCCGCCGGCTCTATCTCCTCTGTTTGGGGGATAAGAGTAAGGAAGGGGGTGGTCAGCGAACAAATGGTACTACTGAGGAAACTGGGCATGGACCCTACCAAAAAAACGGAATCAAAAACGCAAACGGAACATCAATTAGAAACCTTTAAGGGAAAGGCCGGGTGGACGGAGCTAATAGCTGAACACCGACCAGAACCGAGGATGGTGGTCACATCCGAACAATCAGCCATATTTTCTAGGATGTGTCAAGCCCACCCAAGAAGGAAGATCCCGATGAACCTGATATCAAATCTCCGAGGAGACAGATTTCGGTGAAGTTGGTGAACCCTTCCTTCTCAACCCCATCGCGAAGTAGGTCGGCAGGTGAAGACCGAATGGAATTGATATCTCGGCCCAGCCGAGATTTCGATGAAGTCGGATTGGATCCGAAGTAGCAGTAACTTCTTCCCAATGGTCAAAAACAATACGCGGTCCCTTGCATTTGTACTCCCAATAGACTCACAGCATAGGCGGGGAGGGATTAGCCCTAAGGGAGAGTGTGGAATTGCTCTAGGGGAGGGTGTGGGTAAGTTTCTGGACTATCCGGAAACAGTGTAGGGACGGGCTCAAAACTTGACACATTCGACATGAAAATATGGTGAAGGGGGGGAGTCTAAAAAAGGGCAGGCGAGACACCCTGCAGGTCTGAAGGTGAGGGGGCCCGACGTTCACACCGAGCCGTAAAACAGCTCAAAAACTCAAAAAATTAGGTAGCATGGCCCGCTCATCAATGACGACCGACCCGTCTAGTAAGTCGACGACTCTGAAAATGGCCCGGGCCGAATAAAACAGAGGGGACGGCTGAAAAACGAGGACAATTGCAACCCGCTAAAGGGCCGAGTGCCGGCAGCGCCAATTGTGAAACTGGTGTTTAAAAGCCGGTGTGCCCTAAAGAAGCAAGGGGCGGCCGAACCGCCCCTCCCCGGCAATACACACGACTACTACTACTACTACTACTAGGGTGGGGAGAAGGCCGGCCCGACCACGCATACTCATACATAAATTGTGAATATTTCGAAAACTATCTATCTCAAAATGAGAATTTTATGTAGCATTTAAATGGTGTAATGGATACATAGAATTAATTATTTCGAAAAAAGCATCAATGCGTTTATCAAAATTGAACGTTCTTTTAAATAAAAATTCGGCAATATAATTAGTATAATGATAGTCACGTATGCCATAGCGAGGAATGCTGGCTCTCAGATCTCTCCACAATCTTTCAATATTTTGTGTATGAACTCCAGTTTGAGGATCAACTATTGGCGAGATCGTATGCCAATCTTAGGTCTTCCTGAATCGTATAATAATTTAATAAGTGGACTCGAAAGCAGACCCGAAAAAAATTTAACCTTCAATTTGGTTAAAAACAAGTTAATAGATGAATTTAGAAGACGAACGAATAACCTCGCCACGTGCGAGAAAGTTTTGACAATCCAAAATGGCGACGGTACAAGAAGAGGAAGTCACGTGGACGTGTCTGAATGTTTCTTCTGTAAAAAGAAAGGTCACATAAAGAAGAACTGCTATAAATATAAATCCTGGAAGGAAAAAAGTGAAAAAGCTAATAAGGTAACAGACTCTAAAGCATTCTGTTTCAGCATAAAATCAAGTGTAAATGACAAAGGATCCTGGTATATAGACTCAGAAGCAACGAGTCATATGACCAATGATAAGGAATTTTTCAAAAAATTACACATGGATATAGAAGACAATGTAACAAGAGCAAGCGGTGAAGAATTAAAAGCTGAGGGTAAAGGATCAGGAAAATTAAGATGCTTGACAGAAGAAAATAAAGGAACAGTCATTACGGTAACAGATGTTTTATATGTGCCCAAATTATATGGAAGTTTGCTGTCAGTAAATAGAATTCAGGGTAATGGATTTGAAGTGAATTTTAAAAATAATACATGTTATATTATAAAGAATAAGGAAATAGTTGCAATAGCGGACTGTGTTGGTAATCTGTATAAATTAAGAATTAATCACAAAGGTCTTTTAACTATGAATGAACATAAAGATAATTGTATACATGCTTGGCACCGTGTCACAGAGACCCAGATGCGACACAGATGATGTGTGAAAAGGGTTTGACAGACAATACATATGAAGATTGAAAGTTGCAACATTATAAAAACATGTGAGGCATGCATCGAAGGAAAGCTTGCACGAAGCCATTCCCAAGGAAATCAAGCAGAAAAACTAAGGACATACTGGATATTATACACACAGCCATCTGCAGGCCCATGCAAACGATAACCCCTGGAGGCAAAAGGTATGTGCTTACAATAACTGATGATTACAGCGGATACACGTATATTTACTTATTATGAAATAAGTCTGAAGTGTTTCAAAAATTCAAAGATTATAGAGCATTAATGAAAAATAAGTTCAATAAGAAGCCTAAAATAATAAGATCTGACCGAGGAAAAGAATATGTTAATAATGTATTAACGACATTTTTAAGAGCTAAAGGAATCGAGATAGACCTTTCAGCACCATACTCGCAACAGCAAAATGGCAAGGCTGAAAGAAAGAATAGATATTTAATTGAAATGGCCAGATGCATGTTATGTGAAAGCAAATTAGCAAAGAAATATTGACACGCGAGAAGACACCATATGAATATTGGAATTCAAGGAAACCGAATTTAAAGAACGCCCACGTATTTGGGTGTAATGCCCAAGTAGCACACGGACGTCCGATGGACGTCTATTTGACGTCCGTATCGGACCTCTCATACGTCTGAGGGACGTCAGCGAATGTCCATATTGTCCGAGATATGTCCGTGATACGTCCAAGGAAAGTCCGACAGAGGTCCCAGTTACAAAGTGAGACGTACGTAGGACGTCCCGTTCGGACCTATCTGGGACGTATCTCGGACTTACCTAGAACTACCTGGCACATATAGTACGTCCCTGGGACATATGGCTGGACATATTCAGAACGTTAAAAGGACAGTCACAGGACATTTATAGAGCATTACAATTTAATTTTAATTGAATCAGAATTTCATATATTACAAAAACATTAGGTGCATAGTACAATACAATACAATAGCGCATATAACACTAATATACACAGTAATACATAACATAAAAAATATGTATATACAGTAGCGGATAAAAGTTTTAGACCGCTCTAAAGAAGACGATAACTTTTTCAATATTGTACTATACGATTTGAACCTTTTTAGGAAGCTAGAGCAATTAGTTTACTAAAAGATGTGGAAAGACATTTTTTCAAAAATTGCAATTGATCGGAATTGTTGAAAAAATACTAAAAGTTGAATTTTTTAACTTTTTTATGTGGGCCTATATTGATAAATTTAAAAAATACGTTTTGTAGATCTGTGCCAATTAAACATATTCTGAAAATTTCGTCAAAATCGATCCACATTGCAATGAGCTACAAACATTTAAAGATGGTAAAAATTGCAGATTTTCAAGATTTTTGGCAATAAATAGTTTAAATTTTATAATAATAGTTTGATAAAGTTTACAATATAGTGTACGTAGTACAGCTCCGTCTTGCTCAGATCAAGTCTTTACTAGAGATCTGATATAAAGTCTTATAGGTATATATTTATCACTATATATATTGTTATAAATAATTGCCATATAATTATAAAGTAACTTTTGTATGAAGACTTTTTATTCGGTTTATGGGGAACGTGTGGAAAATATACATATATAGATATAATTTTCTGAAGAGAGCCGGTGTTGCGTGGTGGTAAAGTATCACGTTTCCACCCGAAAGACGAAAGTTCAAATCCCGCTACATAGTGATGGTTTTATTCTGATATTTTTACTATCACTATTGTCATTACCATTATTTCTATTACTATTACTAGACAACGGATGTTCGTATTTATGAAAAGAATAAGTATAAATGTAACACAAATCAGTAAATAAAAAAAATTATAAAAATTTAAAATTCTATATACATATAGTTTTATATAAAATTTTAAAATTCTATGTATGTGTACATATATATTTTTGCATGCATGAGAAGTGAGCATTCTAATACCAAAGTCCGCCCGAGCACGCCTATAAGAATTAAAAAAATAGATGTAGTTGGAACGTCCGAAATTTAGGTCCCACGGACGTCCCTGGGACGAAACAAATGAGCGTCTCTGGGACATCGGAAGTATAGGTCCCATGGACGTACCTGGGGCAAAAATAATGATCGTCCCTGGGACATCCGAAATTTTGGTCCCATGGACGTTCTTAGGACGTAGAAAACGGACGTCCATATGACGTCCGAAATTTAAGTCCTTTGGACGTCCGAGGAACATCTGTAACGGACGTCGGACGTATGGACGTAAATTGGACAAAAACCGGACGTCCGGTGCTACCTGGGTGCTTATGTGCACGTTCCAGATGAACGTAGACGAAAACTTGATAAAAAGGCTCAAAAATTGTGTTTTGTCTGATATAGTAAAGAGTCGAAGGTATTTCGCTTACTGAATAAAGAAACCGACAAAATCACAATTAGCGGGGATGTGATATTCCTGGATAATATAGATAAGCAGGAGGAGCAGCAAAAATTATCAAGCCAAAATGTGATATTTCTGGATGACATAGATAAACAGGAGGAGCAGCAAGAATTGTCAAGCCAAAACGATCCGAAATCAAAAACAGAGAAAGAGCCATCACCTAAATTAAATATACATACTGAACAGGAAATGGAGACAAAGGTAACTCAAAACACAGGAATTGAAACGCCCAGGAGATCAGAACGTTCAAATAAAGGAGTACCTCCGGACAAATTGGGCGAATATGCGGGAATTGCAATTGATGAGATAAGCGAGCCAAATACAATTGAAGAGGCGTTGTCAGGTCCTAAAAAACGCGAATGGAAACAGGCAACTCATGACGAATATTTGTCACTAATGACAAACAACACATGGGAGCTTACAGAACTCCCTAAAGGACATAAAGTGATCGGTTGCAAATGGATCTTCAAGTTGAAACGAGACGAAAGAGGAAACGTGATTCATTTCAAAACAAAGTTAGTGGCATTGGGTTATGATCAAAGGTATGGCATTGATTATCATGAAATATTTGCACCAGTTGTTAGAATAACAACATTAAGACTGTTACTAACGATTGCAAGTAGAAATAAGTTTACAGTGAGACATTATGATGTCAAGAATGCTTTCCTAAATGGACACCTAGATGAGGAGATCTACATGCGACAACCAACAGTGTATGAGATCAAAGGAAAGGAAAACTGAGTAGTAAGGTTAAGGAAAAGCATATATGGGCTGAAACAATCAGCGAACAACTGGAATAAACGTATTACGACAGAACTAAAAAATTTAGGATACACACAAGGTAATATCGATCCATGCTTATATACAAAACAAAACACTAACAAGCCAAACAGTTACATAATAATATACGTGGACGACATTTTAATTGCATCAAAAGACATTGAAGAAATTGTCAAAATAGAAAAAAGGCTTTCAGAAAATTTCCAGATATCGCACCTAGGCAACATATAGGAATACGCAGGTGTGCAAGCGGAAAGAGATAAGGATGGAAATTATTACATACACCAAAAAAGGCAAATCAATGGAATTCTACAGGCTTACAATTTAATAGAAGCTAAAACATCAAATATACCCTTAATTTGGGTGATAAAGATACACAATGTGAAGAACTATTGCCGGATAGTAAAATGTTTCGAAGTCTAATCGGCAGTTTAATGTACATAGCTGTATCTACTCGACCGGACATCACAGCAAGTGTAACAATTTTGTGCCGGAAAATGCAAAACCCGAAAGAAGCAGACTAGAAAGAAGCAAAAAGAATAGCTCGATACTTAAAGAAAACAATCAATTACGCGCTAAAATTAGGAAATAATGAATACAAGGATAGTTTAATCGGATATGCAGACGCAGACTGGGGGGAAAATAGAACGCGGATCGAAAATCAAACAGTGGATACATATTTCGTTACTGCGGAAACAGCATCAGCTGGGCATCCCGAAAACAAAGCTGCGTCGCACTATCTTCGGCCGAAGCCGAATACATAAGCCTAAGCGAAGCATGCCAGGAAGGACTGTGGCTCATTAAACTATTAAAAGATTTTTAGGAAAAGATGCAACTACCACTACTAATGTATGAAGATAATCAGAGCTGCATTAAATTAACAGAAAACAACAAATTCAGCAAACGAACAAAACATATAGATGTTCGAATTCATGATGTGAAAGATTTAGCAGAAGGTAAAGTTATAACAATAAAGTACTGTAATACTAATAACATGCTTACAGATTTGCTGACGAAGCCTTTACGATCCACAAGATTAAAAAAGTTGATTGAAGATTATGGATTGATACCACTGGGCGAAGATGACAATGTTGAGGAGGAATATTGGCGAGATCGTATGCCAGACGCGCCATCTCGGGAGAGATATATAGAAACAACATCGTCACTGTGACGAGAACCGATGCAGCGATAGTCAGTGGTCATAAAGTCGTTGTAAAGAGATCAGAGAGACTGAGGTTATATTGTATTAAAGTCATTATATTACACCTGAATTTAATTACTTCTACCCTGTAATAATCTCAATATCAACAAAATTAGTCGAATGATTCACTGTTTTATGCATATAATTTTCATTCGCTAGATCATTATATGCACGCCAATTATCGGTATGAATGATTGAACTTGCAACAATATGTTTTCGAATGATCGATATCAGTGTTTCAGTAGTTCGGTCTGGTACTGGCAAAACAAAGACTTTTTTGGTGTTACGCTCAATACCACCAAGAAGCCATTGCCCGCGTAACATGCGTCCTCTATTGTATTTTCTTTTGCCTATTTTAACTTCATCTACTTCAACAATTTTTTCTGGCCCACCAATTGGCTCTTGTTTAGTTAAAATCCATTGCTGAAGTAACTAAAATAAATTTAACGAACAAACGAACACCATTACTTAATATCAAATATAAATGAAACACATACAATGGTATCTATGGTATACAGTACTTACTTCTTGACAGAAGCTCGTCCAATCAACTACATCCCTATCACTTAATTCTAATCCATTTATCATACAAAAATATCGTGGTGGTTTTAACAATAGAAAATAGGCAATGAAACGACATATTTTTGCGATATTAATGTGTACTTTCTCAAACCATGTTCCGTGAAGTGCACTTATTTTAAAATTGCATGTCGCTCTTTTTCGCTTATGACGTTTTGTAACTTTAATATATGTTTTTGTGCAATTAAATAAACGATTTTCAGCAGTATTCGATAGTACTAGCACATTTTTGCATCTTGGACATGTAATATCTTTACGAACCACTTTTTTCTCACACAAGAAGTTCCACAAGGAATCGAAATTGTATGTCAAATTTATAAATTCATGGCGATGCATATTGAAATAATTCAAAAACTCGCAAGACTTGCAACTAACGTACCGATGATACACTAATCGCTACTGGTTCGCACTGGATCGCACATGGGTCACATTCGTATATATGGGTTCTTCTATGTTTATTTATCTAAAATGTAGCTCATTCGAAACTATGGCAGCCTTATGTTGCCACGGAACGTGGAAGAATACATAAAATTCAATACAGTATTAGCAATAGTTTTTTGCAAATATCTCGAAAACTAAGAGCGAGCGCCGGGTAGTTGTAATGACAAAAGTTGTTCAGAATCTTGTCCTCGACAACATATGCCAAGGTCAAGGTCATCGGAGCTACCTCCCCTAAACGTAAGTTTTACCGAATATATTTGTGTTCTTTGATAATTAACGCAATTTCATTAAACCCATAATTATTGTCCAATATCCTAATCAAGTAATTGAACGTCCCCACACGATACAACCTTACCGCTCGGATTGTATCAATTAAATTATACTAGTTACAAGGCTTACTAATTATCCTAGCGACTCCTTGACTTCGCATCAGGTTCGTTCGCGACATTCCTACTGTCTAAACAGAGATTTATTCAACCTAGTGGCTCCCCAATTTCGCATTGGGGTTCTGGGGTTCTGGGTAACTGGGTTCGTCCGCATCCTAACAGCTCCCTGATTTCGCATCAGGTTCGTCTGTGCTCTTATTCAACCACCCAGCGGCCCCCGGTTTCGTATCGGGTTCGTCTACGCATCGTTCCTAGTGACTCCCCAATTTCGCATTGGGTTCGTTCACGAAGTTTCACCTTCCTAGCAGCTCCCTAATTACGCATTAGGTCCGTCCGCATTTATCTCCATTCCTAGAGGCTCCCTGACTTCGCGTCAGGTTCGTCCTCGCTGTCTATAATCCTAGTGGCTCCCCACTCCCGCATTGGGTTCGTCCGCGTACCTTAACTAACAAATTAAAACCATATTCCTAGGGTAACAACACTTCGCCGGCCACTCGTGCTGCTCGCGGACCTGGCTCGTAACAATTCTATGACTTTTTTCTTTTTGGTTATAACACTTATGGTCCCTGGTTATAATACCTCGTACAATACTTAAATGTGTGGTAATCGATTATATACCATAATATTTAATATTGTAAACAATATTGTGAATAATGGTACAGCAACTTTTAATGGTGACTCTGATTCACCACTCGAGTGCTAACAGTAAATAAATAAATTTATTGTCTAGTTGATGCACTATATCTATTATAATTTTTTTTCAGTTATAAAAGTTGCATCATGAAACTAGTTTTGTCATTTATCCATCGTTTATATAATAGTTTATATTGCATTTTTTCTGCTTTGAGCAATCGAAACAGTTTTTCTTCATCGATAACAGTTATCGAGGAAGATCCAATTTTTTGGAGACTAGTAACTGTTATTTGTAACCAGAAAGTATAAAAATCGATATTTTTTATTCATTTTGTTCTTAGAATTTTTTTCTTTATATTTTGTGTACATTATCTTAACTTTTAATAATAATAGACTTTTTATTAATGATTTCTGTGAAAAGTAATCATCATCTTGGCTCAGGTTGGCAGCTCTGAGCCGTTTGGTCGTGCGTGGTATGTTGCGCAATGCGTGTGCGCCTTCGATCTTGTCTAACGAAAAATGTGCTAGTAATTTTTTTTTGATTGAACTGTATGATCTGGAAAAGTGGCATTTTGTCCTCGTGTTATATTTAGCAGTTTATGTTAATAACTATAGTATTAATAAATAAGTATTACAGAAACTTTACTATACATTTATTTAAACAGTCGAGCGAAAGTGCACCGCTACAAATTCAACAATTTTCATCGTAGAAAATATTATAATAACTGTTATTTTTGGTCTCCGATTATAACAATGTCATATCTATAAAATGTAAAAAATCATCACCGACAGGACGTCCTACTTATTTTCAAAAATGTTCTTTTTTATTTCGTGTCGCGTAGTTTCGAATGTACGAATGTAATTCGCGTGAAACGCAGAAGTTCACGTAAAATGAAATCAACCGTGCATTATTGGGAGGGAAGGGGGGGAGGGGGATGTCAGCAGCACTCATCGTGAGTGCAATGTCACCGATTGTCTCGCTTCTTTTCCGAAGCTAAATCCCGGAGAAGCGCCGAAGCCATCTTTCCCGCGTAATGCTTCAAAGAATAGCGGCTCGCGATTAGAGGTATTGTTCGCGGCAACTAAAATTCCCTAGACGTGCATAGCATTACGGAATGATCCGATAGCCAGCGAAAAGTAATTGGGACGCGCTGAGTGTCTGCATCTCAGGTCTGAAAGAGATCTCTCCCCAC
Organism: Lasioglossum pauxillum; assembly: GCA_933228785.1. Taxonomy (NCBI): domain Eukaryota; kingdom Metazoa; phylum Arthropoda; class Insecta; order Hymenoptera; family Halictidae; genus Lasioglossum; species Lasioglossum pauxillum. The sequence continues at coordinate 23,722,440 of OW121699.1, forward strand.
GTAATCTGCCCAGGATCGAATCTAATGACGTTTCCCCGCCAAGAAAGATTCGCATCAAATCGGTCTACTCGCGTGCCTCGACAATTCCTCCCTGAAAGTCGTCGTTGCGATGAATACCGATGATACCGCCTCGTCCTTCATTAATTCGTTCGCTTTTAAACCAAATTACCGGGACCGAACAATTACAAACAATGCCAATGCATTCTCCTTCTTGCGATCGATCGTCTGCGAAGCCACCATTTTGTAACATCTCTTATATTGACACATTGAAATTTTAAGCCGTTACAAATACACTTTTGAACACATCTGACATTTTCTATTAGGTAGTTCACTATGTCGAGAATTCCCAATGTCGATCGTAACCTGGTCTCGAAATTAACGTGTAACTCCGCCATTTTGTAATGTTTTCTATATTAAAAAATTGGAATTTGAAGCTGGTGGTGACATTTACAAACCGTAATAAATTTGGCATTTTTCATTAAATAATTACTTGTTCTGTCCTCGATCTTCTGGCAAACGAGGTTTCAACATTGCCAAATAACTCCGCCATTTCGTAACATACTTAAAATTTTGAAATTGCAATACGAAGCTGAAGGTAATATTAATCTCCCGCAAAAAAATTGGAATTTTTTATCGAGCGTTCGCCTGTAAAAAAGATCCCGAACTTGAGAGCAACGTTCCTCCTAACGAGTTTGCAAAATTCGACTAATTTCTATCTATTTTGATTTCCCAAAAAATACCAGCACAGATTTGAAAGTCTTACATTCACCTACCTCGAAAAATGATAATTTTCTATTAGTTATCCTTGAAAAAGATTCTTTCTCCGACTCGACGGAGGGAATATCTTGGGACACGGTGTTCCAGAGGTGGTTGTCGGAATTTACGGGACTAACATTAGTCAGCGTAGGGTTGACAGACGGTCCCAATAACTGAGTGACCGAGTAATCTGTTAAAGGGAGGGCAGCTGCTGCGAATTGGCAGCGGGGTCTAGGTGACAAGGTAGCGGCACCCGGAGTCTTTAAAATTCGAAGCGGGTTAATTTGATTATCGCCGTAACGGAGCTCTGCAGGGTTGAGGAATAATCCGACTGTATAACGACATCGGCTTAGGTATTGCCGGCGCGTTTCTATTGTACGACTGTATAGCCTGTGCTGCCGTGGGTAGCAAGGGTTAAGGAGGTTTATAGAGAAGCCTTAAGTCGCGTTTCCACTCCGGCTCTTTCAAATTTTACGCTTTGTTTTCCACTACGACTTATTTTACTTCTTTGTGGTTCGAAATTTACTAATAGGAAGAAACGAAAATTTATATTTATTGTACGACCACGTGTCTCCAATTGACTACAATAAAATAGAATTTCTGTTTAATTAACAATATCCGTATTTAATAGATTGTCTTAGAAGCCTCCGTCACGAGTCTCACTCAACATTATAGTGCAAGGGGTTAATACTCTATTCAAATTCATCTTCAGCTGGTTGCTATATGTTTTCCGATAGAAGTCCTCAAAAAAGCGTGCACTTATACAAACGCTGCGTTTATAGTGTGTGCTAGATGCCGTCAAAATTATTGTTTTCCAGGTTTTTACGATCAATATCACCTTGGCTCGTGTAACGCACACACACTAGCATGTAATTAATAAAGAGCATGTGCAATAATACAGTAAGTTGTATTATAAAGTAACATATCGTATTATTTTTATGTTCGATTTATTTTATTTCCCCATTTCCCAAAACTAAGAAACATATAGTTTCTACATAAAAAATAAAAATAACTTTTAAATAATAGATTTTAGGTTTATTAAAATTGAGGTAGATATCAATTTCAACAAAAAAAAAATAATGTCGATAGCGGGATTCGAACTAGCAACCTACAGATTACTAGCATTTATCTTTATAATCGAGTAAAGCGATTTTCAAATGCAATTTTCTCGGAAAATCTTGAGTAGTGCGTGCTATAGCTTTGCGAAATTACATATGGAGACGACATCTTCAAATACTGCAAGTTTCAGGAGAATCCGTGACTCGTCGACCGCGTCCTCTCCTTGTAAGTCCGATATAATAAAACAGTATTTTTCGATTCTTGGAATATTTTCACTATTTTAACTTTTGTCAATTTAACAAAATTTAAAATCAATTGTTAGTACAATCTGTTAGCACGTTAGCTGCCAGAATTTTTTTCTAAAATTCTATGATCCATGGCTGAAGACTCTTTAATAGCAATTTAATTGTGAACCAACAAGTCACTACCTATAACGTTATTTAATAATTGAAATATTCCGAATGATATCATGCTTGGTCTCATTTTACTCAGAAAAACGTCGTAAATAAGCCAGTGAAAGTTTAACCACAAAATAGGTAAAAACAGAAAAGTTTTTTGATTGAATAAGTATTGTTTCCCATGTTATACTCCTCGATCGTGTTTCTGGGTATAGCCGCATAAGGATACATTTTTCGCAAATATCGTGGACATTTCGTTCACACGTATCGAGACATTACCGTAAACAGTTTAAGGTGGCAAGGTCACCGAAAGCCAGCGAAACGCTTGCAAAACCAAAGTTCAACATAAAATCTAGTTTAAAGTGTAGACCCAGCCGAAGGAACTATACTGATTGGCCCCCACTTGGGCAGCAGTAAACATTCTCTCGCCTCCCCATCGAGCAACTTCGAGCTGTCTCGCTTCTTCTGGTTGGCTCCACGTCCTTTTCCCTCCTTGTCCCACCTTCCACGAACCCTTCGGCTTTCCTTCGCCCCCTCTCCTCCGCCCCTGACCTCCTGCTTCCCACTCAATTCCCACCCCCGCGCTCCTTTTCTCTCTCTTACAAACTTAAGCCCGATTTAATGGGGTGGAAACGCGCGGCTCGATCAAGTTGTATTCAATTATCCCTCCTTTCCGTCCCGCTGTTAACCCCGGCCATCTACAGAGTGTCTTGCACGGAAACTCATTCTCTTTTTTTCCTCCTTTCCTGCCTTTCATTTTTTTCTCGTTTCTGTTGTTGTTTTCATTTTATTCGCCCCTTTCCACCCCAAATTGTTTCTCGTGTTTTTACGCTGGAGCAGTTGGACACTGCTCTACAATCGGATTCTTCAAGGTCGGGATGAGCATTTCCGACATGGCACACAGTGTGCTCGATTGCAGTAGTACGCGACATTTTGCGAAAAAATCAACTTTCTAATTTTGATATTTTTTCAATGGATATCGATTTCTAAATGTCCACCGACCACGAAAATGATAAAATTAATTAAATGCAATAGCAGTTCTAGTTGTGATACACGCATGAAGTTAGACAGTTTAGGAATATCGATTTTCCCTACATAATTTGGCTGTTCATTCTTAAAATATCCTGATAACTGTGATCACTATCTTGCCCTGAATTTTTTTCTACATCATAATGCACACTTTATTGATAAGAAATCATACTTTTCATTGACAATTATGATATACTAGCTTTCGCCCGCGGCTTCGCACGCACAGGAAACCGTCTAATGCCCTCGGAAATTGATATTGTTTCTCCATAAAACATTTTAACCCCCCATTCACCAACAAATAAAATATTCCACATAGAAACGTTGCAACCACTTTTCACCCCCTTGGGGGTTGAATTTCGAAATATCCTTTGTTATCCCTTGTATAATAAAGGGATAAGAAAGGTGCAAAATTTCAGCTTTCTAGGTCCAAGGGTTTAGTCTGGGCTTTGATCAGTGAGTGAGTGAGTCAGGACTGTCTTTTTATATATATAGATACCATATTTTTAAAAAATACTGAGAAAAATGAAAATAATCGCTGAAAATTTGTATCTTTGACATGCGCGATCTTTCAGGTCCCAGGAGGGCCCACTTTTTAACAAGTAAGGATCTTTTCAGTGAACCTTCCTCTATGTAATATGACAAAAATTATTTCCTTGTTCGAGTCCTTTTTCAAGATATTATTGTCTGAAGACATCCGCGTCGCATTATCTTATCCGCGCACGGACGCGCTGAATTCGTCAAGTACGCAGCCTCTGAAAGTCTGACAGAACTGTGTTGAATATTTATATTTATATTATATTTTTATTTAATATTAATTTATATTTTGCAGTAAATAAGTCAGTCTTTCATCTCTGATATTTTGACTGCGTTGGGTTTGACGAATTCATTTCGACAGTGCACAAGTTACATTGTAATTGTTTACGCGCATCGATCTTCAAATCTTTATGTTTTATTTTGTCGACGCAAATTGTGGATTGAATCAGAATTATTGTCAGTCAGAGCAGAACTATCAGGCTTAGCAGTACTGTGATTCTGAAATTATTTTCAGTTTTATACGTTTTCTGTTCATATTATTTAATATAATACATCAAGTAAGTTAATATATATATATATCAATTATATTTTATTTTTAGAACTTCATATACAGTAAGAAGCATAACTGATTCCACACACTTTAAATTACTTCACTTTCTTTGTAAGGCTAAAAGAATTAGTTTAGTAAATGACGTCTAATAAATAAGTTGAAAAAATGCATTTGGTCGAAATTGTGAAAAACAATACTAAAAATTGATTTTTACAACTTTTTTAGCTGGCCCAATAACGAAAATTTAAAAAATATGTTTTGTCAACTGGTATAAATTATATACACTCTGAAATTACATTGAAATTGGTTAATTGGTTTACGAATTATAAACGATCAAAAGTGGTAAAAATTGCAATTTTTCAAGATTTTCGGCCTTAACAAATTTTTCTCAATAATTGAAAACTTAAACATTTTATCTATTTACATTAAATAGCGAAAATATTAAATACATTATAGAATAAATAATTTATAAAACTGTCCTAAATGAATAAAAACGGTTAAACAAGTGTGAAATATATTAAGTTAAAATCATTGAAAAGGAATTATTTTTTTATATATTCAGTGGTTTAAGAGTTATTAAAAAATGTCGCGTACTTCTTCAATCGAGCCAACTGTGTGGCAGGACGAAGGAAAATTTGTGTACCAAGCAACCATTTTTCGTAGAGAATCAGTGGATGATTATCCATTTTGTAAAACGTAACTTGAAAAATGAGCCTGGACACATCACCATTCTTTTAACCCAGTTGTAAGAGTTCAAAAATTGCATAGAAACGTTTCAGTCGACAATATTTGAGAAATTCAACTCACTGTTCTTCCTTGCTTTTTTTGTTGCAAAAATATACTGGAAAATATATAAGTAGAGGGGTTTCAAGCTTTAAAACGAGTCCACATAGAAGGTGCTCCGACTTCTTTCCACGAAGTTACAATAGTTCAGACTGCTCGATTCGGATAATCGAGGCTTTACTATATCGTGAACTAGACAGATCAATATGGTCCAATTTCGATCGTGTTTGGGCTTATTTTAACCAGGAAAATGTCACGAATATGTGTTGGTAAAAGCTTCTTTAAAAAATTATTAAAACCAGAAAGTCGGTCGCCGGAATCACCGGAAGTCGTTATCATTTTCTAAATGTATAGGGAAACCATTTTTACTTTATCGTCCAATTTCTCCTACGATATAATTCCAACTGTCCGAAACTGCGCGATTACTGTGAAATATCAAATCGAAATGTCACAACTTGCGCCCCATGAGACATGAAATTTCGAGGACAGATCATAAGCAATGCTTTACGACGGGCATCAAGCGAAAGAGGAATCACTCATTTCGAGGAACACAACTCGGAGTATAATCGCTCAGTTGTCCAGCAAGGATAAACAACCCCGTGGCCCTGGCGAATAACTTTCCACGAGCATTAGCACGTGGTCCACGGTGGAAATAAAATTGCCATGGTGTGCTCGTGTCCCAATTCCTTGAACGCAAATAGCCGTTTATGAGGAAGTTTTCAGGACTCCTCTCGAGTATTCGGGCTCTCGTCGCTTGCCGGCAAATGCCAGGGCTGTATGTATACCCTCGGTGCCCTCCGGGCCTGCTTTGTTACAGCCCACAAACCTCTGATACCCGTGGCATACTTCATCCTGGACCGCCGAGTATTTCAAATACTCTTGGCATCAAGTACTCGCACACTAATCCAGGTGTACAGAACGGCGGCAACCTCGGCTTCGGTCGGGCAAGGCCGGACGATCGACGAAACTACCACGTAAGACGTTGGCGGTTCTTAGCACTTTTTTATCATTTCAATTGTTTCGAACCGAAACTACATTTTTAACTCCTTTGTCGAGTGCGACTCGACATCAGGGAGAGAAAAATGTAAATAAGACGGGTTCTTATACAGGGTGAGTCCGAAGAACCAGAATACCTAAATATCTTCGTTACTTTTCGTTGTACAAAAAAACTTCTTAGGACAAAGTTACACTGCTTGAAGGGCTACATGTAACGGTGTAAGGGAACAAAATATCAAGGTCATTTTTTATGAGATTTCAAGGCCATCGATGTTTTTTTTTAATGGAATGATAATGACCTTCAACCCAGAAAAATGGAATAAATAAAATTCAACGTGTAAGATTCATTTGCTTTATTTCTGTTACGCAAAATGTTCAAAAATATTCCCTTGAGCTGCTATACATTCATTTAGCCGTGAAGTTACAGAACGTACTGCTGTGTAATTCATTTCTGAGGGTATCGACACACAAGCCCTGACGATTCTTTCTGTCATGTCTTCTACAGTGGTTGGTGGTTCATGATAAACATCGTCTTTCAGTTTTCCCCATAGATAGAAATCAAGGGGTGTAAGATCTGGTGAGCGAGCTGGCCATAATACGGGTCCGTTACGTCCAATCCAACGATTTGGAAACTTGTTATTCAAGAATTGTGTTACGACACGGGAAGAATGGGCTGGACATCCTTCATGTTGATACCACATATCTTCACGAATGTCTAAGGGTGTATTTTCCAGGAGAATTGGTAACAATTCTCGTAAAAATGCAATGTATATTTCCGCATTTAATGTTCTGGTGATAAAGTGAGGCCCAATTATTTGGTTGTTTTAAAATTCCGCACCAAACATTGACGGACCATGGTTTTTGTTTGTCGACTATCCGTAACCACCGCAGTTTTTCAGATGACCAATAATGCATGTTTTTGTAGGCGACGAGCCACCGCCCCTAGCGATGATGTTGACCGTTGTAGACCGTTACGCGTCACAGCGATTGCAATCTGTTTCTTAAAAACAGATTGCCACGAACAAATGCAGATCGACCTGATCGTTCGGCTCTGCGTTGCCGCGATTTTGTTCGTCAGTTAGTTCCGAGCAGCGAAGGAGACCACTCGTAAAAAATAAATCCTGACATTTACCGCGACAGACCGTCCTACAATTTTTCAGAAGTGGGATTCGATTGCCCAATTTTTTTTTTTTTCTTAACACGAAAGTGAACGCGATAGTGACCGCGATTCAACGTTGAGATTTTTTCCGGTATTGTAGAATAAATTGTTCGAGCGCACAACGTGCTGTGCAGCAGCAGAGACGGGATTGTGCTGTACGCGGAGTTCTGAAAGCCGGGTGTGCGAGAGTTGGATTGTGTGCTGCCGAGCTAACTCAATAAGTGATTAGTTCTTTCCGAGTGAACAGTAAACACTGATGGTCGAACAGTGAACGTTGAACATTGAACATTGAACATTGAACGTTGAACAGTGAACATTGAACATTGAAACAGTGAACGTTGAATATTGAACATTAGATTGTGTTTAAAAGTATATTGGACGGTACAAGATGATGGCTTACAAGCTCCAAGAATTGAAAGCAAAATTGCGCGAACTTGGTCTTTCGACGACCGGTAACAAAGCCGACCTCGCTAAACGGCTGCAGAACGCAAGCGTGGCGAAGGACGGGGCAAATACCGTCGATGAGACGGATACGGGCGAAGAATACGAAGATCCCGAAAATGACGCGATAATGCATACTGCCAGAGGAGCTGCCGCGGCGAGGATACCTAAGGATGCCGAACTCGCGATCTTGCGCCGAGAAAAAGAGTTGGCCGACCGTGAGGTCCAAATTCTACGGCGAGAGCTTGAGTTTTCGCGTAACTCGCAACCCAGAACGTCGAATATTGAACGGCTTCAGGGCACGTTAGGTTGGCGAAGCGTCCGGGATATGTTGGCAGATTTCAACGGAGACGAGCGCGATTATGACACGTGGGAGAAACAAATTAAAAAGTTAGTCGCGAATTACGAACTGGACGATCACGCAGCCAAAGCGTTAATGTGCAGCAAGCTGAAAGGCAAAACGCAAAAGTGGTATTACTCGAGACCCGACTGCGTGGATCTGAATTTCACCGAAACCTTAGAAGAAATGCGCAAGATGTTCCGACGGCGGCAGAACAAGCTGCAGAATCGACGCGATTTCGAAAAGAGAACTTGGCGAAAGTCGGAAAAATTCGCGGACTACATGCACGACAAAGTTACGTTAGCAAACCTGGTGCCAATAGACCAAGATGAGCTAGTTGATTACGTGATTGAAGGAATTCCGGACTCGAATTTGCAGACACAAGCGCGCATACAACAGTTCGAGACACCAGCGTCGCTGTTGGAAGCGTTCGCGAAAATAACATTGAGTAGTGAAGATTCGGTCGTGAGACGCACGGGCCGGACACAAGGGATCGCCGCGCCGACGGCGAGAAAGCCGAGAGCACCGTACAACTCGCAGGATGGAGAGCAAGGCGCAGTGCGCTGCTACAATTGTTCAGGCTACGGACACTTCTCAGCGGATTGTAAACAGCCAAGGAGGGAAAAAGGATCCTGCTTCCAGTGCGGCGAATTAGGCCACCACGTCCGGGATTGTACAAAGAGGGAAAACGTCAACTACGTCGTACAGCCCTTGGAAGGTGACATGCAACGCGTGCTGGAGTTCCGTGTCGTTAAGGGAAGTAAAACATTTAGTACCAGTCTGTGCAGTTTATTAGACTCTGGTAGCCCCATTAGTTTCATAAAGGCGAAATGCGTCCCAGTAGATTTTAGAGTAGATGTACTTCGACGGAATCAATCGTTTTGCGGCGTAAATGGTAGCGAGTTAGATATACTCGGCGAGGCGCAAGCAAAAATCGTGGTCGACGGCGACGAAGTCGACACTAGGCTACGCATTGTATCGGACCGCACGATGAGCACCCCCGCAGTGCTCGGACGCGATTTTTTGGAAACTGCAGGGTTTAAACTCGTTAGAAATTCGGATGTTCGCGAAATTATGAATATTGACGTTTCATGCACGCAAGTGGAGCCAGTGTCACGAGAAGTCAATATAAACGAACAATTACCGGACAACGTAAAGAGTAGGGCGCGGGCATTGTTGCTAGAAAAATATCTTAGGCCGCCGCGACCAGATCGCCCAGCAGTAGAAACGGAAATGACAATCGTTACGACGGATAAAAAACCGTTTCATTGTACGCCTCGTAGACTCGGATACGCTGAGAAATCCGAGTTAAGAAAAATTTTAGATAGCCTACTCGAGAAAGGCGCAATTAGAAAAAGTGAGTCGGAATACGCGTCACCGATCGTGTTGGTGAAAAAAAAGACCGGTGAAACAAGAATGTGTATAGACTTCCGAAACTTGAATAAAATTACGGCGCGGGATAATTACCCGTTGCCCCTTATCGAGGATCAACTTGATTTGTTAGCCGGGAAAAAGTATTTCACCGCGCTCGACCTCAAAGACGGGTTTTTCCACGTTAAGATGTCACCAGAGTCAATCAAACTAACATCTTTTGTGACTCCATTAGGCCAGTTTGAATGTTTAAAAATGCCCTTCGGGTTAAAAGGAGCGCCTCTAAAGTTTCAGAGATATGTAAGTGAAATTTTTGAAAAAATGATAGACTCAGGGGACATCGCAGTTTACCTCGACGATTTTTTGATAGCAACGTCGACGTTAGAACACCACTTTGTCGTGTTAGAAGAAGTTTTCCAGTTGCTAGTACGAAACAAACTTGAGTTGCGGCTGGATAAGTGTAGGCTTTTGCAAACGGAGTTAGAATACCTGGGATATGCGATTACAGGTGACGGTATTAAACCAACCGATCGAGGTATCGATGCTGTCAAGCGTTTTCCGATACCACAATGTACGAAAGACGTGCACAGTTTCGTTGGCCTGTGCTCCTATTTTAGAAAATTTATTGAAGGCTTTTCCGTCATAGCCAAACCCCTCTACGATTTGTTAAAGAAAGAAACAAAATTTAATTTCGGAATGGAAGAGGCACGCGCTTTCGATATTCTTAGAGCACGGTTAATAGACGCACCGATATTGAGTATCTATTCGCCTCGCGACGAAACGGAGTTGCACTGCGACGCGAGTGCGTTGGGATTCGGCGCGATTTTATTACAGCGGAAAAATGATCGTAAGTTCCACCCCGTTTTCTATTTTTCCAAGCGCACCACCGAAGTTGAATCTCGGTACCATAGTTTTGAACTGGAGACGCTCGCGATAATTTACGCTTTGAGACGGTTTCGTACGTATTTGCAGGGCATAAAATTTAAAATTATTACCGATTGCCAATCACTAACGCTAACGCTAAATAAAAAGGATACAAACCCGCGTATCGCGAGATGGGTTTTAGAGTTAGCAAATTACGATTATGCACTAGAGCATCGATCCGGAAACAGAATGACACACGTAGATGCCCTCAGCCGTGTTAATAGTGTACTGGTAATAGAAGACAACTCGTTCGACCGCAACCTTGCGTTAAAACAGAGTATGGACCCAGAAATCGTTAAAATAAGAGACAAACTGGGAAACGACGAAGACAAGTTTTACGAAATGCGCGACGGGCTAGTATATCGTAAAAAAGACGACCGCATTTTGTTTTATGTACCGTGCGAATTAGAAACTAATGTCATACATAAGTATCACGACGAGATGGGACACATAGGAGTAGACAAAACAGTTGAAAATATTTTGCGTAGCTACTGGTTCCCACGAATAAAGTTAAAAGTCGAGAGTCACGTAAGAAATTGTTTAAAGTGTATAGCGTATGCACCTGTGTCCGGAAAAGGAGAAGGCTTTCTGCACAATATACCGAAAGGAAATTTGCCCTTTGTGAATGTGCACGTTGATCATTTAGGCCCGATTTCTAGACCGCGCGTGTTCGGAAAGTGCTATGTGTTTGCGATAATAGATGGATTTACAAAGTTTGTGAAATTGTACGCGACAAAGACGACGAGCGCGAAAGAAGTGACCGACTGTTTAGAAAAATACTTTGTTTCATACAGCCGACCGGCGCGAATAATCTCTGACCGCGGAAGTTGTTTTACCTCGCGAGAATTCGCCGCGTTTTTAGAAGAGCGAAATGTACGCCATACGTTGATAGCAACTGCCGCACCGCAGGCAAATGGTCAAGTGGAAAGGCTGAATCGCAGCATAATACCGATGATCGCGAAATTAGCCAGCGAGAGACAAACATCGTGGATTAAAGTTCTTCCAGATGTAGAGTTCGCGTACAACAATTCAGTGTGCCGTTCGACGGGCGAGAGCCCGAGTATGTTGCTTTTCGGCGTGCATCAGAGAGGCACAGTAGTGGACGGAATCCGGGAAGGGCTAGAAGAGAAGAACATCACTAGCACGCGCCGCGATTTACCCGCCATCCGTGTCAGTGCAGACCGACGAATTAAACAGACACAAAAATGTAATCAGACGCATTACGATAAGAAAAGAAAACAAGCGCGTCAATACCAAGAAGGCGACCGCGTCATGGTGCGGAATTTCGTGAGTACGCCTGGGGTATCTGCGAAGTTAGTGCCAAAATTCAAGGGACCTTATAAGATAATAAAAGTACTACGAAACGACCGCTACATTTTAGCCGACGTGGAAGGGTTTCAAGTGACACAAATCCCTTATCAAGGCACATGGCACGCCGCAAATATGCGCCCTTGGAGTGTTAAAACATCCGTTTAGATAACAGTGTCTGAATAGTTATTGTATTGTTTGATTTTGTGTGTGTATGTGAGTGTTTTCGATAGTTATTGTATTGTTTGATTTTCTGTGTGTATGCGAGTGTACTCAATAGTTATTGCGTCGTTTGATTTTGTGTATATACGTGAGTGTTTGAATAGTTATTGTATCGTTTGATTTTGTGTATGTATGGGTGTGTTTGATTAATTATAGTTGTTTTGCGTTTCGTTGCTGTGTTTATACACGACTGGTTGTAAGTTGCATGACATGTTCGGTCACTCCGTCGGTTTGCATATACGTCGTAGCAGTTAAGCGCTGACGGAAAGAGCGTTGAAAAATTTTTTTTTTTAATCGGGACGATTAATCGTTAAGGGGGGCGAGTTGTAGGCGACGAGCCACCGCCCCTAGCGATGATGTTGACCGTTGTAGACCGTTACGCGTCACAGCGATTGCAATCTGTTTCTTAAAAACAGATTGCCACGAACAAATGCAGATCGACCTGATCGTTCGGCTCTGCGTTGCCGCGATTTTGTTCGTCAGTTAGTTCCGAGCAGCGAAGGAGACTACTCGTAAAAAATAAATCCTGACATTTACCGCGACAGACCGTCCTACATTTTTTAAATTTATCTGCCATTGATTCGTAAACGTAGCTTCATCGGTAAATAATACTTTATTAAAAAATGCTCTATCGTTTATCAATTGTCTGAATCCCCACTGGCAAAAGTTTACACGATTTACAAAGTCTCTACCATGAAGTTCTTGGTGAATTGATAGGTGAAAGGGGTGAAATTTTTGTTCATGGAGTAGTTGCACTACTGCAAATTTGCACTACATACTAAATTGGAGTAAACGGAAACTGATGGACAATTGCGATTAGGAAATCAGTCCTTGTACAACCGCGCTGCTTCTCTTAAACACTGTTGACTTTCTCAATAAATGAAAATCATATCAATCTTATCTTCCTTCGAGTAACCTCCATTGTGAAACGTTCATCGATAATCTGATAGATTATAAATCTTAGAAACAGTGGAAATCTGATAGCAAGAAGGTCTTCAGAGTAATTAGTAGTTGATAAACACGACTCTGTACGACCGCATAGGTGAAGGTATATCACAAATGTCTTCCTGTCAACACCGAATCTGTTATTATGTTGTGTATTGCGATATATTTGAATGTATAGCAGCTCAAGGGAATATTTTTGAACATTTTGCGTAACAGAAATAAAGCAAATGAATTTTATGAATTAGAAGCATTGGCTTATGAAATAATACGCAAAAAGATTTTCTAAAAATTATAATTTGCAAGGTTACATGCAAAAATGAAAAAGGCATTTTTTAAAACTTTCTTATTTGGGCCCTTAATGAATATTTAAAATATATGTAAAGAAAGTACATGGTACTCCCATTTAAATTATCCCGCGCACACATGGCGCGATAGTAAACAGACCAGAAAGACAAACACCAGAGAGAGAGAGAGAGAGAGAGAGAGAGAGAGAGAGAGAGAGAGAGAGAGAGAGAGAGAAAGAAAGATAGAAAGACAGGTGTGTCATGGAAAAGGGAACACGTGCAAAGATTAACCTACGAAAGTGAACAGCATAGATTATACATAGAAGTAAAGACTGTAAATAGGGAAAGGATACTGAATAATTGACATTTAATGTCGTTTCTCTTTTACAGGTAAGCATTGTAAATAATTGTAAATAGGAATACGAATAATAAAATCAAAAAAATCTCTTTTACAGGAGAAACTCAATTTTGCGATTATTCTTGCCTTTACCAAACCGGAGATTTGAATAACATTATATATATGTTTTGTAGATCTATATATGTATATTATACACATGCTGAACATTTCATCGAACTCGATTAACATATGTGCACACGAGCTACAAGCGGTTAAAATAAATAAGGCCCAAATAAAAAAGTTCTAGAAACCTTTTTTATTCTTGCATGTAACTTTGTAAATTATAATTTTTGTGAAACTTTTTGCATATCATTTCATAAACCAATTCTTCTAATTGATTATAAAAAATCAAGTCGTTTGTTACAATTTATAAAAAAGTTATTCTATTTTAAAGAACGTTCGATACTTTCGTGGCTCATTGTATTACTGTCTCATTCATATAATTCATATACAGTAAGGAGCATAACTGTTTCAACACACTTTAAATCAGAATAACTTTTTTATGAATGGACGAAACAACTTCAATTTCTCTGTAAGGCTGGAAGAATTAGTTTAGTAAATAACGTCTAATTAATAAGTTATACAATTTGGTCGGAATTATGATAAACAATAGTAAAAATTGATTTTTTCGACTTTTTTAGCTGGGCCAGTAACGAATATTTAAAAGATGTGTTTTGTAAACCTGTATAAATGGTATACGTTCTGGAAATTACATTGAAATTGGTTAATTGGTTTACGAGTAATAAACGGTCAAAAGAGGTAAAAAGGCTGAAAATCATGAAAAATTGCAATTTTTACATCTTTTGGTCGTTTATAATTCGTAAACCAATTATCAAATTTCAATGTAATTTCGAGAACGTATATAACTCGGGTTACCCTCGGCTTTTATCAACGATTGGACCGACAGTAACTTTCGTCGACACTATGTTTTCATCTACACGGTCAAATCGTCGACAAATGTCTTCATCGACACGGTTTGGCCGACACTAACACGGTCAAATCGTCAATGAAAACAGTGTCGGTCAAATGAGTTGTCGACCAACCCAGGGTAACCCATATAACTCATACTGGTTTACAAACCATATCTTTTAAATTTTCGCTATTGACCCAGCTAAAATGTCGTAAAAATCAATTTTTACTATTGTTTATCACAATTCCGGCCAAATGCATTTTTTCAACTTATTTATTAGACGTCATTTACTAAACTAATTATTCTAGCCTTACAGAGAAATTGAAGTCGTTTGGTCCGTTCATAAAAAAGTTATTCTAACTTATAGTGTGTGGAAACAGTTATACTCCTCACTGTAAGTTAAAAATGCATTGCACATAACACTCAATTGGCAACAAACAGAGCTTTTGAAGGGTCAAAGGCTGTTGAATGTGCGCTTGGTCAAGGGTGCACTTAATGCATATTGTGAAAGCAGCTATGAAAGAGTCGTTGGAAAAATTACACTGTCCGTCAGAATGGAAATTGAGTATTTAAGAAGTTCTCCATTCAGACGTGTGTAATGAAGACGCATTACAAAGCGACTTCATTGCGAGATAAGCCTCGTCGATAACCCGAAAGCTGCGAAGTTTCTGACCTCGACTCTGTTTCCCTTTCCAGCCTATTTAACCGGCTTTCTCCGTCGCTTAAGTTGCGATCGTTGTTCCAAGTTTAATCTGTCCTTTATGCGCGACATCCAACAGACTTGCACCTTCGTCGCTCTGCGCCCTTAAATCCTTTTCTGCGAGATCGAATGCAATCTAACTTTGTTTCGAACGTTTCTTATCGAAAGCTTTCTCATAAAAATGCTGCTTAGCAATTCAATCGCTTATTTCAGCATTTCTCAATGATAATTTTGACGACAAGAATCTTCGATCTTGAAACGATCAGAGTCTTTGAGCTTGGAATTGTTTCTATGTGGAGCGCTCTAGATTGTACTATTTACATGCGAAACAGTGCAGTTCTAAGTTCAATACACAGGGTGTTTCGTCTAAAACAGGACACCTAAATATCTCCTCTATCTCTAAAAATATAAAAAATGTTTCTAACGTAATCTAAATGGTTTCAAAAGACGAATCAGATGGAAAAATCGTTTTTTATAAATTGTAATTTTTTAATCGTTCTTTCAAGGTCGCTCGTGTTTTTTTACATATACAATACACACATTTTATTGTTGTTGTATGTTATAGCAAACATTATTGTGCATTAATGAGAATTTCTTATCGATCGTAAATTTTAATAAATTTGGGATGATGTTAGCGGCGCTTAAGATTCGATCAAATTATACACTAAATAGCAATTTTGTAGAAACTTCAAACGTTCGATTCGGGTTTGAATCTGACGTCCTAAGACACGTTTGCTATAGATCGTTTTCTATAAGAGAAAAAGCAGAAAGATGGTGTTTCGTCCTAGACCCGCTAGAGGACGAAACACCATCCATTTTTTCTAGTAAGATTCTAGTTCCTTCCTAGTTACAATCTGATGGTATCCTACCCCCTTAAGACGGTAGTTCCATCTCTGGTTACAACTAGAATCTTACTAGAAAATATGGGTTTGCGGGAAAGCATTTGTTGTCCTTATTTCAGCAAATTGTGGGCTGGGTGAGGGCTCATTCTAAAGCGGAAGGTTTGACGCAGTGCGCTCTGGTCATCATGGCAGTCAAAAGGTCTTTCAGAGACAGAAAAATGCATTGAAATCTCCGAGTTTTTTTCCTAGATTTTTTCTCTACTTTGGACCGTCATATTATACATATTAAACATAATCTCGTTAACCTCATGACCAGAGCGCACTGCGTCAAACCTTCCTCTTTACAATGAGCCCTCACCCAGCCCACAATTTGCTGAAATAAGGACAACAAATGCTTTCCCGCAAACCCATATTTTCTAGTAAGATTCTAGTTGCAACCAGAGGTGGGACTACCGCCTTAAGAGTTTGCTCACTGTTAGATTTCTCAGTGTATCGACAAGCGATCCATAACGCGTTATTCAGAACAGGAGAAAATTCAAATGGTTTTAATTAATTTACGATGAAACTCGAGAGTGTCTAAGAGAAGAAATACGAATTTACAAAGACAGATTTCCAGAACGTTCTTGTCCATCACGTTCTGCATCCTCAACTATTGCTAAAACATTTTGTGAGACTGGTAGTGTCAACAGACACATTCGTGTGAGACGTAAGACTGTTACTCGTGAAGCAAATGTGAACAATATCATCGCTAAAGTTAATCAAAACTCGCATGTTAGTATAAGGAAACTTGGACGTGAAACCGGTATTAGTGTGACAAGCATATTGCGGATTCTCCATTCACAAAAATTTCATTCTTTCCATTTATCTCTTCACCAAGAGCTCCATGGAAGAGACTTTGAAAACCGCGTACACTTTTCTCAATGGGGTATACGGAAATATCAAAGTGATGAAATGTTTTTCCAAATAGTATTGTTTACGGATGAAACATCCTTTACAAATCATGTTCAGGTGAACCTCGAGAACATGCATTATTGGTCGGTTGAAAATCCACGGTGGTTTAGACAACTCGATAAGCAGAGACCATGGACCATAAATGTCTGGTGTGGTATTCTAAATAATAGGATAATTGGGCCGTATTTTATCAACGGTACGCAAACTGGGCAGAAGTATGCTGAATTTTTAGAACATATTCTACCAGGTTAATTAGAAGATGTACCATTTAGGGACCGTCTAGTATTATGGTATCAACACGATGGGTGTCCAGCATACTTTTCGCATACTGCAACACGTGTCCCTAACGAAAAATTCCCTAGTCGTTGGATTGGACGCAATGGACCTGTATCATGGCCGGCTCGTTCACCCGTTCTCACCCCACTTGATTTTTATCAAGAGGTACGGTTTATCAAGAGCAGCCCACTACGCCAAAAAATATGAAGGAACGAATAATTGCTGCATGTGCTGATACAAAACCTAAAATCATCGAAAGAGCTGCACAATCTGCCGTTTTTCGCCCCACGAAATGTATCACAACGGGACATCATTTCGAACATTTATTGCAGTAATAAATGTTATTATTTACAAGTTGAAGTTCACGGTCGAATTTCTGTTACCGTTGAAATCTGAAATGTCGCTGAAAGTAAGTTCTGCATTAATTAGCAAATTTTAGAGTTCACGGTCATTTCAAGGTCGTGCTATTCAACATGGATGAATGCACAATAATGTTTACTATAACATACAACAACAAAAAATGTGTGTATATGTAAAAAAACACGAGTAGCCTTGAAAAAACTATTAAAAAATTACAATTTATAAAAATTCCAAATCTTCCATCTGATTCATCTTTTGAAATCATTTAGATTACGTTAGAAACATTTTTTGTATTTTCAGAAATAGTGGAGATATTTAGGTGTCCTGTTTTAGACGAAACACCCTGTATAAAGAAAGGGGCAAAGAGAGGGTCCGCACAAAAAGGTATTATTGTATAGGGTGGAAAGTAACCATTGTTGTAAAGTTTGTGAATCAGAGCATCTCTGTTATTATCGAAGATCGGGCATTGCCATAACACGTGATTAGGATCCTGTACCAGAGAACCGCATAGGCAACTTGTGTCAGCAGCAATTTTAATCTTAAAAAGGGAGGCCTCCAGCTGGTAGTGTCCAGATCGAAGTCTATTCACCCAACAGATGAATTCTGTAGGAAGATTGAGATGAGCACACCAAGGTTTAGACCCAGGGTGGTAGAAAGATCTAAAAAAATTGAATGCCCTTGAGCTCTGCTTCTTCGAGAATATTATTGACTGTCAATGCCCTAGCTTGTTTCCTAAAACTATGGGAAAAGTAGGGAACTAGGATGTTAGAAGAAACAGCCAGCAGTGACGTTTCTTTAGCTAGTGCATCCACTTTTTCATTGAACGTAATTCCAATATGCGAAGGGATCCAAAAGAGAAACAGTTTCTTGGATTCCGTAAAGTAGGAGTTTGTCAGCTTATGGATATCAAATAGAAGAGGGATGGAATTGCCCGAGTAGTTAGTTAGTGCTGTTAGAGCACTCAGACAGTCAGAATAGATGTAGACATAATGATAAGAACAGTTAGAAGCAAGCTCAAGGGCAGTTTTGGTTGCAATACATTCAGCAGAAAAGATAGACATATCCTTAATGAATTAATCCTTAATGGAAATCTCGCTCCGGTCACAAACAGGCCAGGTAGCCCACGAAGGGTTAGAACCAATGCAGTTTCGTCATTGAGTCAGTATTGTTTGACCGATCTATTCCCGCATCATGTTACATTTCTCGACGATCCAGCTTGGCGAGGCACCCCGCGGTGGCGGCGATATTTTTATCGCAAATATCGTGCATGTCTCGTCCACACATATCGAGACATTGCTGTAAAAGTGTATTTACCGTTGCTGTTAGGTCTAAAAACTCCAGCGGGTCGTGGAATTCCGTTTGCTGTTCGACCCATCCCCTCGATATCGCCGCGCCACCCCTTCGTCGTCATCATTCCGGGCAATTATTCGCAGCCGAAGGGAAACTCCGTTCAAAGACACGAACCTCTGACCCCCCTCATCCCCTCCTTCTCCCCCTCTTTTACTTCGGTCTGGCTTCTATGGATAACACAGTGTTTGTACGTGGGATTCACGGCTCGTACTTTCCTTTCCATGTATTCGATTCTCCCGGTTGTGCTCGTGTATACGTTCGCGAGAGGCTATAGAGAGCGCTGCAGCAACTGCGCCAAACTTCGAATTAGCGCCGACGACGAACTTCGAGATTTACAGTACAACTGCGACCTCCATGGTCGCCGTGCCACCCTCGTCTGAAAGAATTACACACTCTCCTTAGGCTAGATGCGTACGGGTGGAGTTGGAGCAGTATTTAGAGGGAGGTTCGTATGTGGAGTTCATCGTGATCAGAGGGATGTATCTGATTAGGGTTGATGATTCTTTAGATATTGTCACTTCGTTGAGAAAATTGGACACTGATCTACAGCCAGGGCTAACTCTGCCACCCTTGATAACTATGTTATTTATACAGATACAAAAAATTGTTTAGGGAGAACATTTTTGGGAACGGACACAAGCCAATGTGAAGGTCATTTTACCGAGGTTTTACGACCAGTTTGGTTTTTTTTTTAACGAAATGACCTAGCTTTTGTGTCGTAAATTGAGAGAGTATCGAATGCTGCGTACAAATGTATTAATTAACCTTCATATGTCCCAAATCTAAATTGATGTGAGTGATGGTCACCTCAAGGTCATATGAGATCAGTCACATAAGATCACTCATGTCATACGAGTTCTTCGACACTTTATCGAAAGTAATTAACTTCCCGATTTTATAGGGAAGTTATTGTAATTACCCCGAAAATCGAAAATCGATTTTTTAGCAGATCTTCACGTTTCATGGTCATTGCAGTCATTTTAGACTATTTTCAGCAAAATGTTCGTGTGTGTGTGTGTGTGTGTGTGTGTGTGTGTGTGTGTGTGTGTGTGTGTGTGTGTGCGTATGGCCGTTTCTATGTAATCAAATTTTTCGTTAACGTTTTCTGAAAAAGTAACAACGCGATCAGAATGATGAATGATGCAATCGATGTGCCCCGCTGTAACTTAGAGCTGATTAGATTTTGGTCCATTTTGGTCAAGTAGTTTTTTAGTTTTTTTCGAAAGGAGTTGATTAAACATTGCAATTTATACGAAAGGCGTATCCACCGAAGAAGTAAACGTAACTATATATATATACATTTATACATTAAAAAAAAAAATTTTTTTGTAAAATAAAAAAAAATTTTTTTATAAAATTAAAAAAAAAATTTTTTCTTGTTTTTTTTAATTAAAAAAATTTTTTTTCCAATTATGCAACTAATGCTAATGTAACCGCTTACAATAATCGAAAATTATTCCAATGCAAGAGTGAGTTAATCATCGCCGAGAATATATTTTCAAAGAATATCGATGAAAGTACAAAAACATTTATATTACAATCTTTAAATAAACAATTAGTTCAAAACGAATTGTGAACTGAGATTAAATTGAAAATTAATATAAAATATATGATAATTAATAACATTGATGTTGAAGACGGATTGGTTAATGCAGCATGCGGAATATTAAAATTTATTACTTTTCAAGAAAATACTAAAATTCCGTCTATATTGTGGTTAGATTTTCAATTGGCCATAGTAGGAGTGAAAGTAAGAACTCGTTATCGTGATTATATGAAAAATGCAAATATAAATCAAAATTTAACACCAATAATAAAAAAATATCGAATCAAGTAAATATTTCGAGTGAAGAAAAATAAGAAATCACACGTAGTCAATTTCCAGTGGTTCCTGCTGAAGCGATTACGATTCATAAAAGTCAGGGACAAACATACGAGAAAGTATGTATGGATTTTAAAACATCAGAAATACGAACTTTACAAATGTTTATGTAGCACTGAGCAGAGTTTCAAAATTGAGCGGTTTATATATTTTGAGAAAATTTAAATTAATAGTATCGAAGAAAACCAAGATCAATACTGCAAACCCGGGTAATGATGAGTTCTATCGTTTGCGAAAAACTAATTAAGACAATTTATTTTGCAACATTAGTATGCTATAACAAGGAACCAAGCGAGCAACGAGCATACGATGTTGGTTTAATGCGACGCCATATAGCAAACATTTTGATAAGTAGAAAACTATTGAATTTCCCTGAAAACGTATAATCTTCTTAAAACGTACACTTAATAAATAATAATAATAATATACAGCAACTAACGAATCGGGAAGTTCTTTGTGTGGCTCGTGGAGAGTCACACACAAAAAGGAAGACATTAATAGCTGTGGGCCCTATACTAGCCATGCGTACCACTAACATTCTCGCAAGAGCAGTCCTACCCGCGAGCTCGCGAAGCGAGCGAGCAAAAACAACCCTACTCGCGAGCGAGCGAAGCGAGCGAGCAACAATAGCCCTCTAGTTTATATTGTAATATTTATGGAAAATTGCAATTTTTAAAAATGTGTGTGGCCCAGTGTTGGGCAATACTTAAATAAATAATTAGGCTGAACTTCTAAAGACGACCATGCTCAGAATTGGATGAAATTTTGGAAATACACTCCTCAAAAGAATTAAGGTATCAGTTGTGCGAACCCGAAAAATTGGTCCCAGTTTACGTGATCACAACTCCGTCAAAAATTGCAGTGTCGATATCGCTAAACAATGGTTTGTAAGCCTGAAATCTCTAGTTTCAGAAGTTCTGTTTCCAATTCTTGCTATCTTGGTTTTTTACAAAGTTATAGCGAGATGAAGACAACATTGACGGTTAACAAAAATGTTGTGCAACTTTGGAACATCACACGGGGAGCAAGAAATTTTTTTGATAAATCGCGTTAATATCTTTTGGAAGGGCTATCTTTTCTGTGTACATTGTGTCGTTGTTGAATATTGTCCGATCTTTTTTATTCGAGTTATTCAACATTGAAGTAAATGTTGGCGTTTTAACTTTAACTGGCTCCAGAAAGCGAAAAAATTATCGCAGAATCTTGTCCAAAAAAAAACAATAGAAAGAGCGTTTCCTTCTCTTCAAGGCACTTCTTTTGTTTTTTTCGATTTCATTAACATTTCGATATACCAGGTGTTTCTGGAAATATGCTTAAAAAATGCACAATTTCCATTTTTCCTTTTACTCGCTATATCTCAGCGAGAAATGATCGTAATACCATGATCCGAACGTCAGATTGAAGCAGAGATTCTGTCGATTCGATTGAATACCCAATGAATTCGCTGCGATAATTTTTTACCTGTGGCAGCTGTGTTTAAAGTTAGTGCTTCGCAGAAATTAGCGCGCCACGTACAGCGGCTGCCTGACATCTCTGAGCCGCGCCGCGCCGCGGCGCACAGTGGAACTTTTCGTCCATTTCGGAGACAAAATAAAAGAACTTCCGATAGAAATGAGATAGAGAGCTGAAATTTTTTTTAATTACAGCTGAAACTTCACAGAATATGGGAAAATAGGGAGATTACGGTACGAATATTTTTTAACCTTGAAAAAAATCGTCAAACTTGCACAATGTCACGAAAATTGTGGTTTTTGCAATACCACGGGTAGAAAAAAATTTTTTTGTAACATGCCATACATCATTTCCTGTAGATTTTTTCACGCGGATTTCAAATCTGGTTTCAAAATTTGTCTACGACCTCAGGATTTTGCAAGAAATCGATTTTTGTGAACACAACTTATGAAATCATTTTTTCGTTGAACTGAATTGGTAACCCACTAGTTTGAATGAATATTGTATTCTCATACATAAAACACATTAGAAATAATTATAAAGAGGTATTTGATCGTTTACTTAACGTATATCACTTGACGAACGATCACTTGACGTATCGCTGCGATTGTCGCTGGCACTCCTTGTAGGCTATGCGTGACTGTAATGCATTACAACCACGCTGTCTTATTATTTTATGATTATTTTTAATGTGTTTTATGTATGAGAATACACTAGTCCTTCAAACTAGTGGATTACCAATTCATTTCAACGAAAAAATGATTTCATAAGTTGTGTTCACAAAAATCGATTTCTTGCAAAATCCTGAGCTCGTAGACAAATTTTGAAATCCGATTTGAAATCCGTGTGAAAAAATCTACGAGAAATGATGTGTCGCATGTTAAAAAAAAATTTTTCCGCGCGTGGTATTGAAAAAACCACAATTACCTTCAAATTGTGCAAGGTTTAACGAATTTTCTCAAGGTTAAAAAACGTTCGTACCACAATCTCCATAATTATTCCATATTCTGTAAAGTTTCAGCTTTCATTTTAAAAAATTTCGTCGCTCTATCTCATTTATATCGAAAGTTCTTTGATGTTGACACAGATTTCGTCGGTTTGGCCCATTGTGCGCCGGCCCACAGTGGAAAATTTGATCCAAACTCGATTCAAAATCAAAGAACTTTCGATAGAAATGAGGTAGAGCGATGAAATTTTGTTAAAATTAAAGCTGAATCTTGGCAGAATATGGGAAAAAGAGGGAGATTATGGTACGAACGTTTTTTATTTAACCTTAAGAAAATTTGTTAAACTTTCACAATTTCAAGAAAATGTGGTTTCTCCGTTACCACGTGCGGAAAAATATTTGTATAACATGCTATATATCATTTCCCGTAGATTTTTTCTCGCTGATTTCAAATCTGGTCTCAAAATTTGTCTACGAGGATTTTCTCAGGATTTTGCAAGAAATCGATTTCAAACCATTGTTTAACGATTTTTGACGGAGTTATAATCACGTAAAGTGGGACCAATTTTTCAGGTTCGCACAAGTGATACCTTAATTCTTTTGAGGAGTGTAGTAATGGAAAAATCATGAGATCAGAATTAGCGAGGATTAGGTGAACGGGGGGGGGGGGGGTCTGAGAGGGCCAGTCGTCACGGCCGGCCCGACCACGCACACAATAATCCAGAAGTAGTCTTTCAAAATTGAAAGCTCACCCTATATGTATATAGATAGATTTTATTTATATAGACGTTATAAACGTTACATCCCCTTTACTAGCCCTTAGAGGTTGAATTTTTTAAAATGCCGAAATAGGTGTTTGATTAATTATATCAAAGAGGATTAAGACCAAGTTTCAAGCAAATCCGACCACAAATAAAATATTCCTCGTACAAACGTTGCAACCCCTTTTCACCCCCTTGGGAGTTGAATTTCGAAATATCCTTTCTTATCCCTTGTATAGATCATAAAGGAAACCTCTGTACAAAATTTCAGCTTTCTAGGTCCCAGGGTTTAGCCTGGGCGTTGATCAGTGAGTGAGTCAAGACTGTCTTTTTATACATATACATATAGATTTGGATATTCAAATAAAAAGAAAAAATAATAATTTATTATTTGAGCAAGTGTAAATAAATTATTTGTACTGACAAATAATAAACAAAATTTGTTAGAGATTTTTTGCATTAATCTCTACTCCCGGATTGTATCTAATTTATTTGAATAAAATGACTCAGTTCTGGCGATCAGTTCGGCGAGTCGTCGTCCCCGCACCATCCCACTGCTCCCCGCGAGCTCCACGGGTGGATCGAGCAGCTCGGGCCTCGCGGGTGCGGCAGGGGGAGCGGACGCGGTAGATCGGCGCGCCCAGCTGATCGCTCAGTTACCTTTCGACAGTGACAACACGACATACGTTTGCTTATTTGATTTGATCTTCACATCTCATTTGAAAACGTTTCGCTCGAATCGTCATTCGATCGACTCTCGTGCAATTATTAATCTTAGAATCGCGGTATCGATCCGATCTCGCGCATCGACCCGGATTTTAAAACAAAATTGTATTTTTATCTATTAATAATACTAAATTATTATTTATTATTCATGGTCATCAAACAAATTTTCTTTCCAACTGTCCTTAGCAACGATACTAATATTAATGTATAGTCTGTTGTGCATTATTTGAGAAGCTTTGGAGCTTGTTCAGTTAAGGCGATTTACGTGCGATTTGAGTAGCGCGTTTCAAATAATATACCAAAATCGAACAAGCTTTCGGACAGTATGTTTGAAAAAAGAGTAGTTTTTAAGGCAAATATGAACTATATGAAACTTAGTACAAAATATAGTTGTATTTATGTAAATTACAGGTAATGTTTGCGATTTTTAAAAGTTGATCGTATGCACCGTGAAGGTATTTGATAGTCTCGCCGTGTCGATGTACATTCGAGAGTCTGGCGAGCGATTCAGGGCGGTTGCGTTATGACATGTGGTTGTGGGAACGAGTCCTTGCAGTGATCCCGGGTGAAAAAGGAAGTTGGATGTTGGGTCCTTATCCACTCGGTTCGGCAATACTTGAATCCAACCAGGCCGGTTATACATTTGAGGGCATTGGAAGCGCTGAAGCTCCTACCCAGTATACACCGAAGCTGGGACGGATTGCAAGGCTAACCGTAGTGTCGCCGGCAAAGGAGGCCGGCAATGGTACATACAGAGTTCCAGTGGAGCTCTGTTGAGGATCACTGCGCGTGGATGATGTCTGTTGTCGCTGATGACAAACGGTAAGAGAGCTCTCTTAGATTTTAAATTATAATGGCCATTTAGAATATAATTATCAATTAGTTGATTTTCTAAAACCGCGTTAGTTGTAGAAAGAGTTGAGCCATCATGTAATAATACTTGTATGCTCTTTCTTGATAAAATAAATCTATTGTGTCTTGTTTCGGCTTTTCCTCGTAATCCGTCGAGGTTTTTACGCCGAAACAAGAATTTTTGTTTAACCGGAAAATATTGTGTATTTTATTTTAGTATAAGTTCAAACATTGTTTAATCTAAACTTTTATGAATTCTGCCTTATTAGATGATTGAAAAACAGGTAATAACGATGTTAATTTCGCCACGTTCATTGTATGTACAAAATACAAGAAATAAGAGAAAACCAAAAACTATTTATTTGATTCCCACCTCAATCTAAATAAGAAATAATCTTTTATTCGCAAATAAGAAATAATAAATAGATCACTTTTGGCATTATTTAAATTACTTTTATTCGAATAAAAAGTTTAATTATTATTTGCAATTACAATCATACGTTTATTTATTAGTTATTATTTATTATTTCTATAAAAATTTGCCCAACTTTGGTGTGGGCATATCAAAAATCATTTATTTGAACAATTTTGGAGAAATAGGATCCCATTTTTCATTAGTCTCGTTCACAATTCAATTTTTAATCTGTTGTACTGTTTTAAATTGTTGAATGTTGTAGTATAATTGTTTCAGAAGCAATTTAAAGATAACAATAGTACGTTAAGTAACTAATAAATTGTCAGAAGAATACTCAACGCCATTAACGAAATTGGCTTCCGAAGTTTTTAAAATGAATCGGCAGCGCAATGAACGATTTCGTGTTATTCGAGCGTGAAAGAGATCAGGGGATAGTAAAAAGTTCGATTATTCAACGTAATCGATATGTATATATGCGAAGAATTCTCTGAGAAAACCCGCATTCATTGTCAGATTGAATTCGCCGCACTTTTCGACTCGAGTATACTTTCCTAAGAAAATATTGTACCATTAAAAATACTTTTTCTAAGCAAATCAAAATTTGTAGACACCCAAGTGCATTAGACCTATTCGTAGTGATACAAAAACTTTCAATCGTCAATATTAATATTAGTAAAATAATGTATGTTATTACAACTTTCTAATTTGCATTTAAATCTAAAAAGTATGCTTGTTTTAGTAGTCCTATATTTTTGAAACAGCCTTTATTAATAAATATTACCCAATATTACTAAGATAACAATTGTAAATTATTATGACTTTCTAACTTGCAGTTTAGTCAAAAATTGTGGTTGTTTTGGTGATCCCATATTTTTGAAACTCCTTGTACAGTACATTAAACTTACACACAGACTCATACAAAAACTTTCAATCGTCCATATTACTAAAATAACATTGTGAATTATTAAAACAGATGGAATTCATGGAATTAGCAATCAGCGCCTTTTGTTCCGAGGAACGATTGTTTTTAACATTTGCGCATAGCGTCTCCGTTTTCGTTACACTTCTGTCTGAACGTTCAACGTAATAATACACGCGTTTAATATATCGCGTATCATTATTGTATTATTGCGTATTACTAGTTTGTCGCCTCCCTATTTCACCTTGTTCTATCAAAAACGTTCTAACTTGCATTTTAGTCCGGAAATATGCTTGTTTTAGTAGTCCTATATTTTTCGTGCACTCTTTACAGATCGTAAATTAACAAAACTTTTGTAATTCGTATGATCGAACAGAAAATTTGAATCGTCAATATTTCTAATTTAAAAGCTAACAATATTCCTGACATAAGTTGAATTTAATATTAAAATTCATCAACGCTAATGACTGGACTGCGGATCTTTATGCATTATGCATTTATGAAGAAATTGATTGGGTAGAATATAAACTAGTAAAAAATTTTTTTAATTCAAGGATGTTCTAATGTTGCTTTTAAAGTCCGTAAGGTATGAAATCAAGTTTTATTTTATTCCTTCTGCCCACAATAAATGAAGAACATTTTTATTTTGCATCAAGATCCGCAGTCTACAGACTTTAATAAACGCTTTCGGCGCAACGGTTCGATCGTTTACTACTAATTATGAAGCAATTTTGCTAATTATCAAACAAAATCAACGTTTCGATCCTAGTTTGGATCCTTTTCAAGATTTATTTGAATCGCGTCTGTAAAGTAAATGTTATAATAATTTCAAAAACTATTAAATAATTGAATATAAGGAATATTGTTCATAAAAACTCACTCACTTGCTTTGGGGAAATTAAATTTATAATAATTGTGTGGCACGTGTGTTACGTGCGTCGACCATGCTTGTTGTCAAGACACTGTGGTAAGAACGGATTGAAAACGATCTAGGTTATATCTGTCGATATAAGGCAATAAATTTGAAAGGTCATATTATGTTCTTAAATCCACTCTTACGAATATACCTTGATAGTAAATCGTTACTAACGTTCAACTTTTATTGGAATCAGTTTCATACAGTTAATTGTATGTGAGAAACAGCTAGTTCAAAATTTTTAGACGTTGATTTTCTTTAATAATTAGCAAAATTGCTTCATAATTAGTAATAAACGATCGAACCGTTGCGCCGAAAGCATTTAACATTTATTAACAGCAAATACGATCGATAGAAGAAACATCTACAGACTTTGTTGTGAAATGCGATCTTTATAAATATTTGAATTTGTTTAAAAATTGTAATTTAATAGAGAACTTCAATTTGCTGATAAAACTTTAAAACCGGCATAACCAATCCAATTGAAAATCAATTTTGTTAAAAAATGTATTCATTGAAGTATTCTAATGTCGTTTAATTTGCGATAACTGCATAAAATCCCAGTTCATTATACTGTATCAGTTCATCAAGTCACGTGACTGTGGAGGGAGAAGCAGTATAATTTGACGTTCGCGTAAGGCACGAGGCACAGAATATTGCGTAACTTACGCATTAGTATTCGTTGTAAACCGACAGCGTTCACTCTCGAGCGCTGCACTGGGAAACTCCGAGCATCTGAGCACCGTTTATCTAACTGATATCAGCTGATTCGGAGACGGCCGGACACCGATCACTGTAAGAGTTTCTGTCAATTTTATATTCCTTAACATTGTGTCAGAGCTGAATCTATCGAAAACGGAACAACATAAGCTAAAAGTGATGCCTAAATCTGGACAATTGAGTTTTTATAGTAAACCTAATAATTAACAGATTAAATAATTATTTTATATATTCTGAGGCGTTAGCTACAAGTAGGTGTGAATATTATTTGGTTAAGACATCGATTGAAATTTAAAAATAAATTCAAAGTTTATCTGAAAACAATATACAAAATAGTCTATTTTCATGCGAATCATGTGCATTTATAGTCCGAAGTTTCATTAGAAAAAAGAATTAATTGAAGCCCTCAGGAGAAAAATAATTATCACGCATAATAATATTGATATTTTAAAATAAATTGGCAATCAAACGTAACTTAAATAATAATTATTAATTCAAATATTAGATGTTCAAGTTTAGAACTGTTTTGAAATATAATACTGTTGAAAATGTACTACTTGTTGAAAACATCCGTCCTTGATGTGAACATAGCATACACTCCAAATCGACCTGTTAAATAGCTTGCTTCAGGCAGCTGATTAAAGTGGACGTGTTTGCTTCGGTTAGAAAAATGGAATATTACCACGCTTATATCTGTGGTTGTCGGAAAGAGCGCCGCATGTCACATAATTTCACTTTCGAGATATTGCCGTTTAAAGTTTTGATCGCTAATGCTTTGTCATCGGATGTCGGTTCAATTGCATTATGTTTTTAAGCTTTTCGAATTTATTTTCTTTACTTTTTTTCTGATAAAGACGTAACCGAGTTTTATCGACGATGTGCCATTCGATAGGGCACCATGAAAAAACATACTGATCAAAATTTCAACCCTGTATCTCGATCGGGAGGGTAGTTATGAGGTAAAATCGAAAAATCAGTTTTTGGCCTGTTTTCCCCAGTTAATGACGTTTATAAATTCTGAGAAAAATCTGACACATGTCAAGAACCCAAACACATACTTTGCAATTGGCTTCAGATTTTTTAAGTGAAAACCCTGCTTGTAAAAAATCAAAAACCTCAAAAAAATCGAAAAAATGCAGATTTCACATGGAAGTTCTAGAGTGACAACATTTATATTTTTAAAGTAGCGATATATTGTTATAGGTATTGTTCATGATTTTTTCAGATTTTTTGATTTGGTGCGCCGTTGTTAAAAAAAAATAAAAACCGATTTTTTCGACGTTTTTTCCGCGAAGAACTAAGCTAACCTTAAAATTGTTACGTTCTATTTATTCTGTAAGTCTATCGGGCGCTGATAAATCTTGAGCATTGTACTGAAGTAATTATTAACTTCCCGATTTTATAGGGAAGTTATTGTAATTACCCCGAAAATCGAAAATCGATTTTTTAGCAGATCTTCACGTTTCATGGTCATTGGAGTCATTTTAGACTATTTTCAGCAAAATGTTCGTATGTGTGTGTGTGTGTGTGTGTGTATGTGTGTGTGCGTATGGCCGTTTCTATGTAATCAAATTTTTCGTTAACGTTTTCTGAAAAAGTAACAACGCGATCAGAATGATGAATGATGCAATCGATGTGCCCCGCTGTAACTTAGAGCTGATTAGATTTTGGTCCATTTTGGTCAAGTAGTTTTTTAGTTTTTTTCGAAAGGAGTTGATTAAACATTGCAATTTATACGAAAGGCGTATCCACCGAAGAAGTAAACGTAACTATATATATATATATATATATATATATATATATATATTTAGACATATTTAAAAAAAAATTTTTTTTATAAAATTAAAAAAAAAATTTTTTATAAAATTAAAAAAAAATTTCTTTTCTTTTTTTTAATTAAAAATACTTTTTTTCCAATTATGCAACTAATGCTAATGTAACCGCTTACAATAATCGAAAATTATTCCAATGCAAGAGTGAGTTAATCATCGCCGAGAATACATTTTCAAAGAATATCGATGAAAGTACAAAAACATTTATATTACAATCTTTAAATAAACAATTAGTTCAAAACGAATTGTGAACTGAGATTAAATTGAAAATTAATATAAAATATATGATAATTAATAACATTGATGTTGAAGACGGATTGGTTAATGGAGCATGCGGAATATTAAAATTTATTACTTTTCAAGAAAATACTAAAATTCCGTCTATATTGTGGTTAGATTTTCAATTGGCCATAGTAGGAGTGAAAGTAAGAACTCGTTATCGTGATTATATGAAAAATGCAAATATAAATCAAAATTTAACACCAATAATAAAAAAATATCGAATCAAGTAAATATTTCGAGTGAAGAAAAATAAGAAATCACACGTAGTCAATTTCCAGTGGTTCCTGCTGAAGCGATTACGATTCATAAAAGTCAGGGACAAACATACGAGAAAGTATGTATGGATTTTAAAACATCAGAAATACGAACTTTGCAAATGTTGTATGTAGCACTGAGCAGAGTTTCAAAATTGAGCGGTTTATATATTTTAAGAAAATTTAAATTAATAGTATCGAAGAAAACCAAGATCAATACTGTAAACCCGGATAATGATGAGTTGTATCGTTTGCGAAAAACTAATTAAGACAATTTATTTTGTAACATTAGTATGCTATAACAAGGAACCAAGCGAGCAACGAGCATACGATATTGGTTTAATGCGACGCCATATAGCAAACATTTTGATAAGTAGAAAACTATTGAATCGGGAAGTTCTTTGTGTGGCTCGTGGAGAGTCACACACCAAATAAAAAACATTAATAGCAGTAGGCCCTACTAGCCATACGTATCATTAACCCTCTCGCAAGAGCAGTCCTACCCGCGAGCTCGCGAAGCGAGCGAGCAACAATAGCCCTCTAGTTAAAAAATGAAATCAACTTAATTAATATTTCTACAGTATAAACATTAAAGAAAAACGTTTAAAGATGATCACCTAAGAGCGAAATGCCCTGACAATGCTGAAGATCTGCGACTTCCACCCTTAAGCTGTCATCTTTAAACATATGTAACTCATTGCAATGTTGACCATATGTATAAGTTACCGAAATCTATAAAACGCATTTTTTAAATTATCGTTATAGGCCCAGATAAAAAAGTTGACAAAACATCATTTTTTAAATTTTGTATGAATCTTACCAATTGCAATCTTAATAAAATTTTTGTTTACTTATTCTCTAGCGAACTAGTCGGTCTAACATCTATGTATAAAGAATTCAAGTCCTTTCGACCAATTTTTAGAAAGTTATGCGATTTTTAAGAGTGTCCACTTAATATTGACGCAGTCTGTAAGATTAACATGTAAAAGAAATCCAAAAATACTGAATCCCGAGGCAGTAGAGTTATTAATTAACTAATGCAATCGATCATCATAGATTATCATGAAAGACAAATTATGGTATGTTTATTTTATTAGCTTACTTTTTTATTTGTAGTAATATTGACTGAATATAATTTTAGTACTATTTTAATCGCAATATGTATTTAAAATATTTCTTTTTTTTACACAGGAAAGCATTCTTTTTTGTGTTAAAGATTAAGACCAACACTAAAAATTATTGTTCACAACAAGTAAAAAAAGGTTGAAAAACTATATTTGAACAATTCATATTTTAATAAAAAAATATCAATGAAAAGTTAGTAAAAATTATTGTTTAACAAATGCAAAAAATATTTAATTATGTCTAGGTAAGAATTACTATGTTTTAAATATTTTTGGTGAAAATTTCATTGCGATATCTCTAATAGTTCAAAAGTTATAACAAAATGACACCAACTTCTTCGATCCGGACCACTGTGTGATGAAGGGCGGAGAAGGTCGGCCGTCACGCCAGCCGGCCGGACCACGCATACGAAAATCCAGGAGTAGTCTTTCAGAATTGAAAGCTCACTCTATATTTGTATGACCAGAGTGAGACCCTGTTTTCTCTCTCATCTCCACAGCGTATTTAGAAACAAAAAATTTTTTTAAAAAAGCCTATGCGTTCAGGAGATATAAATTATTAATAATTTGAACCTTTGCACCCCCCGCCGCGTGACGTAGTACGTCTTCGCGGTCAGCGTCCCCACTCTACTACGTGTTCCCACTCTGACTCATCCCCACTCCACTGACCCGCTTCGCACCGAAGGAGCTCAGTGCAGTGATGGTATTGTTGGCGCTTTTCACGCGCATGCGCGACGATTCTAGCCTCAGACGGCCTCATTCAAGTACGAAGATCGGGTACCTTGGTCACCCTGCTAATTTCCCGCCACATAATCTCCCACTACTTTCCTCCCAATAGTTCCCCACTTTCGGACGTAGACGTAGACACGGCCCTGATGAAACTCGCGCATGCGCGCGAAAAGCGCCAACAATACCATCACTGGCTCAGTGTGCGTCAGTCTGCGTTCGAGCTCCGTGCGGTGTTTACAAAGTTACTACGTATTATTATAGTATAATGTTTATTATACTATAATAATATAGCCAAGCGAGAGAAGAGTTACACCGAAAATCTCCGTCGAACCTTTATCTTTTACATTTTACCACGACGTTCGTTTTCGATATGATGCGTCGCAATACCGTCTGATATTTTCAAAATGTTCAAAATCGATTGTAAAATTTCACACATATAAGGCTAAAAAGCAAAAAATAATTATTTAAATAAAAATAAATTTTTTAAAAATACCACGTTTTTAAAACGGACTAAAAAGTATAAAATAAAATTTTAAAAAACGCCACGTTTAAAAACGGACTAAAAAGTATAAAATAATTTTTTCTAGCCTCATACAGATTCCTAACCCCGTACAAATAGTCCTGAAAATTTGTGATTGTGAATTTTGAATAGCTATGAAAATACTTGTAAGATGTAAAACGAAAAACGTGGGGCGCAAGATAATACATAGCAAGGAGTGTAGAGTAGCTGCCGCTGAGAAAATTCGCGAAACAGTTCATATCATTTGCAATGCAATAAAATTGTTAGTGATTTAGGTGTTCATGCGTCAATTATCTATTGCATGCGCCCCACGTTTTTCGTTTTCAATCTTACAAGTATTTTCATAGCTATTCAAAATTCACAATCACAAATTTTCAGGACTATTTGTACGGGGTTAGGAATCTGTATGGGGCTAGAAAAAATTATTTTATACTTTTTAGTCCGTTTTTAAACATGGCGTTATTTAAAAATTTATTTTATACTTTTTAGTCCGTTTTAAAAACGTGGTATTTTTAAAAAATTTATTTTTATTCAAATAATTATTTTTATCGATGAATTGAAAGATTTATTTATGTTGAAAATTGTTCGATCTACATAGTTCTCTAATTTTGACCTCGCATGACCTTGGAAATCATTGGGTTACATATGAGTGAATTAGTTATGCCCCACGCTTCCGTATGGCAACATTTTTCGTTACTTAAGGACAACAAATTTTGGATATATTTAAATACTTTTTTCACAAATATAAATTACAACAGTTTGAGAGAGCTATATTTAATACAATTAATAAACAAAATTGTTTAAAACATGTATCAGTCAAGGAATATGTGTCTTCGAGTTTTAAATACTTTGTTATAGAGAAAAGACAGAAATTCAAGTTGTAGAAGTGGCTCTATTGTTGTTTACTTCTTTTGAGGAATTCGCTTTTGGTACTTCGTCTCTTATGAGGAACAGCAATTGTTGTGTATGTACCACTCAGGGTTGCTAATGAAATATTTCACTGTTATTTGCCTTCCCTAACATTTTCAGTGAAAGCAGATGTTCCGTTACTTGTCAAAGTAAACTAACGGATCTATAAAAGCATATTTAGAATGACAAACTTTCGATGTTTCATTAACTTTTACCTTTGTTTACGTTTATACGTTTATCTTTTGTTTTCTTTACTCGCCTTATGACTCTGTCAGACACAACTACTATATTTGGCGTATTTCACTTTAAAATACTTTTTAAATATTTCAATATTGCTTTTAGAAGAATTCTACAAAAACACTCTTGACTAGTGTGAAGCCGGAAATAAAAAAAGAAGAGAATTAATGAAATAAAAAAGATAGACCTACGACGGGCGCGAACCTAGTATAGGTCGGTCCACAGTCGAACGCCTGAACCAACCGAGCTGTTGGAAATGTAATTGATATTTCTAGATGTAATGTTCGATGAAATTTTCAATATGTATATAAGTTACCGAAATCTATAAAATGCATTTTTTAAATTATCGTTACAGGCTCAGATAAAAAAGTTGACAAAACATCATTTTTTAAATTTTGTATGATTTCTACCACTAGCAATCTTAATACATTTTTGTTTACTTATTCTCCAGCGAACCAGCCGGTCTAACATGTTAAAAAAATTTAAGTCCTTTGGACTAATTTTTAAAAAATTGTGCGATTTTTAAGGGTGTCCACTTAATATTGCCGCTGACTGTAATTGTGACATGTACGGGTTAGATGTTAACTATTGTTAATAATCTCAAATAGTTTTCGAACGCTGCACAAGGTTCCAAAGATAGAAATAAATGCAGCGAGAACGCTAAGAAACTCTCATCATTCGTTTCGTTATATTTTTTTAAAATATAAAAGTGACTATCGAAGTTAATTTACATATACAGGGTGTCCAAGGCCACCCGTCCAATCTTGATGCCAGTATTTACTGTCACCTTTTATTTATCACCAAACAGTGATTTGACCTCTGAATCAGTGTTGTGAACTGGTACGAGAAAAGTCGCGCATGCGCGACGATTCTAGCGTCACTGAAGTACAAAATCGGGCACCTTGGTTGCCCCGCATAGCTTCGCAAAATATTTTCTTCTCGATTTTCAAACATGATGTTTAACATGCGTATGTTATATTAAAATTTGATGTGTATGTACATATAATATATAAATATATTCTAATTGTATATATACAGTAGCGGAAAAAAGTTCAGGACTGCTCTAAAGAAGACGATAACTTTTTAAATATTGTACTATACGATTTGTACTTTTTTTTATTTATATTTATGGAATTAGTTTACTAAAGGATGCAAAAAAAATATTTTGCAAAAATTGCAATTGATCGGAATTGTTGAAAAAATACTAAAAGTTGAAATTTTAACTTTTTTATGTGGGCCTATATTGAAAATGTAAAATATACGTATTGTAGATCTGTGTCAATTAAACATATTCTGAAAATTTCGTCACAATCGGTTGACGCTGCAATGAGCTACAAACGTTTAAAGATGGTAAAAATTGCAGATTTTCACTATTTTCATCAATAAATCGTCACTTTCGTGAGCCACTGTATGTGCGTCGTGTGGTCGTGCGTCATCCGGTTTCCCGGCAGTAACAGTACGCCCCAACTTGCCCCACAAGCTACGGACTGTAGAACGCAGATACGTTCCTGGATTCGCCGCGCATGCGCGAGTTTTCCCGTACCAGTTCACAACAGTGCTCTGAATGGCCTGTAGCAGTCATTTTAATCTTGGATATAAGTACATATATGAACGTGAAATTTCGAGCTCTTTCAGAATCCGTAGTCAAAAGTAGGGGTTCCCATTTAAAAAATACGTACTGACCTCCAAATAACCTTGAAAATGGATCCGAAGGTCAATTACAAGGTCATGGACATATGTCCTCCATTAATCCCTGCAACTTTTATTGCTAACATTTTCACCAAATATGCTTATCTGAGAAGTTAACACCCCTGGGCGGGTGGTTTTGGACACCCTGTATATCTTGACTCTATTTATCTCTTATAATGTTATTGCAAAAACGTTCGTATTTGAAAGACATTTGATCAGTCACACGAGCCTGTTTTACGCAAACGAAACTCGTCGCGAAGTAACATTGACAGCTTTGAACAATGATAAGTTGCAAAGTAGGACGAGGTAGGACAATATTCTTACATAATTATATACGGGAAAGAATGCTGAAAATGATCCAATTTGTTATAAAACAAGACTTTTCATGACCCTCTAGATATTCCTTGTCAAATGTAAAAAATGTGGCCAATTTTTTTATTTCATTAAATATTAATTTTTAACATATTGTGAACAATAACTTTTAGTGTCGATGTTAATTTTGTAACACAAAAGAGTAAACAAGAGTAAACAAGAGTAAACTTCATCGTAAACGAAAAAAGATAAGAAATATTAAGTGGTGTGATCAGGGCACCTCGAAGAAGAGAAGCAATTTTCTTGGTGAAAAGTACTGTCTCTAAATGTCTACGCTTTAAATATTCGTCCTAATTACAATTTTTGGTAAACTGCATTAATTTTTTCATTTTCGAGGTTGATTGACATTTAGGACGCAATACAAATTTGTTAGAAATCGATATGAAAAAGTTGACATTTTAGCTAAATGACACCAACTTCTTCGATCCGGACCACTGTGCGCCACCTAATCCCAACTAATCCTGATCGCATGATTCTCATTACTAGTTCAAATTCAGTATGACCGATATATAGAATGTAAAAATTATGCGATCAGAATTAGTTAGGATTAGGTGCTGGGGGCAGGGAGGGCCGTCCGTCAGGCCGGTCAGACCACGCATACGAATTCCAGAAGTAGTCTTTCAAAATTAAAAGCTCACCCTATATATGTGTGACCAGAGTGAAAACCTGTTTTCTCTCTCATCTCCATAGCGTCTTTAGGAACAAAAACATACGCTTGGTAAAACCACGCGCGGCAGAAGTGAAACTTCTTGCAGTCTAGTAATGTTTAGAAGTAAATTAAGATTGGAAATGGTAACTAATCCTAATGAAGCGACGACAAGATCAGGAACGACTCTCGATGCAGTATTTGCAAGACATTTAGACAAAATTGAATCATGAATATTTATATCATATTTTAGCTATCACAAGCCAAATCATAGAAAAAGTAATGAACGATCAAAATTTGCCACGCAAACAAGGAGAGCTTATGGGAAATGCTATGAACTATGTCTCTTTCTTTCTTATACGCTCTCCTTCTTTGAAAAAAAAAGAAATTCAAGAGGTATATGTTATACATGATTGATTATATGAATTATTAGCGATGGCTGAACCACCAGACGTGATACTATTCTTATCGTAATTGTTTTGGTTATAGAGGTCACAGATGTAGTCTCATGCATGATCCCTACACGTGAAGTTTCAGTTCCATTGATTAGATTAGATAGGCATCATAGCTTCTAGGGTATCCTTAACATTTAAACTATGTCTTGGGAATCCACTATTCGCTTCCATACAATATTAGATTAGAAAAAATGTAATCTCAATCAGTTATTGTTATCCATACTTTTTACACTATGTAAGTGTATACAACATTTTATAATTTCCAAAAAAATGAATATCAAATTGAATCGGTAAAATAATCGATGACTCGACAAAAAAATACATTATTTCATCAGAAATTCCTAATCAGAATTTAACCATAAACATAATGTTAACTAATCTCAGTGACTGGTAATATATTATGCTTCATCATTGCATATTTGCCTTGTCATGTTACATGACATGCATTATTATAAAATTCCACTTTAATCATAATCGTGTTGCTCCAAATTCGTTTATGTCTATTTACAGGAATATTTATAAATTTCATTTCTTTTCATTTAACTTATTTTCATTTAAACATATCTTTAAACATTGCAAACTTAATAAAAACTTGTATATTTTTATTTGTAAAAGTCATTAGTATTCTACAATGTGCCTACTTCCCTTTACATCGTCAAAATTCGTTAAAC
The DNA here is from genome assembly GCA_933228785.1 of Lasioglossum pauxillum. Classification (NCBI taxonomy): domain Eukaryota; kingdom Metazoa; phylum Arthropoda; class Insecta; order Hymenoptera; family Halictidae; genus Lasioglossum; species Lasioglossum pauxillum. Next base: position 23,760,634 of record OW121699.1, read on the forward strand.
AATTTGTTTGCAGATCTACTTCCTTAACACTAAACCTACCACTGCCGGTCATATGACCGGTTTTATATTTTTCATCTTACAATTATTGGAAATTATGAAGGTGCTTAAAGGGAAATTGATTCGGTAAATTTTTTGGCTGTTTCCGTTTAGGTCCATCGTCAGAATTCGATGAAATTTTGCAAATAGGTTCTTTTTTTACTTAAATGATGATTGTCAGAAGGATTTTTGGCGACTCGAAAAAAAAATGTTTACCATTTCAATGTCAGTCCCTACCTTACCGACAAATGTTTTTACTATTTTAATGTCAATCTAGAGACTAAGTAGAGGTGGCATTAAGGATGATTCAATGATAGATCACATGTGTGAATTTTTATGGTGCTATGAGGTCAACAAAGTTGATGATGATCCATTTTTGCAATTAATTGAAGATATTAAATATGTATATTCTGGAAATTAATATAAAATGTTTCCACAATTCCAGTTGCTAAACCAATTAATTGAATATCTACAATGGGAATATTATGCGATCAGAATTAGTTAGGATTAGGTGGTAGGGGGCGGTAAGGTAGGGTGTCAGGAGTGGTGTCGGTAAGGTAGGGAGTTACATTGAAATGGTAAACAATTTTTTCGAGTCGCCAAAAATCCTTCTGACAATCATGATTTTAGTCAAGAAAGAACCTATCCCAAAATTTCATCCAATTCTGAGGTTGGACGTAAACGGAAACTTCGCCAATTTTTTTATCCAAGCACACATTATAATCTAAAACATTTGAATCGCTTCTAGTGCTCGGTAGGTTTAGTTAGTCTAGTGCTAGTCTAGTGTTAATATATAGATAACTGATTTACTGAATCCACATGCTTCACGAAAACTGTTTAAAAAATCCCAAAATGAATCTCTTCGTATTCGAAACAGCATTTCTCACGAACTGCATATTATTTTCGCAAAACAAACATTTCTCGTTTGAATCATTAACAATCAGTTGTTGATCGCAAACAAATAAAGGGCGAGTTATGGGGTGAGAAGAGCAAGGACAATCGCAGAGTCGACGCAAGGTATCGACCATGCATTAACAAACTCGTCCCTGCAATTTTCGCAGGAATTTTCGGCGGGTGAGTATAGAGGAGGGAGGAGAAAGGGATGGAAATTCAGGGCATAACAGTGGCTCGTTGAAAAAGCTGGGTCGACGTCACTAACGCGGTGCCGTTTCCCCGAGCCGGTAGTGTTATTTATTGTTCGGCTCGATGAATGTCATTTAAAATTTCGATATAAATTAATTTAAAGGGGTAAAGGGGTTTGCCGGATAGCGCGGGCGGTGGGATGGGGTGTAATGGCTCGGAAAATGAAGTTCTTGTACCCCCGGCCTGAGAGGGAATCTCACCCCGTCTATTTCACTCTTCCGCTCTTACCCTTAGCCTCTTCCGGCGTTGAGCTGCGGCCAAGCAACCCTCCAGCTACAGTCGAGCCTTCTTCTCTTCAGGTGTGGCTACGATGGGATCTTGGATCTTGTAGGAAATCTTCCAGGGCTTTCGATTAATATCGTTCCTAGTATCGAATAGTGTGACATTGTTGCCTCGCACGAGTTCCAAGGAGAGAGAATAATTGGATTTTTGGAGATTCAAGGGTTGAAGATTGATGGTGTTTCGAGCATCGTAACTACGCGAAAGAAAATCGGAGAACCACCCACCTAAGGCTCGTATTAATCCTCCGATAGCCGACCTTTTTCGCAACTGTTTATTTGTTCAACTTCTTCGAACATGTTTCTAAGATAATTTTTTGCAGATACATTCGTCTCTCTATTTTTGCCAATGTGATATTCATTCAATTTAGTCACCAGACATTGTGTAATCACTAGACAGCGGAAGTTTATGCACGATAAATATGCAAAATGCATATGACATTTATGAACGAAAAATATGCAAATATGCTCGAAACATATGCAAATTTTTCCGATATTAAGTATATACAATATTACATTAAGTGTTAGGTACAATATTGAGTATCAACAGACATTTCACAGTTATACTGGAAAGAGAAGTATCGTAATTCGAATTACAATAAATTATAATCACTTTTTCTAAATTTGATTGCTGGCATTAGTGGTTTCTAGGGATATGCCAAGTACCAACAATATATTGCATATGTTTTTCAAGAGAAATGTGCGAAACATGCATTACGCAAAAAGTGCAAAATAAGAAACATATTTTTGGAATCCCGTAATCGCAAAACATATTTCTGTTTAAGTCCCATTGCTTTATCATTTTCCTATATAAATATGCATTTGCATAAACATCCGCAGTCTAGTAATCACATAACGATTTTAATACACCAGGTCATTTTAAAAAATGAAACCTCTTATAGATTCTGGAGACTTTCATGAAAAATTATGTGCATTTTATTGGAAGTTCAAATAATGAAATAACTTTAAAAAATTATTTAGTTGTTCAAATAAACTAACATGATCATTTCAAATGATATGTAGCTGTTCTTCAAATAATTTATTTCGGCAATGCTCAAGCCTGATTTATACGAAATGTTTTCAACATAGCAAAAACTCGATGTAAATCTACCGCGAGCAAAGCCAGCGTAGAAAGTTGAATTGCGTAAACTACAGAAACACTTTACGGCGATTACGGACGAAAAATGATTTCACATCCACTGTCAGCGCAGTAATACACTCCGTGTAACTGTATAGTTATTGGAGGGTCGCATCTTCGCTCAAAAAGCGCTTTCAAGAGGCTGCCCGAGGGGCGAAGGAATTATGATACGTAATAGTGTCTGACAGTCTCTGATGTGAAATTTCATTCTCGAAGTAGTAGTATTTAGCTTGTACTTGACGACTCCCTGCAGACTAAGTGGATAAAGGGAAGCGCTCCGCGCGGCACCTTCGCACAAATACCCTAGTTTGAGACAGCGAGGCAAACTGCGGACATGACAACTACCATTTTCAGAAAGTCCTACTTTCACAACCATCCTCGGTCGGTCCCAAAAATACCTCTCTTCACCCTAAGGGAACACTATTCCGAAATGTTTGATACGTTAAATATGTTTCTTCTATCGATCGTATTTGCTGTTAATAAATGTTAAATGCTTTCGGCGCAACGCACAGTGGTCGAAACGGCCGATTTAGGAGTGCAAAAGTCAAAAAACCAAACATGGAGTAGGCATTTATTACTATTTCTTACATCAACACACATGTCTGTAGAAGTTAAAATCGACCATTTTACTTCTCAAATCAATTATTGTTAAGCGTGGCAAACGTTGAACGTAACAATATGAAAAAGAGCATCGAAATAAAGGACATCCTTTTCACCTATAATTTATTGTTTAAAACGTTACTATCGATTCTAATTATAATAGCCGCGCTTAAAAGCATTAGGAAGATATAAAAATAAGATGAAACAATTTTTCGGTAATGTTTAAATTATGTTTTTCAGGAAGTATTGAGAAATTTATTTTTTTAGTTTGTTGTAGGAAATACTAATAATATTCGCTCGTATTCGCATTAATTTTTGCATGAATATTAGGAGTGGAATATGTAGTTTATGGTTTCATTAAATTTATATGCAGAAAATTGCAGATTAGTGTTCCGTCGCGCAGGAACAGAATTCGTAGTTTTCCTTCGGACAAGATTTATGATGCGAACGTGCGTAAATATCCTCTTCAAGGATTAGACAAACTAGGGTCATTCGGCGACCAGTCAAGGCATCTGGATAATGTTCAGTTTTTTATATATCCTTGAAAATACAAAGTATCGTAAATCTAGTCCCTCCGAAGGACCGCTCGCGACCGTTACGTACGGTGTCGAATTACCGAGACCCGTCGCGTCGTCGACCGAGTAAGAGATCGCCCCACTCCTCCTTCCAGGGCCTCATTCAGAGCTACGGGAAGGAGGTCCTAATAGTCAAAAGTGTACTGATTGGGAAATGCAACTTTCGGCAGGAACCAATCAGTGCATCTTATTTCCTGCTCGAGAAGCCTGACGCACATCGCGTTGAGACCGCGTTCGTCAGTTGAGTTTTACACTCTAACGTCGCGACATTCTCCAGTCCTCGGGTAGACAAGTACAACGCACGAGCCGTTGTCTTGTCAATCGTTTAATCACACGTAAAACTAGCATCACGGTAGTTCGTAGTCCAACGGTCAGGACACCTAACAAAACGGGATCGCGTCGGTCAAGATCCCTCGCGTACGGGATCACATCAGTCGAGATCCCTTGCGTGCGTTACAATTAGAAACGCGAAATTATATCAATATCTGCGCGCGTATAAGGCAGGACCTGCTAGATCAGCCTTACTGATGAGTCCACTAGCAGGTCCGGGACGAAACGCTTTCTTTAACGTATTCATGCGTATTTCAATTCATGCGAATCGATAATTGTCTTTTGCGATCATCAAAACCTTGAACTAGCTGCCCAAGATTAACTTGGCGGGCAGTGATCCGGAACATACGCGAACCTACAGTTCCGCGACAAAACACAGATTAGCAAGTTATTTTATTTTTTCTGGTACAGTTCGATGAACGTGGAACGTAGAGGTTTTAAGGAATTCATTTATTAAGTTTGTTTTAGAAAATACTAACGATACATGCCCGTATTCACGTTAATTTTTGCATGAATATTAGGAATGGAATATGTAATTTATGCTTTCGTCGGTCTCAAGGACACATCTGCCACTCGTAGTTCTTGTTTAAAATTAATATAAAAATTTATTATAAAAACTTCTATTAATTTTTAATTTAACTTTAAAATAAAATTTTTATAAAAACTTCATTTAGATAATAATTGTTTTAGTAATAATTATAATGATTATTATTAAATGTAAATATTGTTTCCTTTTTATTTTTATTATTATTGTTTTTGTTGTAAATTTTATTTCTGGAAATTATACTTTTGTAAAATAAGAATTGTGTACACGTTTCTCTTTCCTGTCATTGTGAATTAAAACTGGCATTTTAAATTGAAATACGTTGCTTCCTCTGCACTATTTTAAGCAAAAAAATATTTCAATAAACTTACGGAACTCTATTAGCCTTCTCTATACTTACTTAATGTGTATAGAATACATGTAACACAGAATTATCGATTATTAGTAGCGTTTAGACTTTTGTACTCCTAAATCGGCCGTTTGGACCACTGTGCAACGGTTCGATCGTTTACTACTAATTATGAAGCAATTTTGCTAATTATAAAAAAAAATCAACGTTTCGATCATAGTTTGGATCCTTTGCAAGATTTATTTGAATCGCGTCTGTAAAGTAAATATGTTATAATAATTTCAACAACTGTTAAATGATTGAATATAAGGTATATTGTTCATAAAAACTCACTCACTTGCTTTGGGGAAATTAAATTTATAATAATTGTGTGGCACGTGTGTTACGTGCGTCGGACATGCTTGTTGTCAAGACACTGATGTAAAACAATCTAGGTTATATCCATCGATATAAGGCGGTAAATTTGAAAGGTCATAGTATGTTCTTAAATCCACTCTTACGAATATACCTTGATGGTAAATCGTTATTAACGTTCAACTTTTATTGAAATCAGTTTCATACAGTCTACTGTATGGGAGAATCAGCTAGTTCAAAATTTTTAGATAATGACAAAAGTAAGATTTATTGGAAATATTCATCGTAGAACATTGCTGGTTTAGTAATGTTGCGTAATATTCATGTATCTTAGGTGTCTCATACCTAAGATTTACGCTGCGATGTTTAATAATATGATTAAATGTTTCATATGTTTATTTTCTCTAGCAACGAAACCTCTTACTCACTCAAATGCAACGAACAGTCAAATGAAATTCGACAGGATACATTGAAATCAAATGTAAATGAATACATAGAGAAAACGAAGATATACAAGTGAACATTTAGTACAGAAAACTAAAATGCAATGTAAATAAATCAGCCCTTAAAACTGGCCGTAGAACTCCGTATCTCGTAAACGTTTTTCAAATAGGTTCCTCAAGTAATGATGGGGCGAAATCAGCCCATGAAAAAATATTTCCTTTCTCGCGGAATATCTCGGGAGCAAATGATATACAAAAAAGAAATTGAAACGAAAGTTGCATGGTATTATTGTATCTATCAAATTGAGTAAAAAAAAATTTGTTTAGTATATTTCTCAAAAATAAAATTTATAAAAATATTTTTACACAGTTTGGTACACACAATAATAACATGAAACTGTCATTTCAATTTTTTTCAATACCATTTGTTGTTCTTGAGATGCTTCACAAATATAATATATTGAAATTTTTATCAAGGGCTGATTTCACCCCTTTATCTATCCTAGTATCTTTAAAGTACAATAGTACATACTAACATCTGGAAAAATAAAAATAAAGTTTTGTTTTATTTTATGACGCTCATTAGGGGCAGAGAAAAGCAATTTTTTATTTATTTTTGCAACAATCTCTCGCATCGATATGTACGCAAGTACATTTTTCTGAATATTGAGTGCCATGTAAATGTAACATGGCATATGATTGGAGCAATTAGCACGAAAGCTGCGTTCAATGAAGGAGGATTATTCTAAATACCGGATGACGTGTTCCATCATAATGAGCTACTCGAGTTGTGAACTTACTGACATGCGTCTTACATATAGAATATTACAAATGCAATATTATACTATACTGCAACAAAAAATTCAATGTTCAACCATCCTGAAGCTCCAGAAATCCATAGACTTCACTTGTTGTCTTAATTTTTGTCGAGTACGGTTTACAAGAAATCGAAAACAGCTGTTCACTAGGAAACCGAGAAGAGACTTTTCACGTCAAAACGTTCCGTGCGTTCGACTTTTTGCGCTGTCGCTCGCATTAGCGTAAGTCCTCGACTTAACGGAGTAACGAGAGCTGGCATCCCTCTCTGCAACGACGCGGGCGGGGTGTGGGGGGATGGTAGGTGAATCGCGGGGGTGGTACTGGTGCGATGCAAACGCGGCGGCCCGCTCCAGGCAGCCTCGGGATTTTGATAACATGTGACTTTATCTGGAATTCCGGGGCGCGCAGGTAGCCTGTTTACTTAAGATAATAGCGAGGCGGAGTGGCTGGCTGAGCGTGGCTGCGAAGGTGGGGTAAGGTGAAAGGATATTTCACCGGGCAACGCTGCGTCTCCGCGCCAGTAGGGAGGGCGAGCTGTAAAGGGGAAGACCGGGAAGAACCTGCACGAGAAGAGCCGAATTACTCGACCAGGATAGATCTCGAAGAAAAGGAAAGCTGGGTATCCACTTGGACGGGTTTTAACAGACTTGAACGGTGCATCTGATTTAGTACCTTTCATGGGAAAAAAGTTACCCCCTCTTTGCCAGTACCGGATTAGTCACGTGACATTTTGACACATACACGACAGAGACGGAACGCGCTACGTGACCGTGCCGCAGCAAAGGGTGGGGAATAGCGTCATAGAAGGGGGAGGCAGAGTGTGGACACAAGTCTTAATCTGACAACTCTCAGTGGGCTAGAAACCGATCTATTTGAACAAAAATCTGCCGACAACTCAGTTTTTCATCGATTCAATTGGAATTATTTTAAAAATGTTCGTGAAAGACTATACTTTGATGACGTGCTGCGCGAAAATCGTTAACTGTCACAACAAAGAATCCTTATCTACAAAGCCCAATAACTGCGATACTTCATCCGAAAAATTTAAAAATTAAAAATTTTTTAATTCTTAATCACGAGCTGAAAACTCCCAAATGTGTTACCGCAAAAAGACAAATATAGATATTATACGCCATATGTTATTATCATCCGATCCATTTATAAGCTCTCTCCGAATAAAGGATGGCAAGCACAAGGAAGTTCTTTCTCACGAAGCGAAAACGCTGCTGTTGGATCAATAAATTAATGGTAAGTCTCGTAAGTTAGGGTTAAGAAATGTCGGCAACTCAGCTGGGACATGCAAATTTATGGTATGGGCGGATGAAGTATCGGAGTTATTGGGCTTTGTAGATAAGGATTCTTGATTGTGACAGTTAACGATTTTCTTGTAGCACGTCATCAAAGTATAGTCCTTCACGAACATTTAAAAACAAATTCCAATTGAATCGATGAAAAACTGAGTTGTCGGCAGATTTTTGTCCAAAAAGATCAATTTCTGGCCCACTGTGCGACTGTTCCAGCGACTGTGGTAGCTCCCGTTTACAGAACACAATGATAGCAATTAGTGTATGTGTTATAATAGTAATTAACCGCTTGCATTACGATTTATTTTTCGGTTGAAAGTCTTCAGGCAGTGGATGGAATAAGTAATTTGCTTCTGTTCCGGCAAACCGTCATGCGGCCGATCCCACTTGCCGGGATCGGGACTCGCGCCTGAAGTCACGACGTCTAGGCGTCCCCCACCTGCGTCCGCCCAAGGCACCAACGGTCACAGCTGATTCTCACCGGTACGTGGCCCTGAGAATCAGCTGAGTTTATTGTCAACACGCGTTGAATACATATCAGTTATCCGCGATACGTTCCTCGATCCGCGATTTTGAATCACACTCAGCGTTTTTACTATCGTGCTCCATCACATTCCTTTCGTGTAGACGTGCGTGTATTTTCTGTACAATTCGCCTCGTTATATATTAAAGTTTGTTACTCCACGTGCACTACTTAATCATTTACCCACGACTATCTCCGAATCCCGTATCCGATCTGCAAACAGCTCCACTTACCAGTTCAATAAATATACAGTGAGAGTCAAAAATGAGTATCCACCCCATACATATGAGATTCTACATTATATTTACAGCATATTTCCGAAAAATCAAACTTGTGATGTTGTAGTACATGGTATTTCTAGTGTCACAATCGTATATAAACACACATCTTAAGTGGCCCCTAGACGATCAATAATATTGTTAATATTCGCACAGTCGTAAAACAGACGTCGCGCAGTGAGTAAAACCGATGAATTCTGTGTCAAAATCAAAGAACGATCGATAGAAATGAGACAGAGCGATGAAATTTTTCTAAAATGAAAGCTGAAACTTTGCAGAATATGAAATAATTATGGAGATTGTGGTACGAACGTTTTTTAACCTTGAGAAAATTCGTTAAATTTGCACAATTTGAAGGTAATTGTGGTTTTTTCAATACCACGCGTGGAAGAAATTTTTTTTAAACATGCCATTCATCATTCCCCGTAGATTTTTTCACGCTGATTTCAAATCTGGTCTCAAAATTTATCTACGACCTCAGGATTTTGCAAGAAATGGATTTTTGTTAACATAACTAATGGAATTATCTTTCGTTGAAATGACTTCGTAACCCACTAGTTTGAAGGAATATACTATTCTCATATATAAAACACATTAAAAATAATCATAATGAAGTATTTGAACGTTTACTTAACGTATATCACTTGACGAACGATCACTTGACGTATCGCTGCGATTGTCGCTGGTACTTCTTGTAGGGTATGTGTCACTGTAATGTAATATAAATTAGATGTCTATTTTCCATAATCATATTTTCATTTACACAGGAAGTAAGATAAGTATTTCGTCATTATAAATTACTTCTCATCAACGAATTTTTTAACTACTGATGATAAAAATAAGAAAATAAGGTGTCACCAGTAGTTAAAAAATTCGTTGATGAGAAGTAATTTATAATGATAAAATACTTACCTTACTTCCTGTGTAAATGAAAATATGATTATGGGAAATAGATATCTAATTTAAATTACATTACAGTCACACATAGCTTAGAAGGAGTACCAGCGACAATCGCAGCGATACGTCAAGTGATCGTTCGTCAAGTGATATACGTTAAGTAAACGTTCAAATACTTCATTATGATTATTTCTAATGTGTTTTATATATGAGAATACAATATTCCTTCAAACTAGTAAGTTACGAAGTCATTTCAACGAAAGATAATTCCATTAGTTATGTTAACAAAAATCTATTTCTTGCAAAATCCTGAGATCGTAGATAAATTTTGAGATCAGATTTGAAATCAGCGTGAAAAAATCTACGGGGAATGATGAATGGCATGTTTAAAAAAAATTTCTTCCACGCGTGGTACTGGAGAAACCACATTTTCTTGAAATTCTACATGTCTAACGAATTTTCTCAACGTTAAAAAACGTTCGTACCATAATCTCCATAATTATTTCATATTCAGCTTTCATTTTAAAAAAATGTCATCGCTCTGTCTCACTTCTATCGAAAGTTCTTTGATTTTGACACAGAATTAATCGGTTTTAGTCACTGTGCGTCGTCTCTCGGAGTCATCCCCTCATTCTATCTCTCGAATTTCTTATATATCTTACTATTTTATACCAGTATTAGTATATCTTGCGTTCCACTTAAAAAAGACTAAAAAGTAGAAAATAAAATTTCGGATTTTCGATGTTCGGTGGTAGCGTTTCGGGGCCGCGTAGTGGCGCGCTTCAACAAGTCATAAGTATTCTCGGGGTGTCTAGGCACGCCGCGCCGCACGAGGCCAAGAATCGCCGGTATGCGGCTCGTGTGTCCCAGTGCGGCTGCAACAATCAGACTGGCACGCGCCCCCATACCCAGGACCCGGTCCGCCCCTGGCACCGCATCCACGGTGGTACTAACCCCGAACACCGACTACCGGTCAGGCAGTTCAGTGATTTCGGGGGACACATTCCCGCCTCTTCCGCTGGTCACAGAAACCCCGCGTGAATATTCGAGACACATTGCTTGCTCGGACGCATCGAACACCGTTCCGATAACGGAGAGCGAGCCGATGACCTGCGAGAATTCTTATCCCCCCATATCTTTGCGAAAAATCCCGGCCGCATAACTCATACGATCGGATTGTACGTTTCACCGACCCTGCGATGCTACTGGCTTCGTGAAAAAACAATAGAAATGTTGTATTTCATTTAAAAGGGTGATTCCTAAGTTGATTCGAAATAACTTTTTCCTCTGCGAAACTGTTCTCAGAGGCTTCTTTAAGGAGGTATTATGGAAAAACGGGGACCAATCGGAGCGCGGCTACAGCAGACGGATTCCAGATCGGCCAATGCCAACGCAGCGCTCAGCAGGACCTCCTCCCAAGCCGGAATCCGTCTACTAGCCACGCTCTGATTGGTCCGCGTTTTTACGACGTTTTTATTAGCTCGCTTTCTTGTCTGTCTGTTTGTCTGTTTGTTCGGTACAAATTTTGCAATTGATTTTAAACTAACTTCCTGATGAGCTAGAGACTTGAAATTTTAAACATAGCTCAGAACTGGATGACAGTGCAATATATTTAAAAAATATTTTAAAAAACCTATGCGTTTAGGAGATATATACTATTAAAATTTTAACCGTTACACCTCCGTTACCCCCCCCCCCCACGTCTTTCGTTTTAAATCTTACAAGTATTTTCATAGCTATCTGTACGGGGTTAGGAATCTGTGTATCGGGCTAGAAAAAATTATTTTATACTTTTTAGTCCTTTTTTTAAACGTGGTGTTTTTAAAAAATTTATTTTATACTTTTTAGTCCGTTTTAAAATGTGGTATTTTTTAAAAATTTATTTTTATTTAAATAATTTCGTTGATAACTCGTGAACAAAGCCGCGAAGACATTTTCGTAAAGGAAAAAGTTATTTCTAATGACCTCCGGAATCATTTTAAAGAAATACAACATTTTTGGGACAATTTATAATTTAAAAATTCTACCTGTTGGAACTTCTTTATAGAAAATCGTGAATATCTGTTTAGGCTTATTTTAAATACTTTGTACTCCCTGAATTTGTTTTTGTCATTCGTGAATCCTTTCTAATAGAAAATTGAATATCTCGTCACACGCTAACGATTGGAATTAGAGGAATAACAGGTTTCCCGTTAATGTCTGTAATTACCGGCTAGTTTATAATGAGTGGAAAACAGCGGAATAGAATTTGGAAGATCGAGCAGCTGCCATTCATTAAGTTTGGATTAATCGATTACATTTGTCGATACGCAATTTCACGCTAAACAATTTACACATCGAGCTAGCCACACCATTTGCGATATACGTTTCGTATACGTCCTGCACAAATTTCCAATCCAATCTCATATCTACGTCAAGACAGAGCCTGAACAGCGATTTCTCAACACTCCGACTCGCCGAAGAATGGATTCCTACTTGGTTTCACCGGCTGCATATTCTCCAGGAATATTTGAAGGATTTCGATGGGATTTCAAAAAGGAATACATCGGCGGGCACGCTCCAAAGGAATATTAATACAGTGCATGAAAACGAATCGTGCACCGAGAATTTTAATGCTCGAAGAATTGTATTATTAATTCATAATATTATCGACACAAATTTCAAATTTATTTACAGTCCACCCAAAAAGTATTCGAATACTAAATTTCCGACTTGCGAAAAATCAATACATAAATTGTGGCCGTTTTGTTAACAAAAATGATACAGTAATATAAACCCAGTCTCATCTTAAAGCTTGAGACTCATACTTTTGTAAACTATCGTCCACTTTTACCTGAGTCCTGAATTTTACCTGCCCATTTTTAACGTGTGGGAAACTGAAACGATGTTTTATCAAAAAAGAATTAGAACTAATAATTTAATTAAACAAGTTGTTTGGAGAATAAATCGATGCAGTCAATTTGCAACGAAGGAAGAAATCTTGATGTACTTGTATAATATTGTGTACTTAAAATTTTTCACCATTTTTCCATAAGGCTTTATGAGCAAGGCTATTTTATAAATAATAATAATCAGGAAGATTTGTCGCGTGTTTCATACAAGTTTTCTTTCATTCCGAAACTCATTTAGGAAGATATAGGGTAAACTGTACAATGATCGGCACCCGAAGTCAAAATCGTAGTAAAAATCTTTTTTTGAAATGTTTAAACGAGCTTAACTTTCTATTATTATAAGCTAATAGAGATTTTTCAGCAAATTCAAACAGTTTTACGAATCATAAATCTTTTCTTATAAAATATATTCAGTGATATACATCAGTGATATTCAGTGAATCGTAAGACAAATAGTACAGTCATTAGCGCATTTGCTGACAGTCATATGTGGAACTCTGTTATGAAAACTTACAACGTTGCTTTGAAATATATATAAGAAGCAATAAAAAATACTTTTCTATACCAGGAATACTTGATGTCTGCCGTTTGAATCAAAAGTGCCAATAACTACTGCAGTGCCAGCAATAGTACAGTTTACTCTATATTCGTCAAATTTTTGCATAAATCCGGACAGTATTGAACAAAATATACGTAAAATTGTTCAATTTGAAAAACTTATTTGTTACTGAGATATTCTTTGGAATTTTTGTATGAAAACTCATTCTCCTATTGCTGCTAGTGTATTATACTGCCTCGGCTTGCGCGTGTTAGCTAAAAGTTGGGTAACGAAGTAGAATTGCCTTCAGGCTAGAAGCACTCCCCCAGAATTGCACAGTGACTTTTATTTACTTACGTTTTATATTACTGCTGGATCAAAATTAAAAGACAATGAAAACTTTATATATTAAATTTGATAATGGAAAAGCAGTACACGTGAAATACAGCCGTTTGTGTGCTACTGACGTTTTTATAGAGAAATTAAACAAATAGAGTAACCAATTTTTTTAATTACACATTGTACACGTAATCTTACGGCGGTAGACCTGTTTCCAAAATTGCAAGGGTTCGGGATGCGCCGCACAGTGGGCGAAAACCGGACAAAAATCGATTTTTAACTTTTGTTTAAATGACCGAAATCAATTATTTCACGTCTTTAACAATGCCCTAAAGTTTATGAAAAACAAATAAAATGAGTTAAAAGTTATTAAGTATAAGTTAATGTTTGTATTTAAGTATTGTCGTAAATGCTCATCCCTTTAATTTCATAATATTTTTGTCTGTTCAAACTCCTCGTACATAGATAGAGTTGCATGTAAAATTATAAAAAAATTTGCTTATATAGTTCTTTGTACATTGTATCGATAAAAAAGTGTTCAATATTTTTTTGATTATGTTTAATAATTATTTTCAAGTTTATTAATTGACCACCGTATTAACTCGATTTTTAGCAAAAAAAGTAAGTTTCCGATGCAAAATGTAATAAGTTTGCCTCATTATGCCTGAACGAAACTAGCATAAATCTTTTTTTTAAAGTATCCTTAAAGTTATGAAACAAACCGCGTTTTCCCATTTTTGCCTATTGAAAAGATATTGATAATATAATACTGTATGTATTTTCATGCAGACAGTTAAGTGCGAATACCCAGAATCAAGAAAGGCTATTTATGTGAATCTGTTGTAAAAAGATAGCTTGAATTAAGTTTATTTCATGTGTTAATAACATTTTAAAGTAAATAACAAATTGTTATTAACAAATAAATATATTTAAAAATAAATATACCAGTATTACAATATACAATATACCAGGATTACAATCCGAAGATATCCCACCGCCTTAAAGGAAAGCGGTTTTATCGGTTTTATCGGTAGTTTACCTAAACGAATCGTGAAGCCGTAGACCTTTTTTTTGTGCCACACACAGCGGGGGGCACAGCGGGCCCGTCAACACGCTCGAAATTTATGAACCGATTTCGAGCCCGCGTGCTTAAACCCACGGGAAAAGGCCCGCGGGCAACTCGGTATAAACGCACCCTTATTTGACGATTTTATTCGTGACGAGTAACTGGAATGAAAATCACATGTATCTTTATTCGTTATCTTTATTTGATTTCAAATAACTGAGATCTTGATCCGACGTTGTCACATCGTAATACATACGTAATGTAATACGTGGTACATATTTACAGTGATTTTCATTATTATTCCATATCGGACCCTCTTAGAAGGACGATAACAATTGTTTATTCTCACGCTGTATCTTACGGATAGTGCCTCTCGAATAACTTCTCGCCGCTAGAGGCGTTGAATACGCATACGCCGTTACTTCGAGCCAAGATAACATACAGATGAAATGAATGAAATTTTTTGGAGAGTATCTTACAGATAAACTGTGTCGAATATGTATTTCAGAAAAATAAGTACAGGTAAAAGATAACTTTCGTTTATCTTTTATTTGAAAATTTTAGATAAATTTTTGCCCATCTCTGCCAATAACTCATATACAGGGTGGCCCACATAACTCTGAACAGCTCAATATCTCCGTTACTTTTCGTTGTACAAAAAAACTTCGTAAGACAAAGTTACACTGTTTGAAGGGCCACATATAACGGTGTAAGGGAAAAAAAATTTCAAGGTCATTTTTATGAGATTTCAACGTTATCGATGTTTTTTTTAATGGAATGAGGTATTTTTTAATACATCA
Organism: Lasioglossum pauxillum; assembly: GCA_933228785.1. Classification (NCBI taxonomy): domain Eukaryota; kingdom Metazoa; phylum Arthropoda; class Insecta; order Hymenoptera; family Halictidae; genus Lasioglossum; species Lasioglossum pauxillum. The sequence goes on from OW121699.1 coordinate 23,775,879, forward strand.
ATCGATGCAGCTGGACATTCTTTATAAAAAAGTACTAACCTATGTATGTCGAAAAGTTAGTAGTTCAGGAGATATTTCAATTTACATAACTCCAAAATACCATTACTGTCGTACTAAGGCGTTAGTGTTTACTTACTTGTGTAACGCCTTAGTACGACAGTAATGGTATTTTGGAGTTATGTAAATTGAAATATCTCCTGAACTACTAACTTTTCGACATACATAGGTTAGTACTTTTTTATAAAGAATGTCCAGCTGCATCGATTGATGTATTAAAAAATACCTCATTCCATTAAAAAAAACATCGATAACGTTGAAATCTCATAAAAATGACCTTGAAATTTTTTTTCCCTTACACCGTTATATGTGGCCCTTCAAACAGTGTAACTTTGTCTTACGAAGTTTTTTTGTACAATGAAAAGTAACGGAGATATTGAGCTGTTCAGAGTTATGTGGGCCACCCTGTATATCAATTTTCAAAAAAATCCATTCAGTTTTGATTTTTCGGTCCGCCATATTGAATCGACCATTTTGAATTTGATCATTTTGATTAAAAATTTAAAATCCACGTCCAAAACAACCTAGAGATACCAATTTTCTAAAAATTGACTGCAGAATTCACTGAGTTATCGAATTTTGTCTATTTCATTCGGTTTGCGCCCACTGTGCGCCGTCTCATTTCCCTATAATAGAAAGATGGGATTTTTCAGTAGTCAAAAGCGCTAGAAAAAAAATCAGTCTAAGCCGCGATCACCCTTGAAAGTCCTATTTTTACGCCTATGAGGCGTAATTTGCATTATTCAGCAGCATGTAGCTGTCGCAGCTTTATGAAAACAGAGTAAAGTCGCGTTATTTTGCAAACGGCTATGTTCTGCTCGGAGAAATATCATGTAGGGACACAATATTTTTATGACTGTGTCTACCGCGCCGAAAGTACAGGGTGGGGAAAAATTATTGGTCATCCTTTTGGGAGGTGATAGAACTCGTCGAGATTGCCAACATTGCATTATAAACATGGCCCCGCAAAATTAATTTTCAAGGTAATCTTCGAGGTCAAAATTTTTTATTGGCTTAATCAATTCTACTCGTCGGGCTGAACAAGAGTCTTAAAGGGACCATATGCCGGAAATCAATATTTCATAGAGAAATCTTCGTTTGAAGTTTTTTTTTGCCTGAAATTTCAGAAAATAAATCTGATGCTTATGAAGTTCTTAAAATCATGTTGTGAATATCCTGATCATGATAAGCGAAAATCACCCCCAAAACTGACCCCGAAAAATTTGTTTTCGCGGTATAAAATCTGCTTAAGGGGTTAGTAACACGTCTGATTGCAACTAGAAAATCAGTGTGGCCAACCTGTGTGCAAAAAAAGTTTTGTAACACTGAGAAACACGCATTGCCTGATGAACACGAGATGGCGTTGCTTGCTATTTCCATATTATATATATTTATAAATTTATGATTTCGAGTTATATTTGTTTGTTATTAAAAAAATAAATGTATAAAATTTAACATTTGCCAATTATTCTTCCCCTTTTACATTCCACACCCTTGCAATCCTGGAAACGCGAAGTTATAATTAAACTGCGGAGCTTTACGCATTAGTCCTCCTGACTAGGCGCCATCTCGTCTAAACTGACTGAACTAAATTTGGCTCTAGCTTGCTCTGCACTCTGTCCGTAATATGGGGAAATTCTGCTAATGTGTAATGAAATCACGCGCTTCGGTTGTTTGTCCTTATTTGAGCAAATTTTGGGCTGGGTGAGGGCTCATTCTAAAGAGGAAGGTTCATCACACCGCGCTCTGGTTATCATAGCAGTCAAAAAGTCTTTTAGAGACAGAAAAATGCATTGAAATCTGCGGTTTTTTCCCTAGATTTTTTCTCTACTTTGGGCCCTTATATTATACATATTAAACATAATCTCGTTAAAATCATGACCAGAGCGGGGTGTCATGAACCATCCTCTTTAGAATGAGCTCTCACCCAGCCCAAAATCTGCTCAAATAAGGTCAAACAACCGAAGCGCGCAAACCCATGTTTTCTAGTAAGATTCTAGGGTGGGACTACCCCCTTAAGCAGATTTTATACCGCGAAAACAAATTTTTCGGGGTCAGTTTTGGGGGGTGATTTTCGCTGATCATGATCAGGATATTCACAACATGATTTTAAGAACTTCATAAGCATTAGATTTATTTTCTGAAATTTCAGGCAAAACAAAAACTTCAAACGAAGATTTCTCTATGAAATATTGATTTCCGGCATATGGTCCCTTTGAGACTCTTGTTCAGCTCGACGAGTAGAATTGATTAAGCCAATAAAAAATTTTGACCTTGAAAATTACCTTGAAAATTAATTTTGCGGGGCCATGTTTATAATGCAATGTTGGCAATCTCGACGAGTTCTATCACCTCCCAAAAGGATGACCAATAATTTTTCCCCACCCTGTACAAACGAAGACGAACGTAGGAAAGGACAGCATGCATGTAAATACGGATCGCACGACCGAAGCGTATCGGTATAAATCACTATTCCAATTACAAAACATCTTTATTTTTCACTATTTTTTATGGGACTTTATGGATTTTATTACTGGCATTTTTCTGATTAAAATGACACCAAACACGATATAATTTCAACTGTATTTAGTGGTTTAATCGACGATGAAAGTTTCGGGCGCAAGGAAGGACAACGTATGGGAAAGGAAGAGACGCGGAGAGTCGCCGCGCCGTCGCTGGCGAAGTTCAAAGTCCCACGTGTCCTCCCACAACGTAAAGCCAATACAAAACTTTTTTATTATCACTTATGCTCTGTTATGTTTCACATGTACAGTAAATATGGGCAAAATTGTGTCTTGTTTGGTGTCATTCTAATCATAAGAATGCCAGAAATAAGTTGGCGAAAGTCCTATAAAAAAATAATTAAAGATAACGATGTTTTGTAATTGAATTGGTAGTGGTTCACACCGATATACCCGAGCCGAGATCAATCATCGCCGTCCTGTGGCGTTGGCCGTCAGTGGAGTGAGTAAATAGGCACTTGACAAATTCTGGGTCGGCGGTCGCTGAGAAATAAATAATCCCGATTATCGATCGTAAATGTTAAATATTTAATTTAATGATGCTTTCGGCGCTACCGTTTCGATCACTTAGTAAATCTAGCAATTTTGCAATAACATTGAAAACTGAACATATAGACCTACTATTCTGAACATAAGCATCGACCGTTCTTAAATCAATATATGGCGGTAAATTTGAAAACGTCCAACGATATTCAACATATGCTATTATACTAACCACAGGTGGTAGCTTTAAAAATCGACATTCATGATGTAAGACCAGCAGGAAGAATGTATTTTCTATTTATCTACAAGAGAACAGGTTGCAATTTAAATGGATAGGACCCAATTATAAACCTTATAAAATTGGAAACTTCACCATAACACATTACTGGTTCAGTAATGCCGCGTAGTAATCATGAATCTTAGCCGTTTCGTACCTAAGATTTAGGCTATGCTATTTAATCATGTGAATCGTTTCCAGTAGTAACCTTTTTTGTAGGTTATGTTCTCTGTCTATTACTTTGGTATTGTCGAAGTCAAATGTATGGTCAAACTCAAGTGAATGCTTCGTCAATGCGGTGTGTTGTGTTGAAGACAAGAATATATTGCATTTATGCTCAGTGATACGTATTTCTAGGTGTCTAGATGCGCTTGTCCAATGTATTCATAGTTACAATCCTTGCAAGGTATTGCGTATACTACATTACAACTTTTCAACATAGGTATTTTATCTTTAATTGGTGGAAACCAATTTTTTAAATGAAATGGTATGTTACAGATAGTGTGTATGCCAACCTTCCTGAAAATTCTTCTAATGTCATTAGAAATGTTGTTTACATATGGGATAACCACTGTATTCTTCCAATTTATTGGACCTCTTGCTTTGAACCTTTCCTCTTTTGGCTTTTCGACGAAGAGAGGATGCTATAGATCAAATACTCGTTCTTTGATGATGTTAGAAACGAGATTTTCAGGGTATCCATTATGTCTAAGTACATTCCTAATGAGTGACAGATTGTTTGATCTGAATTCAGGATTTGCTAAAAGTTTATTGCAAAATTGATAGATTTACTAAGTGATCGAAACGGTAGCGCCGAAAGCATCATTAAATTAAATGCAAATTACGTCTCGTAAACGTAAAAATAGGAGTTTTGAGGGCGATGGCGGCCTAGATTGATCTTTTATCCAGCGCCTTCGACTGTACTAAAAAATCCCATCTTTACATTATCGAGAAATGAGGAGGCGCATCCCGGACCCTTGCAATCCTGGAACAAACGAGTCTACCCCCTGAATTCATTGAAAAAATGTCAGAAAACCGAAATTAAGACAACACATATATTCAGAACACCTCAAACCACTACCGAGCACCTTGTTTTCCATTTTAAAAAAGTAATTAAATTTTTAAAGAATGGCTACATGATCTTGGAAAGGATGATCTTGAAGGTGACATGAGCTACAGAGATCACATGACCTTGGAAGAATCTACAGGGACCACAATGACATTTTTAAGACCCACATATTTGATTACGTATTCTTCTAAGGCAGGCTGGCCAACACGCGGCCCGCCATGTTAAATTGTGCGGCCCACCAGGCGATTTTATATTTCCATTGAAACTTTTGTTTCTTGTTGTGCGTATACAAAAAATATTAAATAAACGAATTGTCATCGTTATAATGCGCAAATGCGATTATGAACTCCAGTTCTACGTATATTTGATATCTTTGATATAATTGAGTTACAGTGAAACAATGAAATGAAACAAATTTTGCGTCCACATCAAAATTTAATATTTATTATACTTATATTACATCCGAGAGATATTCCAACTTAAGATATTTTGCACAACGAGTTGTAAATTGTAACTGCTTTTGGATCCACATATGTTTGTGAAACATTTTTTTCGAAGATGAAATATACAAAGAGTTCGTCACATGCTTCATTAACTGATGCCAATCTAGAGAACCAGCTAACAAAAGATGTGCAACGTCGAACATAAATATTGATTTACCAAAATTAAGTGAAAGAAAGGATAAATAAATATCTAATTCATTAAGACTCGAGAGTTAATTATATTGAATCATAGTATAACAATAAAGTTTTATTCATTTTGTATTTGTATTACATTTTTTAAAAGCATGATTTCCTAATGTGCGGCCCACTGTAATGTTACGCGTCATCAAAGTGGCCCGTGAAACCATTTGGGTTGGCCAGGCCTGTTCTAAGGAGAGGAATTAGATCAGAAAACACATTTGTTTGGGGAAAAATTGGGAACGGTCCTGGATGGAACTGAAACGTCGACGCGCGAAGGGAAACGTTTTCCGGGCCATCGTAGATTCCCTGCGACACAGCCAAGTCGATACCGAAGGAAAACAATTTGTCAACGCGACGTTTCCGCCGTGATATCGAGCTTTCTTCCGAGTTTCCCGAGTTCTCGTTACTGTTTGAGCTGACGATAATTTAATATTATGAGGCCGGGTCGGGGGCTCTGCTTCATTCGCGGTGAAATGGGAGTCGATCTAGTGATAAACACTCGCCGGAGTCGAAAGTCGATATTTACAACCACCGCTCTTCTAACTAACACACTGGCTTACAAATTATCACAGCTTCTCTTTATACTTTTTCGGTGAAAATGTTCTAGCTAAAAATAATTAAGGCACAGTTTAGTATGTATGTACAGGGTCTCCCACACCACCCGTACCACCCATTTGTAATCTAGAAAATAGGTTATTTTCAAAAATTCAAAGTGTTTCTTTCATAAATCAGATGCGCTCTATCAAATGGTGAGATTTTTAACTTCCGGTTCCGGGCGGAAATAGGTGATTGAAACCGGAAGTTACATTTTTTAAACGGAACATGGTATTTTTTATTACGGATTCGGATTCTATGCGAAAAAACAAGACTCTTTTGTCTGAAACATTTTCTCAAAAATGTCCTTTATGTAACCTTCAAAATGAGCCTTGGCAAAGTAATGTGTCCAATATCTGTGTAATATAGCCCAATTTTTTAATTCAAGCAATGAACTTTAATCAATAAAATATTTTCCACTTTGTTCGATGATCTTTTGCCATCTTTCTGGCATCTTTCTGGGTTATGCCAAGAGCAGATAGTGAAAACATTATTTCGCCAAGGCTCATTTTGAAGGTTACATAAAGGACATTTTTGAGAAAATGTTTCAGACAAAAGAGTCTTGTTTTTTCGCATAGAATCCGAATCCGTAATAAAAAATACCATGTTCAATTTAAAAAATGGAACTTCCGGTCTCAATCTCCTATTTCCGGCCGGAACCGGAAGTTAAAAATCTCACCATTTGATAGAGCGCATCTGATTTATAAAAGAAACACTTTGAATTTTTGAAAATAACCTATTTTCTAGATTATAAATGGGTGGTACGGGTGGTCTGGGAGACCCTGTATATGGAAAATAAGGGGTGGTTGAAGTTATCAGATTAAGGGCATTGAACTTGTTTGAAAATTACCACTGTCTGAGTTTTCCAATTTTTACTGAATAAAGACACAGGTTGTACTTATACGTTTTTATATTAACAACTAATTGTTACGTAAAGTTGACACTTCTTTTATCTCAATCAAGAAAGTTTAACTTATGGTAAATGATTTTTTTTCAATGTTTAAATTGTTCAACGATATCTTGAAAAACGTCAATAAATTACAAAATATATGGCTTTAATTTTGACCATGTTTGCTCATTTCCCTGAAAAGGGGCTGCACTAATTAATTTTTATCTGGATAACTATTTTCCGTATCCAGTTGAATCTTTTTTTATTCGAACCGAAAAGCTTTGGCCTATTGAGGGAATATTTTTTCATTCTAAAATAATTGTTACTTCTCCACTTAATAAATAAAAACGAAATTTTTGTTAGAATGAATTCTGTGAAGCAAGGGAAACTCGCAGGTGAACATGATCCTCCTCGAACAATCTATTTAAGCAAACACCACCGGTAAATCCAGAATCCACATATCGTTCCTTGGTTGAATACATATCGAACTCGAATAGTATCGAACCAATCAAGCGGTCTGCGAGAAACTCCCTCTGTCTTTATTGATAGAGAGCAACCTTGATTGAAATCTTTGGGACTATCCACTAAAATGTGCAAAGTCAACTGCGACAGTCAACTCGCCGACTATTCCTTTCTGTGGCTTATTGAGACACTGTTATATAGTTTTATCAGCTTCAAAATTTTATTAGCAAGAAAAGTTAAACAAATGACGTCATTGCCTGAAATTCTATATTGAAAATGTTCAATGCTATTTTAAAGTGGTTTGTCACACAATGGCAACTTAATGAGAATTTTTGCTTATACAGAGGATGTTTCGTCTAAAACAGGACACCTAAATATATCTTCAAGTTATTGTGATGCAAAAAATATTTGTTACGTAATGTGCATGGTGTCAATTGACCAAATATCTGGCACGAATATTTTTTTCCGAAGGTCATCTTTTTCGGAGGAATCAAGGTCATCGATGTTTTTTGATGCATAACTACATTTTTATTTTATTGCATCGGGTAACTGATCGAAAAATACATTCGGATATGTATAATAACATGACCTTGAGCTTGATATGAAGGTAAAACTTTAATTTTCATAGATCAAGGTCATATCAAGGTCATGTTATTATATATATCTGAATGTACTTTTCGATCAGTTTATAACTCCGAAAAAAATGACCTTTGGAAAAAAATATTCGTGCCAAATATTTGGTCCATTGACACCATGCACATTACGTAACAAATGTTTCTTGCATCACAATAACCTGAAGAGATATTTAGGTGTCCTGTTTTAGACGAAACACCCTGTATTATATTTCCAATTTTATACCACAATTTTATTTACACTTTTAGTTTTACACTATAATTCATTTTACTATTATATACCTTAAACTACTGATTTTTTAATTTTGCGAACTCTAATGTTGTATATTTCAATTTTACAATACAATCATTTCTAATATTCCATATTTGAATTTTGTAACACAATTAATTTTAATATTTGAAAACTTTTACTTGTACAGCATAATTAATTTTATCTGATAATGAATTTTTTATTGTTTCAGATAAACGACAACAGTTTCACAAAAAAGAAAAAATATGGAGATGCACAACAATATACTCTATAGTGGCGATGGGCCTTATGTTCCTAACATTTCTTTACAGGACCACATACTCAACATTTTACGGAAAGATCTCAACCACACTATGATGGTAATTAATTTAGTTATATCCCAGATAGCACAAAGACGTTTTAAGGACGTCTTTAAGATTTCTGCAGTTGGGCATACTGACATCTTAAAGATGTTCCGAATGTCCTACGAACGTTTTCCGAACGTCTCCTGTACGTTTTGCGTTAGAAAACGGTACATCGTAAAGACATTTGTTTGAAGTCTCAAAGACGTTCAGGAGATGTGCCTAGTACATTCGGGAGGTTTTTAAGACGTCCCTAAGAAGTCTTAAAGGTGTATAAATATTAATTAAAATAAAAGAAGGTAAGAGTAAAAATAGATTTCGACAAAAACAAGTTTAAAGTCAAACCAATAAATAGGTTTATTAGAAGAACGCATGTGGAATTGACATAAAAAGTGTAATAAAAATTGTTAGACACGTCAACGGACGTTCAAAATATTCGGCGCTGCGCGAACCACCCCTCGTCGTCCCGGCAGTAACGCGGCGAGTAGATACCTCGAAGCGAGCTCCCATGTATGTATGTACGGTGGGGGTATCCACCGATTCCTGTAAATAGGACCCCCAGCCGTAATAATAATCGTTCCGTTGTAACCTCCTCTGCGAGCACACACGAATATTCTATACACGATCTAGCGCTTTTCGAAACCGACCAGTAAAATCTCCTCTGCGAGAAATACTGTAACTATTCGTCTCTCCCCTGCGAGAAGTTTCTGTTTTGTGGGTTCAAAATAGAGCTAGTACCTTTATCCGAGTATATGAGATACCCGGGTACTCGAGTACCCATGAGACACCCGGGTAGACCAAAAATACCCGGGTATCTCATAAGACAGCCAAGTACCCAGGTACCCGGGTGCCCAAGCATCTCATGAGATTTCAGAACTGGCTACTAGAATTATTACTACCCGAGCTGAATTTCAATTATGATTCGGTCCTGTTATTCTGTATCCTCTTCGGCCGAAGAACGTACAATGTATGCAAGCAGACAGAGTGACCGTAAATTAACATGTATATGATAAAACACAAAAATTGTTCGGCATAATCGGGCAATTATCGATATCTCGACCACTACACTGATTTCGATGATTTTTTATTATGGTATACAAATCGACATTTTGAACAAATAGTGTTTGTTATTTAAACAATTATTTAAATACATTTCTATGCTGCACAAATAATGTATACACATTTGTTTAGATAATAATTATTTAAATAGTTTTTAATTATTATTTATTGTTTAAACAATTTATAAATTAATTAATTTTTATAATGTATAGAAACTTGTTTTGTTTGTTATTTTCATTATTATTCCAATAATAATTTGTTCTTAAAATAATTGTTTAAATAAATAACTTTTTGAATGGATGAATATAGAAATATATTGTAAAAATTTATTCATTTAGAATTTAAACAATTATTGTAACAATAAATTATATTATTGAAATAATAATTCAAATATTGAATATAGAAACAAATTATAAAAATTGATTTATTTAAACAATTATTAACTTCCCGATTTTATAGGGAAGTTATTGTAATTACCCCGAAAATCGAAAATCGATTTTTTAGCAGATCTTCACGTTTCATGGTCATTGGAGTCATTTTAGACTATTTTCAGCAAAATGTTCGTGTGTGTGTGTGTGTGTGTGTGTGTGTGTGTGCGCGTGTGTGTGTGCGTGCGTGCGTGCGTGCGTGCGTGCGTGCGTGCGTGCGTGCGTGCGTGCGTGCGTGCGTGCGTGCGTGCGTGCGTGCGTGCGTGCGTGCGTGCGTGCGTGCGTGCGTGCGTGCGTGCGTGCGTGCGTGCGTGCGTGCGTGCGTGCGTGCGTGCGTGCGTGCGTGCGTGCGTGCGTGCGTGCGTGCGTGCGTGCGTGCGTGCGTGCGTGCGTGCGTGCGTGCGTGCGTGCGTGCGTGCGTGCGTGCGTGCGTGCGTGCGTGCGTGCGTGCGTGCGTGCGTGCGTGCGTGCGTGCGTGCGTGCGTGCGTGCGTGTGTGTGTGTGTGTGTGTGCGTATGGCCGTTTCTATGTAATCAAATTTTTCGTTAACGTTTTCAGAAAAAGTAAAAACGCGATCAGGATGATGAATGATGCAATCGATGTGGCCCGCTGTAACTTAGAGCTGATTAGATTTTGGTCCATATTGGTCAAGTAGTTTTTTAGATTTTTACTTTTTTTTCGAAAAGAGTTGATTCTACAATGCAATTTATAAGGGAGGACGAAAATTTTCCACCAAAGAACCAAACGCAATTACATAAAAAAAAATTTTTTCTTAATTTTTTTTTAGATTTAAAAAATTTTTTTTTTTAGATTAAAAAAAATTTTTTTTTTAACTGATGCTAATGTTACCGCTTGGAATAATCGAAAGTTATTCCAATGCAAGAGTGAATTTATCATCTCTATTCCCAAGAATACATTTTGGGAGAATATCGATGAAAGTACAAAAAAAAACGATGTTAGCGATGTTGGCGAAGGAGTAACGAATCGGGAAGTTCTTTGTGTGACTCTTGGAGAGTCACACACCAAATAAAAAACATTAATAGCAGTAGGCCCTACTAGTAGGCACTAACCCTCTCGCAAGAGCAGTCCTACCCGCGAGCTCGCGAAGCGAGCGAGCAAAAACAACCCTAATCGCGAGCGAGCGAAGCGAGCGAGCAACAATAGCCCTCTAGTTTTGACACTAAATTGCTATTTAAATAATAATTCAAATAATGAATATACAAATAAATTATAAAAATTTATTTGTTTAAACCAGTGGTGAGCAACCCGCGGCGCATTGTGGGTCAACAGTGGAAAGTGGAAGACTACGCGCTGGTCGCAACCGGCAACGAACGCAATATTAAATACTTTGTTGCGTCGCGCGGCGTCGCGCAATGCCGGATTCCGGCGGGCCGCAGACAGTTTGCTAACTGGTCAAATGCGGCCCGCGGCCCGCGCCGCGGTCCTGCGGGTTGCTCATCACTGGTTTAAACAATTATTTCTACAATAAATTATTATTCAAATAATAATTCAAATAATGAATATAGAAAGAAATTATAAAAATTTATTTGTTTAAACAATTATTTCTACAATAAATTATTAGTGAAATAATAATTCAAATAATGAATATAGAAACAAATTATAAAAATGTATTTATTTAAACAATTATTTTAACAAAAAATTATTACAATAATAAAATAATAATTCAAATAATGAATTTAGAAACAAATTATAAAAATTTATTTGTTTAAACAATTATGCTAACAATAAATTATTATTGAAATAATAATTCAAATAGTGATTATATTATAGAAACAAATTACAAAAATTTGTTTACTTAAAAATTGTTTAAATTATAAACTAGAGGGCTGTTGTTGCTCGCTCGCTTCGCTCGCTCGCGAGTAGAGTTGTTTCTGCTCGCTCGCTTCGCGAGCTCGCGGGTAGGACTGCTCTTGCGAGAGGGTTAGTGATACGCATGGCTAGTAGGGCTTACTGCTATTAATGTTTTTTATTTGGTGTGTGACTCTCCAAGAGTCACACAAAGAACTTCCCGATTCGTTACTCCTTCGCCAACATCGCTAACATCGTTTTTTTTTGTACTTTCATCGATATTCTCCCAAAATGTATTCTTGGGAATAGAGATGATAAATTCACTCTTGCATTGGAATAACTTTCGATTATTCCAAGCGGTAACATTAGCATCAGTTAAAAAAAAAAAATTTTTTTTAAATCTAAAAAAATATTAAGAAAAAAATTTTTTATGTAATTGCGTTTGGTTCTTTGGTGGAAAATTTTCGTCCTCCCTTATAAATTGCATTGTAGAATCAACTCTTATCGAAAAAAACTAAAAATCTAAAAAACTACTTGACCAATATGGACCAAAATCTAATCAGCTCTAAGTTACGACGGGGCACATCGATTGCATCATTCATCATCCTGATCGCGTTTTTACTTTTTCTGAAAACGTTAACGAAAAATTTGATTACATAGAAACGGCCATTACGCACACACACACACACACACACACACACACACACACACACACACACACATACGAACATTTTGATAAAAATAGTCTAAAATGACTCCAATGACCATGAAACGTGAAGATCTGCTAAAAAATCGATTTTCGATTTTCGGGGTAATTACAATAACTTCCCTATAAAATCGGGAAGTTAAATAACAATAAATAACTACATAAATAATAAATATTATAAGTCCGAACACAATACAGAATACAGAATGACAGAACCGAAATCCAGAACCGAAAAATAACAGTTGTAGAATAGAAATAAGCCAAATATAAGCCAGAACCGATATTCTATTTATTGTTAGTAACAGTCATAGTATGTACGCGGATAGCCGACTATCTCATGAGATACTCGGGTACCCGACTATCTCATGAGATACCCGGGTACTCGGGTAATTTTCGTTTACCCGGTTATCTCATGGCTTACCCGAGTACCCGAGTATCTCATAAGTCACAGCTCTAGTTCAAAGCTACTCCATAGCATCGGTAACAAATAAACGTTCTCTGTGAACTGTAAACCGCGATTGAGCCAGTGAGTTCGAGTTATTTCAACGACCGAATTTTCGACCGATCCTACAGTCCTTCTTCGCACGCGATTCCAGCAATTTTTTAGTTCGCGGACCCTCGGCTTACGACAGGGTCGGCGTAACAAAAATAACAATTGCAATTAAAATCACAATAAAAATTAAAATTTTAATGGAAATTGACATTGGAATTGCAATTGAAATTGAAATTGAAATTGAAATTGAAATTGAAATTGAAATTGAATTTGAAATTGGAATTGAAATGGAAATTGGAATTGAGATTGAGATTGAGATTAAGATTAAGATTAAGATTAAGATTGAGATTGAGCTTGAGCTTGAGCTTGAACTTGAGATTGAGATAGAGATTGAGATTGAGATTGAGATTGGAATTGGAATTGGAATTGGAATTTAAATTGAAACAAAAACACTCGAACAAATAATACTAATGCTAATACTTACTGTTAGATTATGGCTATAGTATATAAAAACCACACTGCTTACGGTTTTAAAGACATCTTTTTAGGACGTAAGACTTTCAGACCTAAAATTGACGTGAAATGGGCGTCTTTAAAACGTCGCGTGCTATCTGGGAGTAATGGTGATATTGAACACATGCTATTGTTTTGGAGTGAAAATTAGAAGGCACGAACTAAAGTACAAATGAAACGATTACACCTTTTCTGCATTTTCCTGCAAGTTTGACCTTGAATTACCTTGAGTCTATTCACCATTTGTTGGGATAAAAATAATATTTGTCATTATTCTTGTCTTTGAAATATTTCTAATATAAATAATTCGAAATATTTCTGTTAGAATGAATAATTAATGTGCTCTGTATAAAGAAGCATTGAAAGATTCATATTGTTATTTAATTTATTCCAGCACCAGATATAAATAGTGTGTGTTCTTGTCTGTTACCGTTAGATTGATGTTGAAACTGGAAGATCCTACACGGGTAGGTATCTTCTTGAAGCAACCGTGAGACTGGCACATGCCTTAAAAATGTATGGCATCGAAACAGGAGACAGAATCTCTATAGCTAGTGAGAATCATCCGAATTATGTGGTAGCTGCGTGTTCGATGCTGACTGCTGGGGGTGTCTATGCACCTTTGAATCCGGCTTACACCGAAAGTGAGTATTTCCAAAAATAATAACACTATTTAACACTGCATGGTATACAGTGTTGAAGAAAAACCTGTAACAGAGTGCAAACCTCACAATAGAATAATAAATTCGCGATAAAGAACAAAAGATTAAAGAAAATCATGCCGCAATCTACCTGAGCTTATTTTAAAGATCAAAACGTCTACTTTGAAAACCTTGATGTTACTTTCGAGGACGTCTCTGCATTCGAAAGTAGAAAATAAAATGGTTCCTTCCCTCTTGGAAAATTTTAATTTCAACATCCCGATGAAGTTGCAAGCATTTTGCATATTTCCTGCAAAGCAGCTTCGACAATAACAATTTGTCAGAGTAGAAGTAGAGGCTTCCACCTTTAAAATAAGCTCACACAGATGGCTCGCAAATTTTTTCGACGAAGACACAACAGCTATAATTTTTCACATTTACTAGCCTCTTCCGATACTTCGTATCAAGTTCCATAAAACAAAATGAAAAATTGATTATTCAATATATAACATTTTTATGAACGTTGTTAATTAACATACAATTTTTAGGGGAATACAGGCACATGTTAGAAATCATTCAACCGCGAGTAATGTTCGTGTCCCAGAAATGCGAGCCGATTATGGCAAAAATCGCACCGACCTTGAACTGGAAGATGCACATAATCCAAATGGAATGCCAAGCGACTAACAGCAAGTTTCCAACAATGAACCAACTGATAGAAAAATATAAGGACGCAGTGGATCCTTATACGTTTATGCCATTGCCAATCGACGACAATGCTAAGAGAGTAGCAATTATCATAGCCTCCAGTGGAACGACAGGTTTCCCTAAGGGTGTGGCTCTGTCTCATAAAAATCTTCTGACTTTCCTTAGCAGCGTCAGGTAAAATTAATTAGGTTGCACATAATCGAAATGGAAATAAATCTAGCACTTAACATCCAAGAAGCTTAGTGAAGAATGTAATATAACAATATTTTATACGACTCCTCAAAAGAATTGAGGCATCACATGTGCGAACCCGAAATATTGGTCCCAATTTACGTGATCATATCTCCGTCAAAAATTGCCGTATCGACATCGCTAAACAATGGTTTAAAAGCCTGAAATCTCTCGTTTCTGATGCTCTCTTTCAAATTCTTGCTATGTCGGTTTTTTACAAAGTTATAGCGAGATGAAGACAACATTGACGGTTAACGAACATTTTGTGCAACGTTGGAACGTCATACGGGGAGCAACAAATTTTTTTGATAAATCGCGTTAATATCATTTGGAAAGGCTATCTTTCCTGTGTAAATTGTGTGGTCGTTGAATATTGTGCGATTCTTTTTATTCGAGTTATTCTACATTGAAGTAAATATTGGCATTTTAACTTTAACTAGTTCCAGAAAACGAAAAAATGATTGTAGAATCTTGTTCAACTAAGCAATAGAAAGTGCGTTTCTTTCTCTTTAAGGCACTCCTATTGTTTTTTCAATTTCATTAACATTTCGATATACCAGGTGTTTCTGAAAATATGCTTAAAAAATGCACAATTTCCATTTTTCCGTGAACTCGCTGTATCTCGGCGAGAAATGATCGTAATATGTACCATGATCTGAACGACAGATTGCAGCAGAGATTCTGCCGATTCGATTGAGTACCCCATGAACTCGCTGCGACAATTTTTTACCTATGGCAGCTGTGTTAAAAGTTAGTGTTTCGCAGAAATTAGCGCGCCACGTACAGCGGCTGCCTGACATCTCTGAATACACAGATGAAATTTTTTTAAAGTAAAGCTGAAACCTTGCAGAATATGGGAGATTATGGTACGAACGTTTTTTAACGTTGAGAAAATTCGTTAAACATGTAGAATTTCAAGAAAATGTGGTTTCTCCAACACCACGCGCGGAAAAATTTTTTTTTAACATGCTATATATCATTTCCCGTAGATTTTTTCACGCTGATTTCAAATCTGGTCTCAAAATTTTTCTACGACCTCAGGATGTTGGAAAATCGATTTCTTTCTTATTTCTGCGAAGCACTAACTTCAAACACAGCTGCCATAGGTAAAAAATTGTCGCAGCGAGTTCATGGGGTACTCAATCGAATCGGCAGAATCTCTGCTTCAATCTGTCGTTCAGATCATGGTACATATTACGATCATTTCTCGCCGAGATACAGCGAGTTCAAGGAAAAATGGAAATTGTGTATTTTTTAAGCATATTTTCAGAAACACCTGGTATATCGAAATGTTAATGAAATTGAAAAAACAATAGGAGTGCCTTGAAGAGAAAGAAACGCACTTTCTATTGCTTAGTTGAACAAGATTCTACAATCATTTTTTCGTTTTCTGGAACCAGTTAAAGTTAAAATGCCAATATTTACTTCAATGTAGAATAACTCGAATAAAAAGAATCGCACAATATTCAACGACCACACAATTTACACAGGAAAGATAGTCTTTCCAAATGATATTAACGCGATTTATCAAAAAAATTTGTTGCTCCCCGTATGACGTTCCAACGTTGCACAAAATGTTTGTTAGCCGTCAATGTTGTTTTCATCTCGCTATAACTTTGTAAAAAACCAACATAGCAAGAATTTGAAAGAGAGCATCAGAAACGAGAGATTTCAGGCTTTTAAACCATTGTTTAGCGATATCGATACGGCAATTTTTGTCGGAGTTATGATCACGTAAAGTGGGACCAATTTTTCGGGTTCGCACATGTGATCTCTTAAATCTTTTGAGGAGTGTATTATACATATACAGTAACAATATTGGAACACATTCGACTGATCCAAAATTTATTATGTTATCTATAATTAAACAGCGAATCTTTATGCAAAATAAAATTTTCTAGCTGAATTGCAACAATTTGTAGTGAAGTAGAAATTTATATGTTCTTTCTTAATATGCTTGATAGGTTGAAATTGTTAGAACAGCATTATTAAAATCTTCTAATATTTCTACTATTTTAAATGATGCATAAAATGCGCTGTTGATCAATAACACACCAAATTGTATGACATAAACGTCGGCATGAGGTTGCTAATGACTCGTACAAGTGGTAAATGCAATCATAAATATTTTATGAAAATGATTAACTCATTATTACAGAGGGCCAGGTTTTATGGACTGCAGAAAAGACGACCAAATCGTCAATTTCCTACCATTGTTTCACGGCTATTCGTTCGGCATTTTGCTTCTGTCGATGTTTAACTCTGCAACCTTGTGTCTGATGCGAAGGTTCGACTTGGAGACTCTTTTGCAGTCGGTTGAGAAATATAAAATCACGCATATGCCTCTGGTGCCTCCAGTTCTGGTGCTAATCGCGAAGTATCCACAAATAAGCAAGTACGACTTCAGCAGTGTCAGAGAACTTATATGTGGCGCTGCACCGCTTCCGAAAGATGTGAGTACGCTCTTCTGGGGCATTTTTTTATGGGACTTCCGCCATTCATTTGTGGCATTTTTCTGATTAATCCTTTGCACTCAAAATTATTTTTCAATTTTGTTGCCAACAACTCCTTACTATTTCAAGTGTTTTATTGGAAATTTACTCAAACGACAGTTCCTTGCCTGCTACATATTTTAAACAATTTTTTGTTTACCAATTATATTAGATATAGCTCTCAAACTTTGTCGTAATTTATATTTGTGGAACTTCTATTTGTTTTTAACTAAAAAATAAATAAAAGAAGAACCATATAGTACATATAAGACCAAGAACCAGTTGTATTTATATTTTTCTTTCTCTGATGTCGAGTTACACTTGACAAAGGAGTGCAAAAGGTTAAAATAACACTAAACACGATATCATTTGAACTGTATTTAGTCTGCCCTCTTTCGAACTAGCCTAACTAGCCCTCGCTCATGTCGTTCTACCGGAAGATACAACAACATTCCCCAAAATTTCCAGATCGCGGACGAAGTCTGCATGCGAACGAACTGCAAGAACATTCGCAACGGCTACGGAATGACAGAACTGTCAGTTGTCACTAATCTGAGCTCCAGAGACTGTGGCAACGAGGAGGGCAACGTGGGTCCCTTGATACCCGGCATGTTCTGCAAAATAGTGAATCCGGAGACGAATGAAGTGCTTCCACCAGGAAAGACCGGCGAGGTTTGCTTCAAGGGGGATCAGGTGATGGTGGGGTACTTCAATAACCGCAAGGTCACCGATGAGACCATCGACAAGGACCAGTGGCTGCACTCAGGCGATTTAGGCTACCTGAATGCGAAGGGGATATTGTACATTTGTGGACGATTGAAGGAACTGATCAAGTATAAAGGTCACCAAGTGTCGCCTGCCGAAATCGAAGCACTGATTCAGTCGCGTAGTGATGTCACGGACGCTGCTGTCATCGGTGTACCAAACCCAGAGAGCGGGGAGGTGCCTATGGCTTTTGTTGTTAGACGTCAGGGCAGCCAAGTGACCGCTGCTGAAATTATTAAATTCACTAGCAGTAAGTTCAATTATTGGTTGCAGACATTTTGTGTATATGTGTTTTACCTATTACGTTTATTCATAGACGCATCAGCATTTCAGACATTAGTGTAAGATATTTTAACAACTTATAACATTTCTAATTCGGTGTCTAATAATAATTCTTCATAATTAATATACACACCATTATGTGTATGTTTGAAATTAATAATGAATTTTTCAGAGAATTTAGCACCACAAAAATGGCTAAGGGGAGGTGTCAAGTTCGTGGACGCCATACCAAAAACTCCATCAGGCAAGATTGTACGACGAGAATTGCACGATTTAGTATCCAAGTTGTGAAACATGTGCGTGGTTACTTGAATGTATAATCAAATTTTCGTATGTGTTTTCATATGTTTATACTTTCTGGTGGACACAATAAATTACAATTATATTAAATGTGCAAAATACATTACCCAGTAAGCAAAAATGCTAGATTTGGGCCATGGCACATACAGGGTGTTTACCTACAGGTGGGAGAAAATTTAAGGGATGGTTCTCGACGATAATATAAAACGAAAATGAAGAATGAAAAAATTGCGATTTCGGCCTCCTTATTAAGTTATTAACAGTTAAAAATCTGCCCAAAAAGCGGCAACTTTTCAACAGCGGTGCACGTTGCGTACGTCACACAGGCGCGCGACAGTCTCGTATCAAGTGACAAACGCATGCATACCTTGGTTCTCATTTGGGGCACCAGCGAGGTGAAAATGTTTAAAAAATCGTTGGACGACATTGAACCTACCTACTCGTTAAAATCCACAAGGGCATTTCTAATATCCGCCCTATGGAATTATCGAGTAGTAGGGGTCAATGCCCTTTCACTTTTAAATTCTTCTCACACATATCCACAAATCCTTATCCTGCACTATAATTGTTCATAACACCGTACTTAATACACTGGAACAAACCACAAATATGCTCTAGCACTATTTACAATATCATACACACGCATTACGAGTTTACAGAGAGTATAAGTTTACTGAGGGGAATGAGGAGAATGTAAAAAACTGGTAATCCTTTAATGTTGAAACACTGCACTTTATTGAACTTGATTTACGTCGCCAGACTCGCTCACAGACGGAACGGACATCTTGAGGTCGTGTGATTTCTGCGAACGGAAATCTTCGACGCGTGCGAGAAGAATCGTCCGTACAAGCTATGCGAGATAGCGAAAAACTGAATGCAGTCAATCTTATGGCACATTTTGTCATCTTTAATTTTATATAGAATGGTCTTATCGCTGGGACACATCATTTCCTAGATATAAGCGGAAAACCGAAAAGGGGGACCTTCTACGTGCATTTGAAGTTGAAATTGGAAAATTGAAGTTGAAATTGAAAAATTGATGTTAAAATTGAGAAATTGATGTTGAAACTCAAAAATTGAAGTGGAAATTGAAAACTTGAAGTTGAAATTTAAAAATTGAAGTTGAAAGTGAAAAATATTTACAATGAAAAATTGAAGATGAAAGTAAAGTTCAAATTGAAATTGAAATTGAAGTTGTAAATGAAGTTTTGAAATTGAAGATAAAATCAAAAAACTGAGGTTGAAATTGTAAAATTGAAGTTGAACTTGAACAAGTAAAGGTGGCATAGAAAACTTGAAGTTGTAATTGAATAATTGATATTGACAATGAAAAATTGAAGTTGAACTTGAAAAATTGATATCAACAATGAAAAATTGATGTTGAAGTTTTGAAATTGATGATGAAATCGAAAAATTAAGGTTGAAATTGGAAAATTGAAGTTGAACTTGAAAAATTGAAGGTGAAATAGAAAACTTGAAGTTGAAATTGAAAAATTGATATTGACAATGAAAAATTGAAGTCGAACTTAGAAAATTGAAGTTGAAATTGAGAAATTGATGTTGAAACTGAAAAATTAAAGTTAAAATTGAAAAATTGATGTTGAAATTGAAAAATTGATGTTGGTCTTGAAGTTGAAATTGAGAAATTAATGTTGAAACTGGAAAATGGGAGTGGAAACTGAAAAAGTGAAGTTGAAATTGAAGTTGAAATTGAAATTGAAGTTGAAATTGGAGTGTTGAAATTGAAGCAAAAACACTAACTCGAACAAATAATACCAAAGCGAACTTTGAACGCGGATATCACGGAAACTATGCGAGATAGCGAAAAACTGAATCAAATCAATCTTGTGGCACACTTTGTCAGCTTTAATTTTGTATAGAATGGTCTTATCGCTAGACCACATAGTTTCCGAGATATAAGCGGAAAACCAAAAAAACGGGACCTTCTACGTACCCCCCTGCACCCCGCACCTCTCCTAGAAGTTGGGACTTTTAATATGTTTACCTCCTAACTAGTCCAAACAAAGACCCAAAATTAAAAATTATGTTCCTTCCATTTCCCTCTACAACTTTTCGTTGACTGGACTATATTTATACGATTTGGTCCACTGTGCCATGGCCAGAATCGAGCCATCGTGTGCTTCGAGCAGCTTCGAGCGACGTTCGGCCAGTATAATGCCCGTTACGCACGGAAGTATACATATATAAATATTGTATATACTTATGTAAATAGTCAGTTCATAACATACATTTTTATTATATTAATGTATTAAATTCTATACATACAGGGTGATCCACGCATCCTACACACCTATAATAACATCCAAAGTATGCGTCGCACGAAAAAGTTTTGTATACAGAAATTGCATGGTCTGAAGGGATACATTATGTAGTGTATTTATTTTTTTTACAGGTGGATTCGTATAGGACATGTGAAGGTCAACTTCATTTTTCTTTAAATGAATGAGGTATTTTTTAATACATCAATCGATGCAGCTGGACATTCGTTATAAAAAAAGTACTAACAAAATTCAGGAGATATTTCAATTTAAATAACTCTAAAATACCATTACTGTTGTACTAACAATAAGACGTTACACAAGTAAGTAAACACTAACGTCTTAGTACGACAGTAATGGTATTTTAGAGTTATTTAAATTGAAATATCTCCTGAACTATTAACTTTTCGATATACATAAGTTAGTACATTTTTATAACGAATGTCCAGCTGCATCGATTGATGTATTAAAAAAAAACCTCATTCCATTTTAAAAAAATGAAGTTGACCTTCATATGTCCTTTACGCGTCCGCCTGTAAAAAAAATAAATACACTACATAATGTATCCCTTCACACCATCCAATTTCTGTATACAAAACTTTTTCGTACAACGCATACCTTGGATGTTATTATTGGTGTGCAAGTTGCGTGGACCACCCTGTATATTAATATAAAACCTTTAATAATTTGACAATAAGTACATTCAGTGTTAAATTGATAAAGGTTAATTGAATATGTACAATAGCTAGGTATAGAGAACGTATTATCTTATGATATTACAATATTATTCATGGATTTGAGATGAAATGTCTACTAATATATTATATGAATATTAAATATGATATTATTATTAAGTATATATTAACAATATAAGTTATTATAGCTGAAAAAGATCTAGTTCAGGCAGTTTCTCTGGCTTTACGAGCACCTTCAAAGCAACCACTGTCGGCTATCGTTCCGAATGGCGGATTCGATTTTCGTCTCGTTAATTCCCATACATCTGTGCCTGTTAGCACACAGTCACTTCCATCGGCCAGAGAGAACTTTGAAAATAGTTGAAAACCCGTCATTCGAAATGCTGACAGCTAGGAACCTGAAAATCTCTATGGTTGGTAAAGCTAAGTACATGTATATTGTTGAAAAAATTCGAATTAATCAGTTCTCAACATTTTTAATCGCATAGAATTTTTCCAGAATCATCCGTGTCTGAAAATAATCGCAATCCCATATAAATTGTTGGAAAGTATTAGTTTCTCAAGATCGGAATTATTTACGTATAAACTTATTTACATAAACATGACAAATGAACAACGTATACAAAAGGCCAATAATTGTGAGCAATATTAAATTTGATTAGATTAAATACGTCAAACTCTCCAATTATTTTTATCAAAAGTCAAGAAATTATCGGGGTCATTAACGTTGCGGATGACCAAGCAGTTTCTGCTATCTAATTAGTCGACTGCGGATCTTTATGCAGAATCAAATTTAAATACATCAATTTCCTCATTAATAATTTTTATATGTTAATTTTTTTTTCACTGTTTTGGATTATCATTTTACAATTTAAACGAGTACAATTTTATTGGAAAATGGATTCCCCAGTTTTTATATGAAGGCGAAGTCTTCAGTGATCAATCTACGGTGAAATACCTAATTAAAATTAAAAGGGAAATTTTACAGAAAAATTGAACAGAAATTGAATAAATTCTTTGGAGATTCCGAAGATTCCGAAAATTTTATGACAGAGCTAATTGCATTTTTTGAGGACAATTGAAATCAGATGAAAGGTGACCGACGCGAAGGTCACAGAGAATAAGTATCCGATAATTGCAGGTTCTCTTAACGCAGTAGTCGGAGTGATCGTGTTATCTTCGTTAACGAAAAAAGTAGGATCGGAATTTCCAGCAGCTCTGGCGGATCAACGGAATTAACGGTATCTGGTATTGGAAAAATTTAAATTCACGCCACCAAGTCTGCCATGCGACTACCTAACTGCATGAACGTACGTGCACCTTACAATAGGTGTACTGCGAGTCTTTATTCCACCCATTAGATGAATAATTACACGAATAATTAATTGAATACATTTATCTTTACACAATTACCAAGTAATTTTACAAATTATTTCGTTTGAGAAACAACTAAAATAATAATTACATTTATGGAGCACTGAACCGGAAATTTTAACTTACAATGATATTAATTATTTATTCTCGATAGATACGTTTTATACTAAACATGAATCACAAAAATGTCGATCACAATTTACATTTAGATTGAAGTTTCGATATGAATTTTACTAATATGCATATACATATAATTATTTATAATTATGCATTATTTTTTAAATGAGTGCGTTTAACGTATGCATTACAGAATTTGTATAGCTTAGCTGTAGATTGCAAGAATACAAGCTGTAATTTTTATATGAATTATTAAATACTCATACATTAGTTTAATGTTATTGTATTAAACTCTATTGTGTGTATAATAAAATGTGAACCATGTGAAATTATGTTATATTCTACATAGTATATTCTAGTATAGTATAGTATTTATAATATATTCTAATTTGTATTAAGATTATTATTATGTTTACATATATATCACAAAATATATATTTATATATAATTATACATATACAGGGTGTCCCCGTAACACTTTTCACGATTTTTCAAGTACTTGCGATAATCTGACAAAAGAATATTTTAAACAAAAGTTGATCAGTTTTCGATTGACTATACATGGCAATAAAAAAAAGTTCTAAATTTTTTGTCGTTTAGTATTGTCAAGACCACCTCCATTTTTTTCAATGGCACTTAGTATTTTTGACTTAACAGTATTTTAGCCAGTATCAAGACGAATTCAACGACGTTGTATACCATGACCTTTGGATGACCTTGAAGTACCATTTTAAAAAATGAAGGTGGCCTTTCCACGATGTTTCAAGTACTTGCGATAATCTGACAAAAAAATAGTTTCAACAAAAGTTGATCAGTTTTCGATTGGCTATACAGAGTGTCCCAAAATTCGTGAACTTCTCGAAAGGGGGTGGTTCCTGAGAACATTTCAAGCGACATTTTCCTTTGCAAAAATGTTATCCGCAGCTTTGTTTAGGAGTTAGTAACGAAAAACACGGACCAATCAGAGCGCGACCTAGACGCGAGTTGGCATAGTCGGCCCGGCGCGCCAACTGTCTATTATACAAGGTGTCCCAAAATTCGTATATATATATATATATATTGTAAGTATATAAATTAAGTATATAAGTATATTGTATAAATTTGTTATCAAATATTATATGACATGAACATTACGTTTATTAATAATTAAGTTTTCCGTGAACCAAGTCGACAGACGACAGATATTAATCACAGTTCACAAGGATAAAAGCATGACTAAAAGGAACCAGCGACTCCAATGCCGATATTATTTAATAATTTCGAAAAAGACTTTTTGGCACCGAGATGGAGGCGCGTGACAGTTGATTTACGATACACCTTGTACATGAAACAGTTTCGCGGGCGTATACATATCTATCACCTGTTATATACATGTATACATATACGTGTCTATGGCTGGTGTTCCTGTTAATTTCATTACGACGATCACCCTGACAAATCTAATTGACGTGCATCAATTATTTGCCGGACGAAGGCCGCTTAAATCCCTTTCCAGTTTCCAGCCGGCCGGCGAATGGTTTCCGAATAATTTCATTTTTCACGATACCTTTTATCGATGGAATCCCGCTCTGTCGTCATGGAGTTATGTCGGCCATCCTTTCGAACTCCCCATAGAATTGATCGCTGGAACAATTCATACACCGTATCTCGCATAATGCTGTGCAAATTGTTGCCAAGTCGATTGAATCTTTTGCAATAACATTGAAACTAGCGAAATTACCTTCGATGATTTTTGTAACAGAAATAAGTCGCCTTTAATATTTAGTGACAGAATCGAAAAAATATAGCGAGATTGAGGGTCTCAATCGCCGGTCGTTGTTTATTAAATAGATGATATTATTTATTTCTCCACAAAACTTTTACAAACATTTTTCTCGCATTCTCCTGATTAAAATGAGTCCAAACACGATATAATTTGAATCATATTCAGTGGAATCTCGATTATCCGAACCGATGATATCTATAGTATAGTAACGTATTTGTAACTTATAATGTAAATACATACAGGGTGTCCGACTACGGGTGGGAGAAAATGTAAGGAGTGGTTCTCTATGATAATATAAGAGGAAAATGAAGAATAAAAAATTGCGATTTCGATTTCGTTATTTAGCTATTAACAATTAAAAATCAGCCTAAAATGCGGCAACGCGACCAACAGAAGTGTATGTTGCGTACGTCATAGAGGCGCGCGACAGTCACCTATCAAATGATAGATGTACCCAGATAGCACAGGACGACTTTAAGTTGCCGTTTTCATGTCCGTTCTATGTCTTTACGTCTCACGTCTCAGTAAGACGCTTTTTAGGCGTCCATAAAGGCATCTTTTCTGGGACGCCGTTTTCAGGTTAGAAATGAGATGCATAAAAGGCACCTGCCTTCGAACGTGAAAACGTCGTCCCAGCAGAGGTGCCTTTATGGACGTGTAAAGGTTGCCTCTTTCGCAACGCCGTTTTCACGGCAGAAACGATTGAAGTACTTACGAAAATATGTATATCTCTTAATCGTTAATATACTGATACTATGCTTCATTAAAAAAAAGTAGTTTGATTTTTACCTAAAAAATATTTTAGGTAAATAATTAAATAATTAGGTTATATAATTATTAGAAGAGATAAACTTCTGTTAAAATATTTTTTATATAATAATATATATGATTTGATATGATTTGAGCCTATAAGAATAAAAAGTAATGAATCTAACAGTAAAGGTTCGCATGGCTCAGCGAGGAAACCATCATGAAGTTAAACGGGTAGGTCCCGAGTTCGATTCCCGCCCAGTATGCTGCATAAAACTAAATTGTTGTAATAAGGTTTTTTCGAAGAGACAAAATGGAATATTCTCTCAAGTAGTACATGAAAAAAGTAGTAAGATTCTAATTTTTTAATAATTTTTTCTTAAATTTGAAGATTTTGTACGTCTGAAAAAAGATGCATAAAAGATGTCCGAAAAGGCAACTTTTTTGCGTCTTAAAGCGACATCTTAAAGATGTCGAAAAGACCTGTGAGAGACGACTTTAAGTCGCACAGTTTTGTAACAAAGACCTGTTAAAGTTGTACACAGTACGTGGAAAAGACGTGAAAACGACGTGCCACAGACGCAACGTACGACTTAAAGATGTACGTTACGTCTTGCGTCAGGCAACTTTTAGGCGTACTTTAAGATGTCTTTGTGCTATCTGGGTATGTATACCTTGGTTCTGATTTGGGGCCCCAGCGAGGTGAAAATGTTTAACAAATTAATCGTTGGACGACATTGAACCTGCCTACTCGTTAAAATCCATTGATCTGAAGGTAAAACTTTAATTTTCGAAGATCAAGGTCATTTCAAGGTCATGTTATTATATATATCTGAATGCATTTTCCGATCAGTTACCCGATGCAATAAAATAAAAATGTAGTTATGTATCAAAAAACATCGAGGGGGCGCCAGGAGGCACTGAGAGAGTAAGGACGTGTGTCAGAGTGTTACGCTATTTTTGGAGTTTTAAGTGGGAAAATAACGGAGAAAAAATCAGAAATCAAAGGTAGAGGAGGCGGAAGCAACAAGGGAAGGATCCAGATACAAGAGAAAGTAAGGAGAAACAACAATTAGTCAGAAATAGTTCATAGTCAGGAAAAACAACAATAGTCAGAAATTAGTCAGGAAAAACCTCTCCATAACACGTGGCAAGTAAGAAACAGTCGGTATAGTGACGTGTGATAATCAATTAAGCAGCTGGATAATAGGTGGAGCTAGGAGAGAGGATCTAGAGGAGTAGAAATATTGATCGATAAGGCAACGATCGGTCGATAAAGTGGGTATCCGGAAAAGATACAGGAAAACTAAAAATAGCACAGTATCCAAAAAGGATACTATAAAGGATACTGTAAAGCACCTACTAATGAGCTCCACAGATAAAAACAACAACGATAAACAAAGAAAGAAAGGAAGACCAACGTTGACGGAGCAGCTAGGACGTCAAAGAACTGGGAGTGCTGGAAGCATAGAGGAATCTTTCAAAAGAAAAAGAGAGGGGGATATAGAGAGAGAAAGGGCAGAAAAGTAAATATTAGAAAACTTCCAAAAACAAAGAAAGGTAGGAAGATCACCACCAAAGAAAGAAAAAGAGGAGAAAGGGACCAAAGAAGTGAGAGATACGGGTACCGCGGCAGAAGACAAAGGCAAGAATATGGAAGAAATAACTGAAATAATAAAATCAATAAAGAAGGACACAATAGATATAAAAAAAGAGAACAAAGAGATAAAACAAGAATTGAAAAACCTAAAAGAAGATTGGATCCGTAGACAAGCAGAATGGGAAAAAATAAAAGAGAAATAGAAGAAAGAATAAAAGGATTAGAATCGAAGGAAAAAGAACATCAAGATTTGATGGAAAGGGTAAAAAGAATAGAAAAAGGTGAAGAGGAGAGAGAGAAAAGAGCGAGGAAAAATAATGTAATAATTAAAGGGGAAGACTTGAAAAAAAGGACGAATTGCAGGAGGAGGTAGAAATAGAAGATGCATTCTGGATAAAGAAGAATGAAGGAGGAAACATACTGTTAGCGAAATTAAAGAACTGGCAACAGAAAAGGATGATAATGCTGAAAAAAAATAAACTCAAAGGTAAAAAATCTTTATAGAGAACGATCTAGCTAAAAGGGAGAGAGAAGTTCAGAGAGAAATGTACGAAATAGCAAGAACAGAAAAAAATAAAGGAAAGTTAAAATAGGCTACAAAAAACTGCAAATCGGAGAAAAATTTTTTCACTGGAAAGAGGACGAAACAGACAGAACGAACAGACAGATGAAACAGACAGAACACGATGAATCCCTAAATAACTGGAGAACTACCAAGCCAGGACAGATAAACTTGAACACGTCCACGCCCGGAATGCACATGACAACTTACACTCAAGGCGAAGTGGCTAAGGAAATTAGGCCAAATGACGTAAGTAAGGATAAAACAAAAGCCAAATGCGAGTATAGTACAGTTAAAATAGGATTCTGGAATATAGCTGGTCTAACAAATAAAGATAAGAATTTTTGGGATTTTGTTAAGCAATGGGATTTTATTGGATTAATAGAGACATGGATAGAAGAAAAACAATGGAAAAAAATAAAAGGAATCTTACCACACGAATTTAATTGGAATTGTAAATACGCAACCAGAGAAAACAAGAAAGGTAGAGCGAGCGGAGGAATTATTACCGGCCTAAGGAAAGGCATACAACAAGAGGAACCAGGAAAAGAATTAAACTTTGGAGAAGAGTGAAGAATAAGGATAGAAGAAGAAAGATGGAGAATAATAACAGTATATAGTAAAGATATAGGAAGCACAAAGGAAGAAATACAACAGGTAATAAGGGAAATAGAGGAAGGAAAATTGATAGTAGGAGGGGATTTCAATGCGAGAACAGGCCGGGAAGGCAATACCTACCAATTTGGAGAAAAAAACAAGACAAGGAAATCTAAAGATAAAAAGATAAATTCGGAAGGCAAATTATTACTAGAACTAACGGAGGAGAGAGGGTGGAACATACTAAATGGTAACACGGAAGGAGATGAAGCAGGAGAATTCACATAGGTCGGCCCAAGAGGAAGTACGTTGATAGATTACGTAATAGCGAACGCAGAAACGACCGAAAATATCAAGAAACTAACAATAGAAGAAAGAATCGAGTCAGACCATATGCCCGTTATAGTAGAACTGTACAAGAAAATGGAAAGATAAAAAGAGCAAAGCGAAAAAAGCCATAGAATAAAGAGCGTCTGGACAGAAGATAGCAAACGGGAGTTCCAAGAGGACCTAGAAAAACGAAACTTTAATAAGTCATGCATTCATGACATGGTAGAAGAATTTACAGATAGCACAAATAAAGCAGTGCAGAGAAAAGTAATTCAAATAAAGAAATGGAGAATAGGAAGCTTTAAATGGTAGAACGCGGAATGTACAAATAAGAAAAGGGAGGCGAGAAAAGCCTTGAGAAAATGGAAGAAAGGTAATGGAGAAAAAGAAAATTACCAGGAAAAGAAAAGGGAATTCAAGAAAGTATGTGAAGAAAGAAAAAGAGAACTACAGGAGAATATTGAGAAAGAAATAAGCCAGATTAAAGACGAGAATCAAATCTGGGATTTCATTAACAAAGAAAGAAGAAAGAGAATAGGAATCACATAAAAAATAGGAATGGTTGAATGGAAAGAATACTTTAAAGAGCTATTAGAAGGGGAAAATGACTATAACAGAAAAGAAAAGGAGGAAGAAGAAATCGAGACTGGCAGAGAGGAGGAAATAACAGAACTAGAAGTAAGGGATCAAATAAAGAGATTGAAAAAGAAAAAGGCAGCCGGAGAGGATGGAATTGAAAACGAAGCCTGGATTTTCGGAAATGCAAAAATAATAAGAAGGCTAACAGAAATTTTCAATGAGGTATGGAAAGGTAAAGGGTTTCCAAAGAGATGGAAAGAGGGGGTGATTTCACCCATTTTTTAGAAGAGTGACAGAGAGAAAATAAGTAACTATCGAGGAATAACAATTCTCAACACTCCTTATAAGATATACGCAATGGTCTTAGAAAAACGACTGAAGGACGAATTAGAAATGAAGAAAATAATCCCCGACACCCAAGCAGGTTTTAGAAGCGACAGATCAACAATAGACAATATCTTTATTCTAAATTACTTAGCAAACATAGAGATGCAGACAAAAGGAGGGAAATTGTATACATGTTTTATAGATCTGAGTGCAGCTTTAGATAAAATAAATAGAGAAAAATTAAAGAAAACTATGGAAAAACAAGACATTAGTAGTATTTAGGATATCATTTCCAGAAAAACGGAAGCAACGAAGCACATATAAGAGAAACAACAAGAAAAGCAAGAATAGCTATGGCACAAGTATGGGGAATAGGTCAAAGAAAGTTTAGAAACAACTATGAGAGACGAATGAAGATGTTTAACAGCCTAGTCAAAAGTATTTTACTGTACTCTTCAGACATATGGGGATGGATGGAGGCTGAGAAAATGGAAAAACTGCAGGAAAAATATATACGCTGGACCTTAGGACTAGATTTTAACACACCTCCATATCTAATATTAGAAGAAACTAAAACGGACAAAATAAGAATAGAAGCGGGAAGAAGAGCATTAAGATACGAGGAGAAAACAAAAAGTCAGAGCAGCAACGCAATTCTGAGGAAAAGTTGGAAAGAGATAGACAGGAAACAAGAAAAGAGGAAGTCAAAATGGGAAAAAATAAAAGATTCATATTACATTAAAAAAGGAATAGACATGGAAATAATGGAAGCGGAAAGAAGAGAAGGTAAAAAGTACGAAGAAGTTCTGATACTAACAGATAGAGCGGAACAGTTATAATGGCAATATGATAAAATAATAGAAAGCAGATACAACAAACAATATAGAGAAATTAGGGTGGTTCAGATTGCAGGATACCTATGCAAATCATACGAGGGCAGAGACCAAAGAATGATTGCAAGATTCAGATGCGGGAACGAGGAATTAAACAACAAATACTGGACCAAGGAGAAGGATAGAGTCTGCAGACTATGTAAAGAGAAGCCAGAGACCCTAAGACACATGGTAAGAGAATGTAAAGAGCTGGAAAGAGTAAACATAGGAGTGAGAGGAATTCTGAAAGGAGACAAAAAGGGCACAGAGTGGATGAGGAGAGTCGTAAAAAAAAGGAAGAGTAATCAAGATAATGTCTAAATACTCATATAAATACACTGACACAAATACACATATATCCCCCATTTTAAGGCCGAAAAGCAAAAAATAAATCTATTTACTACTATCAAAAAACATCGATGACCTTGATAACTCCGAAAAAATGAGCTTTGGAAAAATATATTCATGCCAGATATTTGGTCCATTGACACCATGCACATTACGTAACAAATGTTTCTTGCATCACAATAACCTGAAGAGATATTTAGGTGTCCTGTTTTAGACGAAACACCCTGTATATAGCCTTGCCGAGTGGACCATTAAATCAGTGTTTCTAAAAAAGTAATTTTCTTTCTAGATGTTGCCTCTTGTCGTATCCCTACTCTTTGGACCAGCGATAAGAAGCAGTGTCTGCACACGATACAAGTGCCGTTCGGGACCCGATGTTTTCACACATTCTATCAAGACATTAATCAACCGTCCCGCGGGCCAGGTACGTAGAAACCGATAAAAGCACGTTCGCCAGGCTCGAGCCCTACTCCGATTTCTCTCGCAAGTGGCCCCGGCTCCTTCCGTGGGTGGCGACGGCGACGACAACAAGGACACAGGATAGCCGCGTGTGCAACGTTCCAACACACGTATGCAGGGTGCGCGGCGAGTGCAGGATCGAGAGCTAGCTGCATATCTCCACCCTAGGAATTGGAGTGGATGGCGAACGTGGGTACAATAGTTCGCATTGTATTGGATCTCCCCGAGTGATAGGCACCACCCCACCACTGCGCCGTGTCTATCTATTCCCGTCTATCTAACCGGCTCCGTCTCCCTTACACCTTCGACTCCCCGTATCTCATTTCGCGGAGGCCTCGAGCGCGCGTTATTATGCGCGTTATGCCACTGCCTCACTATTCTATCGCCGTTGCGGACAACTGCATCGTTTCTGTCCGTTTCGGGCTCTTCCGGTTTCAGCCGCGTGGCATCTGCTCCCTGCACCCCTTCACCACCGGAGCGGGGACTGCATCCAACGCCACCCCCGAGGTGAACCGTTCGCTTCCGACCCTGACCGGCGACTTTTCGAGACCAGGGCTCGCTCGCAGAGCTTCGATCGAATCGTTCAAATCGACTCGACTTGTTCGCTTGAATCAGAAACGATGCTCTTTTACAGCGACCTTGTCGCAGTCCTTGCGATGGCGCACAGTGGGCCAGAAACCGATCTTATTGGACAAAAATCTGCCGACAACTCAGTTTTTCATCGATTCAATTGGAATTTCTTTTAAAATGTTCGTGAAGGACTATACTTTGATGACGTGCTGCGCGAAAATCTTCATCCGCTCTTACCATAAATTTGCGTGGTCCGAACTTTCTTTAGAAAAGCCGAATCAACTGCTGCAGTGACTGGATTAAACACGGTTATTATCACAAGATTGCATAACATTCTTCAGATAATTACATGTGACAAGAAAGCTGATTCTGTGAAATTCAAAGAATATTGTTCGGAGACGGCTAAATTGTGCATTAAAATTTATCCATGGTATAAACTACCTCCATCAGTTCATAAGGTACTGCAACATGGAAGTACTTGCTACATTTGAACTGCCAATTGGTTTGTATTCAGAAGAGCCACAAGAGGCAAATAATAAAGTCTTCAAGAAATCACGAGCTGAAAACTCCCGAATGTGTTGTCGCAAAAAGACAAATATAGATCTTACACGGCATATGTTATTATCATCCGATCCACTTATAAGCTCTCTAAGAATAAAGGATGACAAGCACAAGGAAGTTCTTTCTCAAGAAGCGAAAACGCTGCTGTTGGTCAATAAATTAATGGTAAATCTCATAAGTGCCGAATGTAATTCTATTCAATTGGTTATTCTCAGGGCCAAATTCACAGTTTAAAATTTTGCGGTTTATGGTTTAGGGTTAAGAAGTGCCGGCAACTCAGCTGGGACATGCAAATTTATGGTATGGGCGAATGAAGTATCGGAGTTATTGGGCTTTGTAAATAAGGATTCTTGATTGTGACAGTTAACTATTTTCGCGCAGCACGTCATCAAAATATAGTCCTTCACGAACATTAAAAAAAATTCCAATTGAATCGATGAAAAACTGAGTTGTCGGCAAATTTTTGTCTAAAAAGATCGGTTTCTGGTCCACTGTGTGGCGGGTCGATGCTGATGACCGGTATGAGTTGATTAGGAACATCTGCGATGGAAACGATTATAATCTAATTTATACAGGTTGTCCTGAAAATGTTGTACTTCCTTGCACGGGGTGATCCCTTAAGCCATTGGAAGCAACTTTTTCCTATGCGAAAATGTTCTCCGCGGCTTTGTTAAAGAGTTATTAGCGAAAAACGATGACCAATTAGGGCGGTGAAACAGAGGGCGGATTCCACTTCGACCAATGCCAACGTCACGTTCAGTAGGACCTCTCACTACGCCCTGATTGGTCCGCGTTTTTCGTTGATAACTTCTTAACAAAACCGCCGAGAACATTTCCGCCAAGAAAAAAAGTTACTTCAAGTAACCCCAGGAATCACCCCCTCGAAGAAAGTACTACATTTTTGGGACAGCCTGTATATGTGCGAAATTTGAAGATTGTTCATTCCATAATCGAGATATCATAGCGGCATTAAAAATGATATACTATTGAAATCATACAATATCTGAATTAATAATGAAAATAACAATGAAGATTGATACTCTATTGAAACCGTACAATAACTTAATTAATAACATAGAAAATTGTTTCCGGATGCTAGAAGGATCAAAGTTTCGTTAAAAGCTAATTAAAAAGCTGCAAATCATTGGAAGTCATAAGTTATTGAAATCGGTGAGTCTGTATGATTAATAACTTTTTAACACTAAATTGAAATTATAAAGGTCTTTTCATCGGAATTGATTGAATACATTTTTTTATTCCAATATATATTATTTTTATAATACAACACACATCAGTCACTTTCGATGTCGATAAGTTTAGTGTTAATAAATAACGACAACCGACCATAACCGCTATTCATTATCAGGGTGATGATTTAAACATTTCTCTCGATCCATTTAGTCCAGTCAACGAAAAGTTGTGGAGGTACATGGAAGGAACACAATTTTTAACTTTGGGTCTTTATTTGGACTACTTACGAGGTAAACATATTAAAAGTCCCAACTCCTGGGAGGGGAGCGGGGTGCAGGGGGGTACGTATAAGGTCCCCCTTTTTTGGTTTTCCAGTTATATATCGGAAACTATATGTTCTAGCGCTAAGACCATTCTATACAAAATTAAAGCTGACAAAGTGTGCCACAAGATTGATTTGATTCAGTTTTTCGCTATCTCGCATAGTTTCCGTGATATCCGCGCTCAAAGTTCACTTTGGTATTTTTTGCTTCCATTTCAATTTCAACTCTCCTATTTCAACTTCAATTCCAACACTCCAATTTCAACTTCACTTTTCCAGTTTCCACTCCCATTTTTCAGTTTCAACATCAATTTTTCAATTTCAACTTCAATTTTTCAATTTTATCTTCAATTGCAAAACTTCATTTTTCAACTTCAATTTCAACTTTAAGTTTTTCTTTTTAACTTCACTTTCAACTTCAATTTTTCATTGTCAATATCAATTTTTCACTTTCAACTTCATGTTTTCAATTTCCACCTCAATTTTTGAGTTTCAACATCAATTTTTCAATTTCAACTTCAATTTTTCAATTTCAACTTCAATTGCATGTAGAAGGTCCCCCTTTTTCGGTTTTCCGCTTATATCTCGGAAATTATGCGTCCTAGCGATAAGACCATTATATAAAATTAAAGGTGACAAAATGTGCCATAAGATTGACTGCATTCAATTTTTCGCTATCTCGCATAGTTTCCGAGATACCCGCGCCCAAATTTCACTAATTGTACTGAAGAGTTAGCTAGTCAAATAAGGCAAAAAACATGAAATTGTTTTACGATCGTAAGGTACTTGTTATTGTAATAAGAAAAATTGTTCTCGGCGCACAGGTTCGATCAATTACTACACACTAAACTAATTTTCTAGATAGCCTTACTGATGAGTCCTCTAGCGGGTCTAGGACGAAACAACACCTTTAGTTCCTCCAATAGAATCACACAAAGATAACTAAGCGTAGTCCACAGAAGTATTACAAAATTAGTTTAGTGTGTAGTAATTGATCGAACCTGTGCGCCGAGAACAATTTTTCTTATTACAATAACAAGGCAAAAAACGTGAGTCAAAAATTTTTTTTTCACAATTAGTGAACTTTGAGCGCAGATATTTCGGAAACTATGCGAGATAACGAAAAACTGAATACAATCAATCTTGCGGCACGTTTTATCAGCTTTAATTTTGTATGGAATGGTCTTATCGCTAGGACACATAGTTTCCGAGATATAAGCGGTAAACCGAAAAAGGAGACCTTCTACGTGCCCCCCTGTACACCGCTCACCTCCTAGGAGTAGGGACTTTTAGTATGCTTACTTCCTAACTAGTCCAAACAAAGTCCCAATGTTAAATTGTGTTCCTTCCATTTCCCTCTACATCCCCCTTACGAGCATTCATTGACTGGACTAATTTTAAAGCATGACTTGTAACGTTCCCTAGAATGTTTTTTATTTAGAATGCTCTTACATTGGGAAATTGGCGGGAATGCGAACAGTGTCCTTTTCTTGAAGTCAAGCTCGAAGTTCGGGGAATTGAAGCTGTTGTCAGTAACTTCGTCGAAGAGACTCGGATGACGTTCTGCCTGGACTCGCTTTAAAGCTCGAAGCCTCCGCTTTAAAGTTCTCCCCAGGTGGTTTTTTCACAACAATTTTGCGCTGAAGAATTTACGGGAAACAATGTCTTTATCTCGAAAATCTTGCAAATTCGAATAAATCTACGGAATTTCGAAAATTGGGTTTGTAACTCTGCGAAAAATAATTAGTACAAACAACGGATAAAAGTCTAATGTCACTCTGAAGCCTCAACAGCCTACTTTGAGTCTGCCTTTACAATTTTTCTGAAGAAATAAACTGAATGTATACAGAAAAACGATATGTTTCTAAAAATTATGAATTAGAACATTTCGACAAAGCTTGACAAATTTTCCTAACTCTTAACTGCATGGTATACTAAGGCGTCTCGTGACCCCAACGAAATTTCTGTGTGCTAACTTTCGCTACTGTATGAAAATTGCAAATATTTTTTAACTTCTTTAGAACACTAGGATTTTAAATAATATACTAAAAAGTGCCGGAAAAAATGTATACAAAATTTTGGGACGGTCTTAGGATTATACTTTATAATCTGAAGCCTCACTACAGCAACCTCTTAAAATTCAATCAACGATTTTTTATTATCGCATTACATCACTTCGGATGTCTAAGAACTTGGAATTAAGATGTTAGTCAAAAACCGAAAATGGAGCGCTTAAGCAAACGCACGCGGAAGCGAGATAGACACAGGTGAAAAGAGGGTTGCCAGCATTGGAGTGGGAACAAGCGTTTACGTGTGGCAGACATCCCATGATGCATAGTTGTTGTTGACATGCTGGAACGTCAAGCTCATATGACCTCTCGAGCACAGCTATTATCCGCAAAGCGACCCCTGAATTGGGACAATAACTGCTTCGCGGAGTCGTGTAATAATTATCGGTCCACCCTCCCACTACCGCCCCTTATCATCACCATTTTGTCATGCTCAGTCATCAACCATTCCTATTTTCCAACAGCGAAACCAAAATAAAACAAATATCTCGTTTCCCGAATCTACCTGCACGAATTTGAATTTTGGTCAAACTCTCTCATTTAATTCGGTAAATTGTCAAATGTTTTATGAGGCTTCAGTCAATACTACTCATCAACCATCCGAATATTGCAACAATAAAATGAAAATAAAGCAATTATTTAAATTCTTGAATTTACCGGTAAAAAGTACGTAGATTCTCGAGTTATGCTTCAAAAATTTGTCGTTGCGCAAAATTCTTCTACTTGAAAAGATTTTTCAAATATTATGTGAGATTTCAGGTGGATCCATTTCGAGCTGGCGACATCAACTCTCGAAGTTCTCGCGTTGTTGAAACTTTCGGTCCTGGGCTTTTAAAATGTGTTCTACGCTGTCGTTCGGTGGCAAACAAAAGACAGAGCCGGATAGGTGATCGAGAAATGCCTTTGAAGTATTTTAAACCGATGCGACGATGGACGCTGCGCGACCGATAGCTTGCGAAGGAAATATATATTGTAACAAGTTTGAACCTTTTATCGTGGATGGAGGGTAGTTACAGCGAAAATCAGATTATCAGATTTCGTTCTGTGTGTTCTATTTATATGCAAAAATTCCGGGGAAATCGGGTGCGTTGCAGCTACGGCAGTGCAGGTGAACGTAAACGAAGGGGTGGAGGCAAATTAAGGGGCAAAAGTGATTGTCGGTTGGCGACCGAATTATTTAAAGCAGGCCCACTAGCACTGCACCGGTTCCCCTACAATCAACTATTTCATATTGCCCCTACTCAGGGTTTCTCGATCAAAATTTTTGTCCCCACTCTACCTTGCCCTTCTACGATTCTATTCCCGCACGCTTCCGTTATGGCTCGGTCACGAGACGAGTTTCGTCTCTGTCACGTGACTAATCCGGTACTGGCAGAGAGAGGGTAATCTTTACTCCCCTGAATTCGTACACCCGTTGATGGTACAGGGTGTATAAAAAGTAAAGGTCATCCGTCCTAGTCATTCGTCGCTAGGCCCGTACCAAGTCATCGTCTCCCTGTCCATTCAAATCGTCAATGTGAAATTCAGAATTTGAAGTTAATAATTCTAATAGTCCAGTCAATGAATGCTCGTAGGGGGAGTGTAGACTGGACTATAATCCTACATTATTAATACTAACGTAAAGTATACTTACAAATTTTTCAGAGTCTCCTACTTCTTCGGCGGATCCACAGCACACTACCATTTACTCACGCGAATACGCGCGAATAATTGTGCTCGTCTTCCGGGCTCAATGTGGGCATAATTTCCGATACAGTTTCTCATATATGTCCATTTTATTTCTAACCATTTCAAATGCGTTTTAAATCCTGTCTTTTATATCATCTATTTAAGAATGTAAACTTGAAAGGATCGAATGTCTGAACTCACAAGAATCGATGTTGCCATATGATTTTCGAAAAATCAATATTCCCAGATGATTTCATTTGTTTTAAACGATCTAGCTTGAGCAAATGCATTGTTTGCTGGGAGAGCACAGTTTCGCGCGGAAATCGCAAAGAGCACTGAACTCTTTCCGCGTCGGAATAATATCTTCTCGGTTCCTATCGTTGCGAATTCGAAAAGTGTGTTTATTAATTGTGTGAAAGTGTGGTGTTTCCTATTTATTAATTATTTCTTTCATTTTCTTATCGATTATTTCACGTGCTTCGTCATGCCTCGACGGCCTTTCGATTACAATTCGCGTAATGTGCGTTTGATGCTTCGAACTATTGACGAATCAAATAGAAATTATTCAGAAGCTCGTGAAGTATATCGCGAATTATTAGCTAAACCGGGGGGGGGGGGGGGTACGTGCAAGAGATATTCCGGACCGTCGCGATTTTCAAAGATTAGACCATCGCATTAGCGATGCAATAATGAATAATCATTTTTCTTTACCTCCTACTTCGAAGCCAGGTCACCCTCGTGTGCACTGGCAAAAAGAGGAACGGGCTATTGCTCTTGCACGTGCCTTTCCCTTAATGGGCCTTCGTGGTATTGCTCGACGAATTGAAGTTTCGCATATGACACTTCGACGAATAATTCGCGAAGAAGGTTTACAACGTTACAAGTTTCAACGATTGCAAGCACTTCTGCCAAGAGATTCTGTAACTTGTCGTAATTTTTGCCGGTGGATGCTGCATAAAATAGAAAGAAACGACGATTTTATTAAAAACATACTTTTCACGGATGAATGTAGTTTTTGAAATACCGGTATTCAAAATTCACAGAACTCCCGTATTTGGGATTATCAAAACCCCCATGCAGTTATTCAACGTTTTAATCAAGGACGTTTTGCAATATATGTATGGGCGGGTATCATTGGCAATAATATCATCGGACCTATTTACCTACCGTCAGAATTGGCAAGTCTAAGATATTTAGATTTTTTACAAACAATTTTAATAAGAAAATTACGTGAAATCGTGCCACGTGGTAGGCGTCGTTCCATCTATTTTATGCATCATGGTGCTCCACCACACTCAACAATTTTGATTAGAAACTTCCTTAATGAAATGTTTGGCACGCGTTGGATGGGTCGTAGAACTGCGCCTCATATTTGCCCGCCTCCCCCCCCCCCCCGGTCGCCAGATTTAAATCCTCTTGACTTGATTACAAGTGTGTTTGGACACTGATGGTGCCCACATTGAACCAGGAAGACAGGCACAACTACAAAGACAAATCGGCATAAATGGCAGTGTGCTGTGGATCCGCCGAAGGAATAGGAGACCCTGAAAAATTTGAAAGTATACTTTACTTTAGTATTATTAACTTCAAATTCTCAATTTCACATTGACGATTTGAATGGGCAGGGAGATGATGACTTGGTCACGATAGGTGATTTTTGTCCATTGTCAACGCACCGTGAATCGCTCTAATTCACGGGGCCGGCGCGGCCGTGCAAGAGTGTGCGGGTACATGCACACATCGCTAAATTCGCATATACGTATATGCAATTACAAGATTTACGAGAATGCAAAATGACGCTTCAACATTGCAATGAGGAGTTCAGAAGTGCTCGATTGTGATTCCTAAAAGTCAGATATATAGTGCTACGGTGCCCAAAATGCATATTTTTACGTTATAGAGGAATAATTTGTAATATTCGGCAGACACCGCCTGTCACAAATAATAATACAGCACCTCGAGGTTTCGAAATTTTGCACTAGTAGCACCACCGTTTCGTTCCTAAGATGCACGTTACAATCACAGACTTAAGATACGTACAGACATTGCATAGAATGCATTTTTCTGTCTACGGTTCTGAATTACCGACTCTGTAGAAAATGCCCTAGTACGACAGCGGACTCTATCGAAATGCAACGGTCAGCTAGTGAACTACATGACGTTGCAACACGAAAGGTGTGTGTCTGGGACGCTAGATTTTACAGCGTTGTCAGCTTTAAAAGTGCAATGTTGCCGCATTATGTTCATACAATAACCGTCGATGCTCGGCATCGAAAGCGTTCGAGCGGTTTTGCCCTTGCTTTCTGAATCTGTTGAAATTCAGATGAATATTACTTCGTAATTTAAAGTATAGAATTTTTAATCGTAAATAATTTTCTTAAACGATCATTTGAATATTCGTTGAGTTGTTCAACAATCATTTTTTATTTTTAAAAATTTTTTATTTGTAGATTTTTTAATTAATACGTGGATACATATATATAAATCTAAAAGTCCGACCAAGTAATATAAAGATTACATGTACACTTTTTAAATTTTAAGTTTTGTACATTTTTATTAATAACAAATATTAACATAACAACGTAATTATTCGACGTAAACTACTTACATGCATCAAAATAAAAGAAACATACGTAAGGATATTTATACTCGTGAATCTATTAATCTATGTTACTGCCAAACTGTACTTCGTAAGTATTTTATTACATACTTCATTTCCAAAGTTCAAATACACGCGCCATGTACATTTGGAGCCTCCAACACCCGTAGTAAAAATGAAGTATACCGAATATTCAGTTTTTACTAACACGCGAACATCGGTAACATTGAGCACGAACCCTCTAGGTTCCACGGGGCTCTAAGAGCCTCATGGAACCTAGACAAAAAAGTCCATAAGATGCAATGTCTGTAGGGATCTTAAGTCTGTGTTACAAATGTTATAATAAAACACGGCTGATAATGCAGGTCGTACGTTATACCGTTATTAGAGTAATTTGTAATATTCGGCAGATATTGCCTGTCCAACACCGCTGGTATTGGCCTGTCACGAGGCACCGACGAGGTACTATTAAAGACTGCCAGCCCCTGTGTTAAACAGCGAGACGGGTAAGTGGTCGCGATGGGCGCGGGGATAACGTAGAGCTTACAGTGAGCTGATATACCACATAGTCAAAAGTTCCACCACCGACGAGATATTCGTCAAGTTGAAGAAGAATGATATAGTAGAATGCTGGCATTACCCATTCTGTAATTGCCTTATAATACTATATATAATTCTCTTATTGCATTCTTATTTCCTTATTATTACCATTGTAATAATTGTTTTACAGTATAATCGATAGTTTATAGATGTAGGAAAAATGAAAGTAATTACTACGTAATATTCTACAAATTTATCGAAATTCAAAAGTAATTTGAACGTTATTGCGTTATATATAAAATAATGATTCATAAAAAATATTCTATTATGTTATGTAATGACAAAACCCAATCGTTCTTATTAAGATCCTTAGTAGGAAACAGAAAATTAATTTTTTTACTTATTTATCCCATACTTGTAATGCTCGACAGAATTGACTGCAATTATTATATAGTAGAGGTAGTAACAATAAGATAAAAGTATTAACTAATTAAACTAATTTTCGACGGCTCCTATCCATACAATGTTATTTAGAGGCAGTATTTCGTACGAAGATATCTAACAAAATAATTCTATTTCACTCTATACGAAAATTTCTTGCAACATGACGTTATTTAAAAAGTGCGTGTAACATGATTTTATTTCATTTTGAACTGAACACCACTTCCTGAAATATGAATCGCTTATACATTGTATACATTGTGCGACGAGGCGAAGAGCTAGCAGTTGAAGTCGGAAGTCGAAATCTTAAAAGAGGGACCAAAGGAATTCACCAAATATGTTAAGAAAAATCCTATAAAAAAATAATGATAAATAATTAAGTTTTGTTATTTGATTAGAAGTCTCACACTGTTATACCCGACACAACCCGTATCATGTTACAATGTATCGCTCCATTCCACGGCGACCGAAGCCCTCGAGCTTCGCTTGCCTTTTCTCCTTTCGTCATCACAGAATAGTGTTTCCTGAAAATTGATGTCTCTGGCCAGACTCAAGGTTTCGACATTTATAGGAAGCTTGTTATAATCGTATTTTATTTGTCAAAATTTAGTTTTCTATTTAAAATATTTTGTTGTTAAAACTCATTAATATATTTGAAATATTGGAATATTACAATTTGGAATAAAGGGCCTAGCCGGATGAGGTAGTCCTTCGAATTATTCAAACAGCCGTTGCGCCATTCAATTTTTGGTCAATTTTTCCCATTTACTTGCACTAATTTAATCATTTAATTGCATATAATTGAAATGATATTTGAGATTTCTTCCGGATTTTTTGGTTCAAAATGTTATTTACACAATGTGAAAATACGCAAAAATTCGACAAATGCAGGTTTTTTAGAGAAATTAAAAAATAGCATTGATCATATTTTTAGACTAGCAACATACCAGAACTTTTTTTACGACAGCGCGTAAACGACAAAGTGGGACTGAGGTACGAGGCAGCCGGCACAGTTCAAAAGGCTGAGTACCGATTACGTCAATACACATAGGAAAGTATTTTATTTTTCATTGTTTTTTTATGAAATTACCAACGTATTTGTGAGATTCTTCTAATTAAAATGAGTCTAATCTAAATACGTCATAATTTGAGCCACATTTATTTATTTAAAGCGTGATCATAACTCGCAATGATATAGGTTATTTAATATAATATAATTTTTAATTATAAACGTAAGGGAGATCGCGGGCCGCTCGATGTTCGGATTCGGGTCGGGTCGCAGAAAGTTACGCGGCCCGTCGCGTCGATTCGACTTCGAATTCGTCGGGCGGGTTCGAAAAGAATCGAACAAGTTCGGGCGAATGAGTTATTGCGATATCCGAGATTCAAATACTCTGCGTTCTTATGACATAGATAATGGTAATAATGGTTCTCTTTCTTAAGTTATAACGTGATTTCTAATATACCTGGTTTTTTTTATAACTACATTAGGTATAATCGGCAAACGTGTGCCTGCTCTTTATTTATATTAAAGCTTGAAATAATGCACGTTTCATGTGAAAAACTTAAAAGACAATATTTCTAGCTTTTTAACGAATTTTCTCCCAGTGAACTTAGATATGTATCGATAATATATCATTACAATATCCTTACGGACAGTGGCGCACCCAGGGGGGGGGGGGGGCCAGGGGGCCAAGTCCCCCCCCAAGAATAATGACACTGGAAAATTGGTCAAACTGTAGAATAGCTGCTTCCTCTACGATTTCGATGATTTTTGGATATTTTATATGTAAAACTCAACATTTTGAACAACTTTACCCTATACATATAAGGTATGCACTTGCTTGGGTTCCAAGATATTTGCAAAAACTGCCAATACTAGAATACTGAATTCTGCCTATTGTTGTGCGTCTGCGGCCGTGTACGCGTCAGTATTGGTGCTCCTACCGCGCCGCTGCGCCGCACAGTGGTCGATTTACTCCAAAACGTGGCCAAAAATAAAAAAAATGAATTTTCGAATCAAGAGTTTTGTATACGTGGGTTGGCTACCCTGATAGTTGGGCTATTAGATTGTTAATGGGAAAAGGGCCTGACCTTTCCCCATGTTACACAAGGATATAACAACTGGAAGAAAGCCGTTGATAAATTTAATAAGCATCAAAACACAAAATATCACGTAGAAGCTGTTATGAGACTTACGAAAAACTACAAAATATTAGACATGGAAAATGTCTTTCAGTTGATCGACAAATTGACGCAAGCAAGATATCACAAGCTGCAGTTAACCGGAAACGATTGGAACCGATTATAAAAACAATAATTTTATGTGGTCGGCAAAATATACCTTTGAGAGGACATCGCGATTATGGAGAAATTTCATTTGAACAGGAGCCAATCGCTAATGAAGGCAATTTTCGAGCTTTATTAAGAATGAGAGTCGATGCGGGCGATGAGAACCTCACTGAACATTTTAAACATGCTGCTAAAAACGCTACCTACATTAGCTGGAACATACAAAATCAAATCATAAATGCTTGTAATGAAGTCATTTTGAACCATTTGGTTAAAAAAATTAATTCGGCGAAATGTTTTTCACTTCTTGCTGATGAAACTTGTGACATTTCTACCACTGAGCAACTTTCCTTGTGTGTCAGGTATATAGACGAAGAAAATGATAGCAAGCTTTGTGAACAATTCTTACAATTTGTTCCTCTAACAAATACTACAGGAAAAAACTTATCTCAGACAATATTAGAAAGCTTAAATAACTATGGTA
This sequence comes from Lasioglossum pauxillum, assembly GCA_933228785.1. Classification (NCBI taxonomy): domain Eukaryota; kingdom Metazoa; phylum Arthropoda; class Insecta; order Hymenoptera; family Halictidae; genus Lasioglossum; species Lasioglossum pauxillum. The sequence continues at coordinate 23,819,956 of OW121699.1, forward strand.
ACACATACAGTGAACCGGATTAATATTCGGACGCTCCAAAAAAGACGGTAACTTTTTAAATATTGTATTATACGATTTTAACTTTTTTGAGAAGCTAGAGCAATTAGTTTACTACAGGATGTGAAAAGAAATTTTTTCAAAAATTGCAATTGATGAAATTTTTTATGTGGGCCTATATTGAAAATTTTTAAAATTTGTAGGTCTATGTCAATTACATGCTCTGTGAAAGTTTCATCGAAATCGGTTGATGTGGGAATGCAATTTTTACCATCTTTGAACGTTTGTAACTCATTGCAACGCCGACTGATTTTGTCGAAATTTTCAGAATATTTTTAATTGACACAGATTTACAAAACGTATTTTTTAAATTTTCAATATAGGCCCACATAAAAAAGTTGTAAAATGCAACTTTTAGTATTATTTGTACAATAACGATCAATTGCAATTTTTAATAAAATTTCTTTACACATCCTGTAGTAAACTTATTGCTCTAGCTTCCCAAAAAAGTTCAAATCGTACAGTACAATATTAAAAAAGTTATCGTCTTTTTGGAGCGCCCGAATATTAATCCGGTTCCCTGTATGTAAAACATGTTTAGCTTCTAAAAGCAAAATCGTGGAACAGCCCTGGGTATCGTTAGGGGATATTTGGCTAAAAAACGAAAAAAAAGATCATTCATTGTGTTTCATATTATTATCACTAGTTATAACGCGCTAACTGTACATTAGCAATTCTTGCACCAGGCCACAAAATTTTGTCCGTTCAACTCGGCCCCCCCCCCAAGATTAAATCCTGGGTGCGCCACTGCTTACGGAGTTATATACACCTAGAAGGTTACAATATGGTAAAATATAGCAATAATTAAAAACGAAATATAAAAATAAACATTATACATATTATATTTCGTGTTTATATTTTATTCTGTATTATCTATAGGCTCTATATGTATAATTTTTTATTTTATATGATTTTATTTTAAGTTAATTTCTATTTTATTTTATATTGTATATTATATATTATCTTTTAAGAATTTGTGTAAGGTTAATGATAGTTAAGTAAGTAGGTTACTTAACAGTTAATAAAAACATCACCTACTAAAAAGGTATCATAACTTATTACCACGTTGTCAATATTTTCTTATAATTTTTTCACGTGAAACGTGCATTATTTCAAATTTTAATACAAATGGAGATCATGCACATGTGTGCCAAATACAGTAAATGCTCGTTCGTTGTGAAGAGGCATGAGAGTTGAGGTCGCAACGAGCGAATAGTGAAGCGATTTTTGATTTATGACTGCGTCTAGATATCGCGCCGAGCGCGCCGAGCGAGACTTCAATAGAGAGCCGAACATAGAGAAGGACAGAGTGAAATACGGATCGCGCGACCCAAGCTCGAGTCAATGTGTGGTGTTCACACCGATATACCCGAGCCGACATCAATGTTGCCGCCGTGCGGAGCGACTCGGCCGACTCGGCGTTGACAGGCAGTGGTGGGAGTAGGCACGTCGCAACGACCGCATAGTCGATTTTTCACAACGAACGAGCGTTTACTGTATACCTAATGTAGTTATAAAAAAATCCAAGTACATATATTAAAAATCACATTATAAGTTATGAAAGAAATACGTACCATTATTATCATTATCTATTTCATAAGAACCCAGAGTTGATTTTCGGGTATCGTGATAACACGCTCGCGCGGTCTTGTTCTATTCTTTTAGAAGCCGCCCGACAAAGGTGAGTCATGGGCCGCCGGATGTGTCTGATGTATCGCGTACCCGACTCGAGTCCGCTTGAGCTCGCTCGACGCCTCGACTGTCTGTCCTGTCAGTGCCCCGACTTGACGATTCGTACGCCTGAAACATGACTGTTTCGCCTGATATTTTCTAGTGCACCCTGGCTGTATTATTATTATTATCCGATTTATGCCGTGTTTGAGCTTATTTTGATTGGGAAAACATTTTCAATCGATAGGTGATGATATCATTATGGTAATGTTCATAATAAGTAATACATATTGGTTTTAGTTAGTAAATGCCAATACGCTGTGCGTTACAATGTTGCCTCTGATGCTGAATCACGACCGTATCGAACGTCGCGTCGCGTTGTGTGCCTCCTAGAGACAACAATGTAAGCGTTTCACCATCATTTATTAATAGCAATTAAATGTTTGTTACGATTCAGAATTCTGCCATGGAAATGTTATCAATTGATTAGTAAATGGTTTGCTGATGAAAACAAGTCTAAACACGCAACAAATCAGACAAGTTGGAGTACAGGCATGCCCAACGCCCAACTCGGCGGCTGAGAAAGTTAAAGAGAGTAATAAAAAATTCAATGACTCTGAGAAAAGTAAAAAATTCAATGACTCCAAGAAAAATGAAAAACTTAATGACTCCGAGAAAAATAAAGAACTTAATGACACTGAGGAAAATGAAAAATTGAATAACTCGAAGACAAATGGAAAACTTAATGACTCCGAAAAAAATAAAGAACTTACTGACTCTGAGGAAAATTAAAAATGTAATAACTCTTAGTTAATAAGCAGTCTTCAATGCCTCTTAAAAATGCAATTAATCATGCAGGGATTGCTCAGGTGTTTCTCTCTATATTAAAAAATACTTAAAAATCCTTTGACAAATTCTATTTTGTGGCGTCAGGATGTACTGCTTTCGATATTCCATCACAGTTTGTATAGTATATATTATTTCTCCTCTTTGTTTCTAGATAAAATTTAATTATGATCCTCCATTAGTTTAACGCCCCGTTCAGCGGTATCATTGACCACATTCAGTCCATGTTTCAGTCAGACTGCTTATTATTCATAATAACTTCTTTTTCCGATATTAGAACTGTTTTTTTTGTAGATTGGAGTGTATTAATGAATTTATTTAAGGGAGTAGAGAGACTTCCAGGATTGCAAGGGTGCTGGATTCACCTTCTCAAACACGGGGTTTTCCACTAGTCAAAAACGCTAGATAAAAGATCGATCTAGGGCACTATCTGCCTCAAAAGTCCCATTTTTTCGTTTACGAGGCGTAATTTGCATTATTCGGCAGCATGTAGCTATAAAAATAGCTACATGCGCAGTTGTATGCTTCCGAATAATGCAAATTCCGCCCCTTAATATCTCGGTCAGTTATGTATATATGAAAAAACTCTTCAAACAAAAGCTGTAGTATATAAGGAGGTGGATATAGTTTCAAAGAAAAAACAATTTTTCAAAGTTATTATTTAAAGTTTTTAAGGTCACGGATGTTTTTTCTGTCAACAACTGTTTATACTATATATGGACTCTTAAAGAGAAAAAAGACAAATTCAACGATATATCATAACGTCTATTTATGACAAGATTTAAAAAATTCAAAATTTTCAAATTTGCTGCGCCTCATTTTCCCATGATCCAAACGGCCCCAAAATTTTTCCAGAACATTTTCTCAACATTTGTTGCAATTCTGGTTTACGGGACCAAAAAAATGTCATGGTCGAAAAATAAGGTCAACCCTAATGTTACATATACGTAAATTACGAGAAGCAGTAAAGAGTGCTTAACGTCGAAGACGAAAATCCGGGTAACTAACACTTAATATGTACTACATTCCACGTTATTAGAATAATTGTAGTTTAATTATGATGAATATCAACATTTGTTATTTACACCTATAAACGCCACTGTCTCGGAAGGAAATGGACATTTGAGAGAAGCAATGAATTTAGAACATCATTGCGAAAAAAGATGAGTTTGCAATAACCTCAATATTCTATGAAATTCTATTATAATAATAATTATGACTGTATTTTTTTATTATAGGAAGACAGAAGATCAAATAAACTTGTGTATGCTAGTAAAATCAATTTATATATATTATCCAATTTATTCTATTATTTGTTTAACAACTAATAAATCTATAAATTGTTTCATAAACTAAAAAATACTTTCTGCATTTTCGTATTCTCCAATCAGTCCAAATAAATACCATCAACCGGTTCTCATATAACAATTTTTATTAATGCAATTATGACAGTAACAAAACGTTTCTATTTTAAATGAATACATATTTTGAACATAGTTTTTACATTTTTAATTTTTTGCAAGGTTAAAAATGTAATTAAAAAAGTAATGAGAAATAAAAATAAAAATCGCTGCACAGGGATTCGAAGGCTAGCTCCAGATTGCGATTCATACGCTCGACGGCTCGACAGCCGAATTTCAGTTTCGTTTCTGTAGAGCAATACAACACGGCAAGTGCTAAAAATAGATTGTGGCTGGCGCAAGCGCACAAGCAGCGCACACGGATATAGTAGAGGTACGCTCGTGTGTGTAGCGCGCGGGCGCGTTGGGAAAGGAACGTTCTGGTTCTCACTCCAGGCAGAATATATCCTAGAGGGCGTAAGAGAACACCGAAAAATTCGAGACACACCGACTCCCATAAGGCTGGCAGTCTTTAATAGTATCTCGTCGGTGCACGAGGCAACCGAAGTAAGCAAGATGTCAGAAGATAGCCGCTTCGCGTACCAGTGTTTTTGTTCAATAAATTCAGTGTTTGCATGGACGATGGACACTGTATTATCGATGGACAATATAATATCGACCTGCATTATCAGCCGTATTTTATTATAACATTTGTAACGTGCATCTTAGGAACGAAACAGTGGTGCTACTAGTACAAAATTTCGAAACCTCGAGGTGCTATATTATTATTTGTGACTGGCGGTGTCTGCCGAATATTACAAATTATTCCTCTATAACGTAAAAATATGCATTTTGGGCACCGTAGCACTATATATCTGACTTTTAGGAATCACAATTGACTACTTCTGAACTCCTCATTGCAATGTTCAAGCGTCATTTTGCATTCTCGTAAACCTTGTAATTGCATATACGTATATGCGAATTTAGCGATGTGTGCATGTGCCCGCACACTCTTACACGGCCGCGCCGGCCCCCTTCGTTTGTCTCGAGGCACGCACACGATCATGTTCTGTCTCATCGACACGGACGTGTAGACTGTAGTAGCAGGCTTTTGTCTATACGTATAGTCCCACACAATCAAATTTTGCAACAACTTTAACAGCTAATGTATCAATAACTATTTGTTTGCGACATATGGCTCTTTTCAAACATTTTCTCTTTTCGATGAGTAGAAGGCGTTGATGTAAAAAAAAACTTTAACAACAATTTTCTTTGGTATAAACAATTTGGTGGCAAGTTTCTCTTACAAATGTCCACCGATCCAGAAGTGTAGATTCACCCCTAGGACGGATGACCTTTACTTTTTATGCACCCTGTACGTCGGTTTTTATGTCTGTCGTAGTTTCAATAGCGAAGAATTTGGTGAATATTACATTTTTTTTGGGGGGGGGGCCACCTCAAATGACCTTGACCTTGACATATGTTGTCAAGGACAACATTCTGAACAACTTTTCCCGTCGCACGGACTTAGTTTCCGAGATAATTGCAAAAAACTATTGCTAGTACTGAGTTGAATTTTCCGTATACGTGCACGTTCCGTGGCAACGTAAGCCTGCCCCGGCGCGGCGTGTGTTTACTGTTTTTGTAAACACGTTGTGGAGATCAGAAAGGGAACAGGGTCTCACTCTGGTCATACATACAGGGTGTTAGAAAAGTCTGGAAACGGTCGAATATCTCAAAAATAAAGCATTTTAGATAAAAATGGTTCAGCCATGTATTTTGTGGTTTCGCAAGGACTATAAGATGGTGCCATTGGTTTGACCTTGAAGAGTCGTTTGAAGGTCACGTGAAGGTTACCTCAATTTTTTTTAGTGGCACCCCCTATTTTTTCTACATATTGTTGTAGCTGATCTCGAGAGTTTTCCGAAACACTATAATCAAATGTTTTCTCATCAACTAATTTTCGAGTTATAAGGCTTCAAAGGTACAATACCGCCTTAGTGTTAACCGAGATATATCACGTGATGGTTGCACGGTCGGATTTACATCTCTTGTGTGTGTGTGTGTGTGTGTGTGTGTGTGTGTGTGTGCGCGCGCGCGTGTGTGTGTGTGTGTGCGTGTCTGTGTGTGTGTGCGTGCGTTCGTGTGTAAACGGGGTTTTACTTAATTAAATGCTCAAATTGTCTTCCGTCTGCTGCTTGACAATGACCAAATCGTAGGTAAAATTCATTTAAAACGTTTCGTCTCATTTCTGGTGAGATAAGATGTACTTGGTGCAGTATGCACTCCCAATAAGGTCTGCCAAATTAACAGGTTTCGTTATGTATACATTGTTTTTAACATACCCCCATAAAAAGTAGTCCAATGGAGAAAGATCTGGTGATCTAGAGGACAACTCTATTTCTCCACGTCTTCCTATCCATCGGTTTGGGAAAGTATTAGTTAAATATTGACGCACTATTACTGCATAGTGTGGTACATATCGGTTAACGCTAATGCCGGCGGTATTGTACCTTTGAAGCCATATAACTCGAAAAGTAATTGATGAAAAAACATTTGGTTATAGTGTTTTGGAAAGCTCTCGAGATTTCGAGCTCTCGAGAAAGCTACAAGAATATGTAATAAAAAATAGAGCGTGCCATTTAAAAAATTGAGGTAACCTTCACGTGACCTTCATATGACTCTTCAAGGTCAAACCAAAGACACCATCTTATAGCCCTTGCGAAACCATAAAATACATGGCTGAACCACTTTTCTCTAAAATGCTTTATTTTTGAGATATTCGACCGTTTCCAGACTTTTCTAACACCCTGTATACAGGGTATCCCAAACCACTCGTACCATCCATTTATAATCTAGAAAATAGGTCATTTTCAAAAATTCAAAGTGTTTCTTTTATAAATCAGATGCGCTCTATCAAATGGTGATATTTTTAACTTCCGGTTTCAGCCGGAAATAGGTGATTGAGATCGGAAGTTACATTTGTCAAATGGAACATGGTATTTTTTATTACGGATTCGGATTCTATACGAAAAAGCAAGAAACTTTTGTCTGAGACATTTTTTGAAGAAATGTCATTTTATGTCCTTTATGTAACCTTCAAAATGAGTCTTGGCGAAATAATGTTTTCAGTATCCGAATCCGTAATAAAAAATACCATGTTCCATTTAAAAATGTAACTTCCTGTCTCAACACCTATTTCCGGCTGAAACCGGAAGTTAAAAATATCACCATTTGATAGAGCGCATCTGATTTATAAAAGAAACAGTTTGAATTTTTGAAAATAACCTATTTTCTAGATGATAAATGGGTGGTACTGGTGGTCTGGGACACCCTGTATGTATTATAAGATGAGCTTCCAATTTTGAAAGACTACTCCTGGATTTTTGTATGCCTCTTCGCCCCCTCCCGTGACCTAACCACAACTCACTCTATTCGCATAATCTTTCCATTGTAGATGTCATCGAGAATTAAAAAATATGGATAGTGAGTCTTTGAAACCGCACTAATCTTCGATTCAAAATGTATTAGAAAGGGTTACAGATAGCCTTGGGCTATAAATAAAGAATAAAAAAAAGTTTGAGTTAAGTCTACAGAAGTTTATCTGCAAATTCTGGATGACGTCTACAATGGAAAGATTATATGCGAATAGAATGAGTTGTGGTTAGGTCGTGGGAGGGGGCGGAGAGACATACGAAAATCAAGTCTCGAAATAAGTAGTCTCTCAAAATTGAAAGCTCATCTTACATAAGTACGACCAGTTTGAGACCCTGTTTTCTTTATAATCTCCAGAACGTGTTTACAAAAAAAATAAACTGATGCCGCGCCGGAGTAGGCTTACGTTGCCACGGAGCGTGCATGAATACGGAAAATTCAATGCAGTAAAGCAATAGTTTCTTGCGAATGTATCGAAAAGTGAAAGAGAATCTTTTCTCATATATGAACATATGAACATATGACTTGATAACATGTCACGGTCGAGGTCATCCGAGGTGCCTTCCCTAAACGTAATATTTATCAAAATTTTTTTTGAAGAAATTTGATTCGCACCCTAAATTGACCGAAGAGAATTATCGAATTATTTCGTACTTACATTGTCGATAATAGGAACAAATAATTCGTTTGTAATTTTTGGAATGGTGACAATATAATAAATGATCTAATGAATTGCAACGAGCGTCAAAACACAATCGTGAAGTTTCTGAACGAGTACATCATTCCCGACAAGCGTACAAATCGCGTAATACGGCCGTTTTCCAATCAGTAAGCCCGCTCATTGACGGTCTAATTAAACCTATTCCCTATCCGCCAACATGCCCAGCATTACACGTGTAATCGGTTTAATCACTTACGTGCTGCGCTATAGGCTGCTTAATTCGAGGTGAATCCTTCGAGTTCTGTGTGTAGATACGCAGTGCGCGCCTCTACAATTTAAATTTCCCGCGGTTATTTATACGGCCCATGAATATGCAGTTCTTACGGAACCGGTTATTTAAGCGGTCCGAAACATTAATCCGTCCAGGAAGGATCGTGGGTATTAGTCACTTTTCTTATTTGCAACTGGTTTCGCTGAGCGCCGCGTTACGGAATTCTTCAAATACAAATTCTCCCGCCAATTTTCATTATAATACGTAAATAACCATTTTTAATTTCAATAAACGACCATGACCAAAATATTTCTTTGTCAAACCGTCGAATGCGCCTGAATAATCATGGAGACTAAATTTTAAACCACCCTGTATATTATTAAAGCAATAAATAGCAAATTATTTATTTTTTAAATTTTACCGTAAATTATTACTACAACTATAACTATTACATTTAAAAATAAAATTTAACAATGACAATGCCCAGAAAGCACAGGACGTCTTACAGACGTCATTTTCTCGTCTTTTTTACGGCTTTACGTCTTACGTCTCTAAAAGACGCCTTTCACACGTCCATAAAGTCGTCTTGTTTGAGACGTCGTTTTGACGGTTGAAGGAAGGTGCCTTTTATGCGTCTCATTTCTGCCGTACAAACGACGTCTCATAAAAAATGCCTTTATGGACATGTAAAAGCCTCCTCTTTGGCGACGTCGTTTTTATGTCATAAATGAGACGCATAAAAGACACCTTCTTTCAACCGTCAAAACGACGTCCCAGAAAAGATGCCTTTATGGACGTGTGAAAGCCGCCTGTTTGGAGACGTTTTTACGGCAAAATGAGACGTACGGAAGAGGATTTTTCCCGTACTGAGGAACTTCTAAATATAGAACTATAAAATAAAGCTTTATTTAATATTGGAAGTAAAATGTTTACTTTTAATTTACTTTGAATTCGTGTGTGTCACTTAATCGACATACATTTATATTATAAGAACATTAATTAATTAATCTTCTTGTTATGTGCGACAAAGTTGTTGTACGAAAAATAATCGTAGCTCTTACGTCTTACGCAATGTGATATGATTTGAGCCTATAAGAATAAAAAGTAATGAATCTAACAATATAGGTTCGCATGGCTCAGCGAGGAAGCACATCATGAAGTTAAACGGTAGTCCCGAGTTCGAATCCCGCCAACTGCATAAAAATTTCTGAATTGTAATAAGGTCTTTTCGAAGACGAAGTGGAATATTCCCTCAAGCAGTGCATGAAAGTAAAATAATATATATACATATAGATTCTATTTTTTTTTATAACTTTTTCTTAAATTGGAAGATTTTATGCGTTTGAAAAAGACGTCTAAAATATGCCTGAAAGATCTGTAAGAAGACGTGCAAAAGACGCCTAAATGATGCCAAAAAGACGTCTTAAAGTTACGTCTATCAGGCGATTTTTAGACGTCTTTACAAGGCATTTTTAAGACGTCAAAAAGACCTGTGAGAGATGTCTGTAAGACGCACAGTTTTGTAACAAAGATGTGTTAAAGACGTATAAAGACGTGCTAAAGACGTGAAAACGACATGTTAAAGACGTAACAGACGTCTGTCAGACGTACTTACATCTTGCGGCAGACGTTTTTCAGATGTCTTTGAGATGTCTTTGTGCTATCTGGGTGTTCTCTATATTATAATTAATAATGGAACTGTGGATCTTTATACAAATTTACAATTTTCCATGTCAATTTCAAGAGACAGAGGTCAAATTAGAAATACCTTCCTTCCTATAATGATTTTAGAAAATAATAGAAAATAATAATATATTGATGTTCTTAAATTCTTTTAATTTTTCTACATTCAATTGTGTCATACATACATTAAAAGTGCAGTCTGTAGGATCCGACATAATGATAGGATTGGGTTGGGTCTCTCTTTTCTTTCGCAATTAACAGGGATAGAGTTTTCTCTCTGGACAAAGAATATATATATTTTGATTAGTTTCGTACATTGGAAGATTTCGTATAATTTACAATAAACCTTTGAAGAAGGTTAGCAACGTAAGATTAAATGATTTTGCTAATATAAGGTTTCCCATTAGGCGTCCGGTTTATCTCAACCGTACTCTCCTTCTGGGGAAAAACGACGACGACTTGGATTCACCTGGTATCCTCTGTAAGCTCGGCGGCCGGCCTTCATGGCCGTCCTCTCCAAGACGTACAGAGTAACCTGGTGATCCTACTTTCAGGCGGCCAGGAAGCTACCCTGTTCTTTCCTCTCGGCGGGCGGCCGGCCTTCATGGCCGTCCTCTCCCATTTATCCAGAGAGGCGTCCAGGTGCAACCCCTGTCCTCTCCTGAGCTGCCGGGCGTCCGATAGCATTGCTTCGTACTCTCCCTAACCTATGGGCGGCCGTGGTCTTACCTCGTCCTCTCCCACAGGCGCAGCAAAAGTGAGTGCTCCGCGATCGTCTACCGGTATTTATACTAAGCGTTGCTAACCCTTGTTAGGACGTTGTTAGGGATTTTAGAAGCTTCTCGAACATGCGACTTTCTAGAACATTCGGTCGCGGCGCGATTCTTTTCTTCTTCTCAGGGTAGTGTCGAGGCGGATTGGCGCCCCTGGTGTTGTCTCGTTCCTCGTCTCGTTACAGTCTCCCCCTCTGGACACGACGGCGTCCCGACGAGTAGTCTAGGACTTCCTTCATTTGCGCCGGGCTTGCTTCTTTGGACGCTGCATTGGTTGGCCCTCATGCTGCCTACGAGGTCGCCCTCGTTTACGAATGGTTGTCACCGGATCTGGTGGTGGGTTCGCCCGTGCTCCGTTGTAGGGCCTTAGCGCCGAGGTGTGGTACACCCCTACGCACACAGGCTGGTCCTCACGGCTCTCGATTTCGTAACTGTTGGACCCTATGCGGCGCTTTACCACGTACGGTCCGTCCCTCTTTGGTGCGAACTTCGCTGTGTAGCCCCTGTCTCGTCGGCTGAGGGTGTGAGTGGTTACCCACACCAGGTCTCCTCTCTCGTAACCCGGGTTGGGCCGGCGTCGTTGATCGGCATACTCCTTCCTCTGCTCCTGCTGATGTTCCTGGTTCTGCTGGGCCACCTGCATCGTGTCCGCCAGTGTCAACAGTTTTGGAGTAATTTCTGGCAGGAAATTTTCTGCTTGGATGATGGTCCTCAAGTCCCGATTGGCGTCATCGGGCGTTCTCAGCTCTCTCCCGAACGTAAGGAAAGCTGCTGAGTACCCGGTTGTCACGCACCGGGCCGAATTCATCGCAAATCGTATGGTCGGCAGCCTTTCGTCCCATGTAGAGTGATCTCTACCGACGTAGATTCCAAGTTGCGTCTTCAGATCACGATTCTTTCGTTCCACTGGGTTGGCCTCGGGATGATAGACAGGGGTGAAAGCCTGATGCAGCCCAAAACAGTGGGCTACCTGCTGCATGACTCCGCTGACGAATTGGGTGCCATTGTCGCTGATGATTCGTCGCGGCATCCCAAACCGAAGCATAACTTCGTTGATGAGGATCTCTGCGCAGGCTTCCGCCGTTGCCTGCTGCAGAGGAAACAGTTCCACCCATCGTGAGGCTGTGTCTTCCACGATGAAGACCCATCGATTCTCCCTTATTGTGGTCGGTAGAGGCCCAAAGAGGTCCATGGCGAGTACTTCAAATCTTTGTTGCATGACGGGCATCTGTAACAAACCGGCTGGTTTCAAATTGTTTGCTTTATACCTTTGACATTCCACACAAGCATGTACGTAGTCTGCGATTTCTCGGCTCATCCCTGGCCAAAAGTATCGGCTGATTATCCGGTGTAGCGTACGCTGAGCTCCATAATGGCCCGCAGTGGCATCGTCGTGGTATGCTTGAAGAATTTCTTTCCTCTCGTGTGAAGGTACAACCAGCTGAGCTTCTTCCATGTCCACATTTGGAGCGTATCGGTAAAGCACTCCGCTGTTCATCAGATATCCTCTCGTAGTCCATTTAATCATTTCGTCGTCTCGTGTAGTTGATTCTAGTGATTCGATTATGGTCTTCAGGGCCTCGTCTTTTAATTGTTCCTCTCGGGTTACTGCTGGTCCTCGTGCTGGTATGTCGACAGAAATTTCTGCGACCTCCGTACTGCTTTCTTCGTTCCACGGTTCGCTCGGTAACCTTGACAACATATCGGCGACGACGTTGCATCGGCCTGGAATATATTGAATATTCGGACAGTAAGGTTGCAATAACAGTGCCCACCGGGCGAGTCGTCCGCTTGGAGAACGCAGAGACATCAGCCATTTCAAAGGTTGATGATCCGTGGCGATAGTAACAGGAGTTCCTTCGATGTATCCTCGGAACTTGTCAACAGCCCAAACCACTGCTAATGCCTCTCTTTCGGTGGTTGAGTAGTTGCGTTCTGCCGACGTCAGTAATCTGCTGGCATATTCAATGGGATGTTCCGATTCCTTCTCGCCTTGTAACAGAACTGCTCCTATGGCATAGGCGCTGGCGTCGGTACGTATGATGAAGGACTGTTTCTCGTCGGCGTATTGCAGAATCGGGGGGCTCATAAGGGCTCCTTTCAGGTGCTCGAATGCTTGCTGTTGACTCGTCTTCCATTCCCAGATTGCCTTTTTCTTTGTTAGCTGGGTCAAAGCTTTGGCGACTGTAGCGAAATTTGGTACAAATCGCCTATACCATGAACAAGTTTGTAGAAAAGATATCAGCTGTTTCAAATTCGTCGGTGTAGCCATGCCTTGAATCGCCTTGACCTTCTCAGGATCGGGATGTATGCCTTCTGCTGTTAATACGTGTCCAAGGTATTTGATTTTCGGGCATCCCAGACGACATTTCTGCCGATTCATTCGGAGACCAAATTGACGAAGTCTGTTAAAAACTGCTCTCAAGTCTTCGAGGTGTTCCGTGAAGTTGGTGGAAAGTACCAATATATCGTCCAGATAGACGAGAATATTACGACCTCCTAATCCAGCTCTCATCCGGTCCATGAGGCGTTGAAAGGTGGCCGGTGCATTCTTTAATCCAAACGGCATCCGCTTGAATCGAAAAATTCCGAAAGGTGTCGTGAAAGCCGTTTTATCTTGGTCTTCTTCTCGTACGCCAATTTGCCAATAGCCTGATTGTAGGTCCAGTGCAGACATGAATCCCGTTCTCTTGGCCGAATGGAGCAGGTCGTCGATCCGTGGCAAAGGATACGAATCTGTAATAGTAACGGCGTTGAGCTTGCGATAGTCTACGCAAACCCGAATACTGCCGTCCTTTTTAGGCACTAAAACTACGGGTGCGGCCCATGGTGATTCGCATTCTTCGATGACTCTTGCTTCAATCATCTTTTCTATCTCGGTGCGTAGCAGTTCTCTCTTTGCAGGTGGTATACGATATGGCGGCACAGCGATTGGAGCGTGGTCCCCGGTGTCTATTCGATGGACAGCTTCCTTGCTCGGTGGTGCGTTGCCTTGAAATAAATCAGCGTTTTCTCTCAACAATTCGCAAAGTTTTCGCTTTTCTTCGGGGGTGATAGTTACCGCTTCGTCCTCCCTTATTTCCCCGATGTCGACGGTAGAGATGTCCATCCTTGTTTCAAATGTTTGAATGCATCTCTCGAAGAAATTGTCGATGTCTGGATAATTTGTGTTTGACACTGGCTCCTCCATTTCGATTTCTTCCTGTAGGTAAGCCTGGAGTTTCGTCGTATCTTCCCGAATCGGGCTCAAACATTTCGGCGGAGGTTTCGCGAGATTCTGGATCTCGCGAATCGCTTCTGTCGTCAAGGATAATAGAGGGACACCAGTCTCCCCCTTGCCGAAAGATGTATTCCCAACTGGAACTTCATCCTGAAAATCGTGTAGGTGTTCCGGTGCCTCCACGAAATGCCATGTCCGCTGCGGAACATTCAATACGATTCCTGCGTCTTCGATGAAGTCGACGCCCAGCAGAGTTCGGTTGTCCTTTCCTTCCGGCAAGACAATGAAGGTGGTCCGGAGGCGGCGGCTACGAAGCTCTACTTCAAGTTGAGCCGCTTTAACACCCTGAATGCGTGGATTTCCGTCTGCTAGCGCGACTTCCATTTTTCGTTCTTTGAAAATGTAACCTTTCTTCTTCAACAGGGAGTACAAGCTTTGACTTGCAACGCTGCACTTCGCTCCCGTATCAAAGAAGGCCTGCCCTTTTTCTCCAGCGATGGTGATGTCGACCGCTGGTCGCTGTCGTGGTTGCATCGTTGCACTTACAGTGCAAAATGCTGCAGACGTGGGGGTTTTAGCTGTCTTCGTGCAGTCCGGGCATTTGCTGCGTACAACTCCCGGTTTACCGCATCCGTAGCATTGCAGCGGAGTGCGACTTACTGGGGGCTGCGCGAATCCTGGTTGCAGCATGGTTGAGGTGGTCGTCGGCTTCGGTACTGGCACGTTGTTTTTTCGAAAACGGCAGTCGGCGGTGGCGTGTCCTGGGCGGTGGCAAATATTGCAGCGGCGGTGGTCCCTGGGATATGGTTTGGCAAATATCCCCTCCGTCCGATGGTAATGTGTTGATGGCTGTCGTTGCTTACCCTGGGTCTCTTTCTCGAGATCTTCTACTTCTCGGGCACGCTTGATCAGGTCGGTGAACGTTTTTACCGATTCCCGAGGAATTTTCTTCCGAAGCGGAAGGCGTAGAAGACCGTAGATCATGTCTATTTGCACTGATTCCGGGTGCGGGTTTGGCAATTCTGCCAGCCGTGCCCGTTTCTGGCTAATAAACAGATCCGTCAGAGTGTTTGCGTCCTGTGTGGTCCGGAACAACTCCGTGTATATCTGATGTGCGGGACGTCGCGGTGCAAAAGTTGTTTTGATCGTATCCAAGGCTTCCTTCCATGTTGATACAGATCCTTGCACACCTCGCCACCAGATAGCTGCGTGTTTCTCGAAGAGCAGTGGTAATCCTTTTAAAGCGTTTTCGTCGCTAATATTTTCGATATCCTTAAATATTGAAATGGCAGCGATGAACGCGCTGACTTTCATGTAGTCATGAGAGCCATCGAAACGTTCCTTACATCTCGTGAAACTTTTTAGACAAACAGGAGGTTTATCGTTCAGGGATCCCAGGAGCTGGGAAAATTGACTCGGTGAAAACTGGATGGTTGGACTGGGACTCAGGTCAGAGTTGGAGATGGAGTCGGAATTCAGGTCGTGAGCCTCGGCCTGCACGTTGGGCGCCAAAATTGTTGTAGGATCCGACATAATGATAGGATTGGGTTGGGTCTCTCTTTTCTTTCGCAATTAACAGGGATAGAGTTTTCTCTCTGGACAAAGAATATATATATTTTGATTAGTTTCGTACATTGGAAGATTTCGTATAATTTACAATAAACCTTTGAAGAAGGTTAGCAACGTAAGATTAAATGATTTTGCTAATATAAGGTTTCCCATTAGGCGTCCGGTTTATCTCAACCGTACTCTCCTTCTGGGGAAAAACGACGACGACTTGGATTCACCTGGTATCCTCTGTAAGCTCGGCGGCCGGCCTTCATGGCCGTCCTCTCCAAGACGTACAGAGTAACCTGGTGATCCTACTTTCAGGCGGCCAGGAAGCTACCCTGTTCTTTCCTCTCGGCGGGCGGCCGGCCTTCATGGCCGTCCTCTCCCATTTATCCAGAGAGGCGTCCAGGTGCAACCCCTGTCCTCTCCTGAGCTGCCGGGCGTCCGATAGCATTGCTTCGTACTCTCCCTAACCTATGGGCGGCCGTGGTCTTACCTCGTCCTCTCCCACAGGCGCAGCAAAAGTGAGTGCTCCGCGATCGTCTACCGGTATTTATACTAAGCGTTGCTAACCCTTGTTA
This sequence comes from Lasioglossum pauxillum, assembly GCA_933228785.1. Lineage (NCBI taxonomy): Eukaryota > Metazoa > Arthropoda > Insecta > Hymenoptera > Halictidae > Lasioglossum > Lasioglossum pauxillum. The sequence goes on from OW121699.1 coordinate 23,836,045, forward strand.
GGACGTTGTTAGGGATTTTAGAAGCTTCTCGAACATGCGACTTTCTAGAACATTCGGTCGCGGCGCGATACTTTTCTTCTTCTCAGGGTAGTGTCGAGGCGGATTGGCGCCCCTGGTGTTGTCTCGTTCCTCGTCTCGTTACAAGTCTAATTATAATATTACACCGTATTGTATATATATATATATATATATATATATATATATAATTATATATATATATATATATTATAATTGTATTATATCTTGTATTATATAATATAATTGTAAATATATTGTATTATATACATTATATATATATATACATATTGCATATTGCAATTTCATGTATTTACATACGCATCAAATTATATGTAAAATCATGTTTGTGACATTATTGTACTAATTCTAGTATAGCTAGGAAAAATTCCTGGGAAATGGACAATAAAGGAAACATGACACATCTGATAACACGTTATCAATGCACTGATAAGAACGCCGTAGTGCACGATTGACAGTTGTCATTGCAGTGGTTGGATTATTGCAATTCGTTACAATTTATTTTCTTTGTTGTATCGCCATGGGGAATTCGTTGTCACACAAAAAGATACTTGACGAAAACACACTTTCCACCTACACAGAATTGACATACTTGACAAAGGGAAAAATACTGCGGTAAGCAATACTTTCATATTATTTACTATGCAATGTTGTGATCATTATTTATAAATGAAAAGATTTTAATGTTTACGATTGTATGTTAATTATTTTATTATTGAATTATTATTCATTCATATATCGAAGCTCACATGGATATTTCTTAATACAGTTTTAATCTGACATAAGACTATAAGTATGTTAAGTATTAACATACTTAATTTTTACCAATGAATCATTAGTATTTTGCTGACTTATTGTATACCAAAAGTTAGCACATTTACTTGAGTATACAGATTTAATTTTGAAAATCGCTTGGATTGAACCTAGTTGTAGTTTTAATCAAATTTAGATTAGTGATAGCAATAAGTCAACAAACCCCGGCTGTGGGGTTAGTTGACATATCTGATGGGGTTAGTTGACTTAACAGTTACTTTTAGTGTTCCAGAAAAAATAATAATATTAACAATACTTGAATTTTTATTTGTTCATACATATCTACTGTAGTAAATCAGGTGATGATTTGTAGGCAAAATTAAGCCAAATTAGGCTTACAAATCATAATCCGAATCACAGTTAACACACACATCTGATGCATGTTTCGTGAGCTCATTTGTTGCAACGTGTGCACTGCAATCAGAATTCATCACAAACACTATAAGTGTAAGATTCATTGCAGATCAAGAATTCTGTATCATCTTCTGATGTTGAGGACAAAGAATCTTTCTTGATTGACGTAGATCGAATGCTTAGTCAAGCAGCCCCGACCGACATTTTTATCATTGTAAGGGCCACGAGTGTATAATCTCGATTCACCGGATAACACAAAATACCTCAAATTATAGTCAATGTACCACAGGCAGTTCCAACGAGTAGCTCCGGAGCTATTCGAGGCACCTTCTCCACTTAGGTTCTTCCCCCACTCTTAGAATTCATCGTTATATGCATACAGGGTGTCCCAAAACTCCTTCAAGTCCGGGAAATGGGAGGTTCCTTAGGTCATTTGAAGCAACATTTTCCTTTGCACCAATGTCAGCCGCGGCTTTGTTTAGGAGTTATTAACGAAAAAAACTGACCAATCAGAGCGCGACTTCGACGCGCGATGGTACGAACAGCTCGGCGCGCCGGGAGACGAGCGTGGTGTAACGCCACGATGCCGCAACGAACAAGAGTTTCTCGAGATTAAGTGAATCCTCCCCGATTTGGCTGAGCTTTGGATATGTTGTCAAGACCATGATTCTGAACAACATTACCCTTTACAGTTTTTGTCGGCCGGCTTTAGTTTACGAGATAAGTGTAAAAACTTGTAATTGTAAATCGATCGCTGTACTATCTTCTACCCGATTTCGATGAGCTTTGGATATGTTGTCAAGACCAGGATTCTGAACAACATTTCTCTTTGGACTATTTGGCGGTCGGCTTTAGTTTACGAGATAATCCTAAAAAAAGAGAAGAAGCAGAAACTGATTGTATTAAAAACTCACTTATTCAGCCGTAAATCCATTTGCTGCTTCGAAATGTGTGTCACTGGGTCACTCGGTGACGAACTGCACAGATGTCTTCAGGTATACGGCAGCACCGAAAGGTAAGGCACATACGGCCAGGTCGACGAACTGCACAGCCGGTGGTAGATAGTAATAAGGCCTAAGGGATGCGCGGTCAAGTCGATGATCCAGAATTTCACTTTCACTTTCGAATCGTTAAATAATTCGTATGTTTATTTCACACAGATGCCTTGAAATTTTTCCACACTCACAATCACTGTTCACATTTGTCTACACAGATAGTTATGTACTAATAATAATTGCCATATCCGCAGTCTAGTGATTAGTCTAGTGATTAGTATCACTATCAAAAACACAACTAATAGCAACCGTTAGCTTTGAATTGACAAATCTTTGGAGATGTTCTCTCTACCGCGGCTCGAACGACACTGATTTTCTGCAAGATTTTTCTAAAGAATTTAGGAAGGGCATTTAGCGTGTCGAAATTCGAAATGCACGCTGTAGCACGTTTACGAAAACGACGGGACGGTCAGACGAAAAACAGCATGCGAGAAGGACCGCTGTAAGTTTTATGGCAAACACATGTTTAGTTTTTCCTGCAGATTGGTACGCAGAGTCGATGAGTAACCGTGCGAAAACGTCATGGCCCTTTTACCCAGCAAGGGGTAAAAATATCAGGTCAGCGTAGCATCCCTATTGTCCTATACCTTCCGTAAGAAACTTTCTAAAAGAAGGACAGCCGACGTTTCCGAACGGTTACCCATCGGACTCTGCGTACCAATCTGCAGGAAAAACTAAACATGTGTTTGCCATAAAACTTACAGCGGTCCTTCTCGCATGCTGTTTTTCGTCTGACCGTCCCGTCGTTTTCGTAAACGTGCTACAGCGTGCATTTCGAATTTCGACACGCTAAATGCCCTTCCTAAATTCTTTAGAAAAATCTTGCAGAAAATCAGTGTCGTTCGAGCCGCGGTAGAGAGAACATCTCCAAAGATTTGTCAATTCAAAGCTAACGGTTGCTATTAGTTGTGTTTTTGATAGTGATACTAATCACTAGACTAATCACTAGACTGCGGATATGGCAATTATTATTAGTACATAACTATCTGTGTAGACAAATGTGAACAGTGATTGTGAGTGTGGAAAAATTTCAAGGCATCTGTGTGAAATAAACATACGAATTATTTAACGATTCGAAAGTGAAAGTGAAATTCTGGATCATCGACTTGACCGCGCATCCCTTAGGCCTTATTACTATCTACCACCGGCTGTGCAGTTCGTCGACCTGGCCGTATGTGCCTTACCTTTCGGTGCTGCCGTATACCTGAAGACATCTGTGCAGTTCGTCACCGAGTGACCCAGTGACACACATTTCGAAGCAGCAAATGGATTTACGGCTGAATAAGTGAGTTTTTAATACAATCAGTTTCTGCTTCTTCTCTTTTTTTACGATTATCTCGTAAACTAAAGCCGACCGCCAAATAGTCCAAAGAGAAATGTTGTTCAGAATCCTGGTCTTGACAACATATCCAAAGCTCATCGAAATCGGGTAGAAGATAGTACAGCGATCGATTTACAATTACAAGTTTTTACACTTATCTCGTAAACTAAAGCCGGCCGACAAAAACTGTAAAGGGTAATGTTTTTCAGAATCATGGTCTTGACAACATATCCAAAGCTCAGCCAAATCGGGGAGGATTCACTTAATCTCGAGAAACTCTTGTTCGTTGGGGCATCGTGGCGTTACACCACGCTCGTCTCCCGGCGCGCCGAGCTGTTCGTACCATCGCGCGTCGAAGTCGCGCTCTGATTGGTCAGTTTTTTTCGTTAATAACTCCTAAACAAAGCCGCGGCTGACATTGGTGCAAAGGAAAATGTTGCTTCAAATGACCTAAGGAACCTCCCATTTCCCGGACTTGAAGGAGTTTTGGGACACCCTGTAGTAGTGAGAAGCTCCCACCACGAGAGCCGCACGTCGCACAGTGGTCGGAAATCGCCAAATCGTGGCCAAAAGTCAAATATTTTTTTCCGTTGTTTAAAAATCTGTGTATTATTGTTATATATTACAATAAAATGCTTCAGATAGTCAACAGTGTAAGATTTTAATGGTAAATGTTGCATTTAAATGCTCCCTCTATCGATGTGCTCGAATAATTACACGAACACACATAAACGCTCATGCGCACATTCTCATGAATAAACATTTTTCATTCGTACACACTTATATCAATCCAACATACATAGACGCTTCGCTATCTTATATTTAACATATTCACGCATTTTTCATGTTTTATTTTTGACAAAGGTTTTGTTAATACGTCCGCACACATTAAATCAGTCGGTAAATATTGCACTTTAATGACACCTGCTTTTTGTGCTTCGCGCGTGATATGATATCTAATGTCTATATGTTTACTACGACTGTGATAGACAGAATTTGTACTTAGCTTAATTGCACTTTGATTATCACAATGAACAGACGTTGCACCTTTTACACAGTTATCTAAGCACATGTGAGTCATCAGTCTTTTTAAATAAATCACTTCTTTTGTCACTTCAGATAAAGCCATATATTCCGCTTGCATAGTTGAAGCTGCTACTGATTTTTGTTTCTTGCTTGACCAGCTTATTGGTCCACCAGCGAGGATTACTACATTTCCTGAACATGATCGCCGATCATCAACGTCTCCAGCACAGTCTGAATCACAGAACGCTTCCATCCTTTGGTTATTTTTAGTATAAGTGATTCCATAGTCCATTGTATGCTGAATGTATCTCAATGTTCGCTTCGCCATTTTCCAATGAATTATTCCTGGATTAGAACAGAAACGGCTTAAGGCACTTGCAGCAAATGACAAATCCGGCCGTGTTGCATTGGATAGATATATCAATCCACCGACCAACTCCCTGTACGGTCGATTTTTCATTTCTTCTTCCTCTTCTTTGGTTTTTGGCATCATATCTTTTGTCAGTGTGACACCATATTCCATCGGAGTAGATATTGGCTTTGAATTTTCCATGCCAAATTTCTTTAGTAAGGCTCTTGCGTACCTTCCTTGTGAAAGTCTCGTACTTCCATTTAATGCTTCTCTTTTAATCTTTATTCCTAAAAGGTTGTTTATCGGACCCAAATCTTTCATTTTAAATTTACTGCTCAATATCTTCTTCGTTGTATTTAATTCCTGCAAGATGGTTGATGCAATGATCAAGTCATCTACGTATATGATTATAATTGTCTTACTCTTTCCATTATAATTTACATAAACGCAAGGATCAGTCTCTGTTCGTTTAAAATTCATACTTTGTAGGCAATCATCAATTCTTCTATACCATTGTCTTCCCGCCTGTTTCAGTCCATACAGGGGTTTGTTTAGAAGACAGACTTTGTTTTTATTTCCGCTAAATAGCTTCGGCTGCTCCATGTAAATCTCTTCTGATAAATCGCCTTGAATGTATGTAGCGATTACATCCATTTGGTGCACGTACATTTCATTTTCCACCGATGCAGCCAGTAGAGAGCGTATTGTTTCAAGTCTTGCAACAGGTGCAAATACTTCTTCATAATCTATGCCTTTTGTTTGTCTGTGACCTCCTGCGACTAATCTTGCTTTGTAGCGATCGACGGTTCCATCCTGATTTTGTTTTATTTTGAAAACCCATCGATTCGGCAATACTATTCTGACATTTGGACGATTTACTAGACACCATGTCTCATTTTCCATTAGAGATTCATATTCTGCTTTCATTGCATCTAATCATAACTGTTTGTCTTCACGTGACATTATCTCGTCCACACATGATGGCTCAGTTAACATCATATCGTCTGCAAGATTTGCTGCACAATTAAACAGTTTTCTCGGCCTTCCCACTTTCCCAGTTTTAATTATTTTTGGTCTTCCTGGTGCTCTTCGTGGTGTACTGGGATTAGACCTCTTATCGCTGTCGTTACCTTGTGGTAGGGTTACATCTTTATTTCCCTCTTGTTCACTCGTATCCATTTCATCTTCGTTTGCAGCGAGATCCAACGGAACACTTGCATATTCTTCTGCTGTAGAGTGAATCTGGTATGTATCATTATTTTCTTCTTCTTTTGGGCGATTTTCTTGTGGAATTTCTTCGTGGAACCGCACGTCACGTCGTTTCACAATAGTTTTCGTACCAGGTGACCAAAGTCTATACGCCTTTGCTTCTTCAGAATATCCTACCAGGATGTATGGTTTCCCTTTTACTTCAAGTTTACTTTTTCGTTGTCCCTTTTCAAGAGCTATTACTTTGCTACCAAAAATTCGCATGTAGCCTACATATGGTATTGTGTCGGTCCACATCTGAAAAGGAGTTGTATTATTCAGTATCGATGTTGGACAACGATTTCGAATAAAATTAGCAGTATTTACTGCTTCTGTCCACAAACTTTTCGGTAGGTGTGACTCCTCCAGTAAACATCGTGCCATCTCCATTAGAGTTCGGTTGGCTCTCTCGGCGACTCCGTTTTGTTGTTGTGTATATTCCACACTTAATTGTCTTTTGATTCCTTCAGCTTCTAAAAATTCAATAAATTCTTTAGATACATATTCTTTTGCGTTGTCTGTTCGTAACTTTTTTATAACGCATCCAGTCTCTTTTTCTACTCGTTGCTTGTAATTCTTGAATGCTTTAAAGATTTCATGCCGATTCTTCAGCATAACTACCTCCGTGTACCTCGTCTTATCGTCTATGAACGTTGCAAAATATCTTGATCCACCCAATGACGTAGTGCTCAATGGACCACAAATATCAGAATGAACCAAGCCTAATTTCTCTCTGATCTTCGTTGTTGACGATTTGTAGGGTAACTGATGTATCTTGGACTTGTCGCACGTTTCACATTTGAAGTTTGCTGCATCTCCGCTGAAATTCATACCTACAACCATGTTATGTTTTAACAATTTCTTCAAATCGGCGACATTTAAATGTCCATACCTGGAGTGCCATCGACGTAATTTTTCGTCACTAACGCGTACTGTATTGGCGTTTTCATTTTCGGTTTCATTTATAATGTATAAATCACCTTGTCTTTTCGCGGTCGACGCTATAGAGCCATTCGCGCGTTTCACAATAGCACTGTCCTTTTTAAATATAACGCAATAATTATTATCGGTTATTCGCGAAACTGATATTAAATTGTTTCTAAAACTTGGCACTAATATTGTATCGCGTAGTTTAACGGTATTTGTACTATTATCGCTCGCATTCGCATTTATTACAACTTCACCTGTACCAGTTGACGTTACGCATTGTTCCGCCGCGGTATACACTTTCGCACGCACTTTGTCATTTACGCTTAGAAATTTGCCGCGATCATTACACATGTGCTTCGTAGCACCACTGTCTAAACACCACTTTACCGATCTTTCCGGTTCGGCGTTCAACACTATCGCTGGCATGGCGTCTTCCGTGCTGTTTCCGGCGAAATTTTCTTTCTTCGATCTGCATTCCGTTGATCGATGTCCTTGCTTCCCGCATTTGAAGCAATTTCCGCTGTATCTACTAGACTTGAACCTTGTATGCCGTCCTCTAGTGTTTCCTCGATAATTATTATTATCATTCATTTTTCCTTTTACGAATAGCGCGTCATTATTAGAGGGCGATTCTTTATTTGTTTGATCTTCCCTTCTCGCTTCCTGTTCGACGAGCTTCAGCTTCAAAGACTCGACGCTAGGGATATCGTCACGTGACTCGATCGCGATGCAAAATGCTTCGTACTCGGTCGGTAAGGAATTCAGCAGCATTATCGACAGCAATTCGTCCGGTATTTTGATTCCGGCTTCTTCCAACTGTTCCGCTTTTGAAAGAAATTCGTTAGTGTATTGCGTCATGCTCTGAGTCGATTCCTTTTTCATTCGATATAGCTGCTTATATAAGGCAGATTTCCTTACCGGTCCTTTGGATTCGTGGGCTTCCTGTAATAATCCCCACGCTTCAGCCGATGTCTCCGCTTTCTTGATATGTATTAATTGATTTTTCGACACGCTTAATATAATTAAAGCTAGTGCTTTTTCATCCTTGATAGTCCATGTGGCAAGGGTTTCTGGCGTCACAGTAATTTTTCCATTTGCATACGCCCAAAGTTCGTTACAAATAAGTACGCTCTTCATCTTGAGCTTCCAAGATTCGTAATTTGTTTCGCACAACTTTTCGATTTGATGTGTTGAATGCAATGCGGCCATGTTGCTTAACTAGTCTCTGCTTTCCACGTGGTGACGATAACACTCGCGACTTTTATACGTTTTAACTTATCTATTCTTAAACGGATCGGGCAGACTGGGCCCATAACCTGTGAGATTATTAGAGGTTTAATGCAAATAGGTTTATTGGTATAATATGTATAAAACTGAACAGAGCTAAATCACACACGTGTGCACGCGACGAGAGTCAATGATGAAGAGACCCGTGGGCCAGCATGAGGGCGCAACGATCACCTCTTAGGGCCGATTTCCAACAAATACAAAATAATTTGTATACAAATAATTTTACAATACTTCGTCACATGACATATCTTCATTCATATCAGGTTCTTCAAAAAATTGTGTGACTTCGGGGGGATATTATTTCATCTTTTTTGTACGTGTAATCTTAATATTACTTATGTATGGATCAGATGAAACACCATAGTATACATTATATATTTATTTTACAAGAGGTAAGCGAAATATCGGAGCGGAAAGGAACTGAGAAACTTCTATTATATTTTAGTACTAAAGAATTACCTTGGATGCAATATTTAATACTAAAATCTTACATTTTTCACTATCTGACGTCATCTGATAACAATTTGTACTAATAATATACCTCGCAAACATTCTATTACCAATACAGGGTGTCCCAAAATTCGTGAACTTCCCGGAAGGGGGTGGTTCCTGAGATCATTTCAAGCGATATTTTCCTTTGCAAAAATGTTATCCGCGGCTTTGTTTAGGAGTTATTAACGAAAAACACGGGCCAATCAGAGCGCGACCGAGACGCGAGTTGCCACAGTCAGCCAATAGACAGTTTGCGCGCCGGGCCGACTGATTCAACTCGCGTCTAGGTCGCGCTCTGATTGGTCCCTGTTTTTGGTTAATAACTCCTAAACAAAGCCGCGGATAACATTTTTGCAAAGGAAAATGTCGCTTGAAATGGTCTCAGAAACCTCCCATTTCCGGGAAGTTCACGAATTTTGGGACACCCTGTATATGTGGAAATAAATAATTTTTTCACATACCCGGCCTCCAGTTTGTTTTTTAATTTTGACATCAGATTCATATTCAACGACACAAGAAACAGAGGAATTATATTCAAGAGAGTCCAATAATGTCTTGGATTACGCATCCGCCATATTCAATCCGCCATTTTGGTATCAGATTCACATTCAACGGCACGGAAAATATGGGAATACTAATTTTCATGAGAGTCCATTAATTTTTTGTGTTACGGATCCGCCATCCCTATCCGCCAAACCTATGAGTATCAATTTTGAACTAAATTAGAGTACTTCTTCCTATTTTGACCACGTTTTGACGATTTCCGACCACTGTGCGTCGCACGATGCGACGCACACGCATACACAGTGTCGCCAGATCGAGAAAATCGAAGGGAATACAAGTATCCCCCTCTCTGATGACCAATCCAGTCTACGGCACGGGCACCGTGGTCTACGGTCTTAATGGGGGGAAGTTGGAGTGTGCGCATGGTGCTGGAATGGGATAGTGAAAGGGGAAAAAGAGGAGAATGTGTGAGCTCCGTTTGGAGCTCAACTGGCGACACTGCGCATACATTGTAACCGTCGAACTTCGTCCCTGTTCCCACCCGCGCCACAACTGCCACCACTGCCACCACTGCCGTCCAACTCACTAACTCTACGGCTGTACGTAGTAGTGGGAGGAGGTTCGATGGTGGGGACCTTGCAGTTCTAGGATGGGAATAGGTTGGAACTGCCTGATGTATCATATTTCCATAAATTAATCATGAAAAAATATCAAACAGTACTTAATGGACAAAAATTGATAAACAGTCGAAACAAAATATTGACTATAATATATAAGTATAACACGCAAGTTTCGGTCACGACTATACATTACATGGTGTCATTCTTATGTTTCAATATCGCAGAAAGCAGCATCATCTACTCCAGGCGTGGGCATGGGTAGAGCCCCTCAAACACCTGCTTCCCCCACCAAGCTTCTTTTCAGTGGTGCTCCTCGCGGCTCCGATGCACGAGGCCATTTTTTTTTGTTTAGGAGCGGTGGAGAAGAATGCTTTTACGCACTGGCTCCCCCCTAAAGATGACAGTCGGGGGGAGTGTGGGGTTCGCTTGCGCAATACCCACTAAAAAACCACACCGCTCGAGGGCTCGTACCCGTTCCCTCCCACCCCTCGTACTTTTAGTTCCCACTCCTCGTATTTCGCCTGAATGCACTGTGAATTTCTTGGTGACTCCACGCATGTTCTTATCTGTTACGAGGCCTTCTTTTCGTTTAAGGACGGTGGGGAAATGTTGTTACGCACTACCCCTAAGATGAATGTGAGGGGTAGTGTGGAGCTCGGTTCTTCCTAAGATGGAATTTGGGGGAACTGGACTGCTATCCAGTGTTCCGATATGGTACATCTTTTCTCGCGCATGCGCGGCCAAAAAAGTAACGTATCTATATTAGGATGATGAGGTACCAGAGCCCTGAAGCAGTTATATTGGCGAGAATGTACCAAAACAATCTGTTCCGGACAGAAAAACTACAGGACGTGTCCTACGAGTTACAAAATATACGCAAATACACTTGTTATACATTCATTTTTCGGAATCAAATCATACCAATTTTTTTAAATCTGCGGGGTGCTCAAGGTACCCCATTTTGTCGAGAATCTTACTTTATTGAGGCTGAAATCGCCGCGCATGCGCGAGAAAAGATGCGCCATATCGGAGAACTGCTGTTATCCCTACCCATACCCACTAAAAACCCCACCCGTTTCCTCTTCTATATTCAAAAGTAGGAGCAGATAGGGTCTCACTGTTCCTATTCCTCCTGAATGCGTCTAATGTCTCTTGATTAATCCACTCATGTTCTTATCTAATATCTGTTACGAGGCCTGCACACTGCTTGCAACAGGCGAAGCACGTCCTTCCTTCATAATAACGACGGATGCTGGTGGGGGACAGTGGGCAATACGGTGGGGACGGTCTTGTGTTAATTGAGACAAAAATGCCCATGTGTGTGTGTGTGTGTGTGTGTGTGTGTGTGTGTGTGTGTGTGTGTGTGTGCGCCTGATCTACTCTATAATATTACAATTATAATAGATTAGTCGACTAACCCCATTAGTCAACTAGTCCCGGTCTCCCCTACCTATCACGAATGACTCCGGCATTACATATTTTTGACATAATATAGTTCGACGTTTTCATTAATACATAATCATTTGTGATTTGTTTTACCGTTTAATTATTAATAATTTATTTAAAAATTATTTATCAAACATTTTAGCATTGTCAATCTTCTGGACATTGTAGATCCGCAAAAGTTGCGTGAAAATGTTCAACATCGTTTCACTACAGAACAAATAGACACAATACTGCCTCAAATTCAAGTAAGTTAATTATAGCTACGCGTATAGATAGTTGAAAATATATGTGATTAATTTGATGTGCTAGAGTCATTAAATGAATTTATAAAACTCAACGGTAGAATTAATATATAACTGCATTAATTAATTAAAACGAAGTTTACTTTCCATTTTCATTGACATTATCTTGCGAACTTCATTCGCATTAGAAACTTACGGAATTGGTTATGTATAAGTTTTAAATTGTTTGAATATTTTTATCGTCTTATTTTTGCTTGTATTATTTATCTGTTGTTACGAATTGATTCCAGTGTAGTCCATTTCGAGAATCGATATATCGGGTGTTCTCTTCGAAAAAAGACAATCACCTGAGCCTCGAAGACATCTTGGATTTATACTCAGCCTTCTGCGATGACTGTCCCGACGACGTTCGAGCCGCTTGGGCATTCGCCATTTTCGGTAAATTTTCATTCGACCTGATTTCGTTTAATTGTAATTAATTTTGATTGTCACTCGATAGTGCGAGAATCACATAACTATGCCGCCTAAATTAATACAATGCATACAACGTGATCATTCATTTTTTTTACTACTCGCTTTATTATCGAGCCACAAAGGTGACCTTGCGGTTCGCGGACGTACTTCACTGAAGAATATCTCGGTAATCAGAAGTTTATTACCCAATAGTTTCATAACATGAAACTATTACCTCAATAGGTTCATAACATGACATTGCGCTTGATCTGAAGGTAAAACTTTAATTTTCGAAGATCAAGGTCATTTTTCATTTCAAGGTCATGTTATTATATATATCTGAATGCATTTTCCGATCAGTTACCCGATGCAATAAAATAAAAATGTAGTTATGTATCAAAAAACATCGATGACCTTGATAACTCCGAAAAAAATGACCTCCGGAAAAAAATATTCTTGCCAATGTTACGTCCGAGGTTTGTCCTCAAGACGATATCGCGGAGGATTTGGGATATTTCGTAGGAGACTCGGGGAGGTGATTCAAAATGGCACTCGAATTTGCATGTGGTTCGCGACTCACGGTGACGTGGGAGCGTACCGCGCAGATCCGGTCGGAGAGAGAGGTCGAATAGAAAGTTGCGGTTCGATCGTCGAGGGTTTGACCTAGGATTTGGGAATTCTCGGACGGCTGGACCAAGTCCGCCTGACCGTGAATGAGGAGGGTGCCCGAACGGCTGGACCTAGTCCGCCTAATTCGGGGTTGGAACGTTGGCTCGAACGGCTGGACCAAGTCCGCCTAGTTCGAGGAGAACAGGGGACTCGGAAGCCTTGTCCAATCTCGATGCCAGTATTTACTGTCATCTTTTATTTACCACCAAACAGTGATTTGACCTCTGAATGGCCTCATTTTAATCTAGGACATAAGTACATATCTGAACGTGAAATTTCGAGCTCTTTCAGAATCCGTAGTCAAAAGTAGGGGTTCCCATTTTAAAAATACGTACTGACCTCCAAATAACCTTGAAAATGGATCCGAAGGTCAATTACAAGGTCATGGACATATATCCTCCATTAATCCCTGCAACTTTTATTCCAAACATTTTTACCGAATATGCTTATCTAGGAAGTTAACACCACTGGACGGGTGGCCTTGGACACCCTGTATAATCTATGTAATTAATAATAATCTAATTATTGTTATCATTGATTAATTAATAATCTAATTAATTAATATGTAGATTTGGACGGTGACAATATCATTTCTGTGGACGATTTAATCAAGGCTATCAAAAAACTGGCAGGGAACGACATTGACGATGTTCAGGGCATTTCCACTGAGGAGGCAGAGTTCATTGCACGAATGGTGAGTTTGAATAATATGTATTGATCATATTTGAACGATAATGATCAAAATTATTGGGAATTATTGTTGAACAATGTTTATCAGAATTATTGGAGAAGCCACGTTAGATGATAAATTATGTCATCATTCCATGAAAGATTTTGTTGAAACTAAAAACTACCGGAACAAAAATTTCATGGAACATATACAGGGTGGTTCAATATCATTGATCACCTTACGGATTGAAATTTTGAAAAATTTCATGCTTAGGTGCTTCAAGAAATGGTCTTCAATCCAACTGCAACAATTTCCCGCGAAGAATTCGTACACTTCGTCGTTAGGATTCCAGAATTCTTCTCTGCATTTCATTTGAGGATTTAATTCGAAGGAGAACGCAACAACGATGAATATAATTTCATAAGTCATATATATTTTTGAAGCAGTTTGCTCTTCCTGCTATGCGCATGTGTGCGATGCGTGCGCAGCCTTGCGCTTGCTTGCGAGTCTCGCTTACGAGCATATTCTCTCTTGCGTCCCTGGTTGAAGTGAACACTTGGTTGTATTATATACAGATCTTAGTTTATTTATCTTTATACTATAAGTTGCAAGTTATGTGCTATACTATATTAAATGGTTGTGCACTCCACACCACGGACTACTCCTGATCTTTATCCTTCAATTTTTATGTATTTTATGTATAGCAAATTTAAATTTCATTTCGGCCGGTTAGGATAAATGAATAAATCATCGTTTATAAGCAACGCAACTCAATTCACTATAAATACCACTAAGGGATAAATTAGGTAAATAAGGTGTGTGCCTTCGTCTCTGGTATGTAAGAGGTAAAACTGAAGGTATTTTGTATTCCATATAATTGTGTGGGTATTTCGAGAAATATGACGTTGTTGCTCCCGGTGTGCATTGATATTTGTACTGATCAGCTTTGAAAAATTTTAAGGGATGACGCGAGCCTGTATGGTCTTTGTATTGACTGCGATGAATTTGCACTCCCTGCAAATGATAATATTTATAACAATTTATAACCATTTAATCTAGAGTAAACACAATTTTATAAATTATTTTTATCTATAATATAATCTAAGAATAATGTATAATATAGTTTATAGTATACCGTAATTGTAATTTATTACACCATGTAACATACCTACAATGAAAGTTAAAAACAATTTATAATATGTTCATAATACAATTTGAAATGTACGAATTATAAAGTAATGCATCCATGATAAAAGTTTGAAATTACTTTAATCTATAGTAAAATAGATTAGATAATGTAATTTGTAATTTATAATGTATACGTAAGTTATACATTATTTTTATCTATAATACAAGTTGAAAATAAAATTCACAATACATCCTCTATGGACGCAACAGTTTCTATACGATAGATGCGACCAAGAATATCCCCCCTCCCCCAACATAGTAATCTGATCTCGGCTCGGTATATCGGTGTGAACCACTTCCAACGCGACGCGGAGAGGACTGCCGGCACAGTTCAAACGCCCGGCGCCCGTGCGTCATCACAATGTAACACCAATATTTAATCTTCTTTATTTTTCATTATTTGTCTGAATTTGTATGGTGACTATATAATTGATTAATAAAGCTATATTCTATAAAATTTAACCACGGAATTTTATTTTCAAATCGGGCACGAATTTATGCAATCATCTGATACATCTACTACAACATAATTGTACCTCATAATGTATAATATATTTATAGAAACGATTACTTTGAACAAATCGTCGACCTCCTTCATTCGTGCAACATCTATTGTTGAAATATCGTTTTGAAGAACCTTTAAATCACGACTGATTTTAGAAAGTGCTTTAGGTCCGCCCATTTCGCTCTTCGAATAATGTGGCACACTTTGCACCCCCCATTTATACGGTGTCATCTTGGAAAAATTAATAAAATAATTTAATTTAATAATTCTGATTAAATCAGTAGATTTCAATATTTCCATTTACCAAAAGAAGCATGTATACCATAATGAAAAATATCTTTAAAAAGTTGCATCGTCAACATAACAGTGCTTAAATTACAATAAAATTATTGTTTTATTTAAACAATTTCTTTTTCATTTAATGTATTCTGCAATTGCTTTCTATGGTTTTAAAAACACATTTTCTATGTAATGCTACTACCTTTTTATAATTTCTATTAGTTTCGAGAAATTAATTAATATGATAAATCTATACCCTCGTTACTGGCGGAGTTTCATATTTGAATTTTCTGAAATATCTGGAGCTCCCGCCATCGTACGACGAACTGGCTGTAACGGTTGAAGTGTTGGTAACCTCCATTTCCGATAACTTTGAATTTCAAACCATAATTTAAATCTTCATTCTTATTTATTCATTTTCAACTTGATTCTTTATCCGAAAGGTTATACACGATGATAAATTTTGTTGTAAATAAGAGAAACAAATGAATGAAAATTTCATTTATATTATGATTACCAATATTCACACCTGAAAACAAAGAAAATGAAATTAATAATTAATACTTATAATTATCAACTTATTAAATACGTAAATAATGATAATCAGCATTTAACAATTTACGGTTGCAATTAACACTTATTCATTTTTAACGAGAATGTCAAAACTCGTGTGCGTAATTATTCGATACAATTGTATTTCCAATTGTGAATAACAGAAATCAGTATCGACAAAATAAAATTAGCAGTATCGCAGAAAAAAAGTTTGGTAACATTGCTCACAGACTTAAGATCCCTACAGACATTGCATCTTATGGACTTTTTTGTCTAGGTTCCATGAGGCTCTTAGAGCCCCGTGGAACCTAGAGGGTTCGTGCTCAATGTTACCGATGTTCGCGTGTTAGTAAAAACTGAATATTCGGTATACTTCATTTTTACTACGGGTGTTGGAGGCTCCAAATGTACATGGCGCGTGTATTTGAACTTTGGAAATGAAGTATGTAATAAAATACTTACGAAGTACAGTTTGACAGTAACATAGATTAATAGATTCACGAGTATAAATATCCTTACGTATGTTTCTTTTATTTTGATGCATGTAAGTAGTTTACGTCGAATAATTACGTTGTTATGTTAATATTTGTTATTAATAAAAATATACAAAACTTAAAATTTTAAAAGTGTACATGTAATCTTTATATTACTTGGTCGGGCTTTTAGATTTATATATATATATATATATATGTATCCACGTATTAATTAAAAAATCTACAAATAAAAAATTTTTAAAAATAAAAAATGATTGTTGAACAACTCAACGAATATTCAGATGATCGTTTAAGAAAATTATTTACGATTAAAAATTCTATACTTTAAATTACGAAGTAATATTCATCTGAATTTCAACAGATTCAGAAAGCAAGGGCAAAACCGCTCGAACGCTTTCGATGCCGAGCATCGACGGTTATTGTATGAACATAATGCGGCAACATTGCACTTTTAAAGCTGACAACGCTGTAAAATCTAGCGTCCCAGACACACACCTTTCGTGTTGCAACGTCATGTAGTTCACTAGCTGACCGTTGCATTTCGATAGAGTCCGCTGTCGTACTAGGGCATTTTCTACAGAGTCGGTAATTCAGAACCGTAGACAGAAAAATGCATTCTATGCAATGTCTGTACGTATCTTAAGCCTGTTAGGGCTGCGCGAGTACTCGCAAAATGCGAGCCGAGCTAAGCTCGACCCGCTTGGTCGAGTCGAGTCGAGTACTCGCACGAAGCGAGCGGCTCGCACGATGCGAGTAGCTCGCATCGATGCAAGCTACTCGTATTGAAGCGAGCTACTCGCATCGACGTCATCGGCTCGCATCGGTTGCGAGCCGCTCGCATCGATGCGAGCCGCTCGCATCGATGCGAGTGCTCGACTCGGCTCGATCAACCCAGTCGAGCTTAGTTGGGCTCGCACCGAGCATGCGATTCGTACGAAACGAACGGCTTGCATGATGGAGTCGACTCGCAATAAATTCAAGCGTAATATGACATGGTGCGAGTTATAGCGGGAAGGTTTGCACATCGATATTATCAATCATTTTAGTATATTGAAAATGCTAAATATTTGGGATGTTTTATTATATATTTTGATAGTAAAATGGACATATGTTGAATAATGAAAATTCATAATTTGTGTAACCCTTTTATTGAAGATATTTATACAATAAAAACTATTTTCTAGATTTATGTAGATATGTTAAGTAGATATGATCAGCAATGAGCATTATTTTATTAGTTTTTGTATGCATATACGTACTCAACTCACGAGTATACAAACATCGGTGGTATTAACTTTAAGTGGTAAATCTACCTTCGGTTTAGTGTACAGTACTGTACAGTCATAAATAGGTGTTATCGCAAAATTGTATATAATGTTGATAATTAATGTGTATTATGTAATAGTGAACATTCTTGTATTCAGAAAAATAAAGTACAAACTCAAAAAAATGCAATACTCTCAAAAAAATAATTTTAAAAATATTTTATTTGCCTATATGTCAATATATGAACAAGACTTCCAGCAGATACGATTAGTGTAGACGGCAAGGTCTCCTGCTGCAAATCAGGTAACAAGAATTGCAAACGACATCTCAATCGGTTTCAATAAAGAAATGGTAACAGTCGTGCTCTTACTGGATATAAAGAAAGCATTTGACAGAGTTTGGTTAGAAGGACTATTATACAAATTAATATTAGAAGTACTAACCCACGCTCATTAAATTCATAGCGTCATCCTATAGGACAGACATCTATACAAGACTCTCTATACAAGACTCTCTACAAAAGAGTACAAGTATAAATAATACAAAATCTAACAGAGGACTGATTAGAGCAGGAGTTCCTCAAGGCTCCGTTCCAGGGCCAAAACTATTGAACGTATACCTGAACGACATACCCAAATTCACTAAAACAAAATTAGCTTTATTTGCAGATGACACAGCCATTTACGCACACTCTTACAATGCCATAATAGGTGCGAAGTAAGTACAAACTCATATGACAATACTAGAGCCATTCTATAGTAAATGGAAAATATAACTCAACGCAACCAAAACAGAAGTACAAGTAGTATTTTCAAAGAAAAAGGAACGTAAAAACAGAATCTTCCAACCGATAACAATAAATGCACACAAAACAAGCCCAACAAACACAGTTAAATACCTAGGAGTCCACCTTGATACACAAGGTGTATTACACAACTAACATATGCATGTCACATCAAAGAAAGTATAAGAAAAGCACACTCAGTACTTAGGAAACTATATCCACTAATGGTATACAACTCCAACTTATCTGTACATAACAAAAAACTAATTTATAAAATGATAATCAGGTCAATTATAACGTATGCAACACTACCAGTCTGGTATAGTGCCGCTATAACAAACATTAATAAACTACAAATATTTCAAAACAAAATGCTAAGACTAATAGCCCACAGAAACAGCAGAATCACAGAATTACACAAACACACAGAGATTCCACCCATTGAACACTATATTAAAGATTTAGCATTAATATAAGTTTCTATAAGTATTAAATAGCCAACAGTGACTTAACTAAAAATCTTACAGAAATTAGGGACCACAATGTGCCTTTTAGCTTTAAGCATAAAGTACCTTATCAAAAGTTATCTATTTACTATCAAATTGACTGAAGAATATGTGATAGATACTGCAATAACTAGGACTGAGGCAAATCTAAATTATAAGCTATGCGCAATAGGATCTAATCTACAATAGACAACATGCAATATTAGTACTACTGACAGGTACACATTCAGATGTAAAAGTGAAAATGAAGGAGGGTTTTTTCCTAATATAATTTTTCCTCTCAAAAGTAAAACATGTACTAAGTACCGCAGTATTAAACAAATACACTAGAATTAAGAGATAGTATATGTATCGACTGACTAACAATAGTAGTAGGTTTAGCATAAATTGTAGGAACTACGTGCAAACTCAATTGTTGAAAATGTTTATAATGTTTTTATTTTGTTATAAACCTCAATGTAAATACGTTATATAATAAAGAGATTTTACAAACAAACAAAACCCGCTGCGAATCGAATCTCCGGCCCTGGATAGAATCCCACACCGAATGATTTTCTTTTTCATTAAACTCATCGTTTTCTTCTTTATTCTTAACCATATAATTGTTGTGCAGATATTTCCAATATACATATACATATTGTCAAAGCAACATTTATATTCCATTTTTACGTTTGTCAAAAATGTTCAATATTACAGAATACACATACAAACTGTAAAGAAATATCGAAAAAATTGATTTTTACTTTTTTAAGCACAATGCACCACTATAAAAAGAATTAAGAAAAATGGTTTCAACAATATCCCATTACTGAATTTTTATAAAACTGGTAAATATCTCCCATAGTTCAATAGGAAATATGCATTTTTCGAATTTCTGATATTTCCAATTCTTTTAAACCTGTTCGCAAAGTCTGTGAAATCTGAAAAATACACATTAATAATCACGATAAGACATATCCTACATAATAATTTAAACGTGATACTGCGAGAACTTCAATGTCGTATTACGTCATGCAAGCCGTTCGTTTCGCACGAGTCGCACGTGGTCGCACGCTTGGTGTGAGCTGTGCTAAGCTCGACTGGATTGATCGAGCCGAGTCGAGCACTGTCGAGCACTCGCATCGATGCGAGCCGATGACGTCGATGCGAGTAGCTCGCTTCGATGCGAGTAGCTTGCATTGATGCGAGCTACTCGCATCGTGCGAGCCGCTCGCTTCGTGCGAGTACTCGACTCGACTCGACCAAGCGGGTCTCGGCTCGACTCGACTCGAGCTCGGCTCGCATTTCTGAGCTCGCCTGCAGCCCTAAAGCCTGTGCATTGCATCTTATGGACTTTTTTGTCTAGGTTCCATGAGGCTCTTAGAGCCCCGTGGAACCTAGGCGGTTCGTGCTCAATATTACCGATGTTCGCGTGTTAGTAAAAACTGAATATTCGGTATACTGCATTTTTACTACGGGTGTTTAATACGATTTGGAGGCTACAAATGTATATGGCGCGTGTATTTGAACGTTGGAAATGAAGTATGTAATAAAATACTTACGAAGTACAGTTTGGCAGTAACATAGATTAATAGATTCACGAGCATAAACATCCTTACGTATGTTTCTTTTATTTTGTTGCGTACAAGTAGTTTTATTAATTATAAAATTATAAAAAATTTATTTAGAAAAATTTTGTTTCAGTAGCTATTCATTTTGTATTAGGCCCTCCACATACGGGTCGATTGAAATCGCGTCGTGAAGTTCGTACGTCTTGCTCGTCAAATACGAGTCATGCGACGGACGCGTTGCCGTCCACACACGGGTCGATTGTAATCGCGTCGTGCAGTTTTTACGTCTTGATCGTCGTACGATTCATGCAACAGACGCGATTGCTTTTTTTTTTTTTTTTTTTTTTTTTTTTTTTTTTTTTAGAAATATGTTTATTGGTTTACAACTGTACAATATATTACATAATTAATTGGTACCTTAATAAACATACTAAAAAAAGACCATTCGTTATAGTGTTTAAATTATAATATCTAGTTGATTGTACGCATGCAATACTCCTAGATAAACAATATTATTACATAAGTAATAGTTTCATTAATCATATATTTAGATATTGTTAACAGGATTAGGTTAGTTCTATAATATATGAGTTTTGTGGAAAACGCATGCTCTGAATGCAATGCGAAAAAAACCTCAAAGACATTCATGATAACTACTAAAAAAAAAAGGAAAATAAATAACTTAATACTATAACTTATAAACTAGATTATGTACAAAGAGTATATACAAAGGGCTTGTCCATCAATTTTTGATTAAAGAATATTAAATGCTAAATGTATATAAATTATTTCAGATGCAGCCTATTAGAGGTTTTACGAATATATAGTTCCTTTAGGTGTGTACTATTATATGAGAGCCACCAGTATTTTTTAAAATTTAGACGGTTATAGTCTACCCAATCTCGGTTTGGAATGGAAGTAGAGAATTTAAAGTTTTCTTTATTGTTAATGAATGAATCACTGGTATATGCTATACGTTTATTGGCTTTATTACGACGCCAATGATATATTATAGGTATATTATTTTTATCTTGAATAAGGCCAGTCTTGTCACAGAAAAGGAATGTTTGAGGAGATATGTAGCCTGTAGTAAGTTGTCTACGCGAAGTTTCGTCTATTTGGGAAATAAGTTCATGTAGAAGGTGATTGTCAATATGTGCTAATTTACTAAAGTAGTCTCTGGTAAGTCGGAGAAGGAAAATGTCAATTCTGGGTATGTCAGCCGCGACAGACGCGATTGCCGTCCACACACGGGTCGATTGTAATCGCGTCGTGAAGTTCGTACGTCTTGATCGTCATATACGATTCATGCGACGGACGCGATTGTCATTTGCACACGGGTCGATTGTAGTCAATTTGTGTTTTTCAAACATCAAGAATCGCGTTTTCACGTTTTCACTTTCAAAAAATTTTATAAAAAAAATTAAACCGACCTCGAAAAACGCACTAAAAAATATGAAATAATTATAAGTATAAATAATTATGTGAATACACACGAACTTAAATACAATAAAATCTTTTCGGAGGTGGCGCAAAATTGAAAATTTTCCAAATGACAGATGTTGCTGATTATGATTTCATTAGAATATGGTGAATCTGAAAATCAGTAGGTCGGAAGAGAATATACATTAATATGTGAAAGCATGTAGAAAAATTTAAAGAATTTAAACACTAATTAGAGCTTAATATACCCCCACGGTAAAACCTGCAAGTCTAGCTTTCCTTCTAGCAGCAAAAACGTCGAAGCAGTTTGGTTTTTATTGTTTTTAACAATGATCTCCCACAACATAAAATCTGAAAAAAATCGAGGACACTGCTTTTGATGGTAGCTTATTAGGGCACTAAACAGTAAAATAGCATGTTTCCATATTTTTGAGAAATCTTCATTTTTCCGACTTTTTGAGTGTTTTTCATTTTTTACAACCATAGTTTGCAACCAAAAAATCTGAGAAAATTCTATAAAATGCGTCTTAAGACCTGACACGTGCCACATTTTTTTCAGAATTTTAGAAAACATCCGAGAGCATCCATCCATCTCGGCGTAATCAGTGATTTCGTACCTCCATGAGTCGCGCGAATCGTACGATCCACGCGATTTTCCAACTTCGCTTCCGATCGCACGCGATTAGAATCGCGGCGATTTCAGTCGAGTCGATTTCAGTCGACCACGAATCGACCCGTGTGTGGCTCTCCATTCATTTGCATTGGAAGTTACGTGGAGGGAGAAATCGCATGCGACTGGAATCGCGTCGACCGAATCGCCGATCGACCCGTGTGTGGACAAACTTCGCTTCCGATCGCACGCGATTACAACCGCGGCGATTTCAGTCGAGCCGATTTCAGTCGACCACGAATCGACCCGTGTGTGGCTCTCCATTCATTTGCATTGGAAGTCACGTGGAGGGATGAATCGCATGCGACTGGAATCGCGTCGACCGAATCGCCGATCGACCCGTGTGTGGAGGGCCTTAATCTTACACTTTAAATTGACATTCTAATTTTGATCTGATAACATCAGCATGATATTTCTATGCAGTTATTCAATGTGCACGTAATTTTGTTCCTTGCATTGTTACTTTTTTAACAAATCTTGACAAGTTTATGGTGTTTACTTTGATTGGTTTTGTATATGTTTATATAATTTTTATTTGGATTATAATATTTTTAACGATGTGGTTAAATAATCAAGATCCAGATATGGACTACATTTTCATACACATATCGAATTAAGAAGTACTATATTATATGCTTTTTATTTATTAGAATTTTTTTTCAATTGTAACTGAATTGTACAAATGAGTTACTAAATTAATATTTGATATGTAATCCAAACTTAAGAAGGTACCGAAACGGCATTTAAAATATGATACTATAGCAACAACGAACTATTAGATTTATAAATGTATCCAAGTATTCATTAAAAAATGTACAAATAAAAAAATTTCAAAACATTTAGCAATTTTATATTTGTATAAACATTTAAAAAAATTAAAAATGATTGTTGAACAATTCAACAAATATTCAGATGATCGTTTAAGAAAATTATTTACGATGAAAAATTCTATAACAATATTCCTCTGATTTTTAATAGCGTCCGAAAGCACGAAAGAAACCGCTCGAATGCTTTCAATTGACAACGAGTATCGATGGTTATTGTATGAATATAATGCGGCAACATTGCTCTTTTAAAGCTGACAACGCTGTAAAATTTAGCATCCCGGACACACACCTTTCATGTTGTAACGTCATGTGGTTCACTAGCTGACCGTTGTATTTCGATAGAGTCCGCCGTTGTACTTACAGAGTCGGTAATTCAGAACCGTAGACAGAAAAATGCATTGTATGCAATGTCTGTACGTATCTTAAGTCTGTGCTGTTTAAGGATGTTCTGGAGGTATATAAAAACGCAACAAAATTTTTGAAAATTTGACAAGATATAATTCTTACTAAATTAATGTAATTACCAAAGTTTGGGTTCGATTCACTGCACCGTTTAAGAATTATAGCAACTTAAAGTTTGCACATTTTAACACGTCTTCTTATGGGGAATTCATAAAATTCCACTTCAACCTCTATTTAAACCTTGAAAAAACGCAACTAGAAACTTCAGTTTTTTTGTATATGTAGTAAAAATTATATAATTAATTATGTTCAAAATTTATTAGGATTCACTAAACAGTTACAGAGCAAAAAAATTCTAAACTGTTACAAAACGTCAAATTTATCTTGTTGTCTCTCACTAGCATGGAAACGTGACAAGTGTAGGCCACTGAATATAGCTACAGATGGTACAGTATTCGCAAAAGTTTAATGCAAAATATACTCATGAATGGCTTTCATTGCCATGTATTGATGGATTTCGAATTTCTTGTATTTTTGTCTCCCATTGTACCTCCAGTACATCCTTAACACAGGGGCTGGCAGTCTTTACTAGTATCTCGTCGGTGCTGGCAGTCTTTAATAGTACCTCGTCGGTGCATTCGCGACGAGCTGAATAGAATATGGAAATAGCAAGCAACTCCATCTCGTGTTCATTAGGCAGTTGGGTGTTTATCAATGCACAGGCTTAAGATACGTACAGACATTGCATAGAATGCATTTTTCTGTCTACGGTTCTGAATTACCGACTCTGTAGAAAATGCCCTAGTACGACAGCGGACTCTATCGAAATGCAACGGTCAGCTAGTGAACTACATGACGTTGCAACACGAAAGGTGTGTGTCTGGGACGCTAGATTTTACAGCGTTGTCAGCTTTAAAAGTGCAATGTTGCCGCATTATGTTCATACAATAACCGTCGATGCTCGGCATCGAAAGCGTTCGAGCGGTTTTGCCCTTGCTTTCTGAATCTGTTGAAATTCAGATGAATATTACTTCGTAATTTAAAGTATAGAATTTTTAATCGTAAATAATTTTCTTAAACGATCATCTGAATATTCGTTGAGTTGTTCAACAATCATTTTTTATTTTTAAAAATTTTTTATTTGTAGATTTTTTAATTAATACGTGGACACATATATATATATATATATATATATATATATATATACATATATATATATATATATATATAAATCTAAAAGCCCGACCAAGTAATATAAAGATTACATGTACACTTTTAAAATTTTAAGTTTTGTATATTTTTATTAATAACAAATATTAACATAACAACGTAATTATTCGACGTAAACTACTTACATGCATCAAAATAAAAGAAACATACGTAAGGATATTTATACTCGTGAATCTATTAATCTATGTTACTGTCAAACTGTACTTCGTAAGTATTTTATTACATACTTCATTTCCAAAGTTCAAATACACGCGCCATGTACATTTGGAGCCTCCAACACCCGTAGTAAAAATGAAGTATACCGAATATTCAGTTTTTACTAACACGCGAACATCGGTAACATTGAGCACGAACCCTCTAGGTTCCACGGGGCTCTAAGAGCCTCATGGAACCTAGACAAAAAAGTCCATAAGATGCAATGTCTGTAGGGATCTTAAGTCTGTGAGCAATGTTACCAAACTTTTTTTCTGCGATACTGCTAATTTTATTTTGTCGATACTGATTTCTGTTATTCACAATTGGAAATACAATTGTATCGAATAATTACGCACACGAGTTTTGACATTCTCGTTAAAAATGAATAAGTGTTAATTGCAACCGTAAATTGTTAAATGCTGATTATCATTATTTACGTATTTAATAAGTTGATAATTATAAGTATTAATTATTAATTTCATTTTCTTTGTTTTCAGGTGTGAATATTGGTAATCATAATATAAATGAAATTTTCATTCATTTGTTTCTCTTATTTACAACAAAATTTATCATCGTGTATAACCTTTCGGATAAAGAATCAAGTTGAAAATGAATAAATAAGAATGAAGATTTAAATTATGGTTTGAAATTCAAAGTTATCGGAAATGGAGGTTACCAACACTTCAACCGTTACAGCCAGTTCGTCGTACGATGGCGGGAGCTCCAGATATTTCAGAAAATTCAAATATGAAACTCCGCCAGTAACGAGGGTATAGATTTATCATATTAATTAATTTCTCGAAACTAATAGAAATTATAAAAAGGTAGTAGCATTACATAGAAAATGTGTTTTTAAAACCATAGAAAGCAATTGCAGAATACATTAAATGAAAAAGAAATTGTTTAAATAAAACAATAATTTTATTGTAATTTAAGCACTGTTATGTTGACGATGCAACTTTTTAAAGATATTTTTCATTATGGTATACATGCTTCTTTTGGTAAATGGAAATATTGAAATCTACTGATTTAATCAGAATTATTAAATTAAATTATTTTATTAATTTTTCCAAGATGACACCGTATAAATGGGGGGTGCAAAGTGTGCCACATTATTCGAAGAGCGAAATGGGCGGACCTAAAGCACTTTCTAAAATCAGTCGTGATTTAAAGGTTCTTCAAAACGATATTTCAACAATAGATGTTGCACGAATGAAGGAGGTCGACGATTTGTTCAAAGTAATCGTTTCTATAAATATATTATACATTATGAGGTACAATTATGTTGTAGTAGATGTATCAGATGATTGCATAAATTCGTGCCCGATTTGAAAATAAAATTCCGTGGTTAAATTTTATAGAATATAGCTTTATTAATCAATTATATAGTCACCATACAAATTCAGACAAATAATGAAAAATAAAGAAGATTAAATATTGGTGTTACATTGTGATGACGCACGGGCGCCGGGCGTTTGAACTGTGCCGGCAGTCCTCTCCGCGTCGCGTTGGAAGTGGTTCACACCGATATACCGAGCCGAGATCAGATTACTATGTTGGGGGAGGGGGGATATTCTTGGTCGCATCTATCGTATAGAAACTGTTGCGTCCATAGAGGATGTATTGTGAATTTTATTTTCAACTTGTATTATAGATAAAAATAATGTATAACTTACGTATACATTATAAATTACAAATTACATTATCTAATCTATTTTACTATAGATTAAAGTAATTTCAAACTTTTATCATGGATGCATTACTTTATAATTCGTACATTTCAAATTGTATTATGAACATATTATAAATTGTTTTTAACTTTCATTGTAGGTATGTTACATGGTGTAATAAATTACAATTACGGTATACTATAAACTATATTATACATTATTCTTAGATTATATTATAGATAAAAATAATTTATAAAATTGTGTTTACTCTAGATTAAATGGTTATAAATTGTTATAAATATTATCATTTGCAGGGAGTGCAAATTCATCGCAGTCAATACAAAGACCATACAGGCTCGCGTCATCCCTTAAAATTTTTCAAAGCTGATCAGTACAAATATCAATGCACACCGGGAGCAACAACGTCATATTTCTCGAAATACCCACACAATTATATGGAATACAAAATACCTTCAGTTTTACCTCTTACATACCAGAGACGAAGGCACACACCTTATTTACCTAATTTATCCCTTAGTGGTATTTATAGTGAATTGAGTTGCGTTGCTTATAAACGATGATTTATTCATTTATCCTAACCGGCCGAAATGAAATTTAAATTTGCTATACATAAAATACATAAAAATTGAAGGATAAAGATCAGGAGTAGTCCGTGGTGTGGAGTGCACAACCATTTAATATAGTATAGCACATAACTTGCAACTTATAGTATAAAGATAAATAAACTAAGATCTGTATATAATACAACCAAGTGTTCACTTCAACCAGGGACGCAAGAGAGAATATGCTCGTAAGCGAGACTCGCAAGCAAGCGCAAGGCTGCGCACGCATCGCACACATGCGCATAGCAGGAAGAGCAAACTGCTTCAAAAATATATATGACTTATGAAATTATATTCATCGTTGTTGCGTTCTCCTTCGAATTAAATCCTCAAATGAAATGCAGAGAAGAATTCTGGAATCCTAACGACGAAGTGTACGAATTCTTCGCGGGAAATTGTTGCAGTTGGATTGAAGACCATTTCTTGAAGCACCTAAGCATGAAATTTTTCAAAATTTCAATCCGTAAGGTGATCAATGATATTGAACCACCCTGTATATGTTCCATGAAATTTTTGTTCCGGTAGTTTTTAGTTTCAACAAAATCTTTCATGGAATGATGACATAATTTATCATCTAACGTGGCTTCTCCAATAATTCTGATAAACATTGTTCAACAATAATTCCCAATAATTTTGATCATTATCGTTCAAATATGATCAATACATATTATTCAAACTCACCATTCGTGCAATGAACTCTGCCTCCTCAGTGGAAATGCCCTGAACATCGTCAATGTCGTTCCCTGCCAGTTTTTTGATAGCCTTGATTAAATCGTCCACAGAAATGATATTGTCACCGTCCAAATCTACATATTAATTAATTAGATTATTAATTAATCAATGATAACAATAATTAGATTATTATTAATTACATAGATTATACAGGGTGTCCAAGGCCACCCGTCCAGTGGTGTTAACTTCCTAGATAAGCATATTCGGTAAAAATGTTTGGAATAAAAGTTGCAGGGATTAATGGAGGATATATGTCCATGACCTTGTAATTGACCTTCGGATCCATTTTCAAGGTTATTTGGAGGTCAGTACGTATTTTTAAAATGGGAACCCCTACTTTTGACTACGGATTCTGAAAGAGCTCGAAATTTCACGTTCAGATATGTACTTATGTCCTAGATTAAAATGAGGCCATTCAGAGGTCAAATCACTGTTTGGTGGTAAATAAAAGATGACAGTAAATACTGGCATCGAGATTGGACAAGGCTTCCGAGTCCCCTGTTCTCCTCGAACTAGGCGGACTTGGTCCAGCCGTTCGAGCCAACGTTCCAACCCCGAATTAGGCGGACTAGGTCCAGCCGTTCGGGCACCCTCCTCATTCACGGTCAGGCGGACTTGGTCCAGCCGTCCGAGAATTCCCAAATCCTAGGTCAAACCCTCGACGATCGAACCGCAACTTTCTATTCGACCTCTCTCTCCGACCGGATCTGCGCGGTACGCTCCCACGTCACCGTGAGTCGCGAACCACATGCAAATTCGAGTGCCATTTTGAATCACCTCCCCGAGTCTCCTACGAAATATCCCAAATCCTCCGCGATATCGTCTTGAGGACAAACCTCGGACGTAACATTGGCAAGAATATTTTTTTCCGGAGGTCATTTTTTTCGGAGTTATCAAGGTCATCGATGTTTTTTGATACATAACTACATTTTTATTTTATTGCATCGGGTAACTGATCGGAAAATGCATTCAGATATATATAATAACATGACCTTGAAATGAAAAATGACCTTGATCTTCGAAAATTAAAGTTTTACCTTCAGATCAAGCGCAATGTCATGTTATGAACCTATTGAGGTAATAGTTTCATGTTATGAAACTATTGGGTAATAAACTTCTGATTACCGAGATATTCTTCAGTGAAGTACGTCCGCGAACCGCAAGGTCACCTTTGTGGCTCGATAATAAAGCGAGTAGTAAAAAAAATGAATGATCACGTTGTATGCATTGTATTAATTTAGGCGGCATAGTTATGTGATTCTCGCACTATCGAGTGACAATCAAAATTAATTACAATTAAACGAAATCAGGTCGAATGAAAATTTACCGAAAATGGCGAATGCCCAAGCGGCTCGAACGTCGTCGGGACAGTCATCGCAGAAGGCTGAGTATAAATCCAAGATGTCTTCGAGGCTCAGGTGATTGTCTTTTTTCGAAGAGAACACCCGATATATCGATTCTCGAAATGGACTACACTGGAATCAATTCGTAACAACAGATAAATAATACAAGCAAAAATAAGACGATAAAAATATTCAAACAATTTAAAACTTATACATAACCAATTCCGTAAGTTTCTAATGCGAATGAAGTTCGCAAGATAATGTCAATGAAAATGGAAAGTAAACTTCGTTTTAATTAATTAATGCAGTTATATATTAATTCTACCGTTGAGTTTTATAAATTCATTTAATGACTCTAGCACATCAAATTAATCACATATATTTTCAACTATCTATACGCGTAGCTATAATTAACTTACTTGAATTTGAGGCAGTATTGTGTCTATTTGTTCTGTAGTGAAACGATGTTGAACATTTTCACGCAACTTTTGCGGATCTACAATGTCCAGAAGATTGACAATGCTAAAATGTTTGATAAATAATTTTTAAATAAATTATTAATAATTAAACGGTAAAACAAATCACAAATGATTATGTATTAATGAAAACGTCGAACTATATTATGTCAAAAATATGTAATGCCGGAGTCATTCGTGATAGGTAGGGGAGACCGGGACTAGTTGACTAATGGGGTTAGTCGACTAATCTATTCTAATTGTAATATTATAGAGTAGATCAGGCGCACACACACACACACACACACACACACACACACACACACACACACACATGGGCATTTTTGTCTCAATTAACACAAGACCGTCCCCACCGTATTGCCCACTGTCCCCCACCAGCATCCGTCGTTATTATGAAGGAAGGACGTGCTTCGCCTGTTGCAAGCAGTGTGCAGGCCTCGTAACAGATATTAGATAAGAACATGAGTGGATTAATCAAGAGACATTAGACGCATTCAGGAGGAATAGGAACAGTGAGACCCTATCTGCTCCTACTTTTGAATATAGAAGAGGAAACGGGTGGGGTTTTTAGTGGGTATGGGTAGGGATAACAGCAGTTCTCCGATATGGCGCATCTTTTCTCGCGCATGCGCGGCGATTTCAGCCTCAATAAAGTAAGATTCTCGACAAAATGGGGTACCTTGAGCACCCCGCAGATTTAAAAAAATTGGTATGATTTGATTCCGAAAAATGAATGTATAACAAGTGTATTTGCGTATATTTTGTAACTCGTAGGACACGTCCTGTAGTTTTTCTGTCCGGAACAGATTGTTTTGGTACATTCTCGCCAATATAACTGCTTCAGGGCTCTGGTACCTCATCATCCTAATATAGATACGTTACTTTTTTGGCCGCGCATGCGCGAGAAAAGATGTACCATATCGGAACACTGGATAGCAGTCCAGTTCCCCCAAATTCCATCTTAGGAAGAACCGAGCTCCACACTACCCCTCACATTCATCTTAGGGGTAGTGCGTAACAACATTTCCCCACCGTCCTTAAACGAAAAGAAGGCCTCGTAACAGATAAGAACATGCGTGGAGTCACCAAGAAATTCACAGTGCATTCAGGCGAAATACGAGGAGTGGGAACTAAAAGTACGAGGGGTGGGAGGGAACGGGTACGAGCCCTCGAGCGGTGTGGTTTTTTAGTGGGTATTGCGCAAGCGAACCCCACACTCCCCCCGACTGTCATCTTTAGGGGGGAGCCAGTGCGTAAAAGCATTCTTCTCCACCGCTCCTAAACAAAAAAAAATGGCCTCGTGCATCGGAGCCGCGAGGAGCACCACTGAAAAGAAGCTTGGTGGGGGAAGCAGGTGTTTGAGGGGCTCTACCCATGCCCACGCCTGGAGTAGATGATGCTGCTTTCTGCGATATTGAAACATAAGAATGACACCATGTAATGTATAGTCGTGACCGAAACTTGCGTGTTATACTTATATATTATAGTCAATATTTTGTTTCGACTGTTTATCAATTTTTGTCCATTAAGTACTGTTTGATATTTTTTCATGATTAATTTATGGAAATATGATACATCAGGCAGTTCCAACCTATTCCCATCCTAGAACTGCAAGGTCCCCACCATCGAACCTCCTCCCACTACTACGTACAGCCGTAGAGTTAGTGAGTTGGACGGCAGTGGTGGCAGTGGTGGCAGTTGTGGCGCGGGTGGGAACAGGGACGAAGTTCGACGGTTACAATGTATGCGCAGTGTCGCCAGTTGAGCTCCAAACGGAGCTCACACATTCTCCTCTTTTTCCCCTTTCACTATCCCATTCCAGCACCATGCGCACACTCCAACTTCCCCCCATTAAGACCGTAGACCACGGTGCCCGTGCCGTAGACTGGATTGGTCATCAGAGAGGGGGATACTTGTATTCCCTTCGATTTTCTCGATCTGGCGACACTGTGTATGCGTGTGCGTCGCATCGTGCGACGCACAGTGGTCGGAAATCGTCAAAACGTGGTCAAAATAGGAAGAAGTACTCTAATTTAGTTCAAAATTGATACTCATAGGTTTGGCGGATAGGGATGGCGGATCCGTAACACAAAAAATTAATGGACTCTCATGAAAATTAGTATTCCCATATTTTCCGTGCCGTTGAATGTGAATCTGATACCAAAATGGCGGATTGAATATGGCGGATGCGTAATCCAAGACATTATTGGACTCTCTTGAATATAATTCCTCTGTTTCTTGTGTCGTTGAATATGAATCTGATGTCAAAATTAAAAAACAAACTGGAGGCCGGGTATGTGAAAAAATTATTTATTTCCACATATACAGGGTGTCCCAAAATTCGTGAACTTCCCGGAAATGGGAGGTTTCTGAGACCATTTCAAGCGACATTTTCCTTTGCAAAAATGTTATCCGCGGCTTTGTTTAGGAGTTATTAACCAAAAACAGGGACCAATCAGAGCGCGACCTAGACGCGAGTTGAATCAGTCGGCCCGGCGCGCAAACTGTCTATTGGCTGACTGTGGCAACTCGCGTCTCGGTCGCGCTCTGATTGGCCCGTGTTTTTCGTTAATAACTCCTAAACAAAGCCGCGGATAACATTTTTGCAAAGGAAAATATCGCTTGAAATGATCTCAGGAACCACCCCCTTCCGGGAAGTTCACGAATTTTGGGACACCCTGTATTGGTAATAGAATGTTTGCGAGGTATATTATTAGTACAAATTGTTATCAGATGACGTCAGATAGTGAAAAATGTAAGATTTTAGTATTAAATATTGCATCCAAGGTAATTCTTTAGTACTAAAATATAATAGAAGTTTCTCAGTTCCTTTCCGCTCCGATATTTCGCTTACCTCTTGTAAAATAAATATATAATGTATACTATGGTGTTTCATCTGATCCATACATAAGTAATATTAAGATTACACGTACAAAAAAGATGAAATAATATCCCCCCGAAGTCACACAATTTTTTGAAGAACCTGATATGAATGAAGATATGTCATGTGACGAAGTATTGTAAAATTATTTGTATACAAATTATTTTGTATTTGTTGGAAATCGGCCCTAAGAGGTGATCGTTGCGCCCTCATGCTGGCCCACGGGTCTCTTCATCATTGACTCTCGTCGCGTGCACACGTGTGTGATTTAGCTCTGTTCAGTTTTATACATATTATACCAATAAACCTATTTGCATTAAACCTCTAATAATCTCACAGGTTATGGGCCCAGTCTGCCCGATCCGTTTAAGAATAGATAAGTTAAAACGTATAAAAGTCGCGAGTGTTATCGTCACCACGTGGAAAGCAGAGACTAGTTAAGCAACATGGCCGCATTGCATTCAACACATCAAATCGAAAAGTTGTGCGAAACAAATTACGAATCTTGGAAGCTCAAGATGAAGAGCGTACTTATTTGTAACGAACTTTGGGCGTATGCAAATGGAAAAATTACTGTGACGCCAGAAACCCTTGCCACATGGACTATCAAGGATGAAAAAGCACTAGCTTTAATTATATTAAGCGTGTCGAAAAATCAATTAATACATATCAAGAAAGCGGAGACATCGGCTGAAGCGTGGGGATTATTACAGGAAGCCCACGAATCCAAAGGACCGGTAAGGAAATCTGCCTTATATAAGCAGCTATATCGAATGAAAAAGGAATCGACTCAGAGCATGACGCAATACACTAACGAATTTCTTTCAAAAGCGGAACAGTTGGAAGAAGCCGGAATCAAAATACCGGACGAATTGCTGTCGATAATGCTGCTGAATTCCTTACCGACCGAGTACGAAGCATTTTGCATCGCGATCGAGTCACGTGACGATATCCCTAGCGTCGAGTCTTTGAAGCTGAAGCTCGTCGAACAGGAAGCGAGAAGGGAAGATCAAACAAATAAAGAATCGCCCTCTAATAATGACGCGCTATTCGTAAAAGGAAAAATGAATGATAATAATAATTATCGAGGAAACACTAGAGGACGGCATACAAGGTTCAAGTCTAGTAGATACAGCGGAAATTGCTTCAAATGCGGGAAGCAAGGACATCGATCAACGGAATGCAGATCGAAGAAAGAAAATTTCGCCGGAAACAGCACGGAAGACGCCATGCCAGCGATAGTGTTGAACGCCGAACCGGAAAGATCGGTAAAGTGGTGTTTAGACAGTGGTGCTACGAAGCACATGTGTAATGATCGCGGCAAATTTCTAAGCGTAAATGACAAAGTGCGTGCGAAAGTGTATACCGCGGCGGAACAATGCGTAACGTCAACTGGTACAGGTGAAGTTGTAATAAATGCGAATGCGAGCGATAATAGTACAAATACCGTTAAACTACGCGATACAATATTAGTGCCAAGTTTTAGAAACAATTTAATATCAGTTTCGCGAATAACCGATAATAATTATTGCGTTATATTTAAAAAGGACAGTGCTATTGTGAAACGCGCGAATGGCTCTATAGCGTCGACCGCGAAAAGACAAGGTGATTTATACATTATAAATGAAACCGAAAATGAAAACGCCAATACAGTACGCGTTAGTGACGAAAAATTACGTCGATGGCACTCCAGGTATGGACATTTAAATGTCGCCGATTTGAAGAAATTGTTAAAACATAACATGGTTGTAGGTATGAATTTCAGCGGAGATGCAGCAAACTTCAAATGTGAAACGTGCGACAAGTCCAAGATACATCAGTTACCCTACAAATCGTCAACAACGAAGATCAGAGAGAAATTAGGCTTGGTTCATTCTGATATTTGTGGTCCATTGAGCACTACGTCATTGGGTGGATCAAGATATTTTGCAACGTTCATAGACGATAAGACGAGGTACACGGAGGTAGTTATGCTGAAGAATCGGCATGAAATCTTTAAAGCATTCAAGAATTACAAGCAACGAGTAGAAAAAGAGACTGGATGCGTTATAAAAAAGTTACGAACAGACAACGCAAAAGAATATGTATCTAAAGAATTTATTGAATTTTTAGAAGCTGAAGGAATCAAAAGACAATTAAGTGTGGAATATACACAACAACAAAACGGAGTCGCCGAGAGAGCCAACCGAACTCTAATGGAGATGGCACGATGTTTACTGGAGGAGTCACACCTACCGAAAAGTTTGTGGACAGAAGCAGTAAATACTGCTAATTTTATTCGAAATCGTTGTCCAACATCGATACTGAATAATACAACTCCTTTTCAGATGTGGACCGACACAATACCATATGTAGGCTACATGCGAATTTTTGGTAGCAAAGTAATAGCTCTTGAAAAGGGACAACGAAAAAGTAAACTTGAAGTAAAAGGGAAACCATACATCCTGGTAGGATATTCTGAAGAAGCAAAGGCGTATAGACTTTGGTCACCTGGTACGAAAACTATTGTGAAACGACGTGACGTGCGGTTCCACGAAGAAATTCCACAAGAAAATCGCCCAAAAGAAGAAGAAAATAATGATACATACCAGATTCACTCTACAGCAGAAGAATATGCAAGTGTTCCGTTGGATCTCGCTGCAAACGAAGATGAAATGGATACGAGTGAACAAGAGGGAAATAAAGATGTAACCCTACCACAAGGTAACGACAGCGATAAGAGGTCTAATCCCAGTACACCACGAAGAGCACCAGGAAGACCAAAAATAATTAAAACTGGGAAAGTGGGAAGGCCGAGAAAACTGTTTAATTGTGCAGCAAATCTTGCAGACGATATGATGTTAACTGAGCCATCATGTGTGGACGAGATAATGTCACGTGAAGACAAACAGTTATGATTAGATGCAATGAAAGCAGAATATGAATCTCTAATGGAAAATGAGACATGGTGTCTAGTAAATCGTCCAAATGTCAGAATAGTATTGCCGAATCGATGGGTTTTCAAAATAAAACAAAATCAGGATGGAACCGTCGATCGCTACAAAGCAAGATTAGTCGCAGGAGGTCACAGACAAACAAAAGGCATAGATTATGAAGAAGTATTTGCACCTGTTGCAAGACTTGAAACAATACGCTCTCTACTGGCTGCATCGGTGGAAAATGAAATGTACGTGCACCAAATGGATGTAATCGCTACATACATTCAAGGCGATTTATCAGAAGAGATTTACATGGAGCAGCCGAAGCTATTTAGCGGAAATAAAAACAAAGTCTGTCTTCTAAACAAACCCCTGTATGGACTGAAACAGGCGGGAAGACAATGGTATAGAAGAATTGATGATTGCCTACAAAGTATGAATTTTAAACGAACAGAGACTGATCCTTGCGTTTATGTAAATTATAATGGAAAGAGTAAGACAATTATAATCATATACGTAGATGACTTGATCATTGCATCAACCATCTTGCAGGAATTAAATACAACGAAGAAGATATTGAGCAGTAAATTTAAAATGAAAGATTTGGGTCCGATAAACAACCTTTTAGGAATAAAGATTAAAAGAGAAGCATTAAATGGAAGTACGAGACTTTCACAAGGAAGGTACGCAAGAGCCTTACTAAAGAAATTTGGCATGGAAAATTCAAAGCCAATATCTACTCCGATGGAATATGGTGTCACACTGACAAAAGATATGATGCCAAAAACCAAAGAAGAGGAAGAAGAAATGAAAAATCGACCGTACAGGGAGTTGGTCGGTGGATTGATATATCTATCCAATGCAACACGGCCGGATTTGTCATTTGCTGCAAGTGCCTTAAGCCGTTTCTGTTCTAATCCAGGAATAATTCATTGGAAAATGGCGAAGCGAACATTGAGATACATTCAGCATACAATGGACTATGGAATCACTTATACTAAAAATAACCAAAGGATGGAAGCGTTCTGTGATTCAGACTGTGCTGGAGACGTTGATGATCGGCGATCATGTTCAGGAAATGTAGTAATCCTCGCTGGTGGACCAATAAGCTGGTCAAGCAAGAAACAAAAATCAGTAGCAGCTTCAACTATGCAAGCGGAATATATGGCTTTATCTGAAGTGACAAAAGAAGTGATTTATTTAAAAAGACTGATGACTCACATGTGCTTAGATAACTGTGTAAAAGGTGCAACGTCTGTTCATTGTGATAATCAAAGTGCAATTAAGCTAAGTACAAATTCTGTCTATCACAGTCGTAGTAAACATATAGACATTAGATATCATATCACGCGCGAAGCACAAAAAGCAGGTGTCATTAAAGTGCAATATTTACCGACTGATTTAATGTGTGCGGACGTATTAACAAAACCTTTGTCAAAAATAAAACATGAAAAATGCGTGAATATGTTAAATATAAGATAGCGAAGCGTCTATGTATGTTGGATTGATATAAGTGTGTACGAATGAAAAATGTTTATTCATGAGAATGTGCGCATGAGCGTTTATGTGTGTTCGTGTAATTATTCGAGCACATCGATAGAGGGAGCATTTAAATGCAACATTTACCATTAAAATCTTACACTGTTGACTATCTGAAGCATTTTATTGTAATATATAACAATAATACACAGATTTTTAAACAACGGAAAAAAATATTTGACTTTTGGCCACGATTTGGCGATTTCCGACCACTGTGCGACGTGCGGCTCTCGTGGTGGGAGCTTCTCACTACTACAGGGTGTCCCAAAACTCCTTCAAGTCCGGGAAATGGGAGGTTCCTTAGGTCATTTGAAGCAACATTTTCCTTTGCACCAATGTCAGCCGCGGCTTTGTTTAGGAGTTATTAACGAAAAAAACTGACCAATCAGAGCGCGACTTCGACGCGCGATGGTACGAACAGCTCGGCGCGCCGGGAGACGAGCGTGGTGTAACGCCACGATGCCCCAACGAACAAGAGTTTCTCGAGATTAAGTGAATCCTCCCCGATTTGGCTGAGCTTTGGATATGTTGTCAAGACCATGATTCTGAAAAACATTACCCTTTACAGTTTTTGTCGGCCGGCTTTAGTTTACGAGATAAGTGTAAAAACTTGTAATTGTAAATCGATCGCTGTACTATCTTCTACCCGATTTCGATGAGCTTTGGATATGTTGTCAAGACCAGGATTCTGAACAACATTTCTCTTTGGACTATTTGGCGGTCGGCTTTAGTTTACGAGATAATCGTAAAAAAAGAGAAGAAGCAGAAACTGATAGTATTAAAAACTCACTTATTCAGCCGTAAATCCATTTGCTGCTTCGAAATGTGTGTCACTGGGTCACTCGGTGACGAACTGCACAGATGTCTTCAGGTATACGGCAGCACCGAAAGGTAAGGCACATACGGCCAGGTCGACGAACTGTACAGCCGGTGGTAGATAGTAATATAGTCGATATTTGAGAGAGTCGTACGCTGTATGCGAGACTCGATGCGTTCGACCGACGAGCGGGCCGAAGCGTCTTTGTTTACAATCCGAAACAAAGGCTAGACGTTGGACGAAGATTTCCGATGATCGGCGACAAGCGCCGATCAACGGAAGAAGACGCAGTCGTTTATGAACATTCGAGGCATCAGTCACGTGTTGCCATTTCGGTCTTATGTTAAACTTGTGATGATTGTACCTTATGGTTATTGCACCTTATGTTTGTGTACGTTGTGCAGTTCCTAATCTAATATATATATACTCTATTTCCTATTTTTATATCATCAAATACAATCGCTCGTGTTTCATTAAGAATCCTGACACTCCCGTAGAAGACTACTACAGTAATAAGGCCTAAGGGATGCGCGGTCAAGTCGATGATCCAGAATTTCACTTTTACTTTCGAATCGTTAAATAATTCGTATGTTTATTTCACACAGATGCCTTGAAATTTTTCCACACTCACAATCACTGTTCACATTTGTCTACACACATAGTTATGTACTAATAAAAATTGCCATATCCGCAGTCTAGTGATTAGTTTAAATATCACTATCAAAAACACAACTAATAGCAACCGTTAGCTTTGAATTGACAAATCTTTGGAGATGTTCTCTCTACCGCGGCTCGAACGACACTGATTTTCTGCAAGATTTTTCTAAAGAACTTAGGAAGGGCATTTAGCGTGTCGAAATTCGGAATGCACGCTGTAGCACGTTTACGAAAACGACGGGACGGTGAGACGAAAAACAGGAAGCGAGAAGGATCGCTGTAAGATTTATGGCAAACACATGTTTAGTTTTTCCTGCGGATTGGTACGTAGAGTCGATGGGTAACCGTTCGAAAACGTCCGCTGTCCTTCATTTAGAAAGTTTCTTACGGAAGGTATAGGACAATAGGGATGCTATGCTGACCTGACATTTTTACCCCTTGCTGGGTAAATGGACCGATGACGTTTTCGCACGGTTACCCATCGACTCTACGTACCAATCCGCAGGAAAAACTGAACATGTGTTTGCCATAAATCTTACAGCGATCCTTCTCGCTTCCTGTTTTTCGTCTCACCGTCCCGTCGTTTTCGTAAACGTGCTACAGCGTGCATTCCGAATTTCGACACGCTAAATGCCCTTCCTAAGTTCTTTAGAAAAATCTTGCAGAAAATCAGTGTCGTTCGAGCCGCGGTAGAGAGAACATCTCCAAAGATTTGTCAATTCAAAGCTAACGGTTGCTATTAGTTGTGTTTTTGATAGTGATATTTAAACTAATCACTAGACTGCGGATATGGCAATTTTTATTAGTACATAACTATGTGTGTAGACAAATGTGAACAGTGATTGTGAGTGTGGAAAAATTTCAAGGCATCTGTGTGAAATAAACATACGAATTATTTAACGATTCGAAAGTGAAAGTGAAATTCTGGATCATCGACTTGACCGCGCATCCCTTAGGCCTTATTACTATCTACCACCGGCTGTGCAGTTCGTCGACCTGGCCGTATGTCCCTTACCTTTCGGTGCTGCCGTATACCTGAAGACATCTGTGCAGTTCGTCACCGAGTGACCCAGTGACACACATTTCGGAGCAGCAAATGGATTTACGGCTGAATAAGTGAGTTTTTAATACAATCAGTTTCTACTTCTTCTCTTTTTTTTACG
The DNA here is from genome assembly GCA_933228785.1 of Lasioglossum pauxillum. Classification (NCBI taxonomy): domain Eukaryota; kingdom Metazoa; phylum Arthropoda; class Insecta; order Hymenoptera; family Halictidae; genus Lasioglossum; species Lasioglossum pauxillum. The sequence goes on from OW121699.1 coordinate 23,876,276, forward strand.
ATCATCTCGTAAACTAAAGCCGACCGCCAAATAGTCCAAAGAGAAATGTTGTTCAGAATCCTGGTCTTGACAACATATCCAAAGCTCATCGAAATCGGGTAGAAGATAGTACATCGATCGATTTACAATTATGTACAAGTTTTTACACTTATCTCGTAAACTAAAGCCGGCCGACAAAAACTGTAAAGGGTAATGTTTTTCAGAATCATGGTCTTGACAACATATCCAAAACTCAGCCACATCGGGGAGGATTCACTTAATCTCGAGAAACTCTTGTTCGTTGCGGCATCGTGGCGTTACACCACGCTCGTCTCCCGGCGCGCCGGGCTGTTCGTACCATTGCGCGTCGAAGTCGCGCTCTGATTGGTCAGTGTTTTTCGTTAATAACTCGTAAACAAAGCCGCGGCTGACATTGGTGCAAAGGAAAATGTTGCTTCAAATGACCTAAGGAACCTCCCATTTCCCGGACTTGAAGGAGTTTTGGGACACCCTGTATATCGGTTCTGACTGAAACAATTATGAAGAACCGAAAAAATGTTATAACATTTATGAGAATATCGGTTCTGGCTTATATCGGTTACGGTTACGGTTCCTGAGAACCGATATTATAACGGTTCTATAACTGTTATTTTTCGGTTCTGGATTTCGGTTTCGGTTCCGGTTCTTCACACTTCAGAACCTATAATATCCAGTATCGGTCTCACATCGGTATTGCACTTCTGCAACTGATATTTTTTGGTCCTGAATTCTGTATCGGCTATAGTTCGATTCTGTGTATGGTATATGTATAATAAGTAATACATTGGTGGCTTACCGCATAAATGTTGTACGTTCTCATTTAGCCCTACTTCAGGCACGACGGAAACCGCGGGATTTTTGTTTTTTAGACCCCGTTCCGCCGTGACCGATAGTGTTTCCGAAAAAGATGCACTAACCTAAACTAATACATTCGGGGACATATAATCTATAAAATATTGTTTTATATATATTTGTAACGTAGATATGTCTGTGACATATATACAGCATAAAAAACAGTCAAGAATTATTTATTGCATATAAAAATTAAAATTTTACAAAAATTGGACATACCATATTTATGTATTAATATGACATCGATACATTACTGTGTTTGATTCGGATCCTGATTGATTACACGGTTCAACAAATTTCCACTTTTTTTTGTATTTTGATTTCCACTATGCGATTCTTATAGAGTTTTCCGCGCTGATTCTGAATCTGTCCTTAATTTTTCTCCTAGGCGTACAGTTTTTGAGAAAATTGAGTTTTTAAAAAAGACATATTTTTCAACATTGAACAAATATCGTGATGTTATTATAAAAGATATTGAATTGTTCTTTACAGCAAAAGATTCTGTAGACTTTTCCGAATACAGTGATATCCAATATTAATTCATTATGATTCTTCAAACATGTGTAAACAATCATTAAAGACGGAGAGACACAACTTTTGCATCAATTTTTGAGGATATTTTTCAATTTGTCTCAAAAAATAAGGGTCCAGCGAAAAATCGAACTATAGCACGCGGTAGAACACACTTTTATCTGGAGAAACCCCCCCCCCCTCTCCCTTGAAGTTTGAAACGTCGACGTTTTTTTCGAACCAGAAGCAAAATATCTTCGCCCGACATGAGTTGCCGCCAGTGGCGCTCACCACTAGAACGGTCGTTCGCTGCTCCATATTCCGTCGGTACACCGTATCCCGCCCGAGCGCCACTGGCGGCAACTCATGTCGGGCGAAGATATTTTGCTTTCTGGTTCGAAAAAAACGTCGACCACTCAAACTTGAAAGGGTGGTTTCTCAAGGTAAAAGTCTGTGCTCTATCGCGTGGTATAGTTCGATTTTCTGCTGGACCCTTATTTTTTGAGATAAATGCAAAAATATCTGCAAAAATTGATGTAGAAGTGGTGTCTCTCCGTCTTTAATGATTGTTTAAACATGTTTGAAGAATCATAATGAATTAATATTGGATATCACTGTATTCGGAAAAGTCTACAGAATCTTTTGCTGTAAAGAACAATTCAATATCTTTTATAATAACACCACAATATTTGTTCAAAGTTGAAAAATATATCTTTTTTAAAAACTCAATTTTCTCAAAAACTGTACGTCTAGGAGAAAAATTAAGGACAGATTCAGAATCAGCGCGGAAAACTCTATATGAATCGAATAGTGGGAATCGAAATACAAAAAAAAGTGGAAATTTGTTGAACCATGTAATCAATCAGGATCGGAATCAAACACAGTGATGGTATTGTTGGCGCTTTTCGCGCGTATGCGCGAGTTTCATCAGGGCCATATCTACGTCTACGTCCGAAAGTGGGGAACTATTGGGGGGAAAGTAGTGGGAGACTTATATGGCGGGAAATTAGCAGGGCGACCAAGGTACCCGATCTTCGTACTTGACTGAAGCCGTCTGAAGCTAGAATCGTCGCGCATGCGCGTGAAAAGCGCCAACAATACCATCACTGATCAAACATAGTAATGTATCGATGTCATATTAATAAGCGTGAAACAGTGATCGTGAGATGAAGTTATGATCGTCGATATTACGAGTTAAATAAAAAAGGTGATACAGAGGTGAGTGGATGAACGCTTCGTTGGATGATTTAGAAGAGGTGAATCATGTAGGTGATGCGGCAAGAACCAGATTAACCTAGCATTGCTTCTAGTTACGGATCGGAAGAACAGAGTGTGAGTCCAGCCTCTGGAGTTCTTCCAGTATCCTTCTCCTCGTCCTCCGGGGTCACTCGAGGAATCAATTTGAGAACCGGACGAAGAAATGGCGACGTCAAGATGCACAAGGTTGCGACGAGAACCAGATGCTAGCGTGATAACCAGGATACTGGCGGCTCCGCGAGGCTGGGCTCTGAAATAGCGGTGAGAAAGCAGATTAGCGGTAGCAGAGATACCGAGGTAAGCGCATGAAATTGTGTTAGATTAGTTGAAACGACATATGTATCGTGGATCGTGTAGGTGATCCACCCAGAAATCGATTAACCTAAATTACGCCTTTAGATGCGGAGCGGGAGAACCGAGTGCGAGTCCAGCCTCAGGAGTTCCTCCAGTATCCTTCTCCTCGTCTTCTGGCGACAACCGAGCGATCAGTTTGGGCACCGGTCGAAGAAATGACGTCCAGATGCGCAAAGTCGTGACGAGAACCAGAGGCCAGAGAGATAACCAGGATACTGGCGGCTCCTCGAGACTGGGCCCGGAACTAGCGGTGAGAGGTTCTCCGATTGAGAGGTGCCCCGGCGTCAGGGCTGCAGGATCCTCAGGGTCGTCTGTCAAAGTAAGTAAGATTTTGAAGAGACGACAAGCTTCGATACCAGTCAGGAGCGTGGTCAGCTCCTCGAAGGATCGCAGCTGTTCTCCGATGATCCTGCGTAGGTGGTACGTAGCTGATTGGACAGCAGCCTTCAAGATTTCTCCAAGGTGTGGAGAGGAAGTGAGATTCGATTTCAATGAGTTGCTTTCCCTGGAGTTCCGCTGATCACGATCCTGCCTGGATCGAAGGTGCGTAGTTGCATCAGCATAACCTCCAGATCTGAAAGAGTAGACATGATTGGCTCTAACTGGAGAATTTCCAATTTTAGGTTGGACTGTTTGCCCTTTCCTGAATAAACAAACGGTGCTACGATCGATACTAGAATTTACCGACTGACGACCGCGAAGGATCCTGCATTTCTGGCGTAGCGTGGCCAGAGGCAGTTGTGCCCCATGCCGGCATTGGTTGTGGGCAGCTTCGACCCACAACTTGACCAGAGGGGTTACGTACGGCAGAAATGTTCCGCCGAGCTTAGCGAGCTCGGAGAACCCAGCGTTCAGGAGCGAGTTCGCAGCGATGTTCGGACAGCGGTCGGAGAGAGAGAGCCAGATGATGCCGAAGAGGCAGTGAAGGACGAGCGGGTCCCCTCCGCCGATTCCCTTCAGCTCGGAGGTGGAGTAACTATCCAGAAAACTCCTGGAGTTGGAGGCCCACGCGCAACGTGGAAACCCGCCAGTCATGCGGATCCAGCACTCCGAGAGAAGACCGCTGAAGAGCCAGAGATCTTGACGGCATAGCGTAGCAAGAGGAGTTTGTGTTCCCCCGTGCAGGCATCGGTTGTGGGCAGCGTCGACCCACAACTTAGTCTGAGGGGATACATGAAGCAGAGATGTTCCGCCGAGCGCAGCGGGCTCGGGGAACCCAGTGTTCCAGCGAGGTGCTGAAACAGTCATCTGACAGACGTCAGAGGAAGAGAGCCCGTGATTGCAGACGACGCAGTGCATGGGAGAGTCCCATACGCCGACTACCTTCAGCTCGGAGGTGGAGTAACCATCAAGAAGAGTCCTGAAGTTGAATTCCCACGAGCCACGTGGAAACCCGCCCATCTTGTGGATCCAGCACTCCGATGTAAGACCGCTGAGGGTCCCGCGATCCTGTGATAGCGTTGAAACAGAAAGTTTTGTCCCCCCGTGCAGGCATCGGTTGTGGGCAGCTTCGACCCACAACTTAGCCAGAGGGGATACAAAAGGTAGATATGTTCCGCCGCGCGCAGGCGGCTCGGGGAACCCAGAATGCAAATGAGATGATGAAGAGGTGATGGGGCAGCAGTTAGAGGAAGAGAGCCCCTGCAGAGATATGAAGCCGAGAGCAGTGAGCTCGGGGAACCAAGACTTCCAGCGAGATGGTGGAGCAGTGAACTGGCCGCAGTCCGAGGAAGAGAGCCCATTGTTGCTGAAGATGGAGATGGAAGAACGGTCCGGAAGACTCCTGCAGCTGGATGAACACGTGCGACGTGGAATCCCGCCCGCCATGCGGAGCTCTTGGAGTTCCTGCGGTCTCGGTCCCGCCTCAGGATGTGTGTCCGCTCCGGAAAGATGCTCAGCCACGTAGCTGACTCTACTGATGTGAGAGTCCAGCGGGTAACGAGGCTCCTCCACCTTGGTGAGATGACTTCTGGTTGCGAGGTACGGTGCATAAGCTAGACTACGAGTGACAGTGCTCAGCTCGTAATCCCAGATTTCTATTTTGTGCTCAGGTCTCCATCCGATCAGCTGCCAGTTTTGAACATCAGGATGTCCGAATAGAGGCTGGTGCATCCTGTCGATCAGTGGTTTGGATTGAGCTTGTGCCCAAAGCCTGCGATTGTGGTAGAGATGGTTCAGCTTCTCCCAAACCACTTGGAAATCGGTTGAGTTCACCTCGACGCTCTTGAAGATGGTGACGGCGTCGCCTTGTAAACAATTCTTCAATTGATGAAGACGCTCGAGTGAAGACAGAGATGGATGACTTGCTACAAGAGACGTAAACAAGTCGCGAAAGGCTGGCCAGTCCTTGTCGTGACCCTCGAACGTTGGAAGTGACGATGTTGCCAACGCAGCGCTTGACCTTGCTGAGTTATCGTCGACGACCGTTGAATTTGAAGTCTGCGACTTCGTAACGGTCGCCGCAGTCTTGCGTTCGGCGATCATGTCGAGTAAAAATTCGACCTGCTCGAGGTAATTCCTGCGGGTCTTGCCGAACTCATCGTCCTTGAGATAAGGGTTCTCTTTCAATTGGGCATCTGTTTCAGCCGCGGTTCTGATGTCCGAATCGCCCCTGCAGTAATCATCCCAATACTGATCGAGGACATCGCGACAAGCTTGAAGAAATCCCAGAGAGATATTAGCCCTTTCTCTCCTTTTGATGGGAACCAAAGAACGAGAGATTCGATGAGCAAAATTCCGTTGAGTATTGACAAGGTCAGCCATTGTTCGTAGCACGAGGTAGAAGCACTGAACGGTCAAATAACTTCTAGTTTGAATTTTCAGTGGAACTGCAGCACTGACTCCGGCTCGAAGGACCAAATGTTTAGGATTGGACGGGATAGAATACTCTTCGATAAGGAACGAGCACACTTTATTCCCGTCTCGCGGGTAGTCACAAAACTTTATACACAAAAGACTATGTACAGTTTTCTAGCCAAAATTGTATATTTTGGCTAGAGCAGAATAAAGAATTGAACAAAGTTATTTGTTGTGAGACAGTGATTGTTCCCAGCTGCGTTGCTGAGAACTGCGGTTGAAACTAATTCGCTTAGAAAGACTGGTCCCACGATGCGCGACTTTCGTAAGCTATTTAGCGATGTTGAATCGATTGTCTTACTCGCGAAACCGGTCAAAACGACGCACGACGTTTCTCGTGAGCAAGAGTGAGAACGACTGTTTAACGTTGAGATCGGAGTCGAACAGCTGGCAGTTTACCGTCACCGTCGAACTATTGATTGGCAGATCGATGGATCGATCAGCCAATAGGAATCCCCATTTTGGGGTCGATAATCGATCTCAATAGACGTTCGACCAGCACGGTCTAAGCTACTGCGAGCTGCTTATCGACTCTCGATCTCGCGGTTATCGTACGAGCCCGCCAATAGTTGGGCGGCGCAGTGAATCGGCGCGTTCACGCTGCCGACACGTTCAGCCAATCCCAAACAAATTTTTATATGCAATAAATAATTCTTGACTGTTTTTTATGCTGTATATATGTCACAGACATATCTACGTTACAAATATATATAAAACAATATTTTATAGATTATATGTCCCCGAATGTATTAGTTTAGGTTAGTGCATCTTTTTCGGAAACACTATCGGTCACGGCGGAACGGGGTCTAAAAAACAAAAATCGCGCGGTTTCCGTCGTGCCTGAAGTAGGGCTAAATGAGAACGTACAACATTTATGCGGTAAGCCACCAATGTATTACTTATTATACATATACCATACACAGAATCGAACTATAGCCGATACAGAATTCAGGACCAAAAAATATCAGTTGCAGAAGTGCAATACCGATGTGAGACCGATACTGGATATTATAGGTTCTGAAGTCTGAAGAACCGGAACCGAAACCGAAATCCAGAACCGAAAAATAACAGTTATAGAACCGTTATAATATCGGTTCTCAGGAACCGTAACCGTAACCGATATAAGCCAGAACCGATATTTTCATAACTGTTATAACATTTTTTCGGTTCTCATAACTGTTTCAAGAACCGGAATCGATATCATAACTGTTGTCAACCCCTGATTAATATACGTAAGAGCTTACAATGTGAAAATCGTAATTTACACGACTTTTGATTAGTTCCTGCTTAAAATCCATGTTCGGGATTCGAATTCTGGGATTTGTCGGTCGGTACGCCAACTGACGAGCGACGGTTGTCAGTCTTTTTTCAGCAATGTTTAGAGTCGCGTCGCGATCGCTCGTTACCGTTACGCAAGGCCGCGAGGTGTTTGTAAGCGCTCATCACCGGCAAAGGCTATAGCCGGGTTTGATAGTGAAATTCGCCCCCGGCGGGATTTTAATCGTGCTTGGACCATTCGATAGCCTACCCAAAAAAAACCCTCTCTGCCAAGTTTCAGCCCCCTATCTCATCTGTAAGGGTAGTTATTGAGAAAAAACGAAAAATCAGTTTTTGGCCCATTTTCCCTATTTATTGACAATTAAAAATTCTGAAAAAAATCTGACACATTTCGGATACCGAGCCACATATTAGGTATCATTTCCAGATTTTTCTGCTGCAAGCTCTGCTTGTGAAAAATGAAAAACACGAAAAAAATCGAAAAAATGCAGGTTTTATATAGAAATCTAAAAGGTGCTACTCCAGATTTAATTTAGCAATGAGGTATTACCGTAAGTATTATGCTCAATTTTTTAAAGATTTTTGTGAGTGGTGCGTCATAGTTAAAAAAAATAAAAACCGCTTTTTTCGGCGTTTTTCCTAAGTTATACTTATATTTCCTGAATCATAAAAATATATTATGTGATATTAAACGTTCCTACGTTCAGAAAAACATCTCCCAGACTTTAAAACTTGCCTAATACGAAATACGAAAATAATACCATGTATATATATTCGAATATTTCGAAGAGAATTTCAACAGCGCCGGTTGGTGCAGTGGCTATGGTCTCCGTTTGCGGAACCGCTGAAGACTTTTTGGACCGGGTACGAGTCCTGATCAGGTCAATTTTTTTTTCTAAGTTTTTTAAGATTATTTTTCTAAGATTATTGTTGAACCATTGTAAAAAACTTATTTGAACTATATTTTAAGATAGTCTAAATATAGTTCAAATAAGTTTTTTACAATGGTTCAACAATAATCTTAGAAAAATAATCTTAAAAAACTTAGAAAAAAAAATTGACCTGATCAGGACTCGTACCCGGTCCAAAAAGTCTTCAGCGGTTCCGCAAACGGAGACCATAGCCACTGCACCAACCGGCGCTGTTGAAATTCTCTTCGAAATATTCGAATATATATACATGGTATTATTTTCGTATTTCGTATTAGGCAAGTTTTAAAGTCTGGGAGATGTTTTTCTGAACGTAGGAACGTTTAATATCACATAATATATTTTTATGATTCAGGAAATATAAGTATAACTTAGGAAAAACGCCGAAAAAAGCGGTTTTTATTTTTTTTAACTATGACGCACCACTCACAAAAATCTTTAAAAAATTGAGCATAATACTTACGGTAATACCTCATTGCTAAATTAAATCTGGAGTAGCACCTTTTAGATTTCTATATAAAACCTGCATTTTTTCGATTTTTTTCGTGTTTTTCATTTTTCACAAGCAGAGCTTGCAGCAGAAAAATCTGGAAATGATACCTAATATGTGGCTCGGTATCCGAAATGTGTCAGATTTTTTTCAGAATTTTTAATTGTCAATAAATAGGGAAAATGGGCCAAAAACTGATTTTTCGTTTTTTCTCAATAACTACCCTTACAGATGAGATAGGGGGCTGAAACTTGGCAGAGAGGGTCTTTTTTGGGTAGGCTATCGAATGGTCCAAGCACGATTAAAATCCCGCCGGGGGCGAATTTCACTATCAAACCCGGCTATAGCCTTTCTATGATTTGAATCTCGAACATAACGTCTTCCCGGATCATGCGATCGCTCCGGCACCAATAGCGTACGACCCCGCCTGCCGTTTCGAAGAATATTTGAAGGCTCTCCCTTGGCGGAGCGACTCTCTTCAGTTCTCAGCTTCAGCTTTCGAGCCCGATTACTCATTTTAGCACGTTCTAATTTCTCTATCTTTTGTTTCGTCGCGCCACTCATTGCGCTTTATTTCGTTCATCAGCATTCGACGTTGCTTTCGAATCGTCGTCTACTCTTATTCTTTCGCGTCGCGATCCGTGCGTCTGCCTGCGTCAAGATATCGAACGACGCGTTGAAGATCTCCGTCCGCGGCGGCCCTCGTCAAGGGACGCACAAGATTTCCGTCGCGCGAAGAGGCGCAGAATCTCGCACGCGCAAGATGTCCGAATCTCGATCCACCGTCTTCGCCAAGAAAATAAAATTAAAGTGCAGTGTGAACTTGACTTGAATCATCTCTCTCCCTCATTCTCACGATCCTTTCATTGCCTTCCTCGCGCGCTCACTTCTGAGCGGTTCCAGCGTCAGGCGCCTCCGACCGTCGCATAGAATGGTATTTGGGCTGAAAACCTGGCCAAAAATATTTTCTTGTTTTTTGTACGTTATACTGTTACTTCATGAGTAAAAAAGTCATTTCTAACTACATACTAGTGATAATAAGTATATTTAAAATTGTATTTGTTATAAAAAAACCATAAAAAGTCGAAGAAAATATTAAAAGTTTAAAAATAAACTTCTTAAAAAAAATAAAAAAGATTAAAACAAATTAAATCTTACAAATATTTTAATAGCTATTAAAAATTCACAATGACAAATTTTCAGGACTACAGTAATTTTTCGATCGGAGTCCCAACACCCGTGTGTTGAACGGACTTGGGTAGCGTAGAGAGGCTATTTTTTTATGACTCCGTCGACCGCGCCGAGACTTCAAACGACGAGCCGAACATAGAGAAGGACAGAATGAAATAGGATCGTGTGGCCGAAGCGTGTCGCTGTCGCCGGCACAGTTTAAAGGCCCGTGCGTCATCACAATGAAACACCAAAATCTTAGCTTCTTTATTTTCTATGATATCATTATGGAACTTTCACCAACATATTCGTGGCATTTTTCTAATGCAAAATGATACCAAATACGATACAATTGGGCCAATATTTAGTAGTTTAATCGACGATGAAAGTTTCGAACGCAACGAAGAACAGCGACAACGCGGGCCTTTGAACTGTGCCGGCGACGGCTACTGTTCGCGTCTCTTTCTCTTCAATACGCTCTTCTTCGTTGCATTCGAAACTTTCATCGTCGATTAAACCACTAAATATTGGCCCAATTATATCGTTCTTGGTACCAGTTTAATCAGCGAAACGCCAGGAATAAGCTAGTTAAAGTCCCATAAACCGGTCATTAAAATTAAGAAGTTTGAGACTTCGATTCAGTCGAGTCAATGTGTGGTGTTCACACCGATATACCCGAGCCGAGATCAAACATCGCCGCCCTACGGCGCGGCGCAGCGTTGGCCGGCAGTGGAGTGAGTAGGCACTGGACTACGGTTAGATAGGCGACCCAGGACTCCGATTGAAAAATTACTGTATCTGTATGGGATTGGGAATCTGTATGGGGCTAGGAAAAATTATTTTATACTGTTTAGTCCGTCTTAAAAACGTGGTACAGTAATTTTTCAATCGGAGTCCTGGGTCGCCTATCTAACCGTAGTCCAGTGCCTACTCACTCCACTGCCGGCCAACGCTGCGCCGCGCCGTAGGGCGGCGATGTTTGATCTCGGCTCGGGTATATCGGTGTGAACACCACACATTGACTCGACTGAATCGAAGTCTCAAACTTCTTAATTTTAATGATCGGTTTATGGGACTTTAACTAGCTTATTCCTGGCGTTTCGCTGATTAAACTGGTACCAAGAACGATATAATTGGGCCAATATTTAGTGGTTTAATCGACGATGAAAGTTTCGAATGCAACGAAGAAGAGCGTATTGAAGAGAAAGAGACGCGAACAGTAGCCGTCGCCGGCACAGTTCAAAGGCCCGCGTTGTCGCTGTTCTTCGTTACGTTCGAAACTTTCATCGTCGATTAAACTACTAAATATTGGCCCAATTGTATCGTATTTGGTATCATTTTGCATTAGAAAAATGCCACGAATATGTTGGTGAAAGTTCCATAATGATATCATAGAAAATAAAGAAGCTAAGATTTTGGTGTTTCATTGTGATGACGCACGGGCCTTTAAACTGTGCCGGCGACAGCGACACGCTTCGGCCACACGATCCTATTTCATTCTGTCCTTCTCTATGTTCGGCTCGTCGTTTGAAGTCTCGGCGCGGTCGACGGAGTCATAAAAAAATAGCCTCTCTACGCTACCCAAGTCCGTTCAACACACGGGTGTTGGGACTCCGATCGAAAAATTACTGTATTGTGAAAAAATTTTTTTTTAAAATTATACTTTTTACTCCATCTTAAAAACATGGTATATTTTTAAAAATAATTTTTTTTATTTAAATAATTATTAAAAATTTTTTTATTTATATAATTTGTATTGTCATCTAGTTCTGTGCTATGTTTAAAGTTTCAAGTCTCATCGGGAAGTTAGTTTAAAGTCAATTGCAAAATTTGTACCGAATAGACAGACAAGAAAGCGAGTTAATAAAAACATAGTAATAAAAAGGGGCTATATTTGGAGCTTTATTTTTTTTTAATGTGAAAACTTGTGAAAACTCTTTTGCGGTATACTAATTCTTGATATCCTAAAGTTTAACACCACGTAACTTTTATGCCGTTGCGATGAGTTGTATATGTTTAAAAACACTAATTTATGCAAAAAAGTCATGAAAATCTAAGAGCTCTTAGTCAGACTTGTAGATTGGTAAAAACACGTATACAAATAATTTTAACATTGACAAAAATATGATTAATGTAATGTACATTCCTCCTGTAACAATATCTATCACAAATTTCGCCACAAAGATCACTTCCAACATAAAAATTATCACAGGAAAAAGATGCGTACGAACGGAATGCTGCGATCAAAGACGTATATTGAACAAGTGCTATGTTCTAAGTGCAGGCACGGGTGACTGTTTAGGTAAACACAGCTAAGGAGTGCACCACGCGATGGCATGTTTATTTATCTATTTTGGGACGCAACCACAACTCTCTATGTAAATTTTTCCAATTTTGATTTTTGGCCAGGTTTTCAGCCCAAATATCACTCTGTGCGTCGGTCGACGCCGAACAATCCACAAATTCTTAAAATCACATCTTTCGATGCGTGTCGTTTTTTTCTACCTCAACCGATTTTGATGAAATTCTCAGCATGTGTAAAACTAACCTATAGATTTACAAAACATATATTTTAACTTTTTATTATGGGCCCAAATTAAAAATTTCAAAAAATGCCTCCTATTTTTGCATGTAACCTTGTAAATTATAATTTTTTGAAAATATTTTTAGCATATCATTTCTTAAACCAAAGCTTCTAATTGATTATAAAAAATCAGGTCGTTTGGTACAATTTCAAAATAGTTACTAATTTCAAAACACTCACTGTATATAAACGAATTGTGGTTATAGATTGTATAATCAATCTATTGAGATTGATCAATCTCCAACAGTCGATTATCATTTCTCTCTTCCGTTGTTTTTGAAATATTATTTTTCTGACGTTTCAATCGCCCTTCTTCCCAATCTCTGCAGTGATGCAACACTGATGCCATTATTTTGATCATGTCGCTTTCCTTAATTTGTTCTTCGTGATTTGATAACGCTGACAACAGCGCAGCTGGAAAAAAAATTAATTTCATTAGATTATTTCGTAATTCAATTAATACAAATATCTTATAAATGGAAAATGGAAAAATACCTTTAACAACATTATACAGATTGGTATTTTTGAATATGACTAATTTTCCCACGACGTGTTTTACGGGGGTGCACTGGAGGGCAACTTCTCGTGACAAGCAAAATCTTAAGATTTCGCCCATATTCCGAATGATTGTTGCTCGCTTGTTCACAATGGTTATAAATTTTTGTGCCTGCAAAAAATTTAACGATCGAATTAAATTCTCGATTTACATACATATGATAAATAAATATGAAAAATAAAACAGTATGTACAAAAGCTTACCAATTTTTGACGAAAATCTATATCTTTCCCGATTCTTTCGTCGAATTGTTTAAAATCGTTTACCGTCGGACACGGTAGAGATTCCCAAATGTCTTCGAAAGGAGTAATAATGTCGCAACTATTATCGATCATGTTGCTTCCGCTCGGTTTTTGTAATAGCTCCGTCAGGGCTGCTTTCACGTCAACCAGTTGGCTTCCCAGTTGACTAATTTGAATCGATAAAGATTTACAATTCTTCTCGATTGTCTCTTTTATGTAATCTGTAATAAATTGAAATTTTATAATTGTGGAAATGCCTATAAAGCATTATTGAACGGACGAAATAGTTATTGTTTTAAATAATTTCGTTATCTAATAGTTTCTCATACTTTTTAATGAATTTATTTCGTCTTTACACGAGTAAGACGACTGCACAGTACGTGGATTCGTGAGGTATTGTGTTTCCTTTCTGTGGCGGTGATTTTGTGAAATCAAAATTACTATCGGTAGAACTTTCCGAAACAGTTTTTCTTCTTTTTTCACTGCTCGTCGACGCAGTGATCATTTTCTTTAGTCGTTTTTTCCTTGTCCCCCCCGTTCTGGACTCCACGTCTTCTGTAGTGTCAGAATTTATTTCCGAATCCGAAACATTCTGCGACATCGTCGCATCTGAAACATTTAATGCAGTTTTTTATTTTTTCACGATTTAAATGATGGCGTTGAGGATATATTGTAATCACTGAATAACAAAACGAAACACTGGCATTTTCAATTAAAATAATAATTTAAATAAAAATAAATTTTCTAAAAATACCACGTTTTTAAAACGGACTAAAAAGTATAAAATAAAATTTTTAAAAACGCCACGTTTAAAAAACGGACTAAAAAGTATAAAATAATTTTTTCTAGCCCCATACAGATTCCTAACCCCTGAAAATTTGTGATTGTGAATTTTTAATAGCTAAGAAAATACTTGTAAGATTTAAAACGAAAAACGCGGGGCGCAAGATAATACATAGTAAGGAGTGTAGAGAGTAGCTGCCGCTGAGAAATCTCGTACAACACTTCATAACATTTGCAGTTCAATAAAGTTGTTAGTGATTTAGTGTTCATGCATCAATTATCTATTGCATGCGCCCCGCGTTTTTCGTTTTAAATCTTACAAGTATTTTCTTAGCTATTAAAAATTCAAAATCACAAATTTTCAGGGGTTAGGAATCTGTATGGGGCTAGAAAAAATTATTTTATACTTTTTAATCCGTTTTTTAAACGTGGCGTTTTTTTAAAAATAATCAACAGTTATATTCGACCACTCAGTTGCAATTTTTGTTTTAATTCGGCCATCGATGTAATTGGGGTTTTTCGAATTTTTCTATCTAATTCATGCCATAAATTCTCGATAGGATTAAGGTCCGGTGATTGGGGCGGCGGATGAAAATTTTTGGGGCAGCGGTATAATACAAATTCTTGCACAATACGTGACTTGTGCTTGGAGTCGTTGTCTTGGTAAAACTTAAAATTATTATTAAGCCCCATTTTTTCAGCACTTTGAACTAAATTATTTTTGAGTATATTTAAATAATGATTTTTGTCCATGATACCGTCAATAAACACTAGGTTACCGACACCATATGACGAAATGCAACCCCAGATCATTACGCTGCCTCCGCCGTGTTTCACTGTACCTCTTGTATTTTCAAAATTAAACTCTTTATTCGTTTTCCGTCACACCATAGTTCTTCCGTCGGAATTGTACAGATTGAATTTGCTTTCATCAGCAAATATGACATTCTTCTACCATGTCCCATCCTTAGAAATTAGCTCACTTGCAAAGGTTTTTCGTTTATTCCTATTCTTTTCGTTGATAAATGGTTTCTTTCTAGCCACTCTTCCATTGTAACCAGCTTGCCTCAGTGTCCTCCGAACTGTTTCGGCTTACACATTTTTGGAGCTTTCTTCTAATAGCTCACTAACTAGTTTTGGAGCACTTAAGCGCGGATTTTTTTTCACTTTCCGAATAATTTTGCTTTTCTCCCTCGTACATAAGAGACTTGGTCTTCCAGTTTGCGGTATAGAATCAATGCGATTCTCCATATAAAATCGTCGACTGATATCTGCAACAGTACTCTTACTTATACGAAGCATTGCACTAATTTCGCGATAGGTTTTTCCTTTTTCTCGATGAAAAATCACAAGCTGTCGCACATCGAAACTCGTATTCTTTCCTTTGCGTCCCATTTTGAACGAATTCACGTTCACTACCGACAGTAGTGAGGTGGCATGGACATCTAATAGTCCACGAGATTCTGTTTGTAAATAAACGGTTTCGCGTTCTTGAAATATCGCGTTACCAGAAAGCGATTGGCAGAGAAATATAATACGTGTCCGAATATTTTTGTGAGCTACAAATGGTCCATTATTTCGTTTAATAATTTTTATTATGGAACGTATGTATATTTTTCAAATAAAGCATATATGTTTATCAACATTAATAAATGTTTTATTACTAGAAACAATTCCCAGGACGATTGCTTTACCAACAATCGAATTATCAAATCATAAAGTTAGTTATACCTAGTGTCCAAATATTTTTGGGAGTCACTGTAGTATTGGCCAAAACTGTTTTCTGCTGGATTTAAATAATGGTAAACCATCAACGTTGAACATCAGCGGTATATCACTACTTTTATGGATCTCTGGATTTACACATTTCTCAAGAACATTACTTATTCCAAAGTATACAAACTCCTCGTCGGTGCTATTAAAGTTTTCGATGGTATAATTGTTGCATGTTGTACCTAGAAATGTTTTTGCTGTTTTGGGTAAATTAGGATAAGAATGTCTCGTTAATATATTCATCAATAATTCCAGTCGAGTATGTGGTATTGGCGGATCCATGAGAGCCCATTGGCGTATATCTTGTATATCATTAAGCCCACTTTCTTGACAATTCTCTTCATCTGTTGCCTCATCGCTTGAATTCTGATAATAATCTATCACAGTTTCTGGATGATTATTTCCACCGTTATGTTCTGTATCCCCTCCCTCTGACGACACATTATCGTCATTAATTGTGTGTGGTATATTATTTCCATCAACTCCCGAAACTTCTGCAACATCTGACACAACATTTTTTCCATTATAAACATTTGTATAAAAGGACTTCGGTCCGTATATAATAAATATAATAATATAGGGTTGAATGTATGTATGCGTATTAACAGACAGCGTTACATATGGTTGAATTTGTGAAAATATAAAATCGGGAAAAGTAACAACAGAAGATTGGAAAAAGAAGATCGGATTCAGATCGAAAACGAACGTGCCCGTGAAAAGACGTCTGTCAACGATTGCGATTGATTATTATGACGACGACGACGACAACAACAACAACAACAACAACAACAACAACGTACCTGAATTTACACTTCCACGTTCTTCGTAGATACCTGATTCGGTATTTTCCGACATCAGTATCGTATCTGCTTCTGAATTTATATATTGTGTGCATTGCTGATTATTCACTAATTTACGCCGCTTACGAAATCGTTCAACTCTGAGACGTGTGAGTTCACGAGTTTTTAATTTTTGCATATTATCTGACATCGTAGCGGGAAACAATTTATGTTAATGTACTTTAACTGTTCACTATACGTTCACTGTTGACTGTTCAGTATACACTCGTGACTGGAGATAGAAACTGCAGTTGATTGAAATGCCTAACGCATTTTTCCCCACCACTTTACAAAACAAAGAAAAAACGTAGTTTGCTCGTCTAGCTTAGGCGTACACCACTCTTTCCGTATTAGGCCCATGTATGGCAACTATTAGAAATGCCTAATTAGGCGTGCACTCGATCATCCCCATTTGGACCACGTATGGCACCTGTTAGGAATACCTAACTTAGGCATACACCATTCTTTCCGCATTAGGCCCACATTCGTCTTTAGGCATGCCTAACTGAAATTCTAGTCGGGCACAAACAAAGTAAGGTTAACGAACACGCTATTTGTACCTGAGTTGAAAAATAATTTAATATCGGTACCGCAAATTACGAAAAACGGTTTCAGAGTAATTTTTGATAAAAACCACGCTGTTGTAAAACGAAAAGACGGCACAACAGCGATAGAAGTTTCTTTACACGGTAGCCGTGAAAAGAAACGATCTGTATACAGTAGTCATCGTAGAAAATCGTGCGTTACTAACGAATGCGAGTATAGACAAGTGTGCGAGGTGGCATAAAAGATTCGGACATGTCAATTTTGTAGACTTTAAAAAAATGTGTGCAAACGGTTAAAGGCATGAATTTAGATGTGAAAAGCAAAAACCCGGAATGTATGGTATGCGCGGAGGGAAAAATTAAACAACTTCCATTCAAAAGTACCGAGCATCGCGAACGAGAAAAGCTAAGGTTAATACATTCGGACATCTGCGGTCCGATGAATACCGAATCTATCGGCGGAGCAAAATATTACGCGACGTTTATAGATGATCATACGCGTTATACAGAAACAGTAATGCTTCGACAACGAGCAGACATTTTGAACGCGTTTAAGATATTTAAAAAACGAATTGAAAAAGAAACAGGGCGCGAATTAAAACGGATAAGAACGGACAACGCGAAGGAATACACGCCAAAAGAGTTCAATAGTTTTCTCGAAAGTGAGGGCATCGCGAGACAACTTTCGGTCGAATACACACCTCAGCAAAACGGCGTGGCTGAGCGCGCGAATCGCGCATTAGTAGAAATGGCGCGGTGTAACATAATACAAGCGGGACTGCCAAAGTCACTGTGGGCAGAGGCAATAAATGCGGCCACATTTTTGCAAAACAGGTGTCCATCCAAATCGGTGACAGATAAAACGCCATACGAAGCGTGGCAAAAACCGTATATAGGATTCTTACGAACGATAGGTAGTAAAGTAATCGCGTTAAATAAAAAGGGTAACCGATTAAAATTTGACCCCAAGGGCGAAAAATATATTCTCGTAGGATACTCTCAGGAATCGAAAGCGTATTGCCTGTGGAGTACAGGCACGAAGACGGTGATAAAAGCAAGAGACATGAAATTCTTCGAGGAAATCGAGGAAGAAAAAACAATTGCGTCTCATCAAGGCCTCGAAGACTTGTTCGAAAGTCGAACAGAGAAAAGCGAAACGCAAGAGGACAGAAATTACAACGAACAGCACTAAAAAGAAGCGGAACAGGTAAAAGATTCAAATGGTAAAGGCATCCCCAAACGCGACCATGGACGGCCGACACACGAAAGAACGGGAAACGACGAAAAACCGAGGAAAATCTACAACACTCGATGCACGGCAAAAGCGAACAGGTCACAGCAAGATGATTCAGCAACGATCAACGAAGCAATGGAACGTCACGATGCCAATTTATGACTAGAAGCGATGGAAAAGGACATAGAAACGCTGAATAAAAATGAAACGTGGTCGTTGGTGTCCCGACCACGAAACAAAAAGGTGCTGACGAATAAATGGGTCTTCAAGACCAAAAGAGATTCAGAAGGGCATGTCCAAAAGCACAAAGCATGACTAGTAGCCCGAAGTTATATTCAGGAAGCTGGAATCGACTACCAAGAAGTATACGCACCGGTTTCACGTTATGAGACCATACGCACATTATTTGAAGTTGCAGTCGAGGAGGAAATGCATGTGCATCATCTGGACGTTGTATCGGCATACGTGCAGGGAGATCTGCACGAGGAAGTGTTCATGGAACAGCTTAAACCCTACGTAGAAGACAATCCAGAAAAAGTGTGCAAGCTGTACAAACCGCTATACGGACTAAAACAGTCTGGACGTGAGTGGTACAAACGATTCGACGGATTTGTAACACGTCAAGGCGGCAGCCGAAACGTAGCTGATCCAAGCCTATACGTGTTTGAAAAAAATAAAGAACGAGTCATAATGGCACTATACGTGGACGACATCATACTGGCTTCAAAGAGTATAAACGAAATGGGAAACGTCAAACGAAAATTAATGGTGGAATTCGAGATCAAGGATCTAGGCCCAATAACGGATATTTTGGGAATTCACGTAGAACAAGAGAGCGAAACCGGTTGCATAAAATTATCACAAGAAAGATACGTAAACGATCTGTTGGAAAAATTGGACATGAAATCAGCAAAACCTGTAACCACGCTAATCGAATCAAACACGAAGGTCACGAAAGATCTAAATCCGACAAATGACGAAGAAAGAGAACGCATGAAGAATCGCCTGTACCGAGAACTCGTAGGGAGTTTAATTTATCTAGCAAACGCCACGAGACCGAACATTGTATTTGCAGCTAATGAGTTAAGCAGGTACTGCTCCGATCCGGGAGAAGGACATTGGATCCTGGCAAAACGGGTAATACCAAGTACGAGAAAAGCATCAAGGAATTAATTGCATACACGGATTCCGATTGGGGAGGCGACATAGAAGATAGAAAATCACACTCCGGAAGCGTGCTGACTCTGGCCGGCGCACAGTGGGCCAGATCGACGCACTAGCTGTTCACGAGCTAAAAAATCGAAGTCCTCATATCGATTTTTAACGAATGTACAATGTTTCTTAAATGTCCATTACACATTAATGTTCATAATTTGTTATAAAAAAAATACTTAGTCAACTAAGGAATACCGTCAAAGTTTTTCACCTTTGACAAGGGATAAGTTAAAAGTGTTATACATGGTGAGTCCGAAGAAACAGAACACCTAAATATTTCCGTTACTGTTTGTTGTACAAAAAAACTTCTTAGGACAAAATTACACTGTTTGAAGGGACACATGTAAGTTGTAAGGGAAAAAAATTTCAAGGTCATTTTTTACAAGATTTCAAGGTCATCGATATTTTTTTAAATGGAATGAAGTATTTTTTAATACATCAATCGATGCAGCTGGACATTCGTTATAAGAAAGTACTCACCTATATATGTCGAAAAGTTAGTAGTTCACGAGATATTTCGATTTAAATAACTGTAAAACACCATTACTGTCGTAGTAAAACGTTACACAAGTAAGTAAACGCCATAGTACGATAGTAATGGTGTTTTAGAGTTATTTAAATCGAAATATCTCGTGAATTACTAACTTTTCGACATACATAGGTTAGATTTTTTTTATGACGAATGTCCAGCTGCATCGATTCATGTATTAAAAAAATAATTAAAAAAGTGAGCAGTGACCGAGACTACCGTGTCGCGTTGCATCGTCGTGCCGCGCCGCGCCGTGCGTTTACGTGGAGTGAGGTTAGTTTAGCACATGTTTGTGCATGTGTTTGCAATAGAGTACAGAGTATTCCAATCAGGGGGTATAAGCTGGCGTGTTAAAAATGAAACACGAATTTCAGCGCTCTCTGTGTCCCGGGGCCGAACTAATGACTGTATAAATAAATACAGAGAGGATATGAGAGTGCTCACGCCCGGGTTCTGAGTTTTCCACCGGTATAGTGCTGCCACCACCAAAATCTTAGCCTGGATCAGCTCCTACACCGACAGTAGAGCGGATTTCCCCCTCCCACTTTTAGCCTGGATCAGCTCCTAGACAGAAGATAGAGCGGACGCTTAGCCTGGATTAGCACCTAGACCGAAGGTAGAGCGGACGCTTAGCCTGGATCAGCTCCTAGACCGACGGTAGAGCGGACGATTAGCCTGGATCAGCTCCTAGGCGCACGGTAGAGCGGATTTCCCCCTCCCGCGCCAGAAAAGATGAGATCTCACATCATTTTTCAGAAAGAGAAATTAATAGTTTTAAATATCAATCTCTCTCTCTCTCTCTCTCTCTCTCTCTCTCTCTCTCTCTCTCTCTCTCTCTCTCTCTCTCTCTCTCTCTCTATTTCTAGATTTAATAGACAACTTGGAGGAAAGTTCTCGAGAGTTAGAACACATTTTACTCTCAAATTAATATATATTTTGCGTAGTTTTCTGCAGAACTTAGCATAAAAATATAAATTAATTTAATATTCAGCATAGGATAGATTATACTCCAGTTGTATGAGATAATTCAAACCGTTTAATATCAATTTGATTGCTAGTAATTACGCTAATTGCGAATAATCGTATCCAGATAGCACACGACGTTTTATACACGTCGTTATTACGTCTTTTTTAGGTCTGAACGTCTTACGTCCCAAAAGGACGTCTTTTAGACGTCTAAAAGAGCCTTTTTGAAGACGTCGTTTTACTGCTGAACGAAAACGCCTTTTAGACGCCTCATTTCAACCGTAAAAACTTAAAAGACGTGTATTAGACGTACCGTTTTGTAACATAGGACATTCCAGCGACCTTCCAGCGGTGTTCCAGCGACTTTCGAGACGTCTGAATGTCTTGCGGCAGGCGTCTAAAGTATATCTTTCAGACGTCTCAGCGCCATTTGGGTAGTTGAATTACATTGTAATTGAAATTTAATGTATTTGGAGCACAATGTAATTGAAATAGAATGTAACTGAATGATTCAGAATCAGACTTCAGAAACTGTTTAATATCGATTTCGGTTCCTAAAACAGTTAAGAAGAACTTTTATTTCGACGAACTGTTTTACGAAGAACCGAAAGGGTTTTTCAGGATAAGTACGGTCCAGCGGCTCTCACGGCAATTTTTATGGATATCATGTGCAAAAACCAATGCTTTTAGGTTGAAAGAAATGAAAATACTCGAACTTACATCGTGCATTTTATGTATTTGTTTACGCAACTGTGAGCAAATTATAAACTGTAGAAAAAAATTAATTCTTTTAGGGGTGCAGATTCCAAGCAATAGAAGCTGCTGTGTCAAAGATTGACGATGTCCCGGACGAGTTGTTTCCATTATCTATTCCTTATTCTTTTCGTTACTTTGTATTTTGAATAATATAAACAGTATTATAAACAGTAGTGATGGCCACAGTATTGTGTCATAGTAATCTCAGAATCATGATTACGGTCGTGATTTCGTAATCTAGAGTGAATTTGCTTATTGTCATCCTAATTCTTCGTATATCATACAACATATTCTTACCAAAGGTTGAAACCATGCTGTATTTCAAGGGTGGCCAACTTTTGTGTACATAATTGATCTACTTTTTATCTTAAAATGTAATCGCGATCAACTTGTTGTCATAGGCGTAGTCTATAGATCACTATAGACCACTTATAAGTGGGGAGAGGGAGGTGTGAAATACATACTATGTTTATACACTGTGTTTCAGTACATAGATTATTTAACGGGTCAAAAAAAATCGTCCAGGGGAATTAAAACAACATGAGTAATTATTAACAATATTAGTTCAAATTAGCTACAGACAAAGACAGATTTAGAATTAAAACCTTTTTTTATTGCCTTAACATTAATGGGAAGACTGAGTTTGCATGTCTCTAATCAAGCAATCATAATTAGGTGTATATCCCCAGATAGCACAGGACGACTTTAAGTTGCCGTTTTCATGTCCGTTCTATGTCTTTACGTCTCACTCTATGTCTATGTCTTTACGTCTTCTGGGACGCCGTTTTCACGTTAGAAATGAGATGCATAAAAGGCACCTGCCTTCGAACTTGAAAACGTCGTCCCAGCAGAGGTGCCTTTAAGGACGCGTAAAAGTTGCCTCTTTCGGGACGCCGTTTTCAGGTTAGACATGAGATGCATAAAAGGCACCCCCCTTCGAACGTGAAAACGTCGTCCCAGCAGAGGTGCCTTTAAGGACGCGTAAAAATTGCCTCTTTCGGGACGCCGTTTTCAGGTTAGAAATGAGATGCATAAAAGGCACCTGCCATCGAACGTGAAAACGTCGTCCCAACAGAGGTGCCTTTATGGATGTGTAAAAGTTGCCTCTTTCGCAACGCCGTTTTCACGGCAGAAACGATTGAAGTACTTACGAAAATATGTATATCTCTTAATCGTTAATATACTGATACTATGCTTCATTACTAATACCTGTTGATCATTAGTAATACCTGTCAACTCACGAAGGTGGAACAAACACTCCCGCCGGGGTTGATGGGTCGGCGCCGTGTTGACATGCCGTGGTCAGTGGTAGCCGCCGATATAATGGGCCCATTTCCGCCTAGCAGATCCGGTAATGTGTACCTCCTGGTCATCCAGGATCTATTCACGAAATGGATAGAGTGCACCCCGCTCCGAAAGGCGACCGGTCCGAAAATTGCCGAGGCACTCGAGTCGTTAATCTTTTCGAGGTGGGGAACTCCGGACGTTTTATTAACGGATAACGGCACGGAGTTCGCCAACAAAGTTATTCGGGAGCTCGCAGAGCAATATGGGATAAAATTGAGTACTACCCCCCCCCCCCCGTACCACCCGCAAGCCAATCCGGTCGAACGCGTGAATCGAATCCTTAAGACGATGATTGTAGCGTACATAGGTAGGGATCACCGAGATTGGAACCACAACTTACCACAGTTTCGATACGCATACAATACGGCCCACCATTCCGTATTGCAGGCCTCCCCCGCGTTTCTGAATTTCGGGCGAGAGCCGCGACCGGCAAAGTGTGTTAGGGCAAGCGTGGAGCCTCCTGTCGACCTCGAGGTTACCCCCAATGATACTTGGAAGAAAAGAGTCACCCAGCTGCCGACGCTAAGGCACTGGATGCTGGAGAACCTCGAGGACGCGTACAAAAAGCAGGCACACAGCTACAATTTGCGACGCAGAAATGTAGAATTCCACGTAGGGGATAGGGTAATGAAGCGACAAAGAGTCCTCTCCTCGGCAGCGAATTACGTGGCCGCAAAACTGGTGCCGAAGTTCACAGGCCCAGTAACGATCAAAAAGAAGCTGTCGCCAAGTGTGTACGTCCTAGCCGCGGAGGACGGACGCAACTTGGGCAAGGCGCATATCGAGGACCTGAAACCATACTTTCCCCCCACACACACCAAGAACGATAGTTAACATCGTAGGATTCTTTTCTTATTTAGAAATGGAAAGAGTCAAAATAATAGAGGCGAGACTAAGGGCGCTGTACCCGCTCCCGGGGGGATGCCGAGCGGCTACGGCAAATATCAAGTGCCGTCCACTCGGACCCCCGGAAGAACAACCAACAGAGATGGACCCGGAAAAGGAAGAAGACGAGAGGCGGCAGGAACATACTCCGGATTCAGAGGGCGCAGTAACGTGTCAACAGCGTTCATCGCGCTGGAGACACCGACAGAAAAGAACAAGGACGAAGAAGAGATACCGGGGGGGGACACGGCTAGAGTCCCTCCCCGGGAATAATACTGTCGAGGCCGAGGCCCTGACATTCCCGAACATTGAGGTCACAGTGGATGAGGCCTTCCAAGTTTGGGCGAGGACCTACGGCCGAGGGGGCTCGCACTGGCAGGGTAAAAGGACGGAGGAGGCCCGCCCCGGACCGAAAACAATGCCGCGCGAAACGGCCGCTCTCGAAAATCCGGAGGAGGCTCGCCCCGGACCGAAGAACAGGACGCCCGAAACGGCAGTTCACATAGATCCGGAGGAGGCGAAGATCAAACCAATGGCCGTAATACCGCCGGGGGCCCCAAGGAAGCAGACCACCCCCCGGGAAAATATTCAGGCGCGGATGGAGCGCATCCGAACGGACCACGCCCGAGCCCACGAGATGTCGACCACGAGGGTACCCGGTAATGGGACCCAGAGGCCGAACCGTCAGGTGCCTTCGGTAAGGGGTACTCCAGCACCCCAACCAAGGTGGCGGGGAGCCGCCAAAAAGAAGAGGGGGAGTGAGGTGGAGTTTGGGTGCTGGAGGTGCCACAGTATGGGGCATACCCATACCGATTGCATTGCCCCACAGAAATGGGACTACTGCTTCAGGTGCGGTCGACCCTATTATACCGTGAAAACCTGCCCGGAGTGCGCTCCCTCATGGAGGGCACAGGGGCCGCGACAGGACCATGGGGCCCGATATTAAGCGGTCGACCGACACCTGAAGCAGCAACGGGGGCACCGCTGTAAAGAGAGAGGAAAGAAAGACTACCGGCAACCCTAAGGGCCGGACCCAAAATATTTATTTTGTTTTCACATTAAAGTACTACGCTTATCGCGGACCACAAGGTCAAATACATACCTTTTTTTTTTGTCGTTTTGGGGTCCCAAGCGTATATATTTGTATTCCGTGTAAGAGAGGGATAGACTTACCGCGCAAAAAGGCGCGCATTAAACATAAGAATAGCTAAATTGGTAGTCGCTTCATTACTTCCCTAAACCCAGCGTCGATCCGGGCCCACCGGGGTCCGGCAATAGCGTTTAATAAGTTTTTCAGCTTCGCGCCGGTCGTAACAGCAGGCCCCGCCACAAGGAAGAGGGTAAGAAATTTGGGATTGCACGTACTTGTCTAGGACTCAAGGTGTTGGGATTCGTGTATGTCTCTGTTTGCGTTTTGAGGTACACCCTGGAACTCTGAGGAAGACCGATCGCCACCGAGCCCGCGAGTAACCTGACCGGTAACTGCCAACGGTGTGCCCCGGTCTCTTTTAGGGGGGGAGGAGTTGTGACGTGCAGGTTTCGCCGACGTCTTTCCGAACCTTCTAACAGAGACCGGGTCACTTTTTCGACCATCGGAACCGAAACGGGCGTTGCGATCGATCTCCCTGGAGACGGCCGAGTCCCAGTGGAATAGTATTATCGCGCTTGAATGTCGCGCCGCTGGGCGCGACACGAGGTTTCAGATCCGGCTACTATCCATAGGAGATTTCGATGCCCATCTTCCGCTGCTAATTGGCGAGAAATTTCGAGAACAGGCACCCGGAGAACCTATCGCAGATCGGCGAGTACGGAGAAGACAACGGGGATTGGACCGAGCCCGGATCCGTCAACCCGGAGACATCGACGAGGCATTTACGATAAAGGGACGACCAACGGCCCAACCTTGTCGATTCTCGCCCGGGAAGGGTCATGAGAGCCCACCCGGAATGGCTCGCGTCCACCCTTACCGCCCTCGCAGCGTTATCGGACGCCGCCTCGAGAAAGTTAACAATTTTCGAAGGCACGGGTCCGAATCCTTTCGATTCGGCCCTGCAGCGAGGAGCCACGCGATAGGCCCCGAGTGTCGCCACAGCGAAGATGGATGAGGAAGTAGAGGGGATGCCTCGCTTCCGCGTTCCGAGCCGACACGAAGTAGGTCACTAGGCCGAAGGACTGCAAGGTGAAAAGTAGTACCGTAGTGAAATCGCGAATATTCCAAGTATTATCGTGCGACAGCTCGGCGTGAGAAACGAGTCCACGAATTTGGTAAGTACTGGTCAGTTTTCGGTGTAATAAAATTGTGCATACTCGTGTTGGCTCGGGGCGTAATTTTGAAAGAAATTATAACCTCGCGTCGTGTGCCACGTGCTTCGGTGTGTCCAACGACCGGGACGAGCTCTCCCGAGAAGAACGCCGGGCCGTGTATCGTAGCGTCCCCGAATGCTGCGTGATACGGGGCGTACGATATTTCGTTTTTCGATTCGTATTCGGAGATCCTCGAGACGTTCCACGGTGGGACGACGCGACGCGCCCGTTTCGTTCTCGTCGCGTTCTTTGCCGTCCTCGCCTAGTCAAATCGTAGTAGATCGCGTATTCTATCGGGGCTCGGTAGATTTCGTGCCCTTCTGGGCTTGTATCATTTACGCGGAGGCCTGTAACTACCGAGCTCGACGCGAAAGAGTAGAAGTCACGCGCGTGCGGCCGATCTACCGCCGAAGATTCTCGACGACGCGCCGGCAAATATTTTGACTGCCGCCGGTTCATACCGGTGGCTTGTAGCGACATCCCGTTCTCAATAAACGGTAGTAATTTGCCCCGAAATCATTCTATTCATTTCGCCTGTGAGAAACGTTCCCGTCGCGGGGAATGCCCCGTCCTTTTTCCCACGTGGAATCCTGGCCTGTGCCATCGCTATCCAAGGCATCCACGCAGTCCTTGCAGATTCGAAAGAAGTTCGTGTAGAGACAAAAGTTTCGCGTGGTACGGTAACGTGCCTGGCGCCCGAGTATCGATCTTCGGTCGATTAAAGATTGTCCTATTTCGAGTCTGCGAGTGACTGTTTGTCCCGGGAGGACCACGTTTCGCGCGACCGAGCGTGGCCCGGTCTTTCGGCCATAATTTCCCGAGTCCGGTTGCCGATTTCGTAAGGAATCGGTAAACGGCGTGGCAATATAGATTCTAATTAACTTCCCGATTTTATAGGGAAGTTATTGTAATTACCCCGAAAATCGAAAATCGATTTTTTACCAGATCTTCACGTTTCATGGTCATTGGAGTCATTTTAGACTATTTTTATCAAAATGTCTGTATGTGTGTGTGTGTGTGTGCGTACGGCCGTTTCTATGTAATAAAATTTTTCGTTAACGTTTTCAGAAAAAGTAACAACGCGATCAGGATGATGAATGATGCAATCGATGTGCCCCGTCGTAACTTAGAGCTGATTAGATTTTGGTCCATATTGGTCAAGTAGTTTTTTAGATTTTTACTTTTTTTTCGAAAAGAGTTGATTCTACAATGCAATTTATAAGGGAGGACGAAAATTTTCCACCAAAGAACCAAATGCAATTACATAAAAAAAAATTTTTTTTTTAGATATAAAAAAATTTTTTTTTTAACTGATGCTAATGTTACCGCTTGGAATAATCGAAAGTTATTCCAATGCAAGAGTGAATTTATCATCTCTATTCCCAAGAATACATTTTGGGAGAATATCGATGAAATTACAAAAAAAAAAACGATGTTAGCGATGTTGGCGAAGGAGTAACGAATCGGGAAGTTCTTTGTGTGACTCTTGGAGAGTCACACACCAAATAAAAAACATTAATAGCAGTAGGCCCTACTAGCCATGCGTATCACTAACCCTCTCGCTAGAGCAGTCCTACCCGCGAGCTCGCGAAGCGAGCGAGCAAAAACAACCCTACTCGCGAGCGAGCGAGCGAAGCGAGCGAGCAGCAACAGCCCTCTAGTTTTTTTATAATTTTTTCTTAAATTTGAAGATTTTGTATGTCTGTTCAGATGTCCAAAAAGGCAACTTTTTGCGTCTTAAAACGACATCTTACAGATGTCGAAAAGACCTGTGAGAGACGACTGTAAGTCGCACAGTTTTGTAACAAAGACCTGTAAAGTTGTACACAGTACGTGGAAACGACGTGAAAACGACGTGCCACAGACATAACGTACGACTTAAAGATGTACGATGTCTTGCGTCAGGCAACTTTTAGGCGTACTTTAAGATGTCTTTGTGCTATCTGGGCCCTGACAAAGATAATAATAATGAGTCTACAGTATGGGAATCAGTCAGGACAGAACGTTGTTTAGTCTTCGTTAACTGTAAGTATGAAAATGCCGATTCACACAGGTATGTAGATCCGAAGCAAGAATAATATTTGCCACATTTGGTGGTGCTAGGATATTTTTCGCGGTTGACGTATTTCCAAAAATCATCTTCAAATTTTCTGGTTTGTAAGCTCGACGTCTACATTATAGCCAGAGGCGGTCGATCGACCAAAATTGGATTCGCTATATTTGATGAAAACATCTTCGATCGGACTGTTGATAACAGATTAATCACTCACTGATCAGGATTCGTGGTTCACCCTGTACAAAGGATGTTAGATATATACAAATGTTTATTCTTTATGTTGTACTACAGTAATTCTTCGATCGGAGTCCCAACACCCGTGTGTTGAACGGACTTGGGTAGCGTAGAGAGGCTATTTTTTTATGACTCCGTCGACCGCGCCGAGACTTCAAACGACGAGCCGAACATAGAGAAGGACAGAATGAAATAGGATCGCGTGGCCGAAGCGTGTCGCTGTCGCCGGCACAGTTTAAAGGCCCGTGCGTCATCACAATGAAACACCAAAATCTTAACTTCTTTATTTTCTATGATATCATTATGGAACTTTCACCAACATATTCGTGACATTTTTCTAATGCAAAATGATACCAAAAACGATACAATTGGGCCAATATTTAGTGGTTTAATCGACGATGAAAGTTTCGAACGCAACGAAGAACAGCGACAACGCGGGCCTTTGAACTGTGCCGGCGGCAGCTACTGTTCGCGTCTCTTTCTTTCCAATACGCTCTTCTTCTTTGCGTTCGAAACTTTCATCGTCGATTAAACCACTAAATATTGGCCCAATTATATCGTTCTTGGTACCATTTTAATCAGCGAAACGCCAGGAATAAGCTAGTTAAAGTCCCATAAACCGATCATTAAAATTAAGAAGTTTGAGATTTCGATTCAGTCGAGTCAATGTGTGGTGTTCACACCGATATACCCGAGCCGAGATCAAACATCGCCGCCCTACGGCGCGGCGCAGCGTTGGCCGGCAGTGGAGTGAGTAGGCACTGGACTACGGTTAGATAGGCGACCCAGGACTCCGATTGAAGATTTACTGTATCTTATTAAAATAAAGCATACAAATAACAATTGTACTGGGTCGTTCCATGATAAATCGATCACTTCTTGAAGTCACCATTGTCGATTTTGTTCTAAACGAAATATGTTGTAGTCCATGTAAAATTAGGAGAGGTTTAAGTTATCATTTTGCCGATTTCGAATTTTTTGTTAGAAATGACAGGTCTTCGAAATTAACAATTTTTGCCCATTTTGGCGAAAACGGACCTCACTTACGAATTTTTATATCTCAGGAACTGTTTGTCCGATTAAGCTACATTTTTTTCGTTTTATTCGGGAAGAATTGGGCTATTATAAAATATTATTTTCAACCTCGATAATCAGCTTTATAATGTCGAAAAATTTAAACAAACTCTTTTATTACATTTTTTCGGTGGAGGCCAGAGTGATTTTTTTGAGAAAAATATGCAGTTTCCTTGAAAAGACTGGCGATTTAAAAAAAAGGGCGCCGTGTACCCCCGTTTCAGGTAGAGGCGTGTCGAGTACATCGCTATTATGGTTCGTTGTCTATACCGCAGGTCTCGGGAAACTACCAGCAGACTGTATACGACTAAATGACCCTCTTTATGTCTTGAGAACAATATTAGAAACCACTCTTGGCCAACGACACCTTTTTTTTAATGAAAGGTTAAAGAAAACTTTGAAACTCTCATCGGTTTCAGTGGAATAAAATCTTAAATCTTGTTGGGATCTAGAAAATATGGCAAAAGTGTGGACATTACTAAAAACAGATTATAAGATGTAAAAAAAACCTTCCTAAGCAAACCAGCTGACACTAGGCCTTCATTTTCGTTGCCTTTCAAGTTTTTAAGTTTATTTTATCGCTATATTCCTTTTTCTGCCGACTCTGACAGAATCAGAACAGTAAATAGAAGGTATGGAGGGGTTTCCTATATATATATTCCTATAAATTTTCGTATCGTACATTTCCAATTATGTTTGCCGTTATTTTTGATAGTGGAATAAGTCCACTTTTTGAAAAAAATGAGTTAATAGTAATTTCAGTAATATACAGGGTGTCCCAAAATTCGTGTCGTTCCTGGAAATGGGAGGTTCCTTGGGTCATTTCAAGCGACATTTTCCTTTGCACCAATGTCAACCGCGGCTTTGTTTAGCAGATATTAACGAAAAACACGGACCAATCAGAGCGCGCCTTGGGCCGCCGCGCCGCGCAGCGTTCGCATCAGAGCGTTGGCGGTACGCCGCGACATCGCAACGAGCAAGAGTTTCTTGATAATGTGAATCCTCTCCGATTTCGATGAGCTTTGGATATGTTACCAAGACATTCTAAACAACATTTCTCTTTAGACTTTTTGGCGATCGGCTTTAGTTTACGAGATAATCGTAAAAAAACATTACTTGTAAATTCATATGGGTGTTCTTGATAGCGGGCACGGCGTGTTAATATCTCCGAAACTAAAGCCGACCGCCAACTATTTCAAAGGACAAAGCTATTTAAAACGTCGAGTTTTAAAACACATTCAAGGTCATTGAAATCGTTGAGGATCCACATTATCTTTACTCGACTTATGGCAACTTTACCCGAATGAGAGGAGAAGCAGAAACTTATTGTATTAAAAACTCACTTATTCAGCCGTAAATCCATTTGCTGCTCCGAAATGTGTGTCACTGGGTCACTCGGTGATGAACTGCACAGATGTCATCAGGTATACGACAGTACCGCAATCTAAGGGGCGTACAGCCAAGTCAACGAACTGCACAGCTGGTGGTAGATAGCAGGTATACGACACCCTGACGGATACGCGGTCAACGATCTGGACTTTTCACTTTCACTTTCAAATCGATAAATAAATCACATATCTTTTTAACACAGATGCACTAATAACAATTGCAATATCACTTGTATTGCAGCACAATAAAATTTAAATCACAACTTTCTAAAAGAAGAACATCCCGCATTTTTCTTTCACTTTTCACTGTACGGTCAAACGTACGTTTCCACACTGCGAATATTTCACGGCGACAGTCGATGCACTAAAATCCTTCGAAATCGACGAACTGATCGACGAACTCACAATTATTTGGTACGTATACGGTGTGGGATGTATGGCCGCTCTCGCCTGATATACCTGAACGTGGCACCATCATCGCGCCCGCAGAGGCCGTAAGCGAGAACGATATGAAAATTGTCTTGCGAACTGAGCATGATGCGACAGAGACTTAGACTGACTGCAGCTTCCCAAAAAAGCTGCGAACACCCCCGAATATCCCCACCACGAAGGAAAACTGAGGATACAGGAACATTCTAAAAAATCACGTGTTTTGCAGGAGTTGAAAGTGCAGCAGTGTGACTCTTGCCTTTTCTCCACGATAGAAAACAGGGATCCTCGTCTCCGCGGAAGGGATCATGCCATAAATCAGAAATCTGCAGTTACTCGGGAGTGTCCGCTGGATACCGGAACGGAAAAATTTTCTCCTGCACACATGTCGAGTTTACAAATTCTTTTTCGGCCGTGCATTAAGTCCTAAAAGATCCGCAGTCTATTCATTACATTTGCGTGCTTAAATTGGACATTTCATATCTAAGAATCTAATATTATTTTTATAATTTTGACTAGACTGTGGACGTAAATACAAAATAAAAATTCTCCAAGTCAATTGTAAGAATCCAAAGATGTATTTTTTCTCGCAATCATTTTAAAAAGTGAAAAATGTTATAGTAGCATCCTTAATTTTTCTAATGTTCTTTTTGTTTTTCATTTGAATAAAATGAATAATGAAAACCCCATCTTTGCTTTGTCGAGAAATAAGGGAATGTCCAATTTAAGCATGCAAATGTAATGAATAGACTGCGGATCTTTATGCAACATAGAAATTGTCTGCATTGATTGCTAGAAATAGAAACTAAATTGAATGTTAATTCTTTCGTTAGTTTTAACAGAGGAGAAATCATACATATGTACTGACATCTTCAATAGGCGGTAGTCTTGTTATTCATTTTCATTATTCAATATTCGCAATCACTCGTAAATTTTCTTCCGCGCATGTCGAATTGCACTGTTGGTAAATTCTTCGTTACCGTGTCCCACGGACAGTGCAGAGTTCTGATTTATGGCTCGATCCCTTCCGCGGAGACGAGGATCCCTGTTTTCTATCGTTCGAAAGTCCTGCATCGTGCCTTAGACGTCGCGGGTAAAGATCAAGCGGCGCACACCAGAAATCTTTTTGGACTTAATTGCACGGCCGAAAAGGAATTCGTAAACTCGACATGTGCAGGAGAAAATTTTTCCGTTCCGGTATCCAGCGGACACTCCCGAGTAACTGCAGATTTCTGATTTATGGCATGATCGCGGAGACGAGGATCCCTGTTTTCTATCGTGGAGGAAAGGCAAGAGTCACACTGCTGCACTTTCAACTCCTGCAAAACGTGAAAAATGTCTTGTTCGCAAGACAATTTTCATATCATTCTCGCTTACGGCCTCTGCGGGCGCGATGCTGGTGCCACGTTCAGGTATATCAGGCGAGAGCGGCCTTACATCCGACACCGTATACGTGCCAAATAATTGTGAGTTCGTCGATCAGTTCGTCGATTTCGAAGGATTTTAGTGCATCGACTGTCGCCGTGAAATATTCGCAGTGTGGAAACGTACGTTTGACCGTACAGTGAAAAGTGAAAGAAAAATGCGGGATGTTCTTCTTTTAGAAAGTTGTGATTTAAATTTTATTGTGCTGCAATACAAGTGATATTGCAATTGTTATTAGTGCATCTGTGTGAAAAAGACGTAATTTATTTATCGATTTGAAAGTGAAAGTGAAAAGTCCAGATCGTTGACCGCGTATCCGTCAGGGTGTCGTATACCTGCTATCTACCACCAGCTGTGCAGTTCGTTCACCTGACCGTACGTCCCTTAACTTTCGGTACTGTCGTATACCTGATGACATCTGTGCAGTTCGTCACCGAGTGACCCAGTGACACACATTTGGAAGCAGCAAATGGATTTACGGCGGAATAAGTAAGTTTTTAAAACAATCAGTTTCTGCCTCTTTTCTCGTTCGGGTAAAGTTGCCGTAAATCGGGGAAGGATGATCCGGGTCTTCATCGATTTCAATGACCTTGAAATAATGTTATAAAACTCGACGTTTTAAATATCTTTTTCCTTTGAAATGGTTGACGGTCGGGTTTAGTTTCGAATACATTAGCAGGCCTTGTCCGCTATCATGAACACCCATAATAAATTTACAAGTAAATTTTCTCGCGATAATCTCTTAAACTAAAGCCTACAACCACAAATTCTAAAGAGAAATGTTGTTCACAATAATGGTCTTGACCACATATCCAAAGCTCATTGAAATCGGATAGAAGCTAGTAGTAAATCGATCCCATGGATTTACAAGTAAAGGTTCTCGCGATAATCTCGTAAACTAAAGCCTACAGCCACAAATTCTAAAGAGAAATGTTGTTCAGAATAATGATCTTGACCACATATCCAGAGCTCATTGAAATCGGAGAGCATTCACATAAACGAGAAACTCTTGTTCGTTGTGATGTCACGGCGTACCGCCAATGCTCTGATGCGAGCGCGGCGGCCCAGGGCGCGCTCTGATTGGTCCGTGTTTTTCGTTAATAACTGCTAAACAAAGCCGCGGTTGACATTAGTGCAAAGGAAAATGTCGCTTGAAATGACCCAAGGAACCTCCCATTCCCGAGAACGACACGAATTTTGGGACACTTTGTATACCGTAGCTATATGTACTTTAATGTACACGTGTACAATTAATCTTTTAAGTGGAAAGGGTAGAAATTTAAACAGCTTGAAATAAAAATAAATACTTATTATGTTAGACACGTTCAACGGTATACTCGATGTCGCGAATACCCCCCTTGACGTCTCGCCGCGGACGCGACAATCAGACACCTCGAGCGAGTTCCCGTGTATGAACGTGATGGGGGCTCTTATCGATACATGTAAATAGGCCCCCCTGCCGGATTCGAGTTTGTTCCTTGTAACCTCCTCTGTGAGTACACGCGAATTCTATATTGTCTAGCGCCTTTTCCGAAGTTTAAAAATCGACCGGTATCGTCTCCCCTGTGAGCCACCCGCGGTTTACGATAAATCTCTCCTCTGCGAGAATAATTCGGGACGTGAGTTTACGTGACCAGCGACGCTGTGAATACAATAAAGACAGATAGTGAGAAGGCAATACATCGATTCATGACTCAGTTCGATTATTCTATTGTGTTCTATACCCGATTCCTGAGTATTCCCTCGCTCCCCTTTCCGCACTAGATCCTGCATTTTAGTTCGCGGACTCTAAATCACGACAAGGGTCGGTGAAACAGTTTTTGGTCCTTCGAGCCGGATCGCGGAAAAAAGACAGTGGTTATTCGGAATCGGTGGAACAGTTGAAATCAACCGTCGTTTTCAAACGCGTGTGTCAGGTGTTGTGACTTTCACACCATAAACAATTTTGAAAATGAACACCAGCGTCACGGAGACCTTCGAGGCGGTCCTTGAGCGCCAAACACAAGCGTTCACGCAATTGTCGAAAATACTGACAAACACAAAGAAGGAAGGAGTCGACAATTATACGGTGGAGTATTTGGACACCAGGCTTTCGATGTACCAGGAGACCTGGACCCAAATCACATCCTACAACGGCTACCTCCAGGCGTACCGAAAGGCGGACAAGTCGAAGGAGGACCTTCCCTACTTCAAGGCCAACACGATGGACAGGATGGAGGACACGTACCTCGAAGGCTGGTCCTACCTCCGGGAGCAGCTGACGCATCTGTGCCCCCTGTCACACCCCCTGCGGCGCACTCATCCATGGCGTTCCCAGTAAACGCGGTAACTCGTCCTTCGCATGTGAAGTTACCCCGGATCGAACTCCCGAAATTCGACGGCGATTATACGCGTTGGAAGTCGTTCGAATCGCGATTCAATTCCGCGGTTATCATAAACGAAACGCTGACGGATGAGGAACGGTTAGAGTATCTGCTTAGCACATTGTCGGGCCAAGCACTCGAAGCGATCCAGCATCTCGATGTAACAGAAGCGAACTTTCAGATCGATTGGAACCGTCTCAAAGAGGTTTACGATAATGAGCGTGTTATCGTACATACACTGATGCAGAAGCTTTATTCCCTGCAATCGACAAAGTTGTCTCAGCTCGACTTGTTGAATCAGTTCTCGATTCATTATCGTAACGCCCTCAAGGCACTATATAAATTAGGTAGAGGCACGAAGGAGGATCACCTCGTTTATTTTGTTTCGAGCAAGTTCGACCGCGAAATAGAAACGGAGTGGAATAGAACTCTCGGCGATGCGCGAACCTATCCGAAGTACGACACGCTAGAAAAGTTCATCCTCGAACAAACCGCGGCAGTCAAAATGTCGAATCAACCGGCGCAATCGCTTCAACCCTCCGCGGGCCCTTCGAAAACTTCGCGACAAAGGACGCACACGCACGTGATCGAAGAAAGTAGGACTTCCCCTACCTGCTTCCTCTGTAACGAAGTACACGTAACCCGCAATTGCAGAATATTTCGTAGCCTCTCTCCGCTCACTCGGTTCGAAACGCTAAAAAGCCAGCACATATGTATAAATTGTCTAGGCGCGAGTCATACCGTCTCGAATTGCCCCAGCACGAACGTCTGTAGACAGTGTGGAGAGAAGCACCATACACTGCTGCACCGAGGAGAAACCAGGGCCCCCAGCAGACCCAAAACGAGTGGTTTCCAACCAGGAGCTTCATTCCAGCAATCGCGATCCGACGCGCCTGCCCCTGTGCAGACTCTTATGACACCCTTATCGTCCCAAGCCTCGGCGCATCCCTCGAGCTCGGAAGGAACCTGTAGCAACGTTGCCACACACTTCGCCGAAGCCAGCTCAAATGGCAGAAGGACTGTCCTACTGGCTACCGCAATGGTCAAAGTCTTCGCACCTAACGGTCAGTCACGATTAGCCCGCGCGCTGTTAGACCAGGCGTCCCAATCTTCATTTGTGTCCAACAACCTTGTCCAACAGCTACGCATGCGAAAGGTCCGATCACCGGTTTCCGTGACCGGTATCGGCGGCGAGCAGACCAATACAATAAATCATAGCGTGCAACTTCGGATAGGCTCCTCCCAACAGGCGTCACCCGCACTGTCCACTCGTGCGTTTGTAGTGCGGAGCATAACGCAGTACGTTCCACCTCCAGTCCAGGTGGAGAACTATAGCTCCCTGTCCGATCTCGCGCTCGCGGATCCCACGCCCGCATCCCAGTAACGTATCGAGTTGCTCCTCGGCGCGGACATCTTCGCGCAGATTCTCCGACCCGGCGTTAGACGCACCAGCGACCAAGGCCCGATCGCGCAAAATACGATCCTCGGTTGGATCTTGTCCGGGTGCCTGGACTCAGCGGAACCCCATCGCCTCGCAGTCACCACGCATCACAGGGTCACCACTGATCCGGTGGAACGCGCGTTAGCTCGTTTTTGGGAGACCGAATCGGTCCCCGAAACGCGTACTCTCACCCCTCTGGAGATCGAATGCGAACGGCACTTCGAGACTACCTATTCGCTCGACGCAACCGGCCGATTCATTGTGCGGTTACCGTTTCCTCAAATCGGTCCCCGATGACTTCCTCGGAGATTCCCTCAGAGGGGCCACCGTGTCACTGGAGCGACTGAACCGGAAACTCCGCAATAACGAAGCAGTAGCCCGCGAATATAACGAATTAATTATTCGCGAGTATGAAGCGCTCCACCATATGACCCGTCTAGATACCATCGACCGCTCGAGGAATTACATCCCCCATCGCGCCGTTCTACGCGAGGACAGCTTAACGACCAAACTACGAGTCGTCTTTGACGCGTCGAGCCATACGTCCAGCGGGTACTCATTAAATGACCTTCTACATACTGGCCCGAAGTTACAGCTACAGATTACCCGGATACTGCTCGCGTCGCGACTCTATAAATACGTAATGGTAGCGGACATCGAGAAAATGTTTCGACAGATTCTTGTACACCCACAAGATTGTAAATTCCAATCCATCTTGTGGAAGAACGAATCTAGCGGCAATATCGAGACGTTCGAATTAAACACGGTGACATATGGAACCGCCAGCGCCTCATACCTCTCAATGCGCGTGATTCAAGAGGTAAACACGTTGGAAGGTACGGAATACCCCCTCGCGGTCCCGATTCTCCGGAACAGTGTTTACGTCGACGACGTATTCATGGGCGCGCCGGACAAACAGCTGCTCGAGCAGACTAGAAGACAGGTCTGTCAACTGCTATCTCGAGGTGGATTCAACCTGCGAAAGTGGGCGGGCAACGACGCCGAATCCCTGCGAAATATTCCCGAAACCACGCATTCACACGCGGTGGATCTGCGAATATTCCATAATTCGGAACTCAAAGTCCTCGGTGTAAGATGGATCCCCTCCCTCGGACGGCGCGTTCTACTTCGATCTACACAAACTCTCTCGGAGATCGCGGCGTTATTCGACCCGCTAGGATGGCTGTCCCCTATAATTATTCGAGCCAAAATCCTTATGCAGCAACAATGGCTCGAAAAAATCAGCTGGGATGACTGCGTATCGGACGACACCCGCGAATCCTAGAACATCTTCTGCATGGATTGGCGTGCGTTAAACGCAATGAGAATTCCGCGGTGGATTCAGTACGCCCCTGATTCGCTCGAAATCCAATTACATGGATTCAGCGACGCATCTCGTGCCGCCTTTTCGTGCGCTGTTTACGCCCGTGTGACGTCTCTCACCGGCGAAACGCATACAACGCTACTCACAGCCAAATCGCGAGTAGCCCCGATAAACACGGTCTCCATCCCTATCTTAGAGTTGAATGGAGCCGTCATGTTGACCGAAGTGGCCGCACACGTGGCCCACTCAATCCGGATACCGGTAAGTCAGATAGTTTGCTTGACGGACTCCACGATTGTCCTCGCATGGTTACGGAAACATCCCGCTGCTTGGAAGACTACGGTGGCCAACAGGACGTCCAAAATCCACACCACGCTGCCGAATGCTATCTGGAAACACGTGCCGACGCAGTGCAATCCTGCGGATTTAAATTCGCGCGGAGTAAGCGCCGAAACGCTGCTGTCATCGACGTTGTGGATCGACGGTCCATCATGGTTGAAGAGGGACGAAGAGGACTTCAGAGCCCGTTCAGCAAACCTACGAAACTGAAGAAGAAAGATGTAAGACCGCCGCACAGTGGTTCGAAACCGTGAAAACGTGAACTAAAGTCGAATTTTCAATTCCGTCGAAATTTTTTGAAATTTTTACTATAAATTCTTATATGTCTAAAGTAAGTTTTGACATGCATGCGGGTGACTTTAAGTCACTCAGAATTTTTTTCCAGAGCGTTGAAAAGAGCGAAAAAGGAAGGATTATATATCGAGCTGAAATCGACGTACTTGGCCTCGTTATATTTTGTGATTGATTGGAAATAGTTTAAATCTACTAATGTAGTGTGAAAGAGCAGCCTTTTAGTTACACGTACGCAAAAGATGAAAATAATAACAATAATCTTAACCCTTAAACAATATTCTTTCCTGGTTCCCTTCTATTTCCTGCTTTTTACCACGTTTTTATTAGCTCGCTTTCTTGTTTGTTTGTCTGTTTGTCTGTTTGTCTGTTTGTTCGGTGGCAAATTTTGCAATTGATTTTAAACTAACTTCCTGATGAGCTAGAGACTTGAAATCGGTTACATGGCTCAGAACTGGATGACAATGCATTATTCAAAAAAAAATTTTTTAAAAAGTCTATCCGTTTCGGAGATATAACAATTAAATATTTACCTTTTCACCCCCCCCCGCGAAACCTACGTCATCGCGTTCAACGGTCGCCACGCCGCGCGACAGCGCTCCCTACTCCACTACCCGTTCCCTCTCTCACTCATCCCCACTCCACTGACCCGATTCGCACCGAAGGAGCTCAGTGTGCGTTAGTGTGCGTTTGAGCTCCGTGCGGTGTTTATAAATTTACTACGTATTATTATACTATAATGTTTGTTTACCAATCGAAGGGACAGTTACACCGTGATTTTCGGTCGAACCTTTATCTTTGACATTTTACCACGGCGTTTCGATATGATGCGGTCCCAATACCGTCTGAAATTTACTACATGTCTCTGTTATAATCTCAAAATAATGTCTACAAAAAAGGAGCAGTTCGTTAATGATGATTTTAACAGAGAAGTCGCCAAATCACCAGGTATGCCATTAAATATTTTACCACGTTTTTATTAGGTCGCTTTCTTGTATGTCTGTTTGTCTGTTCGGTACAAATTTTACAACTGATTTTAAACTAATTTCTCGATGAGCTAGAGACTTGAAATTTTAAACATAGCTCAGTACTATATGACAATGCAGTATTTAAAAAAAATTTTTTTTTAATTTACAACAGCCTACGCGTTTAGGAGATATAAACTATTAAAAATTTAACCGTTACACGTCCCCGCGCGACGACCGGTAGTGCCCACTCGGTTCCCACTCCACTGACCTGCTTCGCACCGAAGCAGCTCGGTGTGCGTTCGAGCTCCGTGCGGTGTTTACAAAGTTACTACGTATTAGTATACTATAATGTTTGTTTACCAAGCGAAAGAACAGTTACACCGAAATTCTCCTTCGAACCTTTATCTTTGACATTTTACCACGGCGTTCGTTTTCGATATGACGCGTCGCAATACCGTCTGAAATTTACTACATGTCTCTGTTATAATCTCATCAAAATGTTCAAAATCGATTATAAAATTTCACACATGCAAGACTAAAAAGCAGAAAATAATTATTTAAATAAAAATAAATTTTTTAAAAATACCACGTTTTTAAAACGCACTAAAAAGTATAAAATAAAATTTTTAAATACGCCACGTTTAAAAAACGAACTAAAAAGTATAAAATAATTTTTTCTAGCCCCATACAGATTCCTAACCCCTTAAAATTTGTGATTGTGAATTTTTAATAGCTAAGAAAATACTTGTAAGATTTAAAACGAAAAACGCGGGGCGCATGCAATAGATAATTGATACATGAACACTAAATCACTAACAACTTTATTGAACTGCAAATGTTATGAAGTGTTGTACGAGATTTCTCAGCGGCAGCTACTCTCTACACTCCTTACTATGTATTATCTTGCGCCCCGCGTTTTTCGTTTTAAATCTTGAACATTTTGATGAGATTATAACAGAGACATGTAGTAAATTTCAGACGGTATTGCGACGCGTCATATCGAAAACGAACGCCGTGGTAAAATGTCAAAGATAAAGGTTCGAAGGAGAATTTCGGTGTAACTGTTCTTTCGCTTGGTAAACAAACATTATAGTATACTAATACGTAGTAACTTTGTAAACACCGCACGGAGCTCGAACGCACACCGAGCTGCTTCGGTGCGAAGCAGGTCAGTGGAGTGGGAACCGAGTGGGCACTACCGGTCGTCGCGCGGGGACGTGTAACGGTTAAATTTTTAATAGTTTATATCTCCTAAACGCGTAGGCTGTTGTAAATTAAAAAAAAATTTTTTTTAAATACTGCATTGTCATATAGTACTGAGCTATGTTTAAAATTTCAAGTCTCTAGCTCATCGAGAAATTAGTTTAAAATCAGTTGTAAAATTTGTACCGAACAGACAAACAGACATACAAGAAAGCGACCTAATAAAAACGTGGTAAAATATTTAATGGCATACCTGGTGATTTGGCGACTTCTCTGTTAAAATCATCATTAACGAACTGCTCCTTTTTTGTAGACATTATTTTGAGATTATAACAGAGACATGTAGTAAATTTCAGACGGTATTGGGACCGCATCATATCGAAACGCCGTGGTAAAATGTCAAAGATAAAGGTTCGACCGAAAATCACGGTGTAACTGTCCCTTCGATTGGTAAACAAACATTATAGTATAATAATACGTAGTAAATTTATAAACACCGCACGGAGCTCAAACGCACACTAACGCACACTGAGCTCCTTCGGTGCGAATCGGGTCAGTGGAGTGGGGATGAGTGAGAGAGGGAACGGGTAGTGGAGTAGGGAGCGCTGTCGCGCGGCGTGGCGACCGTTGAACGCGATGACGTAGGTTTCGCGGGGGGGGGGTGAAAAGGTAAATATTTAATTGTTATATCTCCGAAACGGATAGACTTTTTAAAAAATTTTTTTTTGAATAATGCATTGTCATCCAGTTCTGAGCCATGTAACCGATTTCAAGTCTCTAGCTCATCAGGAAGTTAGTTTAAAATCAATTGCAAAATTTGCCACCGAACAAACAGACAAACAGACAAACAAACAAGAAAGCGAGCTAATAAAAACATGGTAAAATGAACACGACTACAAGCGAATATCATAAGTATTTCAGACAACAAACTTAAAAAATGAACCTGTTGGAACCTCCTCGTCCTACATACACCTCATCGAGACCTCGTACTCGAGAACTATATGAAAAACTAACCGGTAAGGATATTATTTACAGATTTAGTTCATATCCATTTACAATAGGTGTCCTTAGTATTGTTAGTATACAATGCAAATGGACGCATTTGCTAGTTTCGAGGATTAAGACTTGCGTCTCATTCATATACAAATGAATGTAATAAGTGATAAAGATATTGAATAGATACAAGAGCTACGAACTGCATACTTCGAGTCCGTTGCGTGTTTAAATTACAGATACAATGTTGTCTTCACGGTTCGCTCTCGAGTCTCGTTTGTTTCCCTGATGCGTTGAGCCACTTCGATTCCTATACTACAATAGTTATATGGACATCCGATCTCAGAACGCTATTAGAACTATTCCTTGTCCGAACGCGAATTTTGGCAGAAGTATCTGTCGCTTTCACAGTAATCAAGGAATAGCAGCACAAAGAATTTGTGTCACTCCATCTTGTGAGATAGAAATCGCGCACAAAACGGTATCCAACGTTAACAAACGTTATGTTTCGGTCTTTTTAGTTCGGATTTGTTGTGTTACTACAACATTTTATTAAGATTGTATTGTGTTGAGCGTGCAAGTGCAATTTGTGATTTCCTCGGTTTGGGCTGAATAATGGCATTGAGACAAATTACGCGCCTGCAGTTACACGAACTGATGTTAAATTGTTCGGGTCTGACAACAGAAGACAAAAAAAGTGTTGCGATGAATTTTTTAAAAAGGATTTTTTTCATCGAGGAAGACGAACCAGCAATGCAAGAACTTTCAAAATACATGCAGAATACCTTCTTCTGCAATTATTTTCGGTTTTGGAATTCGTGCCACAGAGCGAACGCACGATTTTTAACAAAATATACTGGCTGGCTTACACAAGAAATTGTGTTTCCTGATATAGTTCTTCGGTGTCTACCTAGTACGCATAAAAAAGGGCGTCCATCGAAGACGTTTGAAGAATCCTGTGACGCTGTAAAAAGGCGCAAAACGGAGAAACTTCGACAATTGCACTCCTCTGCAGAAATTGTTTATGCTGCTGTAATGGAACTCCGGCAACAAGGTGACAATGCTACGGCTGCATTATTAGCGGAATGCATCTCTGTACCAACTACATCCGCTACCATCCTGGAAAAATGGAGAAGCAAGGAAATTACTCAATCAAAAATGACTCCTGAAAAAGCACTATCAATGATAATAAACCTAAATTTATCTAAAGAACAATATAATTCACTGCGTTCTATAGCAGAAGAACATGGGCATGATTTGTACCCTTCATATATAAAAACATTAAATGCAAAAAAACAGTTTTATCCAGAAGGAATTTGTATAAGTGAAAATAAATGTGAAGTGCCACTAAAAAATTTATTGGACAAAACGAGTGACAGAATTGTTAATATTATTTCGCCTTATAACAATTTAAGTGGGGGTGCTTTAACTTTATTGTGTAAGTGGGGTTTCGATGGATGCAGTGGATTTTCGCGTTATAAACAAAAAATAAATGCAGAGGATTTTGAAGATAGCAGTGCTTTTGTTACGTCTTTGGTGCCTCTTCGGTTGATAGAAAATAGTAGCCAGCAAGTAATATGGAAAAATCCAGTGCCTTCATCCACACGGTATTGTAGGCCTATTAGGATACAATGGCTTCACGAAACAGATGAGCTATCAAGAAATGAAGAAACATATATAAATGAGCAAATTGGAGCTCTAAAACCATTTCTGTCAAAAATAGGTGAAATACGGTTTTCCTTGCTTCTCACAATGATTGACGGAAAAGTTTGCAACGCATTAGCTGGTGCTTCGGGGATGCGGTGTT
Organism: Lasioglossum pauxillum; assembly: GCA_933228785.1. Taxonomy (NCBI): domain Eukaryota; kingdom Metazoa; phylum Arthropoda; class Insecta; order Hymenoptera; family Halictidae; genus Lasioglossum; species Lasioglossum pauxillum. The sequence continues at coordinate 23,919,883 of OW121699.1, forward strand.
ACATTTGTAACGCTACGATTTCCCAGTTAAATTCACTTGACAATATACAGAAAAGGCCTGCTCAAACAGAAATGTACAAGTTCGGATTGTCAGTACTGCATGCCTATATCCGCTTTTTTGAATGTTTGCTACATATTTCATATAGACTGGATTTAAAAACATGGAAAGTTCCGAAAGAAAAAAGGACAATTTTTGAAGATAAAAAAAAAATGTGCAAGAGAGATTTCGTCGAGAAATGGGCCTACTAGTTGCTATACCAAAACCAGGATATGGCACAACAAATGATGGCAATACTGCCAGAAGATTTTTTGATAATCCGACACTATCATCACAAATTACAAGTGTAGATGAAGATCTAATTTCAAGATTTGGTTTAATATTACGAACTATTAATTGTGGCTATGAAATTAACGTATAGAACTTTCGCGAGTACTGTTTGACTACTGCACGAAGATATATAGAACTGTACAACTGGTATTATATGCCTGTTTCTGTACATAAAATACTTCTTCACGGGTCCACCGTTATTGAGGAATCAATATTACCTATCGGACAATTGTCTGAAGAAGCACAAGAGGCAAAAAACAAGGATATTAGGTATTTTAAGGAGCACCATACGCGGAAATGTTCACGAGTGAAAACCAATGAAGACCTGTTTAATAGATTACTATTAAGTTCCGATCCTCATTTAAGTTCATTAAGTTCATATCATAAAAAACAGAAAAAAAGAGACTTGGACCAAGACATGTTAAGTTTAATCGTTTTACCCGCGGATACTTGAATGGAATTAGACTAGACAATACAACGAACAGTGAAACTGGCAACATAGCAGGTGGGATACTGACAACGACAAATCATTGTAAGACACTGAAGGCTGAGATAGTAAGTATCGTAAAATAATTTTTTTATAATGTATACAAATGAGCGTGAGAATAAACTTTCTCCTTTAAAGTTCTGCCAACATAAAGGCCAAGTGGCGTAAGATTCCCTATTTTTGTTAATAACTTTTTAATAAAGCGTTAAACAACCTATGTTTATATAACATTTTTTTCTTATTTAGGCCCATAGAATATACTGACAAAGTTTGGCACTTTAAAACCTTGTTTATCCTGTATAAAGGTAGTTTATAATTGTTGTTATTTATCGTAGTAAAAAAATTACTCGAAAATCAGATTCTACGACCAAAGAAACCCCTAAATATGTCCTGCTAAAAAAAATAACGTAAACATAACAACGCTATGAATTTAGTTCGCGTTTTCACGGTTTCGAACCACTGTGCGCCGTCCATAACACAACAACCGTTAAGGACTGGGATGTTCTGTCTCGCTTCTCAAGCTGGCAACGCCTGATCCGCGTGTTCTGTCACGTGCGGCGATTTATAAACACGGTGCGAAAACAAACAGGCACCGCGCTGTCCCCGTTCCTCACAGCCTCTGAGCTACGCGACGCAGAAAGAACAATACTGCTCCTAATCCAACGCAGTTCGTTCGCAACCGAAATCTCCGCGCTCGCCCAGAAAACAGCGTTACCCAATCGCTCGACACTCTTAGCGCTCAACCCTTTTATCGACCAATACGGAGTTGTACGCGTAGGCGGGAGGCTCAGAAACTCCTTCTTGCCTGGGAAACGAAGCACCCCGCGATATTGCCGGAAAATTACGTTTCCGATCTCATAATTCGGGAGTCGCACCTTTTTTCATTACATGGCGGGACGCAAATAACTACGTAAACAGTCCGACAAAAATACTGGATATTAGGGTTGCGCAATTCGGTCCGCCGTGTGATCCATCAATGCGTCAAATGCGCGCGTTGGCGGGCGGAGACTGGTACGCAAGTGATGCAAGACCTTGTGACGTCACGTTGCCGACCATCTCCGCCATTTTCGAACATTGGGGTGGACTACGCCGGCCCATATCAGGTTAGAGATGCACCAGGGCGCGGGAAACGGACGTATAAAAAGTACATCGCAGTATTCATCTGCTTTGCTACTCACGCGATTCACTTAGAGTTGGTTGATGATTGTTCCACGGCTGCTTTCCTCGCCGCCTTCGATCGTTTCACGTCCAGACGCGGTGTTCCTCAGACGATCACCAGCGACAATGGGACAAACTTCGTAGGTGCGTCCCGCGAACTCGCTCGACATTTCGTCGAGATCGTAAATTCGTCGGAACTGCAAGGTCGATGCTCAACTCTCCAAATTCAGTGGAGGTTCTATCCCCCGGCTGCTTCTCGCCATGGAGGGATGTAGGAAGCCGCAGTTAGATCGACCAAGTATCATCTTCGTCGAATAATGTGGTCGTTTGCGCCTACCGCTGAAGAGATGAACACACTACTCTGCAAGGTGGAGGCCACCTTAAATTCGCGTCCGATTACTCGGGTGCGAGACGATCCAGAGTTCCTGGAAATTCTCACGCCAGGGCACTTCTTAAGCGGTAGTCCACTGAGGTCACGTCCGGTTCCTCCCGTGAGTGATGAGTCGACATCGCACTTGTCACGATGGCAGCAAGTACAGAAATTTCACGAGCTGCTGTGGCGGGTATAGTCCCGCGAGTACTTGCAGGAACTGCAGTACGCGGTACAAATGGCAGACCGCTCAGGAGGAAATAGAGGAAGGAGCCGTGGTCCTATTAGACAACCCCCTACTACCTCCTAATAAATGGGAATTACGGAGGATCATTAAAACGTTCCCAGGCAACGACGGACACGTACGAGTGGTGGAGGTCAAGACTTCGACCTCCACGTACAAACGACCCATCACCCGCATCTGCCGGTTACTGGTAACCAATTGACGCGGCATTCCCCGAGTAGGTTACGTCACCGATCGCGCGTAACCATTTCACCAGATACCATCGTTGTCGAGCGAGCGACGTCACGACCTTTCGTGACGCAACCATCGCATCCGGCCGTCGGCCCAGGTGTCACCCAGTCGCGAATGTTATTGTATGTAGTAAGTATGTTGGGTATGTGTGTGTGTGTGTGTGTGGGGAGCTCGCCGAAGTAAACAGAGGGTTCTGATTTCCGTTCAGTTGCGCGACCGCGCAAGGCGGGCGGTTTGTTAGACACGTTCAACGGTATACTCGATGTCGCGAATACCCCCCTTGACGTCTCGCCGCGGACGCGACAATCAGACACCTCGAGCGAGTTCCCGTGTATGAACGTGATGGGGGCTCTTATCGATACATGTAAATAGGCCCCCCTGCCGGATTCGAGTTTGTTCCTTGTAACCTCCTCTGTGAGTACACGCGAATTCTATATTGTCTAGCGCCTTTTCCGAAGTTTAAAAATCGACCGGTATCGTCTCCCCTGTGAGCCACCCGCGGTTTACGATAAATCTCTCCTCTGCGAGAATAATTCGGGACGTGAGTTTACGTGACCAGCGACGCTGTGAATACAATAAAGACAGATAGTGAGAAGGCAATACATCGATTCATGACTCAGTTCGATTATTCTATTGTGTTCTATACCCGATTCCTGAGTATTCCCTCGCTCCCCTTTCCGCACTAGATCCTGTATTCTAGTTCGCTGACTCTAAATCACTACAAGGGTCGGTGAAACATATTATAAATCTAATAATTAATTGTAAATACTGTGACGTTGCAAAATTTGTGACGTCACTTCTCCGTTCATTATGGGCGCAGTTGAAAGCGATAAAGGACCGGACCACCCTCTAACAGGCACAACACCGAAAATACAGGATTCGAGAGCGCTCCTCTAAGAGATTCCGCTCTATCGACCATCACGTTCATGGCGACTTATTACAGATCTTGACGCCGTCTCGTCCCGTCAAGGGAGAGCTGCCCCGGGGTCGGTGCCCTCGTAGCCAAGAAGAGGAAGTACCTCCGCCGACCAAGGGAGCGATAGGCTCCTTGGTCAATTTCGTGACAGTCCGGGGCCCTAGGACGCTAGAGGGAACGCTCCTGAGCCCAAGAGTTGGCGCCGTGGAAACACGCCATAGGCAATTCGGAAAAGCGATCGAGTGGGGGGAGCCGGGTTCGATCCGCTAGCTTGCCGAAAATCGATGGATCACTGTCGCGCTGGCTATCGTTCACTTAACACGCCTTCGTTAACATTGTAATCGCGTTGCGAATATTAGAATACGTCGTAGTCGGGTAGCATCGTGGAGTGCCTGTTGGAGGTTCTCGAGCTCTTAGGACGACTTCCATCGGAGCTCCGGCCGTACTCTAGGCTCTATTGGGAGCTGAAATAGCAGAGAAACATCCAAAACGAGAACCGGTGAGTCGCAACTGTGATCCATTTCGGTATTTCGTAGCGCGACGGCTCGACCTTCGTCGCGAGAGGACGAACGCTTTCCGTTCCGTCCTCGGTAATTCGCTCGTACTCGTTTCGGGAGTACTTTGAGTTTTTCGTGTCATTTCGAGAAAGTTTTCCTTCTTAAATTGCGTGCGAAAGAGTGTCCTAGAGGAGTCGCGTTTCGGGAGAGTAATCTCTGCGATAGTCTCTTCGCGTATTCTCGAATCCTGTGTTTCTCGCCGTTATCGTATTGTTTCCGTCGTTAGCGTACGCGTTGTAGCGACTCGTGTGCGGAAGTCTCGTAGTTCGCCGGTCATCTGCACCTCGCGTTTCTAAAGTTCGTGTCGAACGAAACGACGATAAATTTCAGCGGTATCGTCGCGAGGGAAAAACGATACGACAACCGCGCTGCGAATTGACATCTCTCGCTTACTTGTACGAAGAGCGCGGGCTCTCGGGTCGCGGCCACGTGGCCGCAGATTTTTGTATTCTAACGACTGCTACAATAAATAGCTCGATACCATATCGTCGTCGAATCATTACGTTCCCTGTGAGATCCGTCCTGCCGAGAGGACTGTCCTAGTTTCCCCGTGTACGAACCTTCTGGCATCGTCGTGACGTCACTTTCGACCGGCGTATTTCGAAGATTCCATTCTCGACCTCGGCTTCTCCGAGCTCGAGAACTATTCCGCGTTTCCTGTGGCATCCTTGCGGTGCCTGGCGCCCGAACTTTTCGCTTTTCGTGAGGAAATCGTCGAATCTTCGAATCTCGTTTTGTCTCGGGCGGACCGCGTGTACTCGGTCTGCACGCGGTCTGGTCTCGGCGCCTGCAAGGCCCGAAGTCAACCGGCTTCCGCGGGTCAAACCGCCAAATTGGCGCCCGGTCAGGGACCTCTCTCTCGAAAGGGTTTTCCCAAAAACGGAGAGAGGCACGGGTTGACGAAGGACTCTCACAGGGAAGATCGCGGTTCGATCTTCCGGCAGGTCGTGATCGCTCGTACGAAATTAGGAAAATCAACGGGAATTGCGAGACACAGGATAAGCGATCGGAGAAAATTTAAAGCGAAGCGTGAGATTGCTCTCAGGAACGTAGCGTACGGAAGCGACGTACAACCACGTTTCGTTGCGTTTGCGTGTTTTCCGGCGTTCCTCGCGTAAAGAGGAATTAGTTAGGCGAGCCAGTCCGACAGAAAATTATCTTAACTAAAATTATATTAACCATCGGCGCGTTACAGAGCAAGGACGCCATACCCCCTGTAGCGACCTTGCGAGATATTTTGAATTCCGCGACTTCAGCACTGAGTGAGGCGGTTCGAGGTCCAAAACGGACGTATTTCGAGGCGTTTCAAAACGAAATTCGGTTGGGAACCGCGGTCTGTTCTGACAAACATCGGGTTTTTGTATCGTAGCGAAGACCGAGACCGCGTCAGGGACGTTCCCATAAACATCGCTCGGTCGCGGGTCCTTGAGTTCGAGAGCTCCGGGTAACGTTACGGTAACGGTCGCGTTTGGAAAAACAAAACATCGAGAAACAGCTTCGACACCTAACACCTATCCTCCGATGTCCACTTGGGAGGAATTCGAAAACAAGTGGCAACAGAATTTCAGCGATCCGGACGGGGGTTTCCCACTTGGACGCCGACCAGTTGGACGCGTGCCGATTGGACGGTCCCGATTGGACGCGTTCCTTTTGGACGCCGTGCCGATTGGACGCGTTCCTTTTGGACGCCGTGCCGATTGGACGCGTTCCTTTTGGACGCCGTGCCGAATGGACGCGTTCCTTTTGGACGCCGTGCCGGTTGGACGCGTTGCTTTTGGACGCCGTGCCGATTGGACGGTTTATAAGTATATTATGTATACCGTTTGACAGGTGTAGGTTAGAATAGAGGATTATTTAGAAGATAGTTATTAGGATATCTGAGGAATATTCATCATTTTAGAGCATGAAACAGGAGAAAAGATACAATAATATTGCTCAGTGACGCAGATTTATTAGTTTATGACATACAGAGTGTCGATTAAAATACCACGACAAATAACAGAATTATGTTCTCGAAACAGAAATGTAATTACTTTCTTGCAAGATATATCTGGAATTATGATTAAGTATATTTGAAATAAACAGGTTTATACATGTAGATGAATTCCATATATTTTAATTTCCTACTTGAATTTTCTAAATATAGAATGCTAGTTACAATTGACATTGTTATCTTCTACTTTCGGAGAAAGACTTTTACAAAGTAACGATTTATAAGAGAAATAACTTGTAACAACATAGTATCATCCATATCACTGACTGTTGTACTTTCTACTTGTACATATCGAGTACAAAGGTCTCCGTTAGTCGTGTACTCGAGCAATCTGTCTTCTGAAAAAGATTTACATTAGATAGCTAATCGTCGTTTTCAGACGATGGTCAAGTTTTTTTATACTATTTTATTAATTAAAATTGTTTTGCAGATACTGACATTTGTATAAGCGGTAGTTAAATTGATGACCAGAGTTTAATAGAAGGTAAATTTTTTACTTATTCATATCTTCACTTATGGTTTTCATTCAACAGTTTGTCAGCATTTAATATGTTATTTTTGATAAATACAGTGTAAATGATATATGTGTATAAAATACAATGCAGTATTTGCAAAACGATAATACATATGTAGTACATGATATCATATAATATCATTTTATATTGTTATCTTTTAATACAAAATTAAATTTCACAAATGCATAATATACATATTTTATAGTATTTTAAAATTAATCTTGTTTTGGTGTATTCTGTTTCCATGTTGTTAAATAGAAGAAGCATCTGGACAAAGGATTTGCTGCTGCAAATCAGGCGTCTCCAGAATAATACTACCATGCGATCACACATATTTCTACAAGCAATAATAAATAAATTTTTTGGTCGATGCGCACTTTACAATAAATGAAGAAATTTCGGCGTACCTATATATGCAGGTATTGTTTTCATTTTAATGATTTATGTCGAGAATTCGATTTCATATTTTACTTATTTTTACTATAATTTTAATTATTTCGCGACGTACAATTTGAGAACCACTGTGTTAGACTATAATAAAATACGTCCATTTTTCTAATAATTTTAATTACATACACTTAATATGTTTTTTTATTCTTATATACAGATAACTCAACGAATCTAATTGCGGATCAGGAAACAAATTATAAAAGATTATTAAAAAATGAAAACATAAGGAGTACACGAACACACACGAATAAAGCAAAGAATAAGAAAATAACATCACAAGAAAATTTAATGTCTGGGACACTGCCATTAGGTCAATTTTTACGCTGTGCATAAGTACTAAAATTCAAATCAACCATGCTGGAGGAATGTAGTAACAATGAAAAACCACTTGCACCTCCACAATGCAGTTCCGTTATGTACTACCACATTAAACCCGACACCATTGTCGAGGACGACAATGATTTTAAGGAGGGAGGACCGTCACGTCCCAATCAAAATAATTATTCATTTTTCTTTTCTTTCGACGACTGTACTGTGGTTTGATAATGCATTAGCATTGTGGGAATTCCCTAATCTACTGCAATATATATTTCATACAATAGTATGAAATCGGTAATGTCAAGGAAGAAAAGAAAACCACGACCAGGTTTGCCAAAAACTGTGCAGAGTGCGCACGAAATATTAGATAATTATGATGTCCTGAAAAAAATTTACAAGGGATGTGCAATCTCGAAGGATAACAAATACGCTCTAATTTTCTCAAATACTACATTGCTAACTGCATTAGAAAATGCCAAAGAAATATATATGGATGGTACTTTTTCCGTAAGTATTTAACATAAACCATTTATATGATTAATATCTTTCAAGTAAAGAAAGTCTACTATTTGATCACTTTTTATCTGTTATTAGGTGGTACCACGAATGCCTCCTTTTCATCAACTCTACACTGTACACATACGTTACAATGACAAGGTATACCACTATTGATAATTTCCATTACGCTTATCTCACATTGTCAGATTAAAAAATGATGTTAATTTACAGGGAATCGCTACCATTTTCGTTCAAAAAAAATTCGACCATGTGGTCAACACTTAAATATAAATATTTTGAATGTATTAGAATAAAAACATCTTTAAGTTAATAATTAGATAGCAATATTATTGTATCTTTTCTTGTAAATAATCCTCTACTATAACCTGTCAAACGATATACATAATGTACTCATAAACCGTTCAATTTGCACGGAGTCTAAAACGAACGCGTCCAATCGGAATCGTCCAATTGAGACGGCGTCTAAGGGTGCTTTTACGCTGAGCTTGCCGCGGACGGGAACGGGAAAAAGTCATAAAATTCGAGCCGGCCGACGGGCCCGCTCGCTGTGCCCCGCTGTGCGTGGCACAAAAAAAAGGTCTCTGTGGCCCGTCGGCCCGCTCGAAATTTATGACTTTTTCCCGTTCCCGTCCGCGGCAAGCTCAGCGTAAAAGCACCCTAAAAGGAACGCGTCCAATCGGGTCCGTCCAATCGGGATCGTCCAATCGGGATCGTCCAATTGGGACGCGTCCAGTAGGGACGCGTCCAATCGGTCGACTAAACACTCCAATTAGGAAATGCCAAAGAAATATATATGGATGGTACTTTTTCCGTAAGTATTTAATATAAACCATTTATATGATTAATATCTTTCAAGTAAAGAGAGTCTCTATTATTTGATCATTCTTTATCTCTTATTAGGTGGTACCACGAATGCCTCCTTTTCATCAACTCTACACTGTACACATACGTTACAATGACACGGTATACCACTATTGTTAATTTCCATTACGTTTATCTCACATTGTCAGATTAAAAAATGATGTTAATTTACAGGGAGTCGCTACCATTTTCGTTTTATGTGAATGTCGTACTAAGACAATGTACGAAGCAATATGGAGAAAAATAGTTTCTCTTGTTCCACGATTGCAAGATAACTTAGAAACTGTCATGTGTGACTACGAGAGAGCTGCTATGGAAAGTGTACAAGCACAATTCCCCAGGGTTACCATACATGGATGCTGGTTTCATTTTACTCAGGTAGAATATAACTCTTGGCATTTTTCATGTAGTTTTTGTAATACTTACCTCGTGAACGTGCGGAATAGGGAATCTAATAATCCTTTTTTCATTATTCAGGCTCTACTAAGGAAGTAGAAGAAGTTGGGGTTGCAAGGAGCACCAAGAGAAATACTATCAATGGCTATGATAATGCCTTTAGCTCCATCCGGTATGTTTCCAGAAGCATTACATCAAATTCAGTTAGTCGCTGACCGTACATGCGGCACATTTCCAATTGTACTTCTGGTTATGGCATATCTGCGCAATGTGTGGCTTCCTATTTCTTCCAAGGTTAACGTATACGGTTCTCCAGTGAGGACTAACAACATCGTTGAGTCCTTTAATAATACCCCTGCGCAACGTTTCCAAACCACGCTGTTGAATTTGTGGATCTTTAAGGTAAGGTTTCACGCGCTTTTAATACGTGTCATTCTTTTTGTTTCTTTGCACTAACATTTTAATAAAATAGATTTACAGAGAACTTAAAGCAAATCAAAGATGGAAAGAGTGATTACCAACGTTTATTAAAAAAACCTTAAAAGTCACACGAATTCGTACTCGTGCCAATAGAGAAAGGAACGCCAATATTAAGTTATATTCCAAGATAATATAGTTTCCGGGATACCGCCAATTGGTAAATTTTTGAAGATGTTTAATAAAGGTTATGAACAACAGCACTATGTTTATAAGTCAAGTGGTAAGTTTTCATACATTACCTACGCTACGTTCGACGTATGCTTCAAATAAAATATTTTAAATTCGTTTTCAGACAGCGATAAAAGTGATGCGTATAATGGAACTTGCTTTAGTGGAACATTTAGTACAGGTAAATATCTCTATCCCCAAACTGAGATGAATTCTGTTATAGCTATTTAATGTAAATCTTTTTCAGAAGACAGATTGCTCGAGTACACGACTAACGGAGACCTTTGTACTCGATATGTACAAGTAGAAAGTACAACAGTCAATGATATGGATGAAACTACGTTGTTACAAGTTATTGAAGGATATTGGTCTATATAAAAAATGCTTTAGTTAGGTTAATATAAATTATTTATTACTACTTGTAGAAATATGTGTGACCGCATGGTACTATTATTCTGGAGACGCCTGACTTGCAGCAGCAAATCCTTTGTCCAGATGCTTCTTCTATTTAACAACATGGAAACAGAATACACCAAAACAAGATTAATTTTAAAATACTATAAAATATGTATATTATGCATTTGTGAAATTTAATTTTGTATTAAAAGATAACAATATAAAATGATATTATATGATATCATGTACTACATATGTATTATCGTTTTGCAAATACTGCATTGTATTTTATACACATATATCATTTACACTGTATTTATCAAAAATAACATATTAAATGCTGACAAACTGTTGAATGAAAACCATAAGTGATGACCCAGACAGCACACCGGCTCGATTTCAGCCTGCTTTTTATGCGCGCCATGGCCCGGAAATAGCCAGGCATGGGCTCGCCTGACGGCCGTGCCAGATTTCAGCTAGATTTCAGCCCATTTACAAGATTGCAAGGGTGCGGCATTTGCGTTCTCATTTCGTGATAATACAAACAAGGGGTTTTTCAGTAGTCAAAAACGCCAGATAAAAGATCAATCTAGGCAGCAAACACCCTCAAAAGTCTTTTTTTTCCTATACGAGGCGTAATTTGCATTATATATGTTATGAAAATAGCTACATGCGCAGTTGTATGCTTCCGTATGATGCAAATTACGACTCGTAAATGTAAAAATAGGAGTTTCGAGGGCGATCACGGCCTAGATTGATCTTTTATCTAGCGTTATTGACTACTGAAATATCAAATTTTTGTATTATTAAGAAATGAGAACGTGAATCCCGCACCCTTGCAATCCTCATTTCCACGCGACCCGCACTGTGACGCGCATGCGCGAGAAAAGTTGGGCTCAATCGAAGCACTGATTGGCCACATTAGACTCTGGCTGAAATCTAGCTGAAATCTAGCTGAAATCTGGCACGGCCGTCAGGCTGTGGGCTCGAGCCCATGCCTGGCTATTTCCGGGCCATTGCGCGCATAAGAAGCAGGCACGGATCCAACGGAATCAGCCTCGAGCCGATCCAAGCATTGTGTTAGGTAGTAACCTGCCGGTCACGGGCCTCGGGAGGTTTGGGCCGGCGGTGGGCTCGGGCAGGCTGTGCTGTCTGGGGATATGAATAAGTAAAAAATTTACCTTCTATTAAACTCTGGTCATCAATTTAACTACCGCTTATACAAATGTCAGTATCTGCAAAACAATTTTAATTAATAAAATAGTATCCAAAAACTTGACCACCGTCTGAAAACGACGATTAGCTATCTAATGTAAATCTTTTTCAGAAGACAGATTGCTTGAGTACACGACTAACGGAGACCTTTGTACTCGATATGTACAAGTAGAAAGTACAACAGTCAATGATATGGATGATACTACGTTGTTACAAGTTATTTCTCTTATAAATCGTTACTTTGTAAAAGTCTTTCTCCGAAAGTAGAAGATAACAATGTCAATTGTAACTAGCATTCTATATTTAGAAAATTGAAGTAGGAAATTAAAATATATGGAATTCATCTACATGTATAAACCTGTTTATTTCAAATATACTTAATCATAATTCCAGATATATCTTGCAAGAAAGTAATTACATTTCTGTTACGAGAACATATTTCTGTTATTTGTTGTGGTATTTTAATCGACACTCTGTACGTCATAAACTAATAAATCTGCGTCACTGAGCAATATTATTGTATCTTTTCTCCTGTTTCATGCTGTAAAATGATGAATATTCCTCAGATATCCTAATAACTGTCTTCTAAATAATCCTCTATTCTAACCTACATCTGTCAAACGGTATACATAATATACTTATAAATCGTCCAATCGGCACGGCGTCCAAAAGCAACGCGTCCAACCGCAACGGCGTCCAAAAGGAACGCGTCCATTCGGCACGGCGTCCAAAAGGAACGCGTCCAATCGGCACGGCGTCCAAAAGGAACGCGTCCAATCGGCACGGCGTCCAAAAGGAACGCGTCCAATCGGGACCGTCCAATCGGCACGCGTCCAATTGGTCGGCGTCCAAGTGGGCATCACTCGATCCGGACTACCAGCAGCTGCTCGAAGACGACCTTCAAGTCCGAAGGCAAGGCCCCGACGAGCCGCTTCGCGATTACCTCGCGAATATGCGCAGTATGTTCGCGCGAATGAAAAGACCGTGGTCAGAACAAATGAAAATCGATCGAATTTTCTGGGGCGCAAGAGCAGAGTGCCGAGTCGGTATCGCTAAGCGGACGGTCACCTCGGTGGCGGAGCTCGCGACATTGTTACGGGAGGCGGATCGATTCGCGATGCCGCAAAGCGTGGATAAATATCTCGTTCACACGATCGCGAATAAAGAATTCGCTTACGACGCGAGAAAGTACGCGACAGAGAAGAGCGCGGGGACAGATCAAACTCCGGTATACGAAAGGGTCAACGCGGTAGTCGACGCGCGAGGAGGGGAACCGCGTTACCGAGCGGGTCCCCCTCGACCGCGCGATGCCCCGATCACCGAGCCGCCGCGACACAACAGACCGACGACCAGCCGCTCGCGCGACGAGCCGAGCCGAAATCTCCCGACCGCTGCCGAGACCAGCCGAGCTGTCACTTCGCCGGTCAGACAGCCGACGGCTGACAGCACATGCTGGAATTGTCATCGGCCGGGACACAGATCGCGACAATGCTTGGAGCTTCAAACTTGCCATTGTTATCGTTGCGGAGAACCCGTGGTTATTGCGAGGGGCTGCCGTCGTTGCCCACCGAGGGCGAAAAACTACTACCGACGTCGCTCGTAAGGGCCGGAGCGGCCTCGAACCCGGTAATTTCGGCCCGCGTAGCGAATACAGAGTTCGACTCCGCTGTCGTTTCGAAACCGCCGCTGCTTACCGTGAGCGTGCACATTGCATATCGCAAGGTGCTCGCGTTAATCGACTCGGGCTCGTCGCTCTCGTTCGTGAGTCGTGATACAATTTCATCCGTGGGGAAAGCTGTCACGATTTCGACGGCCGAAGACGATATTTTTACGCCTACTACGCCGACTACGCCGACTATGCCAATGGATTGCCGTTGACCGTATCACCCGCTCTGTCTCGTTTGTTTTGTATACAATTGACATTGACACGCTCTCGCGTCACGCGACTGATTAGTGTGTGTGTGTCCGTTTCACCAAATAGCGAGTTAGGGTCCAGAATGCGTATGAGAATAGACCTCTACGGGTCATTCCATGCCAAATTGATCACTTTTTGTGGGCACCATCGTAGATTTTGTTCTAAATGAAATATGTTGTAGGCCATGTGAAATTAGGGGGGTTTAAGTCATTATTTTGTCGGTTTCGAATTTTTTTAGAAATGACAGGCCTTCAATCTTTTCAATTTTTGCCCATTTCGGCGAAAACGGGCCTCACTTACGAATTTTTATCTCAGGAACTGTTTGTCCGATTGAGCTACATTTTTTTTGTTTTATTCGGAAAGGATTGGGCTATTACAAAATAATTTTTTCAACCTCGACAATCAACTTTATAATGTCGAAAAATTTAAACAAATTCTTTTTTTACGTTTTTTTCGATAGTGGGTCTCAGAGATTTAAATTTTGAAAAAATATGCTTACACTGCTTGAAGTTTCCCCTTTAAAATGAGCCCTTGGAAAAGATGGAGCAATAAAAATTGGCGTCACAATAATAAGTACGCCGTGTACTTCCGTTGCAGGTAGAGGCGAATCGAGCGCATCGCTATTGTGGTCTGTTGTCTATACCGCTGGTCTCGAGAAAATACTAGCAGACTGTATCCGACTAAATAACCCTATTTATACCTGGAGAACAATATTAGTAACCACTCTTGACCAACAACATCTTTTTAATCATGACTTCATTTATATATATGTATGTATATATTGTAACGTTGCCCTTTTTCGCACGGGTTTCTGGCCGGCGAAAACGACCAACTTCCGAGAATTTACAGCCACTGAGGACGGGCCGTGCGCGGCCGCGCGGACACGGTCCTCTCGGTACAAAGGTGACTGACGAGAAGATTCGAGAAAGAACTAACGGAACACCAAGGTCTCGTGTTCGAGGAAGTCGAACACGAGCTTAGAATCTTCTCGCGCTCACTGACGGAATTTTACGACACGAACGGCCAGGAGTTCGGACTCAGGGAATAACGAGGACAGCCCTCGCGGCAGGACGGATCTCGCAGGTCGGAAATAATCTCGAGAATTTAGGGCTCTAACGAATTTATTCGTAGTCAAAATAAATACAGAGAGGCGGCCACGTGGCCGCGACCCGGGAGCCCGCGCTCCTTGTACACTTTGGCGATAGTTGTTCGATCGCGGAGCGCGTTAGTCGAGATTTCCACGCGATTCAAGATACGGTACGGCGGTACAATGCAAGTCTCACGAGAGACGAGAATTCGCGTGACGCAGATGGACGGCGCAGTTTCGACGGACTGTCGCGAGATTAACGAGCGCGATCTACACCGATTTACCGGACTCGCTAATTCCGAAATTATCCTTTTCCCGACGCGGCTCCTTAAGGAAGACTTCCGACTATTCGAAGGGGGAGACTGCTCTACCGGACTCAAAGCGTTCTCTGCGAGAACGCGAGTACAAAGCACGAGGCCCAATGCCTCGGCTAACACCAATGGATCGAGGACGACACGCTCTCGTCTCGTCCTCGCACTAAATCCCGAGCCAACACTAATTCGCGAACCGAGGATCACTGAATCGACTTACCGTGGTCGGCTACGCTCGCTGGGTTTCCTTGGGAAGGCCGAAACCTTCGCCTTCGGTTCCGAACTCGCGGTACACGGCAATTATGACGCGGAAATAAAACCACCCGCGATGCGTACTAACTTTGGATTAGGCGGAATTCGTACGTAAGTCAGCGAGACTTCGGAAGTAGAGGTAGCTCATTCGACAATCGGCGCGACAGTGATCCGCGGATCCTTATCGATGGCACGCATCGATTCTCGGTCTCCCCACTCCTTTCGTCCGACCGAAATTCCCTATGGGCGCACCCGCAACGCAACTATTCCTAGTTGCAGGACCGAACTTTCGGAACAGGTCTTGGGCCCCAGATCTTCCACAAACACCAAATTACGATCGCCCATGACGACCGGGGAGGTTGATTCCTCCCAGGCGCTCCTCCGCACCACTCTTGCCGGGGTCAGATATAGGCGGGATGAGACGACGGCGGGACCCACCAAAATGCCCGATGTTACGCAAGTGTGACCCCTTCGTCCCACATCGTCGCCTCCGAGCTTCCTCACTCGTGTGCGGCGGTGCCCTTTGCAACCTCTCCGGATCTGGAATGGTTTTTGTTTTACGGCCACTATTTCGTCCTGTTGATCCTCTGTTGCGGGGCGCCTTTACGGTAGTTGTCGCTCCCTAGGCACGTTCCTGAAAGTAGCCGCTCTCGGCGCGTGCCATAGATGGCATTAGGAGCGATCTTCGAACCGAACCTCTTCCTTAAGGAGTGCTCAAAACTGCGGGTGGTTCTCGCAATCGCTAATGGTCGGTCCGGTCCACTCCCGATACGGTTGTTTGACCGTTTCTCAAACGGAGAAGTGACGTCGCAGACTTGCAACGTCACAATATATACAGGGTGTTTACCTACAGGTGGGAGAAAATTTAAGGGGTGGTTCTCGACGATAATCTAAGACGAAAATGAAGAATAAAAAAATTGCGATTTCGGCTTCGTTATTTAGTTATTAACAATTAAAAATCCGCCTAAAATGCTGCAACACTGCAACAAAAGTGTACGTTGCGTACGTCACACAGGCGCGCGACAGTCTCGTATCAAGTGACAAACGCATGCATACCTTGGTTCTCATTTGGGGCCCCAGCGAGGTGAAAATGTTTAAAAAATCGTTGGACGACATTGAACCTACATACTCGTTAAAACCCACAAGGGCATTTCTAATATCCGCTCTATGGAATTATGGAGTAGAAGGGGTCAATGCCCTTTCATTTTTACATTCTTCTCACACATATCCACAAATCCTTATCCTGCACTATAATTGTTCATAACACCGTACTTAATATACTGGAAGAAACGCTCTATCACTATTTACAATATCATACACACGCACTACGAGTTTCTGCGAACGGAAATCTTCAACGCGTGCGAGAAGAATCGTCCGAACAAGCTAGCATCCGTATGCACACTGATTCAAGACAGCTGATGTGGTCAATGCACACACATGAAATATTTCGCGGTCACAGACAGAATGAGAAGGAATCACGAAATTCGTGAAAACAGGATAAACAATATATTGGTATAGCAACGCGCGATGTTTGGGCGGTAGTTTGCTGTAGATCTTCATTTGTTTTATCGATCTTGCATCGACCTCATCAGCTGTCTTTCATCAGTGTGCATACGGATGCTAGCTTGTACGGACGATTCTTCTCGCACGCGTTGAAGATTTCCGTTCGCAGAAATCGCATGACCTCAAAGTATCCGTTCCGTCTGTGAGCGACTCTCGCGACGTAAATCACGTTAAATAAAGTGCAGTGTTTCAACATTAAAGGATTACCAGTTCTTTACAATTCTCCTAATTCCCCTCAGTAAACTTGTACTCTCTGTAAACTCATAGTGCGTGTGTATGATGTTGTAAATAGTGCTAGAGCGTTTATTCCAGTATATTAAGTACGGTGTTATGAACAATTATAGTGCAGAATAAGGATTTGTGGATATGTTTGAGAAGAATTTAAAAGTGAAAGGGCATTGACCCCTTCTACTCGATAATTCCATAGGGCGGATATTAATAATGCCCTTGTGGATTTTAACGAGTAGGTGGGTTCAATGTCGTCCAACGATTTTTTAAACATTTTCACCTCGCTGGGGCCCCAAATGAGAACCAAGGTATGCATGCGTTTGTCACTTGATACGAGACTGTCGCGCGCCTGTGTGACGTACGCAACGTGCACCGCTGTTGAAAAGTTGCCGCTTTTTGGGCAGATTTTTAACTGTTAATAACTTAATAAGGAGGCCGAAATCGCAATTTTTTCATTCTTCATTTTCGTTTTATATTATCGTCGAGAACCATCCCTTAAATTTTCTCCCACCTGTAGGTAAACACCCTGTATTTATATGTATATACAGGGTCATCCGTTTTTAAACGGACAAACGTAAACCAGCTATAAAGGACCCCAAATGAAACAATTTTTACCCCTACCATTTTTTTTATTTTTATATGTTATAATTTTATATGTTCTACAAAAAAGGTATCGTTGCTCAATGGAAACTACGAGAAGGTGGTGGTTTTCTTCCATCGGGAAGGGATAAGGAGGGTGTATGGTAAGAAGTATGGATAGGATCATTGTGTGGGGTGGATTTAAGGATTATGGAAAAAAATATAAGGAAAATTATTTCATTACACTAAAAATAGAGCCATCATTATCGCACGAGCAAGTTTTGCATAGCAGTTCTTTATTCGATAATGGGGTAAAGCTATGAAAGCTTATATGTATATATAAGCTTATATATATTGGTTGGGATTGGCTGCGTGTGTCGCGTGATCGTGCCGAACGATTCACCACGCAGCTCGGTTATTGGTGGCCTATCGAGTCGTAGCGAGATCTATGATCGATCAGCGGCGCGCCTCGCTGTAGGCTGTCGCCTGCTTATCGATTATCGATCCGCAGCGCTCCGCGCTATAGGCTGTCAACATCGGATCGATGATCGATTTACCTAACAGCCGTTCTACTGGCCTAGCGGTGCATGATCGCAAGTCATCGTTCCGACGGAGACAGAAATTCGTTAATCCAACCGATCAAGAATCAATTGCTAATTAGCATCGTTACGAAACGTCACGCGTCGCAGCACCGGTTTCTCGAGCTGATTAGAATTCACATTGCGCTAAATTCTAAGCTAGTTGCTTTGAATAATCACTACTGCATAACAATAAATCATTGTATTTCTTTATTTGGATCTAGTCAAACGTCTAAGTTGACCAGATACGTGTAAATAGTTTGTACAAAGTGTTTTTTGTTGTGACGAATCGCCAGACGTGAAATAAAGTGTGCTCGTTCAAATCCAGTGCGTTTATTGTCCCGTCTGATCCCAAACATTTGGTCCTTCGAGCCGGAGTCAGTGCCGCAGTTCACTGGAATTACATAGTTTATTAATTGTGACCGTTGCTAGTTCAAATTCGTGAAGAAAACAATGGCTGACCTTGTCGGTAATCAGCATCTCCTCAGCCAACGGATGTCCAGGATCGTTACAAAGATTAAAAAACGGGGAAAGGCCAATATTTCGTTGGGAATACTGCAAGCTGGCCTCAGCACTCTCCAAGAATTATGGACTGACTATCGAAGGGGAGATGCCGCCATCAGATCCGCTGCAGAGAAGGATCCTAAATTAAAGGAAAGTTCGTACATCAAGGAGGACGAGTACGAAGATGCGCAACAGATCTGCATGGAACAGTCCGGATTGCTGCGAGACATGATCTCTGAACTCAAAGCCTCCGCTACCGTTAAAGAGGTTCAAGGTTCGAACGCAACGGTCGGAGAAACGGCCACTTCAAGGTCGCGCGCCGTGTTACCAAAAATGCCTCTACCATCGTTTGACGGACAATACAAGGAATGGCCGACCTTTCGCGATTTATTTACTTCCCTGATAATCAAGGACACTACTCTTTCGCCGGTAGAACGCCTTCATTATCTTAAAACCTGCATGAAGGGGAGCGCCGCCGCCTTATTGAAAAACGTCAAGACGACTGCAGAAAACTTTCAGGTTGCTTGGGAGAAACTTGAAAGTCGATATGAGAATCGTCGCTTACTAGTCCAAGCTCAGATCAGACTCCTTTCGAAACTATCTCCGGTCCGCAAGGAGTCCTCCGTCGAAATGCAGCGGCTGTTCGACGAAACCTTTGACGCCGTCGATTCTCTCGTCAACCTAGATCGACCTGTTAACAACGCCGAAGACTGGATCGTTGAATTAACCGTACAACGGTTGGATCGTCAGTCACGGCGTGAGTGGGAAGATTTAGTCAAGCTCTCCAAGGACATACCTACGCTGGACCAGTTACGAGAATTTATGTTAGGACGCATACAAACCTGCGAGGCGTTGGAGTCACCTCATACGGAAGAGGCCACACCCACCAAAAAATCTTCTACTAAGGGCTTCAAGGTTCACCAAGTGTCCCAGGCCGGCTTCTCTGGAAGATCCTGCAGCCTTTGTCAGGATCCGCAATTCATTCCTCACTGCAAGAGATTCCGCGAGAAGACTCCCGCTGACCGAAAGGATACTGTCCGAGAGTTGAACCTCTGCTTCACCTGTCTCGGCAATCATCAAGTGAATGACTGCAGATCTTCGAAGCGATGCCAGCGGTGTGAAGGCAAACACCACACCATGATACACGATGCGGTTCCATCCAAACCGGAGAATGGCTCAGCTGGAGCCTGCGTGCAGCAGGTATCTACTCACGTGAGTAACTCTTCGGTGATTCTCGGTACCGCTCGTGTCTCAGTTCTAGGTCCACTTGGACAAAGCAGTCTGGCCCGAGTACTCATCGATCCCGGCAGCGAGGTATCACTCATCTCAGAGGCACTAGCACAGCGGCTAGGTCTACAGAGAAGCCAGGCTCGAATTCCTCTTCGTGGAGTCGGACGAACCAGAGCTCAGTTCACTCGGGGGAAGACGGTGTTGGCTATCACTCCGCATCACGAGCAAGAGAGACAATTCCGTGTTCCTGCTTACGTTCTTCCCGAACTCTCGACGTATCAACCTCGAAATCTACCTCCTCCCGGCTCTTGGCCTCATATTCAAGGGTTGAAACTTGCCGATCCCATCTTCTATAATTCCGATCCAGTCGATATTCTCCTTGGAGCCGAGTCCTACGACCTTATTCTTCTAGAAGGTGTTAAGAAGGGGCCGCCACACACTCCAGTCGCTCAGGAGACGCACTTCGGCTGGATCTTGACCGGAGGAACTGGACTTTCGAACTCCAATGGTGCAGCGATTCGAGTCGAGGCTCCGGTACATCACAGTCTGGTGGACCAGGAACTAATGGATCCCTAACGAGGTTCTGGGAGCAGGAGGAAGTAGATGTTGCCATTCCAGGCACGGAGGATGACATCAGAGCGGAAGTTCACTTCACCAAAACTCATGCTCGTCAACCGGATGGGCGGTTTATGGTTCGGCTGCCTTCCAAGGCCACCCCAGAGTTGGGAAACTCCCGATACACTGCCGTGAAAACTCTGGATGGTCTCAGCTCCAGGTTTCGACGCTCTGAGGAATTCAGGCTCGCCTACAATGACTTCCTGAACACTTACGAAGCACTGGGGCACATGACAGCTACTCAAATCTCTTCAGACAGTAACTCCTATTATCTTCCTCACCACGGAGTGCTGCGGGAGAGCAGCAAGACTACCAAACTACGAGTAGTTTTCAACGGCTCCATGGCTTCTTCAAATGGGAAGTCGCTAAATGACTTCCTCCTCCGGGGCCCAAATTTACTGCCGAATCTGTCCGACGTTCTTTTGAGATGGCGACGGTACCGATTCGTTTTCTCTGCCGACATTGAGAAAATGTACCGACAGATCCTCGTCCATCCTGAAGACCGGAGGTGGCAGCGAATCGTGTGGAGACCTGAGCAGAAGGAAGACCTATTAGACTACGAACTGAACACGGTTACATACGGACTCGTCTGTGCACCATACCTTGCAATTCGCTGTCTCCATCAACTAGCTCAACTGGAAGAGTAGAGATATCCTCTGGGTTCTCACGCCGTACTGAGGGACATCTATATGGACGACGTCCTCACCGGAGCTGACTCCCTTCCAGAAGCTCGACGTAAACAACTTGAAGTCCGAGAGCTCCTCATGGCGGGCGGATTCCCACTGAGAAAGTGGGCCTCCAATTCTAGGGAACTTCTGGAAGGACTCTCCATCGACGAACGAAAGGGGATAGTCGAGTGGGACTCTCCTACGTTGCACAGCGTCCTAGGTATCCAATGGTTCCCTTCCTCTGACTGCTTTCAGGTCTCAGCTGCTACTGCCATCCGGAACACTGGCTACACCAAACGAACTGTACTCAGTGGCGCTGCTCAGCTCTTCGACCCTCTTGGCTGGTTGGCTCCCGTAACTATAGTCGCCAAAGTTCTCATGCAGTCGCTGTGGCTGCTCAAGGTTGACTGGGACGCACCTCTACCTGAAAGGGAGGAACTTATTTGGCAAAAGTTCCAGCAGCAGCTACCTGATCTTCGAACGGTTCACATCCCACGATGGCTCGGAATCCGCGGCTCGAACGAGACTATCGAAATCCACGGATTCGCCGACGCATCACAGCGAGCCTATGCTGCCGTGGTTTACTCTCGCGTCCTCAACGCTGCAGGAGTTGCCACAGTCTCACTAATTGTCGCAAAATCTAGGGTGGCGCCATTGAAGCGGGTGTCTCTACCAAGACTTGAGCTTTGTGCCGCATTTCTGCTAACCCGACTCACCGAGCATGTCACCAAGGTTCTCGAGCTGCGAGATGTCGACATACACCTCTGGTCGGACTCCTCGGTCACTCTAAGCTGGATTCAGGGTCATCCATCTCGCTGGCCGACGTACGTTGCCAACCGAGTCGCCGAAATCCAGAGAATGTTGACTCTCGCCAAGTGGCATCGTGTACGTAGCGCAGAGAACCCTGCTGACTGCGCTTCCAGGGGCTTGTATCCGGCGGAGATGCCAAACTTCAAGCTGTGGTGGCAAGGACCTGAGTGGCTTTCAACATTCGAGAGCTCTCCTGAAATGGACCTGGAAGTAAGTGACGAGGCAACGGAGCTGCAAGTACATCACGTTGCTCACAGGTTAGAAAGCTCTTCATGCTCCTTGATCGAGCGGTTTTCTAACCTGAATCGCCTACTCCGAGTCATGGCGTGGTGTCTTCGTTGGAGGCCTGGACAACGAAAACCTGAGTCAACACTCACTGCCTCCGAAATACATTCATGTAAACTCACCCTCCTGCGGCTGGAGCAAGCTAAGCACTTCGCAGAAGATATCCGAGCTCTCCGGAAAAACCAACCTGTCCCATCCAAGAGCAGGTTGTCTAAGCTCAGTCCCTTCCTCGATCAGGACGGAGTACTGCGCGTTGGAGGCCGCCTCCAGGTCGCCAACATCACATATGACAGGAAGCATCCGGCCATACTACCCGACGAGTCTCACTTGGCAAGGCTGTGGGTCGATGCTGCGCACCAGCGATGTCTTCATGGTGGGACGCAATTGACGCTCGCTACGCTGCGTCAAGAGTGCTGGATCCTAAAGGGTCGTCATTTGGTCAAGTCATGTATCAGGCATTGTACCACTTGTATACGCTGGAAAGGGCAAACTGCCCAACCCAAAATGGGAAATCTCCCCTCCATGAGAATAACTCCTTGCCGTCCTTTTTACAGATCTGGAATTGACTATACAGGACCAATACCGATCCGTTCCAGTCGTGGCCGTGGTCAACGTACCTCGAAGGGATACATCGCAGTATTCATCTGCCTTGTTACGAAAGCAGTACATCTGGAGGCTGCATCGGATGGGTCCACCGACACCTTCTTGGCTGCTCTACGCCGCTTCATGGCACGGCGAGGTCATTACGCTGAACTGTATAGCGACTGCGGCCGGAACTTTGTTGGCGCTCACCAGGAACTGCGTGCCCTACTACGTGAATCAGTGCAGCAGGGAGGAGGCCCATTCGCAGCAGCCTCACGAGAAGGAATCACATGGAAATTCAATCCTCCTTCGGCCCCCCACTTTGGCGGAATCTGGGAGTCCGCTGTTAAGTCAGTGAAACATCACCTGCGCAGAATCATTGGCGAGCAGCGACTAACCTTCGAGGAGTTAACCACGCTTCTGACTGGGATAGAAGCCTGTCTCAATTCCAGACCTTTGTTACCATTGTCAGACGACCCGGAGGATCCAGTTGCTCTAACTCCTGGCCACTTCTTGGTAGGCGAACCTCTAACCGCAATCCCAGAACCCAGCCTTGAGGACCTTCCAGCATCTCGTTTATCTCGTTGGCAATTGATCCAACAGATGCAACAGCATTTCTGGAAGCGCTGGTCTCGGGAGTACTTAAATTCCTTGCAAACTAGAAACAAATGGCACAAGGACAAGGCACTCATCAAGGCCGGAGTCCTCTGCCTGATTAAAAGCGAGATTCTTCCGCCTACTCAATGGCCTCTCGCTCGAGTTGTGCAAGTACACCCTGGACCAGACGCTTCCGTTCGAGTAGCTACGGTCCGCACTGCAAAATCTCAATTTCTTCGTCCCATGCACAAATTGATTCCATTGTTGATACCGGTAGACGTTGAAACAAATGCTGGCGAGGTTCCCGAGGCCGGGCGTCTACGTGATTCTTCCTAATCACTTTTAGTAAATTCTAAATCACTTCAAAAAAAATTCGATGTTCAATTTAGTATTGTAGGTTACACTGCGCAATTCACTTTACTAATTCAATTATCTACAATCACTTCAGTATATTATTTTTCACTCACCTCATTGATTCATTTCATCTTAAATTTTACTCATCACGTCACAATTAGCACTATAAATTTCCATCTTCACTCGCGTCTTACGGTTCAGTTACTACGCCACACATGGCCGACCCATTCATTTGTCTCAATTTCGTCAATGAATAACGAGGCGGGCGGAATGGTTGGGATTGGCTGCGTGTGTCGCGTGATCGTGCCGAACGATTCACCACGCAGCTCGGTTATTGGTGGCCTATCGAGTCGTAGCGAGATCTATGATCGATCAGCGGCGCGCCTCGCTATAGGCTGTCGCCTGCTTATCGATTGTCGATCCGCAGCGCTCCGCGCTATAGGCTGTCAACGTCGGATCGATGATCGATTTACCTAACAGCCGTTCTACTGGCCTAGCGGTGCATGATCGCAAGTCATCGTTCCGACGGAGACAGAAATTCGTTAATCCAACCGATCAAGAATCAATTGCTAATTAGCATCGTTACGAAACGTCACGCGTCGCAGCACCGGTTTCTCGAGCTGATTAGAATTCACATTGCGCTAAATTCTAAGCTAGTTGCTTTGAATAATCACTACTGCATAACAATAAATCATTGTATTTCTTTATTTGGATCTAGTCAAACGTCTAAGTTGACCAGACACGTGTAAATAGTTTGTACAAAGTGTTTTTTGTTGTGACGAATCGCCAGACGTGAAATAAAGTGTGCTCGTTTAAATCCAGTGCGTTTATTGTCCCGTCTGATCCCAAACATACAGGGTGTCCCAGTTTTTTCCGGCCAAACTTTGCCAGTGTGTTCTATACGCAAAAGTAAGAAAAATATGTTATATGAACATATGCTCTTAAATGTTTTATTAAGGAGTTATAACTAATAATACAAAATGATAATGAACTGGCATTTCGTCGACACAGCGTACGAACGTATTATGAATATCTCTGTTTGTGTTTACATAAAGTCTTATGTTTACTTGCTGAAGTAGTTGATATCGACATTTTTTATTAACGTTTTATTAACGAGTTAACATTTCAAAATGACGTCCGTTATTACGAATACAGGATTGGCATCTAACAAAAATTGACCCGTATTGATAATACGTTCGTACGCTGTGTCGACGAAATGCCAGTTCATTATCATTTTGTATTATTAGTTATAACTCCTTAATAAAACATTTAAGAGCATATGTTCATATAACATATTTTTCTTACTTTTGCGTGTAGAACACACTGGCAAAGTTTGGCCGGAAAAAACTGGGACACCCTGTATATATTATATGTTGCTAAGCGAGCTTGTAAACAATCAACATATTTTTTATGTTCATTTTAGGTGACGTAATTAAATGTTATATTTTTGAAGAAGATGTTTCTGCTCATTCAAATAAATTTTTAGGGGTACACGACGGATATCGTATAAAGTATAAACAATTGAAAATTAGGGACTGTATATTTATTAGGTCGGAAAGAAAGTTCTTATGGTTTTTTTATTAACTTCCCGATTCATAGGGAAGTTACTGTAATTACCCCGAAAATCGAAAATCGATTTTTTAACAGATCTTCACGTTTCATGGTCATTGGAGTCATTTTAGACTATTTTTATCAAAATGTTTCTATGTGTGTGTGTGTGTGTGTGTGCGCGTATGTCCGTTTGTATGGTATCAAATTTTTTCGTTAACGTTTTCAGAAAAAGTAACAACGCGATCAGGATGATGAATGATGCAATCGATGTGCCCCGTCGTAACTTAGAGCTGATTAGATTTTGGTCCATATTGGTCAAGTAGTTTTTTAGATTTTTAGTTTTTTTTCGAAAAGAGTTGATTCTAAAATGCAATTTATAAGGGAGGACGAAAATTTTCCACCAAAGAACCAAATGCAATTACATAAAAAAAAATTTTTTCTTAATTTTTTTTTAGATTAAAAAAAATTTTTTTTTAGATTTAAAAAAAATTTTTTTTTCTTTTTTAACTTGCGACGAGGCCTCACCTCGTCGCGAGCGACGCATGAATAAGAGCTACCGTGCGCGACCTATATTTATAAACGTTCTCGACACGAACGCGCACCAACCAACGCCGAGACCAAGCGCGCGCCAATCGGAGAGCGCCGCTGCCGCTCGGTCGCGAGCGGCACTCTCGATGGTCCGCGCTTTCTCGAGCTATATAAGATGCGTCGAAACACCGGGAGAACGGAGTCCGCCTGGAGCCGCTCTCGTGGACACAGGATCGTGCCAGCTCTTTTCAGAGCAAACAGCATTGCTGGGTGACGATCCGACCAGAACGCAGGCTGGGGTCACACGCTCCAGGAGGCAACTCCCCACCTCTTCCCCGGCGCCTGGAACCGCCGTGCCGTCGCTTTGGCTGGACGAGACCCGTCGCATCGTGTGGTGGGCACGAATACCCTCAGGTGCTTCTGAGGCGCGTGCATCCGTAACTTGTCACTCAGGTGCTTCTGTGAGAGAGTTGCGGCACTACTCGGTGCTCCGACCGTCCAGCACGAGTCGCCTGGCCTCCGGCCTTCTCCGTGAGTCGGATTCCTCGTGGTTCGATCTCGCGATTCGGGGCGGTGACGGCGAGTACGAATCTCTCAGGCGCTTCTGAGACACGTACGCATCGTAGCTTATCTCGTAGGTGCTTCTAAGAGAAGGCTGCGGCGCCAACACTGCGTCGGGCCGTGACCTCCGACCGTATCCTGTCTCCGTCCCGATCCTCGGCGAACTATAGCGGGCCCGCGAGGCCTGCTCCTGCCGTGTACCGCGCCGCGCCGCCGATCCGACCGGGCCGTGCGAGGCCAATTAACCGTGTGTCCGCGTTGCGTCAAATAGATACTAGTAACACCGGACGATTGATCGTTTTCACCGAACTGAGACCGAATTGTTCTTATTCCGTTTGTTCACAGACCGAGCGTCCTACCGCGACTAGCAGCGGTTCGCAATAGGACCGCCCGCCACGGGCCTACTCACACGCGGCTCGGGTTGTGAGCCTGCAGGATTGATTTCTTTTGTTATCTTTTAGTGAAGTTATCGCCAGAGCGAAATAAAAGTTTATTTTTTTACCCGATTTCGCCATCTCATTAATCAATTACCTTTTCGAACCTTGGTTCCTCCTAAGCTACGGGGCAAAGCGAAATCAGAACATTACATGGCGCCCGAACAGGGACCGGTATGAAAGCGATCAATCGTTACGAATTCGAGCGACAAGTCACCGACGACCGCGCCGAATAAGTTTAAGACTCTACTCCGGTAACCCGTAGTTATTTAAGGAACCGTTTATTCAGCGCATACGCGGGCGTAATTATCCGTCATTTTTTTTTGTCTGTGCGAGTAGTTATTTATCTCTTATTTATTCAAACGCGTCCGTGATAGGGGGAGGAACCCCACAATTATTTATTTCTGCGGGCGTACTTATTTATGTAAGCGTTCATTTACCGTGTACGCGTCCGTAAGACGCGAAATTGAAACGGAACATTCGGCGTTCCGGGAAAAAGGGACTACCGCGAGTGCCCGAAAATTTTTTTTTTCTCTCTTTCGTTTCTTTCGTGTTTCTTTTCGCTGTCGCCTGTATTGCCACTTCTCGTCTCCTCTGTTCCTTCATCTCATCTAGGAGTGGTACCTCGTGTCCGGACCCGAAGTAACGACCCCAACCGAACCGACCGTCCGACGAGGCCGCGTCCCCAAATCGATTCCAGCCAGGCGTAAGATCAGAGAGCACCATGGGCGTCTCGTGGGTATACCGCCTGAGGAAGGAACAACTCATCCAGGAGCTACACGCACACGGGATCGGTACAGAGGGAACCGTGGTGCAAATGCGCCAGAGGCTGGTAGCCTACGTACGACGTAACCCTGAGCTCTTTTCGGACAAGCCAGAGGACGATCCGGAGTACAAGGAGGAAGCCGACGTCACCAAAGACCTACTCGACTTCCATGACGAACTGGCGGCGGGCCTCTTCCACTCTAGTACCTCCACACCACTCCGAAATAATCCGGCCACAAGACCGGTGACCGAATTAGGATTGGCGGCCCCGGCTACAAACACCATCGCCGACCAGATGAGGAAATGGAACTGCCACTTCGATGGCCGTGACCCCCACGGGTTTCTGGAGCGAGTTAACGAGCTCCAGCGGGCCTATCACCTGCCGGACCAGCAGATACTGGAGGGCTTCCCCGAGCTGTTACGAGGAGACGCCCAACTGTGGTATAGGTGCGTGGCCCCGTCCGTCACCTCGTGGACGGGCCTCCAGGAACAACTCCGGGAATACTATCTCCCCCCGGGCGAACGCCGCCACTTGGATCGCCGGATCGCCGATCGACAACAGGGGCCGAACGAGACGATCCTGGCGTATGTCACGGCGATGACGACCTTGATCAGGAGACGCGGCGGCTATTCACGAGACCAGGAACTAGATGCCCTATACTACAACATGAGAGGCGAGTTCCAACTCCAAATCCGCAGGGGCGAAATCACGGAGGTCACCCAACTCATCCAGCGGGTAGGAGAGATCAAGGAGATAGTCCGAGGGATGGAAAAAGAGACCCGCAACTGGAGAGCGGAAGGAACGCGACCGACGGGGTTCAAACGAGAGGCACCCCAAAGAACAATCCTGGCCGCCACCGCACCATACACCAGGACCACGCACTGCTGGAAATGTAAGCAGCCAGGGCACGACCGTTTCGAGTGCAGGAACCGACCAGTAAAATTTTGTTCATACTGCGGCAGTGACGGGGTCCTGACGCGCGATTGCCAATGCCATCATGGAAGTCAAGGAACTTCGGGAAACGGACCAGTGGCCGGGCCCAACTAGACCACGACCCGGCCATCAATCCCGCCGAGAACAGGATCTTCGCGGACTTCATCGTCGGCTATGACCAGGCCGAGGCACTCCTCGACTCAGGCTCCGTCTGCTCCTACGTCAACAACCGAATGGCTAAGAAGTGTTTCGAGGCCGGCTGGCAAGTAGCCAAAGAGAATACCTTGGCCGCCATGGCCGACGGGACGGAGACGGAATTAAGATGGAGCATCCGGGGCTTCGGAACCGTCAACGGAACGCCACTCGAACACCGGTACTTCGTGATGGGCTCAATGGAGCATGAGGTCCTGCTGGGAATGGACGCCCTGTCGAAATTAGGTATGCAAATGCGAATAGGGAGACAGGTAATATACCCGAATAAAAAGAGAAACGGAACGAACGCCTGTACAGCCACCACCCCGAAAGGGCTGACAAACCTGACGCAGAACGAGAACCAACAACTCCAGGAATTGCTACGGGAAGAACAGGAAAAATTCGAGACGATATACGGAGCGACATCACTGACGGAACACGAGATCCGATTAGAAGACCCGACGCCGATCAAACAGAGATATCGCCCTCGCAATCCAGCAATGCAGGCTATCATCGACACAGAAGTTGAGAAAATGCTGAAAGAAGGGGTAATCCAGCCGTCACGTAGCCCCTGGAGCTCGCCCATCGTGCTCGCTCGGAAGAAAGACGGCAAATACCGCTTCTGCGTCGACTTCCGACGATTAAATAAAGTCACGAAGAAGGACGCCTATCCACTACCACACATCAACGCAACACTGGATAAACTGCGGGGAGCACGATATCTGTCAATAATCGACCTCAAAAACGGTTATTGGGAGGTACCACTCACCCCGGCCAGCAGACCGCTTACCGCATTCACCGTACCGGGAAAAGGCCTACTGGAATTCAAGGTGATGCCGTTCGGACTTCACTCCGCCCCGTCCACGTTCCAGCGATTACTCGACCGGGTAATATCACCAGACATGGCACCACACGCCCTCGCATACCTGGATGACATCGTCATCGCCAGTAAAACATTTAAGGAGCACGAACGAGTTCTACGAGAGGTCTTCCAGCGGCTCCGAGCAGCGAACCTGCGGCCGAACTGGGAGAAATGCCATTTCGCGCGCGAAAAACTCAAATACCTGGGGCACGTCGTCGACCAAGAAGGACTACACACCGACCCAGAAAAGGTGGCGGCAATAAGCCAACTGTCACCACCCACCGGGGTTAAAGAACTACGAAGATTCTTGGGCCTATTATCATGGTACCGCCGTTTCCTGCCGGACGTATCCAAAGTGGCAGCTCCGCTGACGGGACTACTCAAAAAGAGAACCAGGTGGAAGTGGGGGTTTCCCACTTGGACGCCGACCAGTTGGACGCGTGCCGATTGGACGGTCCCGATTGGACGCGTTCCTTTTGGACGCCGTGCCGATTGGACGCGTTCCTTTTGGACGCCGTGCCGATTGGACGCGTTCCTTTTGGACGCCGTGCCGAATGGACGCGTTCCTTTTGGACGCCGTGCCGGTTGGACGCGTTGCTTTTGGACGCCGTGCCGATTGGACGGTTTATAAGTATATTATGTATACCGTTTGACAGGTGTAGGTTAGAATAGAGGATTATTTAGAAGATAGTTATTAGGATATCTGAGGAATATTCATCATTTTAGAGCATGAAACAGGAGAAAAGATACAATAATATTGCTCAGTGACGCAGATTTATTAGTTTATGACATACAGAGTGTCGATTAAAATACCACGACAACCCAGACAGCACAGCCTGCCCGAGCCCACCGCCGGCCCAAACCTCCCGAGGCCCGTGACCGGCAGGTTACTACCTAACACAATGCTTGGATCGGCTCGAGGCTGATTCCGTTGGATCCGTGCCTGCTTCTTATGCGCGCAATGGCCCGGAAATAGCCAGGCATGGGCTCGAGCCCACAGCCTGACGGCCGTGCCAGATTTCAGCTAGATTTCAGCCAGAGTCTAATGTGGCCAATCAGTGCTTCGATTGAGCCCAACTTTTCTCGCGCATGCGCGTCACAGTGCGGGTCGCGTGGAAATGAGGATTGCAAGGGTGCGGGATTCACGTTCTCATTTCTTAATAATACAAAAATTTGATATTTCAGTAGTCAATAACGCTAGATAAAAGATCAATCTAGGCCGTGATCGCCCTCGAAACTCCTATTTTTACATTTACGAGTCGTAATTTGCATCATACGGAAGCATACAACTGCGCATGTAGCTATTTTCATAACATATATAATGCAAATTACGCCTCGTATAGGAAAAAAAAAGACTTTTGAGGGTGTTTGCTGCCTAGATTGATCTTTTATCTGGCGTTTTTGACTACTGAAAAACCCCTTGTTTGTATTATCACGAAATGAGAACGCAAATGCCGCACCCTTGCAATCTTGTAAATGGGCTGAAATCTAGCTGAAATCTGGCACGGCCGTCAGGCGAGCCCATGCCTGGCTATTTCCGGGCCATGGCGCGCATAAAAAGCAGGCTGAAATCGAGCCGGTGTGCTGTCTGGGAAATAACAGAATTATGTTCTCGAAACAGAAATGTAATTACTTTCTTGCAAGATATATCTGGAATTATGATTAAGTATATTTGAAATAAACAGGTTTATACATGTAGATGAATTCCATATATTTTAATTTCCTACTTGAATTTTCTAAATATAGAATGCTAGTTACAATTGACATTGTTATCTTCTACTTTCGGAGAAAGACTTTTACAAAGTAACGATTTATAAGAGAAATAACTTGTAACAACATAGTATCATCCATATCACTGACTGTTGTACTTTCTACTTGTACATATCGAGTACAAAGGTCTCCGTTAGTCGTGTACTCGAGCAATCTGTCTTCTGAAAAAGATTTACATTAGATAGCTAATCGTCGTTTTCAGACGATGGTCAAGTTTTTTTATACTATTTTATTAATTAAAATTGTTTTGCAGATACTGACATTTGTATAAGCGGTAGTTAAATTGATGACCAGAGTTTAATAGAAGGTAAATTTTTTACTTATTCATATCTTCACTTATGGTTTTCATTCAACAGTTTGTCAGCATTTAATATGTTATTTTTGATAAATACAGTGTAAATGATATATATGTATAAAATACAATGCAGTATTTGCAAAACGATAATACATATGTAGTACATGATATCATATAATATCATTTTATATTGTTATCTTTTAATACAAAATTAAATTTCACAAATGCATAATATACATATTTTATAGTATTTTAAAATTAATCTTGTTTTGGTGTATTCTGTTTCCATGTTGTTAAATAGAAGAAGCATCTGGACAAAGGATTTGCTGCTGCAAATCAGGCGTCTCCAGAATAATACTACCATGCGATCACACATATTTCTACAAGCAATAATAAATAAATTTTTTGGTCGATGCGCACTTTACAATAAATGAAGAAATTTCGGCGTACCTATATATGCAGGTATTGTTTTCATTTTAATGATTTATGTCGAGAATTCGATTTCATATTTTACTTATTTTTACTATAATTTTAATTATTTCGCGACGTACAATTTGAGAACCACTGTGTTAGACTATAATAAAATACGTCCATTTTTCTAATAATTTTAATTACATACACTTAATATGTTTTTTTATTCTTATATACAGATAACTCAACGAATCTAATTGCGGATCAGGAAACAAATTATAAAAGATTATTAAAAAATGAAAACATAAGGAGTACACGAACACACACGAATAAAGCAAAGAATAAGAAAATAACATCACAAGAAAATTTAATGTCTGGGACACTGCCATTAGGTCAATTTTTACGCTGTGCATAAGTACTAAAATTCAAATCAACCATGCTGGAGGAATGTAGTAACAATGAAAAACCACTTGCACCTCCACAATGCAGTTCCGTTATGTACTACCACATTAAACCCGACACCATTGTCGAGGACGACAATGATTTTAAGGAGGGAGGACCGTCACGTCCCAATCAAAATAATTATTCATTTTTCTTTTCTTTCGACGACTGTACTGTGGTTTGATAATGCATTAGCATTGTGGGAATTCCCTAATCTACTGCAATATATATTTCATACAATAGTATGAAATCGGTAATGTCAAGGAAGAAAAGAAAACCACGACCAGGTTTGCCAAAAACTGTGCAGAGTGCGCACGAAATATTAGATAATTATGATGTCCTGAAAAAAATTTACAAGGGATGTGCAATCTCGAAGGATAACAAATACGCTCTAATTTTCTCAAATACTACATTGCTAACTGCATTAGAAAATGCCAAAGAAATATATATGGATGGTACTTTTTCCGTAAGTATTTAACATAAACCATTTATATGATTAATATCTTTCAAGTAAAGAAAGTCTACTATTTGATCACTTTTTATCTGTTATTAGGTGGTACCACGAATGCCTCCTTTTCATCAACTCTACACTGTACACATACGTTACAATGACAAGGTATACCACTATTGATAATTTCCATTACGCTTATCTCACATTGTCAGATTAAAAAATGATGTTAATTTACAGGGAATCGCTACCATTTTCGTTCAAAAAAAATTCGACCATGTGGTCAACACTTAAATATAAATATTTTGAATGTATTAGAATAAAAACATCTTTAAGTTAATAATTAGATAGCAATATTATTGTATCTTTTCTTGTAAATAATCCTCTACTATAACCTGTCAAACGATATACATAATGTACTCATAAACCGTTCAATTTGCACGGAGTCTAAAACGAACGCGTCCAATCGGAATCGTCCAATTGAGACGGCGTCTAAGGGTGCTTTTACGCTGAGCTTGCCGCGGACGGGAACGGGAAAAAGTCATAAAATTCGAGCCGGCCGACGGGCCCGCTCGCTGTGCCCCGCTGTGCGTGGCACAAAAAAAAGGTCTCTGTGGCCCGTCGGCCCGCTCGAAATTTATGACTTTTTCCCGTTCCCGTCCGCGGCAAGCTCAGCGTAAAAGCACCCTAAAAGGAACGCGTCCAATCGGGTCCGTCCAATCGGGATCGTCCAATCGGGATCGTCCAATTGGGACGCGTCCAGTAGGGACGCGTCCAATCGGTCGACTAAACACTCCAATTAGGAAATGCCAAAGAAATATATATGGATGGTACTTTTTCCGTAAGTATTTAATATAAACCATTTATATGATTAATATCTTTCAAGTAAAGAGAGTCTCTATTATTTGATCATTCTTTATCTCTTATTAGGTGGTACCACGAATGCCTCCTTTTCATCAACTCTACACTGTACACATACGTTACAATGACACGGTATACCACTATTGTTAATTTCCATTACGCTTATCTCACATTGTCAGATTAAAAAATGATGTTAATTTACAGGGAGTCGCTACCATTTTCGTTTTATGTGAATGTCGTACTAAGACAATGTACGAAGCAATATGGAGAAAAATAGTTTCTCTTGTTCCACGATTGCAAGATAACTTAGAAACTGTCATGTGTGACTACGAGAGAGCTGCTATGGAAAGTGTACAAGCACAATTCCCCAGGGTTACCATACATGGATGCTGGTTTCATTTTACTCAGGTAGAATATAACTCTTGGCATTTTTCATGTAGTTTTTGTAATACTTACCTCGTGAACGTGCGGAATAGGGAATCTAATAATCCTTTTTTCATTATTCAGGCTCTACTAAGGAAGTAGAAGAAGTTGGGGTTGCAAGGAGCACCAAGAGAAATACTATCAATGGCTATGATAATGCCTTTAGCTCCATCCGGTATGTTTCCAGAAGCATTACATCAAATTCAGTTAGTCGCTGACCATACATGCGGCACATTTCCAATTGTACTTCTGGTTATGGCATATCTGCGCAATGTGTGGCTTCCTATTTCTTCCAAGGTTAACGTATACGGTTCTCCAGTGAGGACTAACAACATCGTTGAGTCCTTTAATAATACCCCTGCGCAACGTTTCCAAACCACGCTGTTGAATTTATGGATCTTTAAGGTAAGGTTTCACGCGCTTTTAATACGTGTCATTCTTTTTGTTTCTTTGCACTAACATTTTAATAAAATAGATTAACAGAGAACTTAAAGCAAATCAAAGATGGAAAGAGTGATTACCAACGTTTATTAAAAAAAACCTTAAAAGTCACACGAATTCGTACTCGTGCCAATAGAGAAAGGAACGCCAATATTAAGTTATACCAAGATAACTTAGTTTCCGGGATACTGCCAATTGAACAATTTTTGAAGATGTTTAATAAAGATTATGAACAATGTATTGTCAAGTGGTACGTTTGCATACATTACCAACGCTAAGTTGGACGTATGCTTCAAGTAAAATTTTTTTCATTCGTTTTCAGACTCCGATGAAAGTGATGCGTATAATGGAACTCGCTTGAGTGGAACATTTAATACAGGTAAATATCTCTATCCCCAAACTGACATTAATTCTGTTATAGCTATTTAATATAAATCTTTTTCAGAAGACAGATTGCTCGAGTACACGACTAACGGAGACCTTTGTACTCGATATGTACAAGTAGAAAGTACAACAGTCAGTGATATGGATGAAACTACGTTGTTACAAGTTATTGAAGGATATTGGTCTATATAAAAAATGCTTTAGTTTGGTTAATATAAATTATTTATTACTACTTGTAGAAATATGTGTGACCGCATGGTACTATTATTCTGGAGACGCCTGACTTGCAGCAGCAAATCCTTTGTCCAGATGCTTCTTCTATTTAACAACATGGAAACAGAATACACCAAAACAAGATTAATTTTAAAATACTATAAAATATGTATATTATGCATTTGTGAAATTTAATTTTGTATTAAAAGATAACAATATAAAATGATATTATATGATATCATGTACTACATATGTATTATCGTTTTGCAAATACTGCATTGTATTTTATACACATATATCATTTACACTGTATTTATCAAAAATAACATATTAAATGCTGACAAACTGTTGAATGAAAACCATAAGTGATGATATGAATAAGTAAAAAATTTACCTTCTATTAAACTCTGGTCATCAATTTAACTACCGCTTATACAAATGTCAGTATCTGCAAAACAATTTTAATTAATAAAATAGTATCCAAAAACTTGACCACCGTCTGAAAACGACGATTAGCTATCTAATGTAAATCTTTTTCAGAAGACAGATTGCTTGAGTACACGACTAACGGAGACCTTTGTACTCGATATGTACAAGTAGAAAGTACAACAGTCAGTGATATGGATGAAACTACGTTGTTACAAGTTATTGAAGGATATTGGTCTATATAAAAAATGCTTTAGTTTGGTTAATATAAATTATTTATTACTACTTGTAGAAATATGTGTGACCGCATGGTACTATTATTCTGGAGACGCCTGACTTGCAGCAGCAAATCCTTTGTCCAGATGCTTCTTCTATTTAACAACATGGAAACAGAATACACCAAAACAAGATTAATTTTAAAATACTATAAAATATGTATATTATGCATTTGTGAAATTTAATTTTGTATTAAAAGATAACAATATAAAATGATATTATATGATATCATGTACTACATATGTATTATCGTTTTGCAAATACTGCATTGTATTTTATACACATATATCATTTACACTGTATTTATCAAAAATAACATATTAAATGCTGACAAACTGTTGAATGAAAACCATAAGTGATGATATGAATAAGTAAAAAATTTACCTTCTATTAAACTCTGGTCATCAATTTAACTACCGCTTATACAAATGTCAGTATCTGCAAAACAATTTTAATTAATAAAATAGTATCCAAAAACTTGACCACCGTCTGAAAACGACGATTAGCTATCTAATGTAAATCTTTTTCAGAAGACAGATTGCTTGAGTACACGACTAACGGAGACCTTTGTACTCGATATGTACAAGTAGAAAGTACAACAGTCAATGATATGGATGATACTACGTTGTTACAAGTTATTTCTCTTATAAATCGTTACTTTGTAAAAGTCTTTCTCCGAAAGTAGAAGATAACAATGTCAATTGTAACTAGCATTCTATATTTAGAAAATTGAAGTAGGAAATTAAAATATATGGAATTCATCTACATGTATAAACCTGTTTATTTCAAATATACTTAATCATAATTCCAGATATATCTTGCAAGAAAGTAATTACATTTCTGTTTCGAGAACATATTTCTGTTATTTGTCGTGGTATTTTAATCGACACTCTGTATGTCATAAACTAATAAATCTGCGTCACTGAGCAATATTATTGTATCTTTTCTCCTGTTTCATGCTGTAAAATGATGAATATTCCCCAGATATCCTAATAACTGTCTTCTAAATAATCCTCTATTCTAACCTACACCTGTCAAACGGTATACATAATATACTTATAAATCGTCCAATCGACACGGCGTCCAAAAGCAACGCGTCCAACCGCAACGGCGTCCAATAGGAACGCGTCCATTCGGCACGGCGTCCAAAAGGAACGCGTCCAATCGGCACGGCGTCCAAAAGGAACGCGTCCAATCGGCACGGCGTCCAAAAGGAACGCGTCCAATCGGGACCGTCCAATCGGCACGCGTCCAATTGGTCGGCGTCCAAGTGGGCATCACTCGTGGAAGTGGGAAACACCGCAACAGGAAGCTTTCGACCAGTTGAGGCAGCAATTGACCGAGGCCCCAGTCCTGGCAGTTCCGAACTGGGAACGACCATTTACGCTCCAAACCGACGCCAGCCAAGAAGGACTGGGCGCCGTACTCACACAGGAAGGCGATAATGGGGAACGAGTGATCGCATATGCAAGTCGCACCCTGAACCAAGCCAAGCGCAATTATTCAACAACGGAGCTCGAATGCCTCGCCGTCCGGTGGGGAATCTGGAAGATGCGCCATTATCTGGAAGGATACCACTTCATCGTACTAACCGACCATCAGTCATTGAAGTGGCTAGAGAAGATAGATAATCCGTCCGGACGACTCGCACGGTGGGCAATGGAACTGAGCCAGTGGGACTTCGAGATACGATACCGTAGGGGACCGGAAAACACCGTGGCTGACGCACTATCCAGACAGCCGATACCAGTATGCGGCACACAAAAAGTGAAGAGATGCCCATGGTATCAACGGCAATTAAAAGCAGTACAGGAACGGCCGATAGAGTACCCGGACTACCAAATTAAGGAAGGCCGACTTTACCGCCACATCCTACACACACTCGATTTCGACGAACACCCGGCAGCGGAGGAATGGAAACTGTGTGTAGCCACGGAGGACCGCCGGCGAGTACTTCAAGAATGCCACGACGATCCTACGGCCGGCCATCTGGGTATTGCGAAAACACTGACGCGCCTCTGCCGCCTGTATTACTGGCCCGGTATGCTGCGCGAGGGCGCCCGGCACGTACGAACATGCAACAGCTGCCAGAAGTTCAAGGCATCCCAGCAAGCGCCAGCCGGACTGATGCACGCAACACCAGTCGACCGACCTTGGGAGATGATATCCGCTGATCTGGTGGGGCCGTTACCACGGTCCAAGACGGAAAACACCACGCTGCTCGTTATACAAGACCGCTTTACCAAGTGGATCGAGCTACGACCACTAAGAAGAGCCACCGGCCCGGCCATAACACGAGCCATTCGCGAACTCGTGATATTGAGACACGGCTGCCCCAACGTGCTGGTCACCGACAACGGCCGCCAATTCGTAGGGAAGGAACTCGCGAAAGCCCTCAAGGAGTGGGGAGTAAAACATCGGCGCACACCACCATACACGCCGCAATGTAACCCGGTGGAACGGGTCAATAAAGTAGTCAAAACGATGTTAAGCCAGTACATCGGACGATCCCAACGAACATGGGACGAGTATTGCCCGGAAGTAGCATTTGCGTACAACACGGCTCAGCATAGCGCAATGGGATACTCCCCAGCATACCTCAACACCGGCAGGGAACTGATACCGCCAGGAAGCCTCAGGTACGAGACCGGTCAGCGGGCGACAAACGATCTGAAACAACGCCTGTGCCGAGTACAAGAAGCACGGGAACTAGCCCAATGCCAGATCGCTCGTAGTTTCCAAATTCAACGGAAACACTACGACAAAAATCGACGAGACTGGGCACCAGAAATTGGAAATCTGGCGTTAAAACGGACACGTATTCTCTCCGACAAGGCAGCTTACCGGAACGCCAAACTAGCAGAGAAGTACAGCGGCCCATTTACGGTACGACGAAAGGTGTCTCCAGTAATCTTTGACTTGTCCGACAAAAACAACAGAGCAGTCAAACACGTGCATGTAAGGGATCTGAAGCCGTACGAGTTCGGCCAGACACCAACAGATGGCGCGACGGAGGAACCGGCAGAGGAGAGGGGATACCGGAGATCCAGCCGACAGGCAGCACGCCAAGCAAGTACGAAGACAGCAGCCATGGCGGACAGACGTCCGATATCCGAAAGAGCTGATTAGATTTTGGTCCATATTGGTCAAGTAGTTTTTTAGATTTTTAGTTTTTTTTCGAAAAGAGTTGATTCTAAAATGCAATTTATAAGGGAGGACGAAAATTTTCCACCAAAGAACCAAATGCAATTACATAAAAAAAATTTTTTTCTTAATTTTTTTTTAGATTAAAAAAAATTTTTTTTTTAATTTTTTTTTAGATTAAAAAAAATTTTTTTTTTAGATTTAAAAAAAAATTTTTTTTCTTTTTTAACTTGCGACGAGGCCTCACCTCGTCGCGAGCGACGCATGAATAAGAGCTACCGTGCGCGACCTATATTTATAAACGTTCTCGACACGAACGCGCACCAACCAACGCCGAGACCAAGCGCGCGCCAATCGGAGAGCGCCGCTGCCGCTCGGTCGCGAGCGGCACTCTCGATGGTCCGCGCTTTCTCGAGCTATATAAGATGCGTCGAAACACCGGGAGAACGGAGTCCGCCTGGAGCCGCTCTCGTGGACACAGGATCGTGCCAGCTCTTTTCAGAGCAAACAGCATTGCTGGGTGACGATCCGACCAGAACGCAGGCTGGGGTCACACGCTCCAGGAGGCGACTCCCCACCTCTTCCCCGGCGCCTGGAACCGCCGTGCCGTCGCTTTGGCTGGACGAGACCCGTCGCATCGTGTGGTGGGCACGAATACCCTCAGGTGCTTCTGAGGCGCGTGCATCCGTAACTTGTCACTCAGGTGCTTCTGTGAGAGAGTTGCGGCACTACTCGGTGCTCCGACCGTCCAGCACGAGTCGCCTGGCCTCCGGCCTTCTCCGTGAGTCGGATTCCTCGTGGTTCGATCTCGCGATTCGGGGCGGTGACGGCGAGTACGAATCTCTCAGGCGCTTCTGAGACACGTACGCATCGTAGCTTATCTCTTAGGTGCTTCTAAGAGAAGGCTGCGGCGCCAACACTGCGTCGGGCCGTGACCTCCGACCGTATCCTGTCTCCGTCCCGATCCTCGGCGAACTATAGCGGGCCCGCGAGGCCTGCTCCTGCCGTGTACCGCGCCGCGCCGCCGATCCGACCGGGCCGTGCGAGGCCAATTAACCGTGTGTCCGCGTTGCGTCAAATAGATACTAGTAACACCGGACGATTGATCGTTTTCACCGAACTGAGACCGAATTGTTCTTATTCCGTTTGTTCACAGACCGAGCGTCCTACCGCGACTAGCAGCGGTTCGCAATAGGACCGCCCGCCACGGGCTTACTCACACGCGGCTCGGGTTGTGAGCCTGCAGGATTGATTTCTTTTGTTATCTTTTAGTGAAGTTATCGCCAGAGCGAAATAAAAGT
The DNA here is from genome assembly GCA_933228785.1 of Lasioglossum pauxillum. Classification (NCBI taxonomy): domain Eukaryota; kingdom Metazoa; phylum Arthropoda; class Insecta; order Hymenoptera; family Halictidae; genus Lasioglossum; species Lasioglossum pauxillum. The sequence goes on from OW121699.1 coordinate 23,960,303, forward strand.
TTATTTTTTTACCCGATTTCGCCATCTCATTAATCAATTACCTTTTCGAACCTTGGTTCCTCCTGAGCTACGGGGCAAAGCGAAATCAGAACATTACAAACTGATGCTAATGTTACCGCTTGGAATAATCGAAAGTTATTCCAATGCAAGAGTGAATTTATCATCTCTATTCCCAAGAATACATTTTGGGAGAATATCGATGAAAGTACAAAAAAAAACGATGTTAGCGATGTTGGCGAAGGAGTAACGAATCGGGAAGTTCTTTGTGTGACTCTTGGAGAGTCACACACCAAATAAAAAACATTAATAGCAGTAGGCCCTACTAGCTATGCGTATCACTAACCCTTTCGCAAGAGCAGTCCTACCCGCGAGCTCGCGAAGCGAGCGAGCAAAAACAATCCTACTCGCGAGCGAGCGAAGCGAGCGAGCAACAATAGCCCTCTAGTTTTGATTTTAGTTAAAAAGCGCAAGAACTTTCTTTCCGACCTAATACATAGTATAACATAATGAGTAAATATAGTGTCTTATCGTTCCGCGCGGACTCAAGTGGGAACTCGAGGCGTGGACGGCGAGCGCACGCGTCTCAACATCAAAATTTTCTACAATTTTTAACATTTTTGTGTATATTTATGCACTTAAGGTCGACCGACATACCAAATCTAATGTGCTCTAAATCGATTTAATACAAAATCTCAAAGGAATCTTTTGGTGCTTTCTTTAATAGTCAATTGAAAGATTGTAAATATTTAAACAATTTTAAAACTAAATATATAATTTATAATAAAGTTGAATACATAAGTACTCACCAAATGGCATGCATTTAAAAATAATGTGGATTACTTATTTATTATTTCCCCATTTGTGAAAATATGTGCAAATTGAACTCACGCGAAATTAAAGTTTAATATGCCACCAATTAATGTAAAAACATTTACGGGGGAACTTTTTTTAAAACCCGATTCAACGTTGATAAATGTTAAACATACAAAATTAGGATAAATTGCGATTATTTCAAAAGAAAGTTTTGGCAGATGGAAGGTCTTATAATACTAAACACACCCTGTAAAAATCAAATTAAAAACCAAATACATAGCTCGCGAGGAACGCGTTTTAAAAAGTGCACGGAATGACAGTAAAGTTTCAGCCTCAGTTTTAATAACAAATTGATTTATTCAGTTACAATTGAAGGTAATTTTTGAAACTACGTTTTGTTACGAACATTTTAGGATACATAAATTTTCAGATCTTGCACTTCGATTTTCGAACTTTTTCCATTGGATGAAACACTGTGTGATGTGGAAAACGTCTTTGGAAAAATAGGGGGAGTGCCAAGTGGACGTGCCTCACCTAGGATTAGGTGGGGAGGCGGAGAGGGCCGGCCGTCAAGCCTGCTCAACCACACATACAAAAATCCAGAAGTAGTCTTTCAAAATTAAAAGCTCACCTTATACGTGTATCACTGTATATAGAATATCGTTCGACGATCGTAGTGATATATCTGTAGAAACAGTTGACGAGTGGTCGCATCATGCTGACGCATACGCACAGCACGGGCGTGCACGTATGTATAGGCAAAATTCAATGTAGTAGTAGCTGCAGTTTTTTGCATATATCTCAAAAACTAAGGCTGAGCGGCGAGTACATGTATGTATAAGAAAAAAATGTGCAGAATCTTCATCCTGACAACATATTAAAAAATCATCGAAATCGGTGAGGTGGGACCTTTTATGCACAAATTACATTTATTCGACTTCGAATAATCTTCCGAGTCGCGATCGAATGCTGTAGAAAGGACACCGACGAGATACTATTGTCGGTGGAAAGGATCGAGCAGTCGAAGAATGAAACGCGCGTTACAATGTAGTACATATCGCCCAATGACTGTGTAACAGACCTGTACCTCGCAGGCCTGTTACTAAGAATAACACAAACCGGAAAGAACTGAACGAGACCGAGATCAACCGGCGATCATTTCTCGGAATGAACCGCCGTATCCCCGTCGCCGCGCCGAGACGGACCGCGCCGCGCCACCCCCCGCGCCTAGAAACCAGTCCGCGAATCACCGCATCGCGCTACCACCCCCACCACTAATTAAGAGCTATAAAAGTCGCCACGACCAGAGCTCGAGACGTTATTCGATGCACAACTACGCTGCGGTAAGGATCACTCCTGTCATCGTTACCAGCGTAAGTACATGCACTACCATATTAGAGTCCCCACGCTGTCGACGACGAGATAACTTTGCCTAGCGAACACCTCGAAACCGACCGTGAGAACTCACCTCCTAGAGCACGGCGCATCGCCACTCTTCCAGATATGGTATGTCACCTGTTGAATCCTGACTCCTGACCCGAGAGCACGACGTGTCGCCACTCTCTTCCGCAGCCACGGTGTGTCATCAGCTGAATCCTGATCCGAGAGCACGGCGTGTCGCTACTCTCTTCCCCAGCCACGGTGTATCACCACCTGAATCCTGACCCGAGAGCACGGCGTGTCGCTACTCTCTTCCACAGTCACCAGCTGAATCCTGATCACTTTCACATCAATTCACCACTCTCATGATTTCCGTAACATTCATGCCACCGGGCATCCCGTGTACGAGCAATTCCGTGACGCGTTTAATTACAACACCGCGATCCACCTTTACGAAGGAAAACCGCGAACTCCGTAGACGTACTCCGCGTCCCGAACTCTCGCGACCGCGATAATATAGAACTCGTTGGCAGCGAGCGCATATTAACTTAAAATTCCACGTGTCTTTATTAACTTCCTGATTTTATAGGGAAGTTATTGTAATTACCCCGAAAATCGAAAATCGATTTTTTAGCAGATCTTCACGTTTCATGGTCATTGGAGTCATTTTAGACTATTTTTATCAAAATGTTCGTGTGTGTGTGTGTGTGTGTGTGTGTGCGTATGGCCGTTTCTATGTAATCAAATTTTTCGTTAACGTTTTCAGAAAAAGTAACAACGCGATCAGGATGATGAATGATGCAATCGATGTGCTCCGCTGTAACTTAGAGCTGATTAGATTTTGGTCCATATTGGTCAAGTAGTTTTTTAGATTTTTACTTTTTTTTCGAAGAGTTGATTCTACAATGCAATTTATAAGGGAGGACGAAAATTTTCCACCAAAGAACCAAACGCAATTACATAAAAAATTTTTTTCTTAATTTTTTTTTTAGATTTAAAAAGAATTTTTTTTTCTTTTTTAACTGATGCTAATGTTACCGCTTGGAATAATCGAAAGTTATTCCAATGCAAGAGTGAATTTATCATCTCTATTCCCAAGAATACATTTTGGGAGAATATCGATGAAAGTACAAAAAAAAAACGATGTTAGCGATGTTGGCGAAGGAGTAACGAATCGGGAAGTTCTTTGTGTGACTCTTGGAGAGTCACACACCAAATAAAAAACATTAATAGCAGTAGGCCCTACTAGCTATGCGTATCACTAACCCTCTCGCAAGAGCAGTCCTACCCGCGAGCTCTCGAAGCGAACGAGCAAAAGCAATCCTACTCGCGAGCGAGCGAAGCGAGCGAGCAACAATAGCCCTCTAGTTTATTTTCCAATACACCCCGTCCTTCCGGAAGCCGATAATTCTCTCTGCCGCGTACGAATCCTGGCCGCGGCGAGCTAATCAGCAACAGAGGGACTCCGACGCGAAAAGACCGATACCGGGAACAAGACCCGTTACAACTGAAGCAGAGATCGAATAAGATCGTGGATTCTTCTAAATCGTAATTCTTTTTTGGACAATTTAACTTTTGCATCATTTCATTTTTGATTTAATTTAACTTTCCACATTAATATATTCACTCGGTTGTAAAAGTTTATTTCATAATTAGTTATTCTTTTCTAATTAAAAAAGTTCTAATGATATGTTGCTAGTAACATATGATCAATGCTCTTTTCAATATCAATAAAAAACCTGCCATTTGTCAATTTTTTACGTGTTTCCCATTTTTTGTAAATAAGATTTTCAAACGAAAAATCGGAAAAAATTTCAAATGTTAATATAAAGCATTTTATCGATAATTATCCTCATCACAGGTGTTCGAGATTGGCGCGCTCAGGCGCCATATTCTCTCGCTGCCAACATGCGGCCCATCGCAATACCGCCAACTGTGTCAACGGCATGCGTATGCCGTCGAGGCTCGCGCGGGCGCGATCCTGCTCGTCCGATTGGCCGATTCCCACTCTCGATCCTTCTGGAACGTTCCTAAACGCCAACCCGGAATCACCGGTGCGTTACGAACTTCCAGGAACATCGAGACAATAAAAGACGGAGACAACCGCCATCGAGTCTCTGTCTCTGTCAAAGTCAATCGAACAGCTGTCATAGATCACTCAAATCTCAGATCACGTGCGGTTATCTTTGCTCATCGCTTTATTTCATCAAACATAGAATTTACATCGTTACTTGTGACAAATTGTATTCACTTGAGTACTTACAATACAGTTTATTTATTGTAAATCCGGTTTCTCACCTTTTCTTTCCATATTCCTTCCTATTCAATATTACCGTCACATTCACATCATCTTTCACACTCATTCCTTTTCAATCATACAGTCCACTCATTCCAGCAATTCATAAATTGCATTTCGGTTGACCAAATCAGGTCGCTATCCTACAACAGGTCTGCCCAGTGCCTAGGGATTATATGCCAGGAATTTTCTTTGACTTTTCGAACGTAGCATAGGACAGTGGAGCTCGAGAGCAGGGTTGCTATATGTGCGAACCGCCAGGCCCCTTACGTTTCCGTCCCTCGCCTAGATGCTACCGCGTCGGTAGCATGCTCCACGCAGTGTTCTGATTGAACCCACCGTTTTTCGCGCATGCGCGGCAATTTCAGCCTCAGCAACGTAACCATTTCGATGAAATCGGGTAGCTTGAGCACCCCGCAGACTTTTAAAAAAGACTTTTAAAGTATTAACAATACTTACCTCGTTCCGCGTCACGTCTCTCGTTCATCAGCCGTCCCGCCAATAACACCGGTACATTCCCGCCAATATAACTGCCTCAAGGCGTCAGGGCCTTGACCGCTCTGCTGCGTCATTGTAGATACGCTACTGCCCTGACCGCGTATGCGCGAAAAACGGTGGGTTCAATCGGAACACTGGCTCCACGCGGTACGCGGCAGCGGTAGTGGTAAGAGTGGGAGAAGCGAAGGCAGGCTTTACGGAGCATCTTGGTGAGGGACGGAAACGTAAGGGGCCTGGCGGTCCGCGCATATGGCAACCCTGCTCGAGAAGCCTCGGTCGCCGAGGAGTGTAACATTGTCAAATACATGATACGGATCGGGTCGGGTGTATCGGTGTGAGACCACTACTAATCGCAAATAACAAAACTTCTTTATTTTTCATCATATGAAAGAAAAGTTCTATTAAATATAAAATACAAAATATTTATAGAAAAATAAAAATTTTATTACATTTTGAATGTAGCGGTCTTGGTTGACCAGGAATTCTCCTTGCCTTGGTTAGGAATTTGCGAGACAGGATCGCTTAATGTGAGAGTGAGTAAAGGAATGATTGAACGGATGGAAGGTAACAGAAGGATTTGAATTAGGATGTGTGAATGTGAATAAATGGCTAGATATCCGGATTTACAATAAATTAACTGTATTTTTGCACTTAAACTGTACAACCTGTCGTTGATGAGAATTTGTAGATGATAATATATGAAAAGAATGAAATAAAGAATACAAAGTAATTGACGTGAGTCAGCTGAGCGCCTTTCGACAGAATGAAAAATGACGGTTCTCTCTGTCTTTTATTATCTCGATCCTTCTGGAAGTTCGTCTCGCTTCGGTGATTCCGGTTGAGCGTTCTCGAACATTCCAGAAGAATCGAGACTGCATCTAGCCAATCATGTGATTGGGATATTACCCGCGCGAGCATACATACGCCACGCACGTGTTTTCGGGCGGGATCGCGTGATACACGCAATGACGTCACGCGGTGCTGCTAAGCTAATATGGCGCTCGGGCGCGCCAGTCTTGAACATTCCGCCCGCCTCGACTAGTCGAAATATCCGCGAGCGATGATAAACCGACCGTACCGCTGTGTCGAGCTTAATCAGTGCAGTGATTGAGACAGTGATAATAATGGTGATGAAGAAGCTATACAGACATGTTTGAAACATTCGGAAAGATTTTTTTTAAGTAGAGCTTACCAATGAATCAACGTTATGAATGATCGTGACTGAGATTCCTATGCGATTCATCTACGCGTTTTCTGTTTACTGCGCCGGCGCAGAGCTGAGTCGTGTCGCGTAGTACGCAGTTGTAAGCTGCGCCGCTCGTGTGCGCCCGAGATGCATCGACCCATTCATTGACTCGACGCGTTGATCGGCAGTGCGATGAGTTTACATACGGGTCGTGATAATTCGGTGGTCGCGGTGACCAGCTTCGCGACGCGAACTTTCCCGTTGGTCCCAGCGTGAATTTCGGTAATGCGTGCTAGAGGCCATTGAGGAGGAGAGCTGGTTTCGCCAACGATGATGCAGAGACGTCCAACCGAGAGATTATCCATTGCTTGTCGCCATTTTGGACGCATGGTGAGATTGTGAAGATACTCCCTCTGCCATCTCGTCCAAAACTGATCACGCATTTTTGATAGCAGCTGCCATCGCGTGAGCCTGTTCTCCTTCTCGTCAATCAAGGATGGTTCGGGGAGCGAATTCAGCGCAGATCCAACTAGAAAGTGCCCCGGCGTCAGTGCTGCCATATCTGTGGGATCGTCGGAGAGTGCTGCCAATGGCCTGGAATTTAGGCAGGCCTCCACCTGGGTCGGGGTCTTAGGTTCTGTGGCGCCTACAGTGGTGACTCTGATCCACTGTCGGTCCGTTCTCTCTATTTGAGGGATGTCACAGGTCTAAATCCTCTCGCTCCACCTCCTCGTGGTGGACCCTGGGGCACGGCACTGATGGGTTTCCAGTGTCGTGTGCTAACGGAGTGAGGGGTGAGTGGGTGCACTGACGGATCTCTGCATGGCAGTGCAAAAACGAATGCAGTGCACCCCAGGGACGGATCATTTTATAACGACTAGAAGGGCACGTGGGAGTGATTTTTATAAAATGGCTAACCCTAGTTTCGAATTCGAACCCTTTCGAAATCAGTTTACGGTGCAGGGGAGGGATACCCCTTTTTTTATGTATGTATTTTATTTCTGTTCCCTTTCGGGTTACAGTGAGAACCCGATCCCTCTACATTTACTTTTATTACATTGCATTGCTTTTTCTTTATATCTAATCTATAACATTTACCAGACTATTCCTTTCTTTCGCTCTCACTCTCTCTCTCTCTCTCTCTCTCTCTCTCTCTCTCTCTCTCTCTCTCTCTCTCTCTCACACTCCTCCTCACTCTTCTTTTTTTTTTTTTTTTTTCTTTCTGCCCTGTACTCTTCTTTCCTCTTTATCTTCCGCTTCTTCCTTCCTGTATTTGTCTTCTGTCATTATCCAGTCTCTTCATCCACTCTTCTCCCCTCCCGTCCTCAGCTAATATTTCCTTCACTTTCTCTTGCAACCCTGCCCCCTTTCTTTCTTCTCCTCTGCATCTTTCCAGCACGTGCTCCCATGTTTCCTCTTCATAGCCACATCTCCTACATCCTCTTTCCTCTTCCTCCTCCCAGTACTTTCCTCCCCTCATTTCGTTTCCTAATCTGTATCTAGCAATTCTCTTCCATTTCTCTTCCTTATTTCCTTTCTCTAGATACTCTGGCAAGCCCTCCACTCGTATTTCTTTATACCATTTGTTGTACCTCGATTCCTTCGCCCTTTTCCAATTTTCCTCTTCCTCTATTCCCTTCTCTCTTCTTACTATCTTTTCCCACTCTTCTTCTCTCCTTTCCCTGTTTTCCTTTTCTAGCATTTTTCTGTTCCCTCTCTCATCTATGTATTTCCTTCTTCCTTCCTCCCATTTGGACAGTTTCTTTCCCTCTCTCACCCTCTCTTCTATCTCTTTGAGGCATTGTCTTGCCCATTCACTTCCCCTCCCACTTCTTAGCCTCTCTTCAAATTGCCATGCTCTCCTCGCCCCTCTTGCTCTCAATTTCTCCCTTTTTGTTTCTTCCCTCACCATGTATCCTGGCGTCACCCAGTCTACTCCTAGCACCCATCTAGCATACCTTTCTTGCATAGCCTCTACTCTCTTCCATTCCTCCCATCCCCATATCTCAACTCCATATGCTATTACTGGCCATACCAACGCATCGAAAAACCACATTCTTCTTTTGTACTTATCCCTGAAATATCTCTTTCCTATTCCCCACACACTCCTCATTACTCCTCCTCCCTTTCTTGTTCTTTCATCTATTTGCCTTTCCTGCCCTCCGTTCTTCTTAAATATGTATCCCAGATACTTTACTTCATCTACCTCTTCTACTTCTCCGTCTCCCCATCTCCACCTCCTTTCCGCCTGTCTTCTTCTCTCGAATCTCACCACTTTTGTCTTTTCCCTATTTACTTCCAGCCCCTTCTCTCTTATGTAGCTCCTAAATTCCTCTATCATCAGTCTCATTCCGCTCTCATCCTTTGCCAACAGTACCAGGTCATCTGCATACTGCAGCGTGTAAATCTTTTTCCCCCTTATCTCCACCCCCCCTTTGCCTCTTTTCTTCATCCTCTCTTCTAAGTCCGCCATGAATAGAATAAAAAGTTTTGCACTTAGCGGGCATCCTTGTCTTACTCCTCTCCCTACCCAAAATTTCTCTCCCGTCTCCCCTCCTACTCTTACCCTTGCTGTTGTTTCCCTATACACCTCCTTTATTCTTTCCCTCAGTCCTTCGCTTACTCCTCTCTCCTCTAATGCTTCCCATAGTTTTCCTCTGTTCACGCTGTCGAATGCTGCCTTTAGATCTATGAAGCATCCTACCATTTTTCCTTTTTTTTTTGCTAGCTCCCTATTTATAACATAATTCAATACATATATATTGTCCACTGTCCCCTTCTCCTTCCTGAATCCCGTCTGGTTTTCCGGCACCATTTTCTTCATTTCCACCTCCCTTTCCAGTCTCTCCTCTAGTATCACCGTGTAAATCTTATACAGTGTATTTAGTAATGTCACCCCTCTGTAACATTCTACCTTCTTTCCATCTCCTTTTTTCTTTATAGGTATTATTATCCCTGTTTTCCATTTCTCCGGCCATCCTCCTCCATTCCATATCTCATTGCATATTTTCCATGCCTCCTTCTTCACCTTTTCTCCTCCATATTTCCACACCTCGTTCCCCATCCCATCCTCTCCTGCTGCCTTTCCTCCTTTCAATTTTTTTATTACTTTCTCTATCTCTTCTATTTTTATCTCTTCCTCTCCCTCCTTGCTCTTCTCCCTCCTACCACCTTCTACTACTTTTGATTCCACTCCTCCTAGCAAACCCATAAAGTAATCCTTCCATTCTTCTTTCCTTATCTCGCTCTCCGTTCCTTTTCCCGTCCCTCCCCTCATTCTCTTTAGAAAATCCCATACCCTTCCTTCCGTGTTCGCTTTCCCTGCTTCCTGCAATATCTTCTCCCTTTCTTGTTCCTTTTTCTCCTCACACAGCTTCTTGTATCCGCTTTTCATTCTTCTGTACACCTCCCCTTCTTCTTTCTCCCTTTTCCACCCCCTTAGCACCTTTCTTAATTCCCTCTTTCTCTCGATGCACTCTTTGTCCCACCAACCTCTCCTTTTCCTCTCTTTCTTGCCCTCCTCGCTCCTCATTTCGTCTATAATTTCGTTGAACTTCCTTTCTATCTCCTCTAGTCTTTCTCCTATACTCTCCCCTGTTAATTCTATTCCTTCCGTTCTATTCCTGAATTTTTCCCTTGTTTCTCTCTTCCATTCCACTTTAGCTGCGCCCTTCGTTTGCTTTTTTCTTTCCTCTCCGGCCGCTCCTTTCCTTCCCTTCTTCATAGTTAATACCATCGGTAGGTGGTCTGAATCTACCCTCTCTTCTATCACCATTCTTTCTATCCCTTCCCTCGTTCTTTCGTCTCCTATCACATAATCTATCACCGTTCTTCCCCTTTGCCCTACGAATGTGAACTCCCCTCTTTCGTCCCCTTCGATCTCTCCGTTCATTATTTCTAACCCCATCTCTCCTAGCGTTCTTATCAGCTTTCTCCCTTCGCCGTTTACTTTCTTGTCCCTTGATGCCCTACCTTCTTCTCCCTCTTCCTCCTTCCTTACTTTCCCTCCTTCTTCTCCTGTTCTCGCATTAAAATCTCCTCCGACTATTATTTTATCCTCTCTCCCTTTATCCCACCAGTCCCTCAAAGCTTTCATTTTTCTGTCCATATCTTTATTTACGTACACTCCTATTATCTTCCATTCTTCCTCCTCTATCCTTACTTCTCCTTCTATTAACCCTTCTATTTCTTTTGTTTCTCCTCTCTCCTTCTTTTTGTTCATAATTTCTTTTTTCGCTCCTAATAACATCCCTCCCTTAGCTCTTCCTGCTCTTTTGTCTCTTACTGCCCATTGTTTTTTCCATTCATATCCTCTTGGTAATCTTCTTTCGATCTTCTCCCACATCTTTTCCTCCACCCACGTCTCCATTAGTACCATTACGTCCCATTGCTCTAGGTCTTTCCAGAAACCTTCGTCCTTCCCTATCATTCCTGCTACATTCCAAAATCCTATTCTTGTCTTTTGCCTTTCCCCTTCTTTTGTCCTCTTCTCTTCTGGTGTTTCCCTCTCCCCTATTCCCCCTTTCATTACTTCACCCCCTCCCTCACCTTCTCTCCCCATTCGTTTCCCTCCCCGTTCTTCAGTACCTTCTCCCTCTCGTCCCACTTCCACATCTTCCCATCTATCCATAGTTTCATGTATCCAATCTTTACCAATTTCCCTTCTCCTCTCTCCTTCTCCATTATCTTCCTTATCTTCCATTGCACACTTCTTTCTTCCCAAGTAAGGTCATCTTCTATCCTTTCCTTTCTTCCTGCTAACCTCTTCTTTTCCATCATTACTCTTCTCTTTTGTTCTTCTGTCGCTAGCTTTACCACTGCCCATTCTCCCTTTCCCACTCCCTTTCTAACTCCTTTCTTTATTTCTTCTATTTCAAACTTTTCACCTATCACTTCTAATAGCTTTTTTACTTCTTCTCGTCCATCTCCTCCATCTTTTATCTCAAAACCCCTTACTATTATGTTCCTTTTCCTTGCCTCTCTTTCCTTTCTTTCCCACTTCATCTCTACTTCTTTCAGTCTTCTTTCTATTTCTCCGCTTTCTCTTTCGCCTTGTACCTTTCTTTTCTTCTTTTCTATTTCTTCTAATCTTTTGTCTATTTTGTCTTCTACCTTCCCTTCCATCTCTATCTTTTTCACTCTCTCTTCTATCTCTCTCCACGATTTTCTATCTCTCTCCCTTTCTTTCTCCCACTCTTCTCTCATTTCTTTCATCTCTCTCATCATTCCCTTCATCTCTTTCCATTCTTCTAGCATTTCGTCCATCATATTTACCGTTCCTTTTAAAGCCCCTTTTATCCCCTCCCTTATTATCTCCGTAATGTCTCCTCGCAGCTCGATCCCTTCATTGCTTCTTTCTCCCTTCTCCTTCTCCGGCGATCTTCCTGTCTTTCGGCTTTTACTAAACGGATCTTTTTCCTTTTCTTCCTTTTCCACACTCTCTCTCTCTTTTCTCTTCTTATCCAACCACTTTCCTAAGCCCTCCGCTTTCGATAGACTGTTGCACCTTGCCCTTTCCTTCTCTCTTATCCTCATTAACTTTCTTGATGTTTCCCTTCTCTCTTCTTCGCTTTCCTTTTTGTCCATTTCGTTTCCTTATCGACTCTCTGCCTTCTTTACCTGCCTCCTTGGTTCTGTCTCCTAGCTACTATTTTCTCCTACACGATGGCGCTCTTTTCTCCTCTCCTGTTTCCTCTGTTTTTCTCCTCACCTTCCTACTCACTGTGCTTCTAACCTCACTTTCTTATTCTTATCACTCTCCACTCTTCTTTTCACCTTCTTCTCTTCTCTTCTTATCTCCGCCTTCTCTTCCACACCCACTCCGGTCTCGGTGACACTTTTTCTGCTCCACGTCACTTTCTTCACTCAATTTCACCTCTTTAACTATCACTCTCATACAACGCACCTTCTCTCTATCAAACCGGAAACGATTCCCGATACCCCTTTTTTTATAATAACGATTTCCCGCTTTATTAGGCTATGAACCTCTTCCACACATATGTACACTTTTACTTATACCTAACGAAAATAAGCTAAAAATAACCGCACGCACTCTAAATATATGACACACAAAGAAAAAACCTAACTCACATACCTAAAAACTAAAAACTCTCACACTCTCTCAAAAACAAATACCGCTCTAACTCTATTCCGCTCGTTCCAAAAGTCCGTATAATTTTAACACGGCGAGGTAAGCTGAATCCTTCACGGACTTATGGAACGAACTCGTTCCATAAATTCGTGAAAAACTACTTAAGGTGTTAAAATTGCCATAAACTACACGCACGCACTATCTATAGCTCTCCCTTGCTCACTGCGCCCCGTACGACGAAGAAAATTTTATCCGAATTTTATTGAAACGAACTGCGTTCGTTTCATAAGTTTCCGGATTTTTCGAAATTGCACCAAATTATTTTTCTCAAACTCAAAAAACTCTAAGACGGGCTGACACACCACCAGGACCCTTCAGAGCCCTTAAAAAAGGCAGTCCGGGAACTTATGACCGAAAGTTCGTTTCATAAGTCCTCGGACTTTCTCCTATATCTCAACACGTAAAAGTGTCCGGGAACTTATGAAACGAAATCCGTTTCGTAAGTTCTCGGACTCCTCCGAAATACACCCTGTATATAATATCCGGAAACTTATTCACCGCCAAGGGATCACTTTTACACAGATCGCTCACTGAATACTAAAAGATCCTCACACTGAACACTACAATACTATAAGAATCCTAATCCTAACGCGTTATTAAAATAAATCCTAACAGGATAAACTGAATAACTTCCATTTCACTCTACTACTTTGCCAGATTGCCTAAGGACGATTCTCTACCGAGCACCATACTCTAGTACAATATAAACCGCTCTGATTTATAACGACCAGGTCTCACCTTGTAAGCGGGTCAACGTTTCCCCACTCTTACAATTTCGAACTAGGTCGTTTCAACATACCGGGCGACGCAAACAAACTACATCACCTTCACTCACTCTCTCTATCTCTCGCTCTTCGACCTGTACGTGGTCGCCTCCTCGCAGAGTTTCTTTCTATTGTCACGTCTGCCGATGTGTTGCCATAGCCATAAGTATAGTTATATAAGTTCTCACAACTCATTAAAATCAAAACCTCACGTCCGCCATAATTCTTCGTATTCATCTCATATTAGATTTCATGTATGCCATAGTTCTCCGTAATCATATCACCATATATTTTTGCAATCTCTTTCTCATAATCAACCATATCTTACTATAAGCATCCTGTAATCATACACCGCATTCACCTTAGCTCGTAGTCCCCATATCATAATCAATTCTCCGTAGCCTCTTTTTAATAACAATGATGAGATCGACATGTCGAAGTGGTCCGAGGAGGGCCAAGCAGCGTCAGTCCCAGTTCTGTCTTCGAAGCGAACGGTTCTTACACTCCTTACGTCCATCCGCCCTCGTGCGGTCTCATCATTCTCGCGCGCGTTTCTAATTCCAGTTATTGTCATTATTATAATTTACTTTCGAACGTTGTACCGTTGTACCGTTGTAACATTGAACATCGTAATACACTTATAGTTATCGCAACAATCAGCGAGTCTCACTCAATTCCCGCCCCCACACCGCGCGCTTGCGATACACTCTTTTTATATATATATTTCGTCTGCTTCTGTGTTTCCGCTTAGCACGTCTGAGCATAATATTGCTCGGTGCGTTCCTCCGGATTCATCGGGAAACGCAGAAGCCTCTGTTGACGCTTGGTTATCAAATCATACAAGTATCGCATGCCGCGCCGCGCCGGTCGCCGTTACCAGTTGCGGAAACTCGCCCGCACTTACGCGAGTGAGAACGGTGGGCAACAGTTCCTGGGTATCACACGTGAACCCAGGATCATCAGCGACGTAATCTTCCGGGGACGGGTGAAGATCGTCGTTCCCGTGACGACCCAGCCGGATTCTGGTACGGCCGCCAACCAGCAGCGAGAGGCGACCGACTGAAGGAGGTCTGCCGTACCTACTGGCCACCCACTCTACTGCCCGGGAGCCGTTGACGTCTACCAACTCGAGAATCCCGTCGTTCAGACCGGTCGCACTATCTACTTCGTCGTCTTACCGAATACTACATACCAGTAAGTGCTAGCCAGTAGATTGGGTTCGCGAAGGTCGTGGTCCCGTCAGACGTCGGACGTACGTGCCGCGTGGACAAAGGTTGCGTCATATTTGTGCGTCTAGCGTAGGTCGCGGGTCGCGAAGCGATAAGATCACGCGATTAGACCTCCGGGACGTAACACTATACTTTGTTTTAAACTGTAAACTGTTAACTGTAACTGTAACTGTAAACCTCTACGAAGAGGCGTCACGTTGACATACAAGGTCTTTTACTTACAATATATACATACATAGTCTTCGGTTCGTTCCGCGAGTTCAAAACTTCTCACAACGTACGCTTCTGATTGAATTTTTTAACTCTTCAGACACTTTCTCAATATTACAGTATATAAGAACTTTCCTATTATTTTGAATTACATATATCTCCACGAGTAATTTAGCTTGTACTTATCCACTATACAGTTATTCATTTTATATTCGCTATCCTTATTTTATATTTCAATTACACGATTGATAATTAAAAATACAATTATATTATATCTACTAATTTTCTGTTTCTTTTCTTTTTTCTCTTTCCAGGTATCGCTTACAACCCGGATGGCTTCGAAAAGAGATTCTTCTCCTGATTCAAATCCAGCCACACCGGGGCCCTCATCTTCGGTATTTAAGTTAATCTAATCTAATCTATCTAATAAATTCTATTTATTCTGTTACCGTTAATTCGCTTTTCTTTTAATTTTTTCTTAGGTCACTATGGAATTCCTTCGTGAACGGGTGCGGGCCATGGTTCATCTTTTGTTTTCCTCCAACATCGCTCCGAAGGCTGCTTTACTTCAAATAACGAAAGCCTATGGCAGAATTATTTCACGAACCACCCTGTATCAGCTCTATACCGAATTTCGCGAAGGATGCACAGCCCTAGAGGATAAACCGTGAAGTGGACGGCCTCGCGAGCACATAATTGA
Source organism: Lasioglossum pauxillum (assembly GCA_933228785.1). NCBI lineage: Eukaryota > Metazoa > Arthropoda > Insecta > Hymenoptera > Halictidae > Lasioglossum > Lasioglossum pauxillum. The sequence continues at coordinate 23,975,530 of OW121699.1, forward strand.
TGAGGGTTTCTTACTCTCTCTTATACATCGCGATCCCCAAGTTACCCTAACTACTCTATCGCAGCAGCTCGGTGTTAGCCGGGCTACTGTACAGAGACGTTTAAGGGCCTTAGATTATCGGAAGAAACGTACTCTCGGGTTCATATTCGTGCCCACCTCCACACACCGTGATGCGAGGGTAGAATCCTGTGTAGAGCTGATGCTCAGAAATTTAGATTCTCCATTTCTCGATAAGTTAATAGCTTGCGACGAGCTATGGTTGATTTTCGAGGGTCACAGAGGACCTCGCAGCTGGCAGCCTAGGAAGCCTCAGAAGGATCTTATGCCCTCGCCACCCCGCCCCACCAGGCTTCGCCTAAAGGTGAGTGTATGGTGGTGCATGCGTGGAGTACTATTATGTCATTTTTTCCCAGGGGAGGGATACCCCAGTACCGGCACAGAGGGGGTGGGCGAGCAGGCCCCCTCTGGGTCGTCATCCGGCAACTGCGAGTCCGGGCTGGTAGACCACTGGGCCACCAGGAACGTAACGGCGACCAGCGATGCCTCCCAGAGTGGAGATGCCTCCCACGTCTCGCGCGTGGGAGAGGTCTCAGGGTCGGGAGTGGCATCTGCCAGTGCCACCCCGTCCCTGGACGAGAAGAACGCTGGAAGCTCGTGGGGTGAGGTGGGCCGTATGACCCGCCAATCGACGAGAGCAGCCGGGGCGGAGGAGTCGTAGGGAGAAAGGGGCAGGTCACCCCCAAGGACGTCAACCCTGAGGACGATTCTGTGGACTCCGGGAAGGACGAGGATCCGCTGTGGCAGGACGGTGACACTGACACCCAATCGCTGCTGGAAGGAGGGTCTGACCACGACTCGGTCAGATCCTCGAAAAGGCGCCGAGGACGGGATGGGGGGTATGAAAATGTCTTCCCGGGGGCAAACGACCGCCATAAAGGCAGGGAAGCCATCCCGGAGAAAGAAAGACGCTACTGCGGCGGTGGAGGACATGGCGGAGCGGATCCGCGACCTCTCCACGGGCGACATAATCCAGGAGTTCATGGAGAGAGTTCGCCTCGTGGAGAGGACCGCGCTTAGCAGCAGAAACCTCAAGGGGACATACGTGCAGGACCTTAAATGGTCCGCACGGTATGCGGAGGCAGCACTCCTTGAGGTGTTGCAGAGGGGGGAGAAAGAACCCTCCCTCTAGCGCCGCCCCCACCCTTCCCTTGCGGGACTCAGGAGCTCTACTAGCTCTGCAGGAGCAAAATGAGTACCTGAGAGGGAGGGTGAGGGAGCTACAAGCCACCAACGAGGCCATTAAGGAGGAGATGATGGTGATGAGGAGGATGGGGGTGGTTTCACAACTTCTCGCTCCTCCCCTCTCCTCGCCATCATCTCCTCCCCGAGAGGTGCCGGTGTCCAGCGAAGACACCCGGCCTGGCTCTCCTCCACCGCCTCCGCCTCCGGCACCGGATGTGGGGTCGGGCACGGCGGGCATAACGGGGCTGATGGCGCAGCTTGGCGCTCTATCAGATGCCAAGCTTGCCCCGTTAAAGAGGGTGCAGGAGAGGATGAGCGAGGCGATCTTTGGGACCTCCCGCGCGCCCCCTGCCCCTCGGAGCGGCGCAAAAGGCCCGGCGGGTCCCCCCTCATCCCTGCCCCCCCTGCCCCTTGTACCCGCCGCCTGCTCTTCTTCTCCTTCTTCTCGTCCACAGGATGGGAAGATGAAGAAAAAAAAGAAGAATGGAGGAAAGACGGCGGCGGCACTCATGCCCTCTCCTCCACCTCCCCGCCCCCTCTCGGCCGACTAAGCCGGCTCCGGCCTGCACTGAGCCCCCTGCCTGGGCTACGGTGGTGGGCCGAAAAGAGAGGGTGGCGGCCAAGAAGGCCGCAAACCCTCCCCCACCCCACCCGTCTCCAGGGGAACCCAAAAGGCCCCCCAGGGAAAGGGGTAGGGAGGTAGGGTCCCGCCCAGGGTGGCCACCCCTCCGAAGGCGGCAGCGATATCGCTGACCATTCCGGAGGTGTGTAAAACAACCCTGGCGGAGGCTATGGTGGCGGCAAAAGCCGCCATTAAGCTCGGGGAGCTGGGGGCGGCGGACATCCGCACAAAGCGGGCGGTGACCGGGGGTCTCCTGTTGGAGATCCCCGGGCCCCAGGGGGCTGCCAAGGCGGATGCCCTGGCAGCCCGCATGGCAACCGCGCACAGCGGTATGGGGGTGAGGGTCAACAGACCCCTCAAGACGGCGGATCTCCGCCTGAGGGGCCTGGACGACTCCGTCACCCCCGGGGAGGTGAAAGCGGCGGTGGCGGAGGCTACGGGGTGCCCGCCCGACTCGGTGAAGGTCGGGGACATCAAGTCCCCGGCTACCGGGCTCGGCACCACATGGCTCAAATGCCCCGTCGCTGCGGCTCGCCAACTGCCGAGCCAAGGAAAGCTTCGGGTGGGCTGGTCCACCGCGAAGGTTGAGGCACTGGCCGCGAGGCCGTTGCAGTGCTTCCGCTGTCTGGCTGTGGGACACGTCAGGCAGCGGCGCACTAGCACGGTCGACCATAGCGGCCAGTGCTACAAATGCGGTGTGACTGGCCACCGGGAAAACGAGTGCTCGGCGGCGCCCCGGTGCCCGATTTGCACCGAGCTGGGGAGACCTGCCGGGCACAAGGCGGGAGCGGTTTGTGCCCGCCGCCGCCAAGGAAGGGCCAGAGAGTCGGAGGGAAGTGGCCCTCCGACGGACCGGCCACGGGTGGAAGGGGGTCGACCCGGCCCCCTCCCACCCCGAGCGAGGAGATGGAGGTGGACCCTCACCTCCAGAGCCAGCCCGGTCTGAGGTGGCCACACCGGGAGCGCCAACGGCACAGTAATGCCTAGGACGCTCCCGGTGGTGCTGGCCAACCTCAGTCACTCCCGCCGGGCCCAGGACATGTTTGTCGCCTGGCGGAGAGGCAGGTCGGGCTGGCCGTTGTCACGGAGCCTTACGACGTTCCCGACTCCTCCCCTTGGGAGTGGGACGTCGGGGGCTCCGTGGCAATTTGGGCCCGAAAGGGCGGTGAGTTTCCCCCCGGCTCCGTGGTCGAGCGGAGCCGAGGGGTGGTGTTAGTCAAATAGGGAGGACTTCTTGTCGCGGGATGCTATGTGTCGCCCAACTGCGGCCTCGTAGAGTTCGAGGGGTTTCTGGACCGACTAAGGGTGATTACACCACACTTGGCCGGTCCAATGCTTGTCCTGGGGGACTTCAACGCGAAGTCCACAGTTTGGGGAAACCCCAGGACCACCCCTCGTGGCGAGGCCCTTGAAGTTTGGGCGGGGGGCATGGAGCTCCGGTTGGTGAACCGGGGCTCTGTACCCACGTGCGTGCGGTGGAATGGGTGGTCAATAGTCGATCTGACTTGGGCCACCCCTTCAGCCGTACGCCGTGTGTCCGCCTGGCAGGTGGCCACAGAGTGGGAGTCACTCTCTGACCACCTCCATGTCACGATGGAGGTGGAGGCCACCCGGCAACATCGACAGGCGGACTTGCCCCCTACACGTAGCTCCCACGCGGCGCCCGTGAAATGGGCGCTGCAGCGACTGGACGAGGACGTCCAGAGAGCCTCAGCTCTCGCCTATTCCTGGGTTGAACCCAGGGAGCGCGGGACTGATAAGGGGGTGTCATGGTTCCGGCGCATCATGAAGTCGTTATGTGACGCTTCGATGCCCCGGGCCGGTAGACACCCCCCGAAGAAGTCAGCGTACTGGTGGTCGGGAGAAATTGCGACCGCGAGGGACACGTGTGTCCGTGCCCGATGCCAGTACACCCGCGCACGTCGGCGTAACCCAGTTGGAGGCGTCGACGAGGCGAGAGTGACCGCCCTGTATACTGAGTACAGGGCGGCCCGGATGGCTCTCCAGCGTGCAATTGCCGCTGCAAAGGCTGTGGCCTGGGATGAGCTCATCGGATCCCTCGATAAGGATCCATGGGGGCGCGCCTACAGGTTGGTACTGAGCAAGCTCCGTCCGAGTTCCTGGGACGGGTCCTCAGCACACTCTTCCCTCCTTCGGAGGGAACGAGAGAGGACCCGCCCCCTTCGGTCCACACCACCTGGACCGATGAACTCGGGGTCACGGAGAGTGAGCTCTCCCGGGCCGTCCAGAGGATTCGGGAAGGGGGCAAGAAGGCTCCCGGTCCCGATGGTGTCCCTGGACGGGCCCTGGCCACGGCCCTGGACGTCCTCGCCCCGGCTTACATGCAGGTATTAAATTCCTGTATGGGTCGGGGAGTCTTCCCCAGTGAATGGAAAGTCGCCAGGTTGGTCCTCCTCCGCAAGGCAGGAAAGCCCGCGGACTCTCCCTCCTCGTATCGGCCCTTGTGTCTCCTCGACGAGGCGGGTAAGATCTTTGAGAAGATCATTGCTGACCGCCTCGTCGAGCACCTGTCCCAACATGGTGATACCGACCTGAGCGACAGCCAGTTTGGCTTCCGGAGGGGGCGATCAACGGTAAACGCCGTTGGTTGCTTCGCCTCCCTGAGGGAAGCGGTTGTCGCTCAGGGCAGGGTGTTGTTGGCGGTGAGCCTCGATATCACCAACGTCTTCAACACCCTGCCATGGGATGAGGTAGTGAGGGCCCTGGACTATTTCCAGGTGCCCTCCTACCTCAAGGAAGTAATCCGGGACTACTTGAGGGACAGGTGGTTTGAGTATCCGGGCCGATACGGAAACATCCGGAGGGAAGAGATGCACCGCGGAGTGCCACAGGGGTCGATCCTCGGACCGCTCCTGTGGCTACTCGCATTTGACGCGGTGCTGCGGGCTCATCTTCTCCTCGGCGTCCACTTAATCTGCTACGCAGACGATACACTGGTGGTCATCGAGGGGGAGACGTAGAGGAGGACTCTGAGTCTGGCGCAAGCAGCGGTGGGCTGCGTCGTCGGTGGGATCCGGAGATTGGGGCTGGAGATTTCTGCCGGCAAAACCGAGGCAATGTGGCTACACGCGTTACCTCGGGGCCGGCGGTCACCCCAGCTCTGGATCCAGGTGGGTGAAGCCTCTGTCGAGGTGAAGGGCGAGATGAGTTATCTCGGCCTGACCCTCGACAGCCGCTGGTGCTTCGAACAGCACTTTGGCCTGATGGCCCCCGAGCCAATGGGGTGGCAGCCGCCATAGGGCGGCTGTTACCCAACATCGGAGGGCCCGATGATCGGATACGTCGCCTTTACTCGGGGGTGGTGCAGTCTAAGTTCCTTTATAGAGCCCCCGTGTGGTCCGAACAGTTAATGGCCAGCCGGCGTAACATGTTGCACGCAAACCGCGTGCAACGACGGCTGGCCATTCGGACCATACGGGGATTTCGCACCATCTCCGGGGAGGCGACGTGCCTCCTCGCGGGGATGACTCCCCTGCATCTCATGGCGGTGGAGCGGGCAACTACTTATCAAATTGCCTGCTCCATCCGCCGTGGGGAGTTATCCCCCAAGGGGGAAGAGGTCGAAGTGCTGAGGCACCAGGCCCGGCGGGACACGCTGGTCCGATGGCGGGAGGAAATTGCTTCCGCCGACTCGGACCGGCCCATTGTCCGGGCACTCCTGCCCGTTCTGGAGGAATGGTGCAGGAGTCGGGTAAGGCTGACCTACCATGTGGCACGGATGCTTCGGAGAGTATCTGTGTCGCATCGGGAAGGAACCGGCGCACAGTGGTCTAAAACGCGAAATTTAGTGACATTTTGTCGAAAAACCAACTGTATCATATAGATATCTGTTGAGTGTTTATTGCTTTCTAAATATCCATCTACCTCGAAAATGCAAATATTAATAAAATTTAATAAAAACCATTGCTGTAACAAACAGTTAAAGTTGGAAGTTTTGAAGATAGCCTTTCTCATGGAAAAAATTGCTTTTCTTCTTTAAGATGCCCTGACGATCCTTTTTAATATTTTCCTTCCAATTTTTTTTTAAATGAAAGGTTTATCTTTAAGCTGTAAATTACCATTTGTCAATTGAAAATTAGTATTTGTAATACATTAAAAATGTTACGTTAAATGTAATGAAGTAAATTTGCAAAATTATCAATACTTCGCAAGGAATATCTTCTGAGTCATAAGAGATCATAGAATTTGACAAAGTGGAGTATTTTCAGTATACTTTCCTCTATATAAGCATGCAAGAATCATTTCCTAGATCGTCCTATATCAAAAGTTATTATTGTTTAAAGCCGTCCGTGCGGCTGTGTGTATTGGTTCTCGCATCCATCGTCGGGACTCCGTGACAACTAAGAAACACTTTAGCCTCTAAACACTTCAAATCTTTATGCTATGCTACAATTTTTTAAGCGTTATATACCACTTTTTCCTTTTTATTAACTTCCCGATTTTATAGGGAAGTTATTGTAATTACCCCGAAAATCGAAAATCGATTTTTTAGCAGATCTTCACGTTTCATGGTCATTGCAGTCATTTTAGACTATTTTCAGCAAAATGTTCGTATGTGTGTGTGTGTGTGTGTGTGTGTGTGTGTGTGTGTGTGTGTGTGTGTGTGCGTATGGCCGTTTCTATGTAATCAAATTTTTCGTTAACGTTTTCAGAAAAAGTAACAACGCGATCAGGATGATGAATGATGCAATCGATGTGCCCCGTCGTAACTTAGAGCTGATTAGATTTTGGTCCATATTGGTCAAGTAGTTTGTTAGATTTTTAGTTTTTTTTCGAAAAGAGTTGATTCTACAATGCAATTTATAAGAGAGGACGAATATTTTCCACCAAAGTACCAAACGCAATTACATAAAAAAAATTTAAAAAAAAATTTTTTTTTTAACTGATGCTAATGTTACCGCTTGGAATAATCGAAAGTTATTCCAATGCAACAGTGAATTTATCATCTCTACTCCCAAGAATACATTTTGGGAGAATATCGATGAAAGTACAAAAAAAACGATGTTAGCGATGTTGGCGAAGGAGTAACGAATCGGGAAGTTCTTTGTGTGACTCTTGGAGAGTCACACACCAAATAAAAAACATTAATATCAGTAGGCCCTACTAGCCATGCGTATCACTAACCCTCTCGCAAGAGCAGTCCTACCCGCGAGCTCGCGAAGCGAGCGAGCAAAAACAACCCTACTCGCGAGCGAGCGTAGCGAGCGAGCAACAATAGCCCTCTAGTTTAAATTTTGTTTTGTGCAGATTATATTTAGTTCGTACCTCAGTATACTTTATGCATTAGTTCAGTATTACCATCGTTTAGTACAGTTTATATTAATATATAAGGAGAATTAAGCATAATTCTCCGAACGTTGTATACGTTTTAAACAATCATCCTATACGACAGATTCCCCCACCAATATTCGGAACAAAATGCTATCGATGAATTCATTTGTCCGATCGTCAATTTCACGCCTACTCCAAACTTATATTGTTGTCACTTCGTTCATCACACACTCACTGCAACATACTTTAACTCAGCACGAGCCATACGTTGTTTACAATAATTTATATTTTGTATTTGTCATATATTTTGTGTTTGTTATATTGCGTTTATATTTATATTGCGTGTTTGCGTTTATATTTTGTGTTTTTTACATCTCGTTCGTGATAAAACATATCGTTTTACTAATATTTGGTGAGTACATAAATAGTTGGACATTTATTACGTTAATTATTTTCCGTGTTCAACATTTCTTCCTGTATTATTCAGGTATTTGTTATTCATTAAGAATGGAGGCGTTCCGTACAAATCTGAATTTATTTATGATTCTAAGAAATTCGTCGGAAGATTTAAGTAATTATCTATTCTTGCATGAGAAAATATGTAAAGAAATCAATATTTCACCCGAAAATTCAGATATGTTAAAAGCAGGGTTGAGAAAATTTGTTTATAATTTGAAACAGAAATGGGTGGAATCTCGTTATATAGAAGCAGCATTTTTACAGCGTAATAAACAATGGCTAGAGCGAGATTACATATATCCCTGTGCAATAGTATCACACATTCCAACAACGACAAAATCTCCTAGAATAGAATCGTCCACTATACACATCCACAAAGGAAGGAAAGCATTATCGGACTGCAGTAGCCGAGAAAAGATACGAAGGGCTAGATCTCTCGTAAATTCTTTTACGCTAGAGGAACTATTAAATGCCACAAAAATGAGCTTTCGAAAGAATAAAATGTATCACAAAGCTCGTTTGCTTGAGTACATTGAAAATAATGAATGCGACTTTGACAAGATGACGGCTATGCTACGTGGTCCTATATCAAAAAGAAGAAAGTTTTCGGCAGAAAAGGCTCTATGTATGTTCCTTACAGCAGACCTGTCCAAATTTCAATATATTGCATTTAGAAATGAAGCTGTACAATATAATAACAATCAACTACCGTCGTATTGTACGTTATGGAAGGAGAAAAGAAAATGTTATACACCAAAGGAAACTACAACGATAACAGAGAAATATGCAAAAGTTGAATTACAAAGTTTGTTAAACGTCACGGCTAAACGAATTTTAAAAAGTGTAGGTGATTTCGAAAATAATCAGGAATTAGTATTAACGTGTAAGTGGGGATGTGACGGTGCTTCAGGATAAGCGAGGTACAAACAAATTCAAACAGATTTTGATATGAGTGACGATAGCATTTTTGCTTCCAGTCTAGTGCCATTAAAAATACATAATAAATTAACTGATGAAGTCATATGGAAAAATCCGCGACCGTACTCAACATGGTTCTGTCGTCCGATCAAATTTGCGTTTACGAAAGAAACACAACAAATTATAGACAACGAAATAAACACAATTAAGAACGAAATAGCAAATTTAAAACCGGTTAAAATAAATAATGTACAAGTTGAGTATGTAATGCTTCTTACAATGGTAGACAACAAAATTTGCAATGTCCTGACCGATACAAAATCCGCAATGCGTTGCTATATTTGCAACGCTAAGCCTACAGAAATGAACGATTTAGATATCATAAACTCAAAAGTGTGCAACAGTAACAATTATTCGTTTGGACTTTCTACCCTCCATGCGTGGATTAGATGCTTTGAGTGCTTACTACATGTTTCTTATAATTTACCATGTTACGGAGTAACAGGGGTAGAATAAAGCACTTCACTTCGAATTAACTTTATTTCCTCAACTGGGGTTCGTTCAAAAATATGTCAACGAACTATGTACAGCGGTGAGATGTAACAAGCCAAAACACAAGCTCATTTTGGCTCGAAAAGTGTAATAAAGATAGTTGTTAGATAAAACCAGTTGTTTATCCTTTGTAGCGTGAGAGATATTCACGTGTAGCGTCCGTGAATGCAGATATTGAATTGTTAGTTTACTCGCGACAAACCGGTCAGAAGACGCGCGACGTTTACCGTGAGAAAGAGCGAGAACGATTGATTAACGTTGAGATCGGAGTCGAACAGCAGGCAGTTTACCGTCACCGTCGAACTATTGATTGGCAGATCGATAGCGCGATCCGCCAATAGTAATCTCCCTTTTGTGGTCGATAATCGATATCAATCGACGTTCGACGGTGCTGGTCTAAGCTACTGCTAGCTGCTTATCGACTCTCGATCTCGCGGTTACGTGCGGGTCCGCCGATAGCGGGGCGGCGCAGTAAATCGGCGCGTTGACGCTGCCGACACGCTCAGCCAATCCCAAACATACCATTTAAAAAATGGAGTGCAAGTACACCCGATTTGAAACAAATTCGAGATGAGCGAAAATAAACATATCCAACAGCAATTTAGAGAAAAAATGGGATTACTAGTGGACATAGTGAAACAAGGATGGGCTTCATCGAATGATGGTAATACCGCAAGAAAATTTTTTTCAAATTCGGATCTTTCGGCCAGTATAACAGGGATAGATGCAATATTGATCAAGAAATTTCACATCATACTACAAGTCATTTCATCTTCATCTGCAATAGACCTTGACAAATTTCAAGAATATACTTTTAATACAGCAAAACGTTTCATACATCTTTATGGCTGGTATTATATGCCGGCCTCAGTACACAAACTTTTAATTCACGGGACACAAATAATAAAACACGCACTGTTACCAATTGGTCAATTGTCTGAGGAGGCCCTGGAATGTAGACACAAAGATTTTAAAAATTATAGGAATAAAAGTAGTCGAAAAATTTCTCGAATTGCTACCAACGAAGATATATTCCATAAATTATTATTAACTTCTGATCCGTATATATCATCTTTACGTTTAAAGTCTAGCAATAAGAAACCAAGAGCACTGGACTCAGAGGCGGAGGAAATGATAATTAAATAATAACTGTTAACTGATATAGTAAGAATAAATAATTTATCTAACTCTCAAATAATAAACTAAATTTATTATATTTATTATTGTTTACATTTCACTTTGTGCTTCATACAGGTACCATAGATGGTGAATTTATAAGGATCAGATAAATTTTCTCCGGATAATAAGGAAAATCAAGAAACAAATTTTATTCAAATAGCGATTTCTCAAAAATTTATAAGAATAATATATTGACTAAGCTGAATGTATTCCGTTTCAAACAAATTTGCTAAAAGCTGTTAAATTTGTAAATATGTTAAAAATAGTAAAAAAAGCTATTAAATAAACGAAAAGTATACCACATTATACATCATTAAAAAAGATAACATGTTAATATCCTACACCCCAAATTTCACGTCGATATCTTTAATAGTTTAGAAGTTATACCAAAATGTCACTAAATTTGGCGTTTTAGACCACTGTGCGGCGCCGCAGTGCCACCACTGCGAGGAGGCCCAGGACACTGCGCGGCATACGCTGGAGGAATGTCCAGCGTGGTCGGAGTCGCGCAGTGTCCTTAGAGGTGTGATAGGGATGGACCTCTCCCTGCCGGTCGTGGTCGACCACATGATCGGCAGCGAGAGGTCAAGATCCGCGTTCGCCTCCTTCTGCGAAACTGTAATGTCGCAGAAGGAGGCAACAGAGAGGGAGAGGGAACGTCCCCGTCGAGGCCGGCGGCCCGCCATAAGGGGCCGCAGACGTGTTGGCGGCGGTGGGACCGTTCGATAGCTATTGGGTCCGTAGTTGAAATAAGACAACTACGGAAACAGTTAGTGGAGGCCGAACGAGAGGCGGAACAGAAGAGTAGGATTAGGCCGAGAGTATCGGGGGAAGGTCGCTACGGTTCCGCGTCAGACTCCGCCCGCCCATCGCGATCGCGGTCGGATACACGCCAAAAATCGGTGCGTTTTGAGTACGCGAATGCAGTGGCGACCACGAGCGGGGAGGAAACCGAGGATTCAGAGGGGGAATTCATTGCCCCCCAAAGAAGATCGAGAGTCAGATCGGGATCTCGTAAACCCAAGGCAACGCAAGGGAAGAAAGTTCTGAATGCCGCGCCGAGGGGGAGCGAAAAATCCCGATCAGGCAAAACAACTAGGGATCACTCGGCGGACTCCCGCGCAGGGACCGCAGCCGTGACAACGCGACAATGGCAGCCGCACGATAAATAACGTGCGAGCGGGGAGTACCGGTCGCAATGTTGGAATTGCCGTAAGACCGGTCATCTCTCACGCCATTGTCAGGAGGAACATCGGTTGCACTGCTACGGCTGCGGGGCAGAGGGGGTCACACTGCAACGCTGTCGTAGATGCCGAAACCGGTCGGGAAACGGGACGGGGAGTCGATCGGAGGGGCCGGAGAGACTTCACCCGAACTAATTTCGGCCCGTGTTTTGACTTTTGGGGATAAGTACCGCCCACCTCTGTTAACCGTAGACGCGTGGATCGGCGATTTGGCAACTCGCGCCCTAATTGATTCGGAGTCGTCCCTGACATTTATCAGTCGCGACGTCCTCGAAAGAATAAAAGATACGAACGTCGAGCTTAGAAAAGCAGTAAGACCCTGCTACTTTCTTCTGGCTACGGGGGCTGTAGATCGTGCCGAAGACGAGGCACAATTCGAATTACGAATAGAAAGAGAGATACGCGTCGTGGTCGCGAAAGTTTTGGACAATCTCGTGACTCCCCTACTGTTAGGAACGGATTCGATAGCGAGGTTCGGAACAATAGCGGAAGATCATAACGCTATTTGGTATTTCGCGTCACGACCAGGTGATAGGTTTCACTTTGAAAGTACCCCTTCTAGCGCAATATGTTGTGGTCTGCAAATATTATCGGAAGAGGAAAAAGACCGTTTAAAAGCCTTCCTCGAGTCCACGTTGCCGGAGTTCGAAAGGATGACGGGCAAAACGGACTTGATCAGTCACAAAATCGATGTAGGCGACCACCAGCCTATTAAACAGCGATATTATGCCGTCTCCCCGAAGGTACAGGAGGCCATATACCAAGAGGTAGACAAACTGTTGGCCGACGGCATAATTGAGCCATCGAATAGTGGCTGGTCAAGTCCAATTGTGATGGTTAAGAAGCCCAACGGTAAATATCGATTCTGCCTCGATTTCCGTAAAGTCAACGAGGTCTCGAGGAAAGATGCGTATCCACTACCGCTCATGACACAAATTCTCGATAAGTTACGTTCGGCGAAATACATTTCGACAATCGACCTCAGTCAGGCATATTTTCAAATCCCCCTGGAGGAGAAAAGCCGCGAAATAACAGCATTCACGGTACCGGGGAAAGGCCTATTCCAGTTCCACCGCATGCCGTACGGACTGTCGGGCGCTCCCGCAACTTTCCAAAGATTATTAGACCGATTAATAGGGCCGGAAATGGAGCCACACGCTTTTTCGTATTTGGACGATATTATTATCGTCACTAAGACTTTCTCGGAGCATCTCGTGTGGCTCGGCAGAGTACTAAATAAGATCAAAGAGGCCGGTCTAATAATCAATGCGGAAAAGTGCGAGTTCTGCCGACAAGAAGTCCGGTATTTGGGTTTCGTGGTGAGCCGAGAGGGGCTAAAGGTGGACGCGGAGAAAGTCCAACCCGTATTATCGTTTCCTCCGCCCAAAACGGTTAAGCAGGTGCGACGTTTCCTAGGAATGGCTTCTTGGTATAGAAGATTCATCCCGGGATTCCGTTCGATTATTTATTTTCCCTTTAAAGTCACTTCTTCAAATTACAGAATCACACTCTTAATTCTATTCGCAACTATATTACTAACCGCACGCAATCCTAAATCTACCCCAATTACCGCTGTAACCCTATTACCCTATTAATGCCATTTTTCTTGAACCCTAACCAATTTCCGAATCGCCACGAATTAAAGTAGAGATAAATCCCTAATATTAGCCTAATTGGGCCTACCTAACACTATTCCGCGATTAAATCACAAACTTTAAGACTTCCACGAATTATTGTACCGAGCTATCTTATTCATGCGGGGACTTTGATGCACTATCAGATTCTCTGTGCGACCCCTTCGGCCGGGAAATTCGGCAGTGGAATTAATGGGCCCCTTCTAAATAATTTCGAGCCGGTCGCGCGACAATATCTGCGAATTTATCGATCGGATGTTTCATAAATCCGTGGACAATTTAAAAATTCCGGAATCGATTCGAACTTGGTTCTATTATGAACCCCGCATATAAATCCACTCGCTGACCTACAAGGTTGACCCTAAAACGCTGTTTTCAGAAGTCCACGGACTTCTGAAATATCCCCTACTTCACAAGTCCGTAGACGTATACTTCTAGCGCTACCCTGGTGAATGTGTACGGACTTCTGAAACGGTGCTCGTTACAGAAGTTCGTAGACACACGCCCAGGAAAACACACCCTCCTGAGGTATCCGAAAAACTAGGGGTTCCTGACGGAGCGTTCACGATAGAAGCACGAGGTCTCACTTTCCCCGAGAGAAAATAAATTAATCTTTTTGATACTCGATGAGTTTTCTGGCTGTACTAATTCATCCTGAAGGTAAGTATTCTGCAGGTAAGTATTATAACTATTTCAAACTGTTTCAACTATTTCTGTCTCTTTCACAGGATTTAAACTGTTTCCCGCTTCGCTAGTCACGTCTGTACTCGACGAGTTTCCGAATCGTACTCTCATCCCAGGATTCGCCACACTTGCTGAGCCACTTAATGGCCTTTTACGGAAAGATCGCGTATGGGAATGGAAGGACAGCCAACAAGCTGCCTTCGAATCCCTTCGGAACGCGATTGCCTCAGCACCTACCCTCTCGTGCCCCGATTTCGAAATTCCATTTACGTTGCAAACGGATGCGAGTACGGTTGGACTAGGCGCGGTATTGACGCAGGAGGTCGATCAGGTCGAAAGAGTAATCGCATTCGCGAGCAGATCTCTCTCACTGCCAGAGAGAAAATACTCCGCTACGGAGCTGGAATGTCTTGCGATCGTCTGGGCGGTAGAAAAGTTTCGGCCTTATTTGGAAGGGTACGCATTTACGGTAGTGACGGACCACAACAGTTTGCGATGGCTTAGAACCCTCAGAAATCCGACAGGGAGATTAGCGCGTTGGGCCCTGCGGCTAATAGAATACGATTTTAAAGTAGTATATCGGCAGGGAGCCCTGAACAAGGTGCCGGATGCACTTTCGCGAGCATTCGAAGGGGAGGAGGCCGAAGAAACCGAAACTCACCTGGTAGCGACAATACGGGCAAAGTGGTACGAGGGGAAATTTGCGGAAGTAGAGCGAGACCCAGGCAAATACAAGGACTGGTCAATTCGGAACGGGGAGCTATTTTGCCGTCGTACCGATCCCCTAATCGCGGAAACGTTAGGGCTAGATGCCGATGAATGGAAACTGGTAGTACCGGAGGAACGCAGAACCGAGATCCTGCAGGAGACGCACGATAACGTTCAAGCAGGCCATCTGGGCGTCGAAAAGACGTACCAACGAATTGCGTCCCGCTACTACTGGCCCGGCATGTATAGAACAGCAGTCGAATACGTAAGACGCTGTAATACCTGTCAACTCACGAAGGTGGAACAAACACTCCCGCCGGGGTTGATGGGTCGGCGCCGTGTTGACATGCCGTGGTCAGTAGTAGCCGCCGATATAATGGGCCCATTTCCGCCTAGCAGATGCGGTAATGTGTACCTCCTGGTCATCCAGGATCTATTCACGAAATGGATAGAGTGCACCCCGCTCCGAAAGGCGACCGGCCCGAAAATTGCCGAGGCACTCGAGTCGTTAATCTTTTCGAGGTGGGGAACTCCGGACGTTTTATTAACGGATAACGGCACGGAGTTCGCCAACAAAGTTATTCGGGAGCTCGCAGAGCAATATGGGATAAAATTGAGTACTACCCCCCCCCCCCGTACCACCCGCAAGCCAATCCGGTCGAACGCGTGAATCGAATCCTTAAGACGATGATTGTAGCGTACATAGGTAGGGATCACCGAGATTGGGACCACAACTTACCACAGTTTCGATTCGCATATAATACTGCCCACCATTCCGTATTGCAGGCCTCCCCCGCGTTTCTGAATTTCGGGCGAGAGCCACGACCGGCAAAGTGTGTTAGGGCAAGCGTGGAGCCTCCTGTCGACCTCGAGGTTACCTCCAATGATACTTGGAAGAAAAGAGTCACCCAGCTGCCGACGCTAAGGCACTGGATGCTGGAGAACCTCGAGGACGCGTACAAAAGGCAGGCACACAGCTACAATTTGCGACGCAGAAACGTAGAATTCCACGTAGGGGATAGGGTAATGAAGCGACAGCGAGTTCTCTCCTCGGCAGCGAATTACGTGGCGGCAAAACTGGTGCCGAAGTTTACAGGTCCGGTAACAATCAAAAAGAAGCTGTCGCCAAGTGTGTACGTCCTAGCCGCGGAGGACGGACGCAACTTAGGCAAGGCCATATCGAGGACCTAAAACCATACTTTCCCCCACACACCCCTCAGAACGGTAGTTAACGCCACGGGATTATTTTGTCATTTAGAAATGGACCGAATCAGAAAAATTGAGGCAAGATTGCGGCTGCCATACCCGCTCCCGGGGGGATGCCGAGCGGCCACGGCTAACATAACTTGCCGTCCGCTCGGGCCCCCGGAAGAAAGTCCAGATTCGGACCAAGAAAGTGCGGAGGAAGAGATCCCGGGGGAACTATCCCCGGAACCGGAGATCGAGAAGACCTTCGTGTCAACAATGACCATCCAACTGGGGGAAGCAAAGAAGAGCCCCACCAGGGAGAAGGAAGAGATACCGGGGGGGTCTCAGGAGGAGCCCCTCCCCGAGACCGGGACAATTGAGGCCACGGTCCAGACCACGGGATACGAAGGACTGACGTTCGAGGAGGGATTCCGGAAGTGGGCCAGAACTTACGGCAGAGGGGGTCCACTATGGCCGGGAAAGAAGACCGTCCGGGACGACCACCGTCCGGGACCGGAACCGTTGCTGAGCGCGACGACAAGGACATCTCGGGACCCGGAACCGAAAAATATACCGATGGCAGTGGTATCCCCGGGGCCCTCACGCACCCACGACGTTACCCGGGAGAGCATCCAAAGGCGGATGGAGCGAATCCAGATCGAACACCGCCGTGACACCGATTTATCGACCCCGAGAGTACCCAGGGATGGGACTTCGGGGCCGACCGAACTGAGGGAAGGGAGGGGACCGACACAAGCTCCCCAACCTAAATGGCGGGGAGCCGCAAAACATAAAAAAGGAAGTGAAGTGGAATATGGCTGCTGGCGGTGCCACAGCATGAACCACGTACACACGGAATGCACCGCATCCCAGAAATGGGATTATTGTTTCCGGTGCGGCCGACCGTTCTACACGGTCAAGACCTGCCCGGAGTGCGCGCCCACGTGGAGAACACGGGGGCCGCGTCACGACGGGGGGGCCGACGGTGAGCGGTCGGCCGACACCGGATTAGCGACGGTGGCACCGCCAGACAGATAGGAGAGAGTCAAGACAAGACTTAAACTACCGGTCATTTGACGACCAGGATCAAAGACTTATTTTTTTTTGTTCGTTTTGCTACCATGTAAAGATATTTCTTTTATGTTTGGTTACCCAAAGGAGAGGAGGATTGCCGCGCAAAGAAAGCGCGTATTAAAACTAATAATAGATAAAACGGTAGTCACTTCATTACCTCCCTAACCCCAGCGTCGATCCGGACCCAGCGAGGTCCGGTAACAGAGCTTGTTAAGTTTTTCAGCTTCGCACCGGTCGTATCAGCAGGCCTCGCCACAAGGAAGGGAGTAAGAAATTCAGGATTGCACGTACTTGTCTAGGACTCAAGGTGTTGGGATTCGTGTATGTCTCTGTTTTCGTTTTGGGGTACACCCTGGAAGTCTGAGGAAGACCGATCGCCACCGAGCCCGAGAGTAACCTGACCGGTAACTGCCAACGGTGTGCCCCGGTCTCTTTTAGGGGGGAGGAGTTGTGACGTGGCAGGTTTCGCCGACGTCTTTCCGAACCTTCTAACAGAGACCGGGTCACTTTTTCGACCATCGGAACCGACACGGGCGTTGCGATCGATCTCCCTGGAGACGGCCGAGTCCCAGTGGAATAGTATTATCGCGCTTGAATGTCGCGCCGCTGGGCGCGACACGAGGTTTCAGATCCGGCTACTATCCATAGGAGATTTCGATGCCCATCTCCCGCTGCTAATTGGCGTGAAATTTCGAGAACAGGCACCCGGAGAACCTATCGCAGATCGGCGAGTACGGAGAAGACAGCGGGGATTGGACCGAGCCCGGATCCGTCAACCCGGAGACATCGACGAGGCATTTACGATAAAGGGACGACCAACGGCCCAACCTTGTCGATTCTCGCCCGGGAAGGGTCATGAGAGCCCACCCGGAATGGCTCGCGTCCACCCTTACCGCCCTCGCAGCGTTATCGGACGCCGCCTCGAGAAATTTAACAATTTTCGAAGGCAAGGGTCCGAATCCTTTCGATTCGGCCCTGCAGCGAGGAACCACGCGATAGGCCCCGAGTGTCGCCACCTCGAAGATGGATGAGGAAGTAGGGGGGATGCCTCGCTTCCGCGTTCCGAGCCGACACGAAGTAGGTCACTAGGCCGAAGGACTGCGAACGAGCAACACAAAAGTACCGTATTGAAATCGCGAAATCGGGAAAAGTTAAGATCGTGCAATATTCGACAAAAAGAAGCGAGTCCAAGACTTGGTAAGTACCGGTCAGTTTTCGGTGTAATAAAATTGTGCATACTCGTGTTGGCTCGGGGCGTAATTTTGACAGAAATTATAACCTCGCGTCGTGTGCCACGTGCTTCGGTGTGTCCAGCGACCGGGACGAGCTCTCCCGAGAGGAACGCCGGGCCGTGTATCGTAGCGTCCCCGAATACTGCGTGATACGGGGCGTACGATATTTCGTTTTTCAATTCGTATTCGGAGATCCTCGAGACGTTCCACGGTGGGACGACGCGACGCGCCCGTTTCGTTCTCGCCGCGTTCTTACCGTCCTCGCCTAGTCATATTGTATTAGACCGCGTATTCTATCGGGGCTCGGCAGATTTCGTGCCCTTCGGGGCTTGTATAATTTACGCGGAGGCCTGTAACTGCCGAGCTCGACGCGAAAGAATAGAAGTTACGCGCGTACGGCCGAACTACCGCCGAAGATCCTCTACGACGCGCCGGCAAATATTTTGACTGCCGCCGGTTCATACCGGTGGCTTGTATTACCATCCCGTTCTCAATAAACGGTAGTAGTTTGCCCGAATTCACTCTATTCATTTCGCCTGTGAGAAACGTTCCCGTCGCGGGGAATGCCCCGTCCTTTTTCCCACGTGGAATCCTGGCCTGTTCCGTCGTTATCCAAGGCAGCTACGCAGTCCTCACAGATTCGAAAGAAGTTCGTGTAGAGACAAAAGTTTCGCGTGGCACGGTAACGTGCCTGGCGCCCGAGTACCGATCTACGGTCGATTAAGTATTGTCCTATTACGAATCTGCGAGTGGCTGTTTGTCCCGGGAGGACCACGTTTCGCGCGACCGAGCGTGGCCCGGTCTTTCGGCCATAATTTCCCGAGCCCGGTTGCCGATTTCGATGGGAATCGGTGAACGGCGTGACAACCCTCGTGTTTTATTCATTTATTTTATTTTATTTAATGACTTTTTTGTTTTATCGTACATTTTATTTTATTTATTATTCATTTATTTTACGGAAGTCGACCAGGGGGGTGGGACAGGGGGAGGGGATAGACGCGAGCCGGAACTCGCCTCTGTCCCCTCCTTGTCGCGTGCGGAAACCTCCCTCCTCGGCCGGGCGGGAACCCTCTGGGTTCTCTTCCCCGAGCGAGGAGGGGAGTCTCCGGGGGTCGCGGGTGTCTCGAGCTGGGGCTCGGGGCACCCAGCCGAGCGACCCCAGGGATGGGGGACGTGGGTGACCCGCACGGGGTCCAAGTAGTAATAGGTTTTGATTGGGGGGAGCTTCACTCCCCCCCGGGATTGGGGCTTTTAAGCCGGGGCTGGAGGTGGTCGGTCGCATTCGTTTTCGAGATCCCGACCACCTCCAATTTAGCTCAGGGAGGTCACCGTAGGCTTTTTAGTGGGTAGGTCCGGTTCCTTCTGGAACGGACAAGTCCCACATAACCCCGTCTCTCCCCCAGGAGGTCGGGGTACGCGTAATGCGTTTTTCCTACGTTAAAAAAAAAGAGGCCTCCACCTGGGTCAGCAGCGTGGTAAGCTCCTCAAAGGTGAGTCGGGCCTCCCCTATGGTGCGCCGCAAATGGTGCTTGGTGGACTTTACTGCAGCCTCCCACAGTTCACCAAAATGAGGTGCTCCAAGCGGATTGAAATGCCATTGGATCCTCAGGCTGGCCATCTGATCCCTGATGCTGCGGTTTTCCTGGCTGCTGGCGCTGAAGAGACGTCTTAGCTCTGCGTCTGCCCCCTGAAAATTTGTTCCGCAGTCGCTTTAGAGATGAGCACACATAACTCGACGGGAAATGAACCTGCGGAATGCAGCCAGGAACGCCTCGAATGTGTAATCTGACGCAACCTCCAGGTGGACAGCCTTTGTCACCATGCAGACGAATACCGCTAAGTATCCTTTGTAGGCTTTGTGTCCACGTCCTGCGGTGGTGGGCAGCCAAATAGGACCGGCATAGTCCACGCCGGTGGAGTGAAAGGGGCGTGCAGGATTGACCCGATGCGCCAGTAGCTCTCCCATTAGCTGCTGTTCTGTCTCCGCTCGCCATCGCAAGCAAGTGACGCACTTGTGAAGGATACTCTTTACCACGGAGCGTCCCTTGGGGATCCAGAATCGTTGGCGGATGGCCCCGAGAGTTGCCTCGACTCCTCCGTGCAGTGTGCTTGTATAATATGTAACACAAACAGGTGGGTAAATTGTGAATCAGGGGGTAGGATCATTGGGTGAGCCTCGTCTGGGCTTAGATGAGCTTTGCTGAGTCGGCCTCCGACTCTCAATACAATTTTGTTATTCAGTATCGGAGTCAGTGGTGCGAGGCTGCTCTTGGACGGTACGTGTTTTCTTTGTGCTAACAACTCGATTTCCCTATTGTAGGCTGTCCCCTCCACTCTTCGGATCCAACATCCTTCAGCCTCCGAGATCTCTTCTGCAGTTAGGACTGGTAGAGGCGCCTTCTGAACAGCATCGTTGTCAGTGCGAGTGGCTAGTGCTGAATTGTGACGGTGTTTGAGCCATCTTCGACACCATGCTGTGACTCGCAGCAGTCTGGTGTAAGACGAGAACCGCGTCAGCATGTTAGTGTCTTCGTCAACCGGCGCTGCTCACGTGGCTATAACGACGATGGGCCCTCTCTCTCTTCCGGGAAATGCTCACGCTCAACTGGTTCTATTGGTACGAAGTCAGTGTCTTGAGTCAGGAACTTCGGTCCCGTCCACCACAGAATGCAGTCGAGCAATTGTGTGGAAGAAATGCCCCGGGAAGCACAGTCAGCTGGGTTGTTGTTCCCAGCTATGTGGTGCCACTGTGCCTCCGGAACCCTTCGCTGAATGTCTGCGACTCTGTTGGCTACGTATGTTTTCCACCGTGACGAGTGAGCCTGAATCCAACCCAACGCCACAGTGGAATCGGACCAAAGGTGAATTGTGATGTCCTTGAATTCAAGTGTGTTGCTAGTGTGCTGGACCAAGCGTGCGAGGAGGTGTGCTGCACATAACTCAAGTCGTGGAAGTGAGACCTGTTGTAATGGAGCCACCTTACTCTTCGCTGTGACCAAAGTGCTTGTCCATTGACCTTCCGCGTTTCATGCTCTCAGGTAGACTACTGCTCTATATGCTCTTTCGGAAGCATCGGCGAAGCCATGGTACTCCCTCTGGACCTGACTGGAGCTGTGGAACAGAGGTCGAGGCACTCTCACCTTCTCGAGCTGTCGTAATTCTGAGCAGAAGTTGAACCAGTCTCTAGCCTGCGTTGTCGGAAGAGGATCGTTCCAGCCGAGTCCCAGTGTCCATGTGGTTTGAATGATGATTTTGGCTCGCACCACGACTGGGGTGAGCCATCCTAATGGATCAAATAGCTGAGCTGCTTTTGAAACAACACCCCTCTTGGTGATTGGTTGACTTTCAGCGTTGGCCACGGAGAAGCGGAAGGTGTCATCGTGAGGTGACCACTGGATGCCAAGAGTTGAGTGTGTCTCATCTGTCCACATCTTGCACTCTTGTTGGAGAGGGAAAACTGGAAGAATTTTCCTTTGGTGGATGCAATTGTGGGTGGTTACCAAGAAGATCGGCAATAGAGCTAGTACCTTTACCCGAGTATATGAGATACCCGGGTACTCGGGTACCCATGAGACACCCGGGTAGAGCAAAAATACCTGGGTATCTCATAAGACAGCCGAGTACCCGGGTGGGTGCCGAAGCATCTCATAAGACAGCATAGTACCCGGGTACCCGGGTGCCCAAGCATCTCATGAGATCTCAGAACTGGCAACTAGAATTATAACTACCCGAGCTGAATTTCAGTTATGATTCGGTCCTGTTATTCTGTATTCTGTTCGGCCCAAGAACGTACAATGTATGCAAGCAGACAGAGTGACCGTAAATTAACACGTATATGATTAAAAAACACAAAAATTGTTCGGCATAATCGGGCAATTATTGATATCTCGACCACTACACTGATTTTGATGATTTTTTATTATGGTATACAAATCGACATTTTGAACAAATAGTGTTTGTTATTTAAACAATTATTTAAATACATTTTTATGCTGCACATATAATGTATACAAATTTGTTTATATACTAATTATTTAAATTATTATTTATTATTATTAATTTTTTAACAATTTTTTAAATAGTTTCTTATAATGCTTACAATTTTATTTGTATATTCACTATTTAAATACGTATTTATTATTAAACAATTACTAAATACATTTTTATGCTGCACAAATAATGTATACACATTTGTTTAGATAATAATTATTTAAATAGTTTTTAATTATTATTTATTGTTTAAACAATTTATAAATAAATTAATTTTTATAATATCTAGAAACTTGTTTTATTTGTTATTTTCATTATTATTCCAATAATAATTTATTGTTAAAATAATTGTTTAAATAAATAACTTTTTGAATGGATGCATAAAGAAATAAATTGTAAAAATTTATTCATTTAGAATTAAAACAATTATTGTAACAATAAATTATATTATTGAAATAATAATTCAAATATTGAATATAGAAACAAGTTATAAAAATGTATATGTTTAAACAATTATTTCGACGATAAATTATTATTGCAATAATAATTAAAATAATGAATATAAAAATAAATTATAAAAATTTATATGTTTAAACCAGTGGTGAGCAACCCGCGGCGTATTGTGGGTCAAAAGTGGAAAGACTACGCGCGGACCTCAACCGGCAAAGCAAGCAATAGTAAATACTTTGTTGCGTCGCGCAGCGCCGGATTCCGGCGGGCTGCAGGCAGTTTGCTAGCGGGCCAAATGCGGCCCGCGGTCCTGCCGGTTGCTCATCACTGATTTAAACTGTTTAAACAATTATTTCTACAATAAATTATTATTCAAATAATGAATATAGAAACAAATTATACAAATTTATTTGTTTAAACAATTATTATAACAATAAATTATTGTTGGTTAATTAGTAATTCAAATAGTGAATATAGAAACAAATTATAAAAATTTATTTGTTTAAACAATTATTCTAACAATAAATTATTATTGAAATAATAATTCAAATAGTGATTATATTATAAAAACAAATTATAAAAATTTGTTTACTTAAAAATTGTTTAAACTATAAATAACAATAAATAACTACATAAATAATAAATATTATAAGTCCGAACACAATACAGAATACAGAATGACAGAACCGAAATCCAGAACCGAACTAGAGGGCTATTGTTGCTCGCTCGCGAGAAGGGTTGTTTTTGCTCGGTCGCTTCGCGAGCTCGCGGGTAGGACTGCTCTTGCGAGAGGGTTAGTGACACGAATGGCTAGTAGGGCCTACTGCTATTAATGTTTTTCATTTGGTGTGTGACTCTCCAAGAGTCACACAAAGAACTTCCCGATTCGTTACTCCTTCGCCAACATCGCTAACATCGTTTTTTTTTGTACTTTCATCGATATTCTCCCAAAATGTATTCTTGGGAATAGAGATGATAAATTCACTCTTGCATTGGAATAACTTTCGATTATTCCAAGCGGTAACATTAGCATCAGTTAAAAAAAAAATTTTTTTTTAAACTAAAAAAAAATTAAGAAAAAAATTTTTTATGTAATTGCGTTTGGTTCTTTGGTGGGAAATTTGCGTCCTCCCTTATAAATTGCATTGTAGAATCAACTCTTTTCGGAAAAAACTAAAAATCTAAAAAAACTACTTGACCAAAATGGACCAAAATCTAATCAGCTCTAAGTTACAGCGGAGCACATCGATTGCATCATTCATCATCCTGATCGCGTTGTTACTTTTTCTGAAAACGTTAACGAAAAATTTGATTACATAGAAACGGCCATACGCACACACACACACACACACACACACACACACACACACACACACACACACACACACACACACACACGAACATTTTGACAAAAATAGTCTAAAATGACTCCAATGACCATGAAACGTGAAGATCTGCTAAAAAATCGATTTTCGATTTTTGCGGTAATTACAATAACTTCCCTATAAAATCGGGAAGTTAAAAATAACAGTTATAGAATCGAAATAAGCCAGATATAAGCCAGAACCGATATTCTATTTATTGTTAGTAACAGTCAAAACATCATTTCGGTTCTTCATAACTGTTTCGAGAACCGGATCCGATATCGTAACAGTTTTCAAGCCCTGGAACCGAGTACACGGATAGCCGACTATCTCATGAGATACCCGGGTAGCCGACTATCTCATGAGACACCCGGGTACTCGGGTAATTTTCGTTTACCCGGGTATCTCATGGCTTACCCGAGTACCCGAGTATCTCATAAGTCACAGCTCTAATCCGCAACATTGAAGGCCCATTTTTGTAGTGGAAAGCCGCCCGCCTTGCACAGCTGTTGTACTTGATCCACTGCTTCCTTTATGGCGGGGATGGAATCGGCTCCCGTCAGGATGTCGTCCACGTATGAATCCTGCATGATTGCGGCGGCACCAATGGGCAAGCGGGTACCCTCGTCAGCTGCCAGTTGTCGCATCGTCCTAACTGCGAGATATGGGGCACAAGACAACCTGTAAGTGACGGTATTGAGTTTGAATTCACTCACGTGTTCTGGGCCTCGTTTCTCCACAAAATCCGTTGATGGTCGCGGTCATCGGGGTGCACCAGTATCTGCCGGTACATCTTCCTGACATCTGCTGTCACCACGTACAGGTGTCTGCGCCATCTCAGGAGAATGTCGGCTAGGAGTGGCAGCAAGCTTGGTCCCACATGCAGGCAATCATTGAGAGACAGCTGCGCAGGCTGTGCCCATGAGCAGTTGAATACAACTCGCAGCTTGGTGGTCGAGCTGCTCAATTTCAGGACTCCGTGGTGCGGAAGATAATGAGCTTGGCTTTCATCTGTTGGCTCACTAACCAAGGTCATGTGCCCTAGTTGTTCATACTCTGTGATGAAATCGCAATACAACGTTTTGAACTGTGCATCTTTTTCAAAGCGTTTTTCCATTCTCTTCAGTGCGTGCCAGGATGCTGCTCTCGACCCTGGCGTGGTTGGGCCCAATTGTCGAAATGGCAGCCGCACTTGGTATCTCCCCTCAGCAGTGCGAAAATGGGTGGCAACGAAGTGATTCTCGCACTGCTGCTCCTCCGCTGTCAGCGTTGAGTGAGGCTCCTGCAGCTCTTCTTGTTCCCAAAACCTGCGGGCAAATGTACTGAGGGAATCACCTACAACTACTTGGTGTACTCGTGCGTGTGCGGAAGTTGCTGTTGGTCCTGCCATTCGTGTAATTATCCATCCAAAAATGGTAAGTTGGCCAATCGGCTCGTTAGATGCCCCTTGCCTGACTCCTGGTTTTATTATGGCAGGGTACACATCCGCGCCCAGCAATACTTCGATTGGCATCGCTCGAGAGGCCACGGGAGGCGCTCAGTTGCGCACAATACGATTGCCCACATGCACATTGCGCACATATCTTTTGGACACAGCATGATTGGGCACAAGTAGAATCGGACACATCTCGATTGCGCACAAGAAGAATCGGACACATCTCGATTGCGCACAAGAAGAATCGGAAGGCCTCTCAGAGGCCACTGGGTCAGCCAATTCCAGTCCTTCTAGGTGGCTCCAACTTCGATTTGGTCTCTTGCAGTTTCCAGTATAATCTGTCAATTTGTGGAGGATTATTGTTGTGACCTTGATCGTGTCAGCGGCCTTGTTAGCAATAATGGTCAGCGTCACTCGCCCCCGCACTTTGGCCAGCTGCTGTCCTCCCACCCCGTAGATGTCCACGGAGGAAGACGTTCGGGGAAGCTGCAGTCGTTGTGCTAGCCCTTCGGTCACCATTGAGACCTCCGACCCTTCATCGATGAGTGCTCGTACCTTGTGCCGTCTGCCGAAGCGGTCTTCTACCTGTATAACAGCAGTTGCAAGTAAGACCTTACCCTTTTCGTTCCTATAATCGAGGTTGTGATGGACCGTCATCTGTTTGGCACCATCTCGGAACGCATCGTGGAGGGAAGAATGATGCCTTTCGCTGCATGACATACAGCTCCTCGTGGAAGGGCAGGCTACAATTTGGTGGTTCCCAAGGCAGTTGGTGCACAGCCGAGCTTTCACGACGTACCCTCTTCGATCCGCTGGTGCAAGTGCCTTGTAGTCTGGGCACTGCATGAGGTAATGCTCCCTTTTACATTTCACACATGCCGGCTTCTGATTTTGCTGAGCATGGTTGACTCTGACTGCTCGATGTGTCTTTTTACAGCTCGACTGACTTTGGTTCGAGTGCACTTCTCTCTTCTTGGTTTGGGCACCGTGGATTTCTTGGTCTGACTTTGAGGACGTCTCGGCCTTTGATGCTTCCAACTGTTGACGCCTCTTCGTCATGAAGTCCTTTGTTCGACCGCGACCATAAATTTTCGTCGCGACGAAGAGGGTTCTTCCTTTTTTTATATATATATACTCGAGTCAAGGATACGAAGTGAGGACCGAGAACGATCTACGTCTCGTGACATAGACCAGACAGGATGTTCATTGTTTACGGTTTTAGTGCGGGTCAGTCCCAAACAAACATGTGCGCGCCATAACGTAAACCGTCGGTTGACTGCGCGGCGCCGGAATTTCCCGGGTCCTCGAGTGAAAGACGAAAGGGACGGTTGGGTCCCAGTTTTTAGTGATCGAAAGGGAATGAACGAGAAGAGTCGTGGAAAGTCGTCCGTAGAGCGATTTCGAGATCCTTCGAACAAGGATCAGTAAAGACATAGTGTGACTTGAACCGCGGTAGTGTCCAGTGCGAGCGATACTGCGTGACATTGCAAATCATGTTTGAACATGATCATAACGAACAGACATAACAACAAAAGGGATCCCTCGGAGTCGTACTCCACCAGGTCGTGCCGTGCACACACTACATACTTGAGGGATCCCGCGGAATCACGATTTCCGCCAGGTCGTGCCGAAGCACACACCCACACACACTCGACGAATCCCATGGAGCCAGTCTCCACCAGGTCGTGCATAGCACACATTCATCCATATACATATGGGATCCAGCAGAACTCTACCTGCCGAGTCGTGTATATAACGTTATCAATACATAATAATTTGCTGTTATCGCTACTTTAACGCTCACACCTTCTTCGTTTTCTTTTGTAATCAATAATTAAATAATTCATTTCTGGGGTTTTTATGCCACAAGGCTTTTCCCCAATGAGCCAATAAATTATGCAATTTATTTCGGCTCAATTCTGTTTTGTTTATTTATAATTCATTCCTTTTCTACCTTTACATCCTAATATTATTTTTGAAATACGGGATTTCTCCATGTTGGAGAGATTTCGACGATACATCCTTCAAGGTGGCGAAAGACGGTGGATTACTGCTACTGGTGACTCTCTCCTCCCATTTGTCACGGGTGATGGGTTCGAAGAGGTTGACCACCGAATAAAAAAACCAATCTTCTGTTCGGTCATATGGTCTGCCCAACCATTCCAAGGTATTCACCACCGAGATGACGCCCTTACGAATTTTGGTGAGCTCCTGTGCGGAACTCTCTCTCATCTTGGGGAGAGAGGCTAGTTGGTCAAGACAAGATCGAACGAGGATTCGCTTATTCTCGTATTGCTCCTTTAGAATATTCCACGCGCGCTCATAATTGTCGTTGATGGTAGGTAGGTCCCGGACAAGTTCAGCGGCTTCATCACGGAGACAGCTCTTCAGGTAGTGTAACCGGTCGACTTTGCTCAATTGCTTATTCCGTTCCATGATGGAGTTGAATAAATCTTTGAATGCGGGCCACTCGGCATACTCTCCGCGGAATTCTGGCAGCTGCATCCTAGGGAATGGTGCCGACCCAGATCCTGAATCCTGCAGAGAATCCGCTGTCGCTGTTGGACCCTTTGCCTTCGAGGTTGAGTTGCCCTCGGTGAACTGGTTGGCTAGGTCGAGTAGGCGACCACGCTGTTCCATATATGCTTCTTCCACAAAGTCAGCATACTCATTTTTTGTATAGTCACTGGCCTTTACCACGTCTTTATGTTTGAATGTTAGGACGTCGTGATTTGCTTGGAACAAGGACCAGCATTCTTCGAGGCGTTGCAGTCGAGACTGAACGCCACATGTCATTTTGGCTTTTGATGTGGACTTCTTGAAGTTCTCGACTATGCGGGTGATTTTGCGTCCCAATTCACTCTGCTTGCTGAGCAGTTCTTCGGCGGAAAGTTCCATACTGTTTCGAGACTGGGTTGATGTTTGGAACTTTACTGAACAGAACTGTGTACCACTTATTTCACCAACTATGTAAATCCGGCTCGAAGGACCAGTGTTTTGAATGTAGCCGTCTTGGTTGACCAGGAATTCTCCTTGCCTTGGTTAGGAATTTGCGAGACAGGACCGCTTAATGTGAGAGTGAGTAAAGGAGTGATTGAACGGATGGAAGGTAACGGAAGGATTTGAATTAGGATTTGTGAATGTGAATAAATGGGTAGATATCCGGATTTACAATAAATTAACTGTATTTTTGCACTTAAACTGTACAACCTTTCGTTGATGAGAATTTGTAGATGATAATGTATGAAAAGAGTGAAATAAAAAATACAAAGTAATTGAAGTGAGTCAGCTGAGCGCCTTTCGAAAAAATGAAAAATGACGGTTCTCTCTGTCTTTTATTATCTCGATCCTTCTGGAAGATCGTCTCGCTTCAGTGATTCCGGTTGAGCGTTCTCGAACGTTCCAGAAGGATCGAGACTACATCTAACCAATCATGTGATTGGGATGTTACCCGTGCGAGCCTCGCATGCATACGCCACGCACGTGTTTTCGGGCGGGACGTCACGCGGTGCTGCTAAGCTAATATGGCGCTCGGGCGCGCCAGTCTTGAACAATACAAAAAATACTTAATACTACTTGCGAATTAAAATATTAAAAAATACTTAAAACTACTTAAAAATTAAGAAAAATATAAAAAGATGCTTAAAACTACTTACAAATTAAGAAAACAATAAAAATCACAAAAATGAAACTAATAAACTACTTACTTAACTAGAACCGGGGTGGATAATATGTGGAGGGTGGGGGATAAGTGGGGTAGCTGGGCGGTGAATAAATATAGGGTAATTGCGCGGGATAGGGAGGGTATCCGGAGGGGGGATATGCCGGGGGAGGGTACATAGGGGGATGGATTGGAGGTGGTGGGAAATATGTGGGAGGATTATATACAGGAGGAGGGTAGTTGGGGACAGAATATCGGGGGGGGGGGGGAATGTAAGGAGCAGGCCACCTTTCCATTTGTTTCTTCATTTTTTTAATTTGTTTATTAACTGCGCGTCTTGCAGCTTCGTTGATTCTCTGGAATTCACACAAAATTACATTATTAATATAATCCATAATACATATTCATACGATGCAGAACAGTATATTAAAGCATATTGTATTAGGGTAGCTCTTATTGACTCTTGACAAAAATGTTTCGAAAATTTGTTTACACCACCCCCAGGATTAATACAATCATTAAAAAATATATGTGCAATGTATCAGCATCAGCTCGACCGAATGACTGGAAAACGTGCCCCTCGGTTATTATTACTTTTTTTTTTACAGAACAAAGACCAAAAATTTGTTTAGGAATTTGAAAACTCAAGTGTTTTCATTACCTTATATCAATAAACATTAACGAAAAATGTGTAATTTTTTTTGAACTTGCGAAACTTTATTTTTTTAAATTGCATATTACTTTTCAGGAAATTACGTAAATCTAGGTGCACGGTAGTGCACCAGCCAAGTTCTCGCACTACCTTCTTTTACACGAAACAACTTAACCGTTTTTTAGAGGCTTATAACTCGGCACTGGAGGCAGATGGAGAGATGTAATTTCGTACACTTGTTAAATGCTATCATGTCTCAATATTGACAAAACATTAATCTTCCAACATTAGTAGGTTCCGAGATATAGGACCTCAAAAATCCTTAAATTTGTCACTGACTGACTGACTGACTGATCATCAAAACCTTTTGGGTACTTCCCATTGACCTACAAGCTCGAAATTTGGTATATAGATCCACCATAACAAACACTCAAAGGAATAATTATCAAAGTTTGAAATTTTACACATTAAAGGGTTGAAAAAAACATTACGAAGTAGGTACGTAGGATAGAACATAGCAGCATAACATATACGTAAGGGTACTTTGGGATTATTCCTTCGACCATTTCCTCCAAACTGCATTTTCGTATGCGTGGGCGGGCCGGCCGGGCCTGGCGGCGGGCCTTTCCGCCCCCCGCCACCTATCCCTAACTAATTCTCGAGAGGTCGACGGGATAATCCCAAAGTACCTACATAAGTATACGTTTTATTAGCTTCGAAGTCGCAACAAATACTGATGAAAAAAATAATCGCTCTAACGTAAACAAAAGAAACTGCACCGAGCATCGTCTATAGCGGCGGGGGACAAACGGATCCAAGCATCGACGGCAGGGTTTTACTCTACGACAGATTGAATTTGGATTTTGTCTTGCAGATTAGAAAAGAATTTTTTTCCTTTGATCGACGCTGCATTGTTTAGATTTTTCGGGACAAAGTTTCAAGTAGGTATAAATAGGTAGTAAAACGAACATGCATTTATTAATTTACTTAATGTCCACCTTAAAGATAAAAAATGTTTAGGATTTAATGAATCAGGAATAAGAGTAATACCTACTTGATAATTGATGAAATTTCAACAAAAATTGATGAAATCCCAACAAAAACATTCTGTAAACAGGAGCCAAGTTCTTATGCTGTAAAATGTGAGATCAAACAAAATACGGCCAAGTTCGCTAGCTTTGAAATACCTCTTGCAATACTGAAAAAAGCGTTTGTAAAAATTAGTTTAAAAGAACGCCATTTAACTTTTAAAGAGATGCACGAAGGGATAAATTGGACTTCCGGCCATCATGCCAATCATGGGTCGTGGGCCGTTTCCCCTCCGCTGGCTCAGCCGGCGCGGCCCCCCACTCTGACATACCGTCGTCGTTACGTTGCTTCTACTGCGCACGCGTTACCCACGAACCAGTACCTCTACTCTGCCAGTGTAAGTGCCTGCTCGATTGCACGCGCGCCACACTCACCAGCGTACCTCTACTATATCCGTGTGCGCTGCTTGCAGCTGCTTGTGCGCTTGCGCCAGCCACAATCTATTTTTAACACTTTCCATCCACATCCACGCCTGCTTTGCGGAAACGAAATTGAAATTTGGCCGTCGAGCCGTCGAGCCGTCGAGCGTATGAAGCGCAATCTGGAGCTAGCCTTCGAGTCCCCGCGTGCAGCGATTTTTATTTCTATTTTTCATTACTTTTTTAATTACATTTCTTAACCTTCTAAAAAATATAAAAACTATGTTAAAAATATATATTATATATTCGTAAGTTTGAACCCTTTATCTCAACCAGGAGGGTAGTTAAAGGGTAAAAACTAATGGTTTACTTTTAATGGTATACTTAAAAATTCTAGAAAAATTCTACAATTTTGTAGATATTATTCCTTATGATTGTGAATTTTTTCAGATTTTTTGCAAATAGTAAGTATGAAAAATCGTACAGCCGGATAAGATGGTCAAAAGTGCTCATCCAAATTAATTTTTAATCACACTATGTTCAATAAAAAATTACGAAAAAATTCATGAATATTCTACCTAATAGCATACACGATTGAGACCATTTTCAAACTTTTTGGTTGTACAATCGATTTTTAAACAAATCGGAAAGCATAAAATAGCCACTATTATATTGAAGTTTTCAGTTGAACACGTTTATATTATTGTGTTAGTTGCGTCGCATCGTGATTATTAATGTGTGTTTTTCAGATTTTTCGGATTATGCAAACATATGTGAAAAAATTAGAAATCTCCAAACATTCTAAGAAAGTGCATATTCCGTACTGAAATTTTAGAGATACCAATTTTAGAAAAATTCAGTAGTTAGATACTATTGTTAGATATCATATTTCAATACATGAGCATGACTCTCAACAGTTTGGGTTGGTGCAGACGGTAAGGGCTCCGAATGGAAAGTTCAACTAATCACAGTTTTCACACATTTATTTTCAACTTAAAGGATTCATGCAATTCGCGCTGCCTGAAAATTCCCCTGCAGCTAGCACACGCGCGATTTGAAACAGTCTTCTGCTTTTCTAAAATTAAAAGAAGAATATAAACACATGGTTAATGTTCACAAATATTAATATAATCAGAACTTATCTTTTTTTCTAAAATATCCTTCACGCTGTTGGTCGTTGGTTCGCGTTACGCGAAAATTTCTCTGCAGCTGGCACACGCGCGAATTTGAATGCTCTTTGTTCCTATATTTGAAGAAGAATTAAACATAATTAAAATTGTAATTCTAATTGCATTATTGTGCGATACAATATAATTATTAACGTATACTTATCTTTTTTATCGATGTAATATATAAATAACTATATACATAAAATAACTATATAAATAAAGTAAACTATATAAATAAAATAACTATATAAATAAAATAACTATATAAATACAATAGACTATATAAATAAAATAACTACAAAATAATTATATACATAAAATAAACTCCTAACAAAGAAAAAAGTGTTAATAACGCAAAAACTAGGTAGCTGTCGCGTTACGCGAAAATTTCTCTGCAGCTGGCACACGCGCGATTTGAAACAGTCTTCTGCTTTTCTAAAATGAAAAGAAGAATATAAACACATGGCTAATGTTCACAAATATTAATGTAACCTCAACTTATTGCTAATAAATTGGGAAATTTTAATTGTTTTGAGTTACGAAAGGAATGGCACTTTTTGTATCATGGCACTTCGCGGTCGCAGAGGGACCAATGGGCGAAATTGTCGTTCGATATGTGGGTAGAAAACGCCAAATTTCAAAACCCCCAAAAGTTCGTCACTTTCCATTGCTGCCTGCTATTATTAATATTGTTCGATGTCTACCGCACTCGAACGCCGAAGCCGAAAAAGTATTTTCGCTCCTTCCCGACATCAAGTCGAAAAAACGGAATAAAATAAGCAACGACCCATTAAATTCCATATGTGTGGTGCGCACATCACCCAAAGCTAGACAGGAGTCTAGTCGCACCATGTCTGTTGACCAAAGACATTTAGATTTGATGTCGGGAGAGAATTTATATGCAAGTACACAAAGTTTTCGGCAGTTAACTTTGCACGCGTGTACGAACTTGTAAAATTGTCTGCTGCCTTGGAAGGTACATTTTTAGTTTGCGACAGCTACCTAGTTTTTGCGTTATTAACACTTTTTTCTTTGTTAGGAGTTTATTTTATGTATATAATTATTTTGTAGTTATTTTATTTATATAGTCTATTGTATTTATATAGTTATTTTATTTATATAGTTATTTTATTTATATAGTTTACTTTATTTATATAGTTATTTTATGTATATAGTTATTTATATATTACATCGATAAAAAAGATAAGTATACGTTAATAATTATATTGTATCGCACAATAATGCAATTAGAATTACAATTTTAATTATGTTTAATTCTTCTTCAAATATAGGAACAAAGAGCATTCAAATTCGCGCGTGTGCCAGCTGCAGAGAAATTTTCGCGTAACGCGAACCAACGACCAACAGCGTGAAGGATATTTTAGAAAAAAAGATAAGTTCTGATTATATTAATATTTGTGAACATTAACCATGTGTTTATATTCTTCTTTTAATTTTAGAAAAGCAGAAGACTGTTTCAAATCGCGCGTGTGCTAGCTGCAGGGGAATTTTCAGGCAGCGCGAATTGCATGAATCCTTTAAGTTGAAAATAAATGTGTGAAAACTGTGATTAGTTGAACTTTCCATTCGGAGCCCTTACCGTCTGCACCAACCCAAACTGTTGAGAGTCATGCTCATGTATTGAAATATGATATCTAACAATAGTATCTAACTACTGAATTTTTCTAAAATTGGTATCTCTAAAATTTCAGTACGGAATATGCACTTTCTTAGAATGTTTGGAGATTTCTAATTTTTTCACATATGTTTGCATAATCCGAAAAATCTGAAAAACACACATTAATAATCACGATGCGACGCAACTAACACAATAATATAAACGTGTTCAACTGAAAACTTCAATATAATAGTGGCTATTTTATGCTTTCCGATTTGTTTAAAAATCGATTGTACAACCAAAAAGTTTGAAAATGGTCTCAATCGTGTATGCTATTAGGTAGAATATTCATGAATTTTTTCGTAATTTTTTATTGAACATGGTGTGATTAAAAATTAATTTGGATGAGCACTTTTGACCATCTTATCCGGCTGTACGATTTTTCATACTTACTATTTGCAAAAAATCTGAAAAAATTCACAATCATAAGGAATAATATCTACAAAATTGTAGAATTTTTCTAGAATTTTTAAGTATACCATTAAAAGTAAACCATTAGTTTTTACCCTTTAACTACCCTCCTGGTTGAGATAAAGGGTTCAAACTTACGAATATATAATATATATTTTTAACATAGTTTTTATATTTTTTAGAAGGTTAAGAAATGTAATTAAAAAAGTAATGAAAAATAGAAATAAAAATCGCTGCACGCGGGGACTCGAAGGCTAGCTCCAGATTGCGCTTCATACGCTCGACGGCTCGACGGCTCGACGGCCAAATTTCAATTTCGTTTCCGCAAAGCAGGCGTGGATGTGGATGGAAAGTGCTAAAAATAGATTGTGGCTGGCGCAAGCGCACAAGCAGCTGCAAGCAGCGCACACGGATATAGTAGAGGTACGCTGGTGAGTGTGGCGCGCGTGCAATCGAGCAGGCACTTACACTGGCAGAGTAGAGGTACTGGTTCGTGGGTAACGCGTGCGCAGTAGAAGCAACGTAACGACGACGGTATGTCAGAGTGGGGGGCCGCGCCGGCTGAGCCAGCGGAGGGGAAACGGCCCACGACCCATGATTCTGGCATCACTGCTTCCGGCTCCGGTGGTATGAGAGGTGGATGCATGCGAATCAGTCGAGCGAATTAATTGTGTGAACGAGTGGAAATAAAAGAAGTGCGAGTGCAAGAAGTGGTGGCGAGGAGTGAATGAGGTATAGGGATAGAGATAGGGATAGGGCCAAGGAAAAGGGGGGTGAAAGAAAGAGTAGAAGGGAAGGGAATAGGGTGCTGAGAAAGTGGGTTAGGTTAGCGAGTCGGCAGACAGGTGGGCGCGGGAAAAGAAAGTAGGAGTGAAAGTGGCGCGATCTAGAGGGAGATAGTTAAACTGGGAAACAGTTAGACAGATAAAGTAGGAAGCGGGAAATTCGAGAGGGAGTAAGAGGGAAGATAGAAAGAAAGAAGTAAAGATAAAATGAGTGAGAGAGGAGATGAAGGCAAGAGGGCAGGGAGGGAAGAGGGGAAAGAAGAAAAAGGAAGAATGAGTAAGATTATGAAAGAGGGAAATATAGAGCGATGGTTCAGTACTGAAAGTCTGGACAGTGTGGGGAAGAAAAGGGGAATACAAGATGTAGAGGGAGGTGGGGTGGAGGAAAGAACAATATTTAAAAAGAGTGATACGACGAAAAGGTCGCCTCAAGGAGATAAAAGGGAGGGGGATAGGGCATTAGAGGGAATGGAGGAATTGGTTAAAGGGTTAATGGGGGGAATGAAGAGGTTGAGGGAAGAAACGAAGGGGGAGAGGGAAGAAGGGAAAAGGTTATTAGAGGAATGGAGGTGGGAAAGGGAAAAATGGAGGGAGGAGAGGAGGGAGGAAGAGCTAAAAAGGGAAAAGATAAAGGAATGGTTAGAAAACATAGAGGGAAGGGTAGGGAAAGTAGAGGGAAGAATAGAAGAAATGGTGAGGGGGAAAAGGAGGAGGGAAAGAAATGTAGTGAAAGAGGGGCAGTAGGGGGAATAATAGAAGACAATAGGAGGAGAATTAGGAGAATAGAAATCATACAAGATAAGAGAGAGAGAGAGAGAGAAGAAGAGGAATAATATAATAATAAGAAGGATGCAGATAGAGGGAAAAGATTTGAAAGAAGAAGTAAAAAAGGTATGGGAGTCAATGGGAGTCAAAGATGTGGGAATAGAAGAGATAGAGAAGTTAGGGAAGACAGGGAAGGATGGGAGGGGGATGATAAGGGTTAAAATGGTAGATATGGAGCAAAAAAGAAAAGTAATGCAAAAGAAGGGAATTTTGAAAGGTAGGAAAGAATGGTTAGACGACGACTTAACGGAGGAAGAAAGGAGGGCCAGGTGGAAAATAGAAAGGGAACCAGAGGAAGAAAGAATGAAAGGAAAGAATGTACAGGTAGGATACATGAAAATGTGGGTGAATGGTAGGATGAAGAGATGGGATGAGATAGGGGAAGATTGGCTGCAGGAACAGGGAAACGGGGAAGGGGGGAAGGGAAATGGGAGGGAGAGAGGGGGGGAGATAGGAAGAGCATAGGATATAAATTAGTTTTTTGGAACGTAGCGGGGATGAGAAATAAAGATGCAGATTTCTGGAAAGGCTTAGAGGAATGGGATATAATTATATTAATGGAAACATGGATAGAAAAAAAGGGATGGATGCAGATAAAAGAAAGATTACCAAGAGGATTCACGTGGGAAATACAATGGGCAAAGAGAATAGAAAAAATGGTGAGGGCAAGAGGGGGGATGTTAGTAGGAGTGAGAAAAGGGATAGAGATAGGAAGAGAAGAAAGTAGAGGGAGAGAGGGTTTGATGGCGGTTAAGGTGAGGCTAGAGGGAGAATGGTGGAAGGTGATAGGGGTTTACATAAATGGAGACTTAGAAAGAAAGCTTGAGCAATTAAGTGACTGGATGGAGGGGAGGGAAAAAAGTGAAAAGGTGATTATAGGGGGGGATTTTAATGCGAGGACGGGAAGGGAAGGGGGGAGGTAGGAGAGGAGGAACAGGAGGTAGGGGGAAGGGGGAGTAGAAGATCTAAAGACGAGAAAGTAAACGGGGAAGGAAAGAAACTGTGCAGGTATATAGGAGAGAGGGGATGGGGGATTTTGAATGGGAATGTGAAAGGGGATGAAGAGGGGGAATGGACTTATGTAGGGGCAAGAGGGAACTCAGTAATAGATTATGTGCTGGGAAGGGAATTCAGAGAAAGATTTGGGGAGAGAGGGCAGGGGGAGGGGGAGTAGAAGATGAATGGAAAGGTCTAAAGGAAAAAATAAAAGAGGCGGTGGGGGCTTTGGGGAAAAAAGGAAAAGGCAAGAAAAGAGGGTGGTGGGATGAGGAATGCAAAGAAGAAAAAAGGAAGGTGAGGGAAGAACTGAGGGAATGGAGAAAGAAGGGAGGGGAGGGTAGGAATTATAAAGAAAGAAAGAGGTCGTATAAGATGATGTGTGAGGAGAAGAAGAAAATAGAGAGGGATAAATGGGAAAGAGAGGTAGAGAATATAAAAACAGAGAATCAGGTATGGAAAGTAGTGAACAGAGAAAGGAAAAGGGAAAAGAGAATAGAAGAAGGAATAAAGATGGAGGAATGGGACAACCACTTTAAAAGTATATTAGGAGGAGTAGCAGGGAGGGTGAGAATAGGGGGGGTCGATAGAAGAGGGAAGGATGAGGAGGAAGAAATTAAAAAATGGGAGGTAATCAGAGTAATTAAGGGGCTGAAGGAAGGGAAAGCGGCAGGAGGGGACGGGATACCAAATGAAGTGTGGAGACACGGAGGGAGAGAGGTAGAGGATTGGATATGGGAAATATGTAACAAAGTCTGGAAGGGGGAGGGATGGCCGGAGGACTGGACAGAGGGCATCGTATAGTTCCAATAGCTAAGAAGGGAGACAGTAGGGATGTTAGGAACTATAGAGGGGTAACGCTAGCACAAACGGCGTATAAAATATACGCAGCGATATTGGCTGAAAGACTGAGGGAGGAGGTGGAGGGAAAAAGGATGATACCAGCAAGTCAGACGGGTTTCATGAAAGGTTTGGGTTGCATAGACAATATATATGTATTGAACTATCTAATAAACAGACAGGTGAAGAGGAAGAAAAGGAGGCTTGTAGTGATGTTCGTAGATCTGAAAGCGGCGTTCGACTCAGTGGATAGGGAAACGTTAGTAAGGGCGATGAGAAAAAGGGGGGTGAGGGAAGGGCTGGTGGGGAGATGTGAGGAACTGTTAAGGGAAACAAGGAATAAAGTGAGAGTAGGGGAGGAGGAAGGGGAAAGTTTTTGGACGGAAAGGGGGGTAAGACAAGGTTGTCCGCTGAGTCCTCTGCTATTCACGCTATTGATGGCAGATATAGATGAGGAATTAGAGAAGGGAAGATGGGGGGAATAAGGTTAGGGGGTGGAAAAATATATACGTTGGCCTACGCGGACGATATAGCCATGCTGGCGGAGGATGAGGAGGGGATGAGGGGGATGATCAGAGTTTTAGAGAGATACTTAGACGGGAAAAAGCTGCAGTTGAATGCGGAAAAGTCAAAGGTGATGAGGTGTAGAAGGGGTGGGGGGAGATGGAGAAAGGTGACATGGAGGTGGAAGGGCGAAACGATTGAGGAGGTAAGGAAATATAAGTACTTAGGGTACACGTTATCTAGGGATGGGGGGCAAAAAGCGCATATGGAGGACAGGATTAGGAAGGGGGCAGCAATAATGGGTCAAGTATGGGGAATAGGAAGAAGAAGGTTCGGAAAGGATTGGGGTAGGAGAATATGGCTTTTTGACAAGCTAGTGTGGCCGGTAATCAACTACGGGGTAGAAATTTGGGGGTGGAAAGAGAGGGAAGGTATTGAAAAGTTACAAGAGAGGTTTTTGAAATGGGTGTTAGGGGTGGGGAGGTCAATACCGGGGTATATGGTAAGGGAGGAATTACAAAGGGATCTGTTAAGGGGGAGGGCGGGTGTTAGGGCGTGGGGTTACGAGAAAAAGTTAGCGGAGGGAAAAGGGGGGGAGCTGGCAAGGGAATGTTGGGAAGAGATTAGGAGAAGAGATAGAAAGAGAGGGATAAGGGATGGTTGGGAAAAAGAGAGAGGGGATTTCTTTGGAGAAAGGGGATGGTCTACAAAAGAGATGAATGAGTGGATAGAAGAGAGAAAAGAAAAATTAAGCGAGGAAATTGTAAAATGGGAGAAGAAAAGACAAAGAGAGGAAAGGTGGGAAAGCATATCAAAATCGAGGTCGAATAGATGGTATGGGTTGATAAAGGGAGAGGGACTACCGGGATACTTGAAAAAGGGATGGGGGGAGAGCAGATGGCAGAGGGTAGCAAGATTTAGACTAGGGAATGAAATGAGGGGTGATAGGTATTGGTTAGAGGACGAGATGAGAGTGTGCAGAGTGTGTGGATGGGAAAGTGAAACGTGGGAGCATGTGTGGGAGGTATGCATGAGAATGGATGAAGAGACTGGATGGCAGGAGAGGATGTGTGAGGTGTTGGATGATGAGGGAATAGGGGAGGACTGGATGAGGAAGGTGGAAGAATGGAGAGAGAATGTGAATGAAAGGAAGGGAATGGAAGAGGAGCGACCGGGGAAGGAAGGCCGATAATCATGATGATAATGATGGTCTTGATTTAAATATTAAATATTGGAAATTAATATTAAAATTAATATGAATTTTAATATTGATACAAATATTGGTATTTTTGTTAATATTGTATCATTCATTTATATGCTTTAACACTCCCGCTCTCTCTCTCTATAATGACTGCGTAGACTAAGATAGTTATAAGTTAGTTATAAGGTAGAAGTAAGTCTAAAATATAAAGGAAAGAGGTACTTGTTAAAAGAATTGTAACCCTAAGGGGAATTCAATAAAGTTATACAATACAATGAAGGGATAAATTATTCAAACTTGGCCGTTACTTTTTAAACCAATGGCCATAAAAGGTGTTAGGTAGCGGCCAAGTTTGAATAATTTAGCCCTTCATGCATCTCTTTAAAAATTAAATAGCGTTCTTTTAAACTAATTTGTACAAACGCTTTTTTCAGTATTGCAAGAGGTATTTCTAAGCTAACGAACTTGGCCATATTTTGTTTGATCTCACATTTTACGGCCATAAAAACTTGGCTCCTTTTTACAGAATGTTTTTGTTGGTTTCTTTTATTAGAGATAAACAAATTCAGAATTACGTTTCAAAAAGCCCTCTAAAATGAATCGTTAAACTAGAGGGCTATTGTTGCTCGCTCGCTTCGCTCGCTCGCGAGTAGGGTTGTTTTTGCTCGCTCGCTTCGCGAGCTCGCGGGTAGGACTGCTCTTGCGAGAGGGTTAGTGATACGCATGGCTAGTAGGGCCTACTGCTATTAATGTTTTTTATTTGGTGTATGACTCTCCAAGAGTCACACAAAGAACTTCCCGATTCGTTACTCCTTCGCCAACATCGCTAACATCGTTTTTTTTTGTACTTTCATCGATATTCTCCCAAAATGTATTCTTGGGAATAGAGATGATAAATTCACTCTTGCATTGGAATAACTTTCAATTATTCCAAGCGGTAACATTAGCATCAGTTAAAAAAAAAATTTTTTTTAAATCTAAAAAAAAAAATTAAGAAAAAATTTTTTATGTAATTGCGTTTGGTTCTTTGGTGGAAAATTTGCGTCCACCCTTATAAATTGCATTGTAGAATCAACTCTTTTCGAAAAAAAGTAAAAATCTAAAAAACTACTTGACCAATATGGACCAAAATCTAATCAGCTCTAAGTTGCGACGGGGCACATCGATTGCATCATTCATCATCCTGATCGCGTTGTTACTTTTTCTGAAAACGTTAACGAAAAATTTGATTACATAGAAACGGCCATACGCACCACACACACACACACACACACACACACACACACGAACATTTTGATAAAAATAGTCTAAAATGACTCCAATGACCATGAAACGTGAAGATCTGCTAAAAAATCGATTTTCGATTTTCGGGGTAATTACAATAACTTCCCTATAAAATCGGGATGTTAATAAATATGAGTGAATTGATAGGATGTTGTCCGGTCGAGGTAAACAATGCGATACCGCGATCGTCGGCGCGGCGCGGCGCACAGTGGAATAAACCGATTAATTCTGTGTTAAAATCAAAGAAGTATCGATAGAAATGAGATAGAGCTATGAAATTTTTTAAAAATGAAATCAGAAACTTTGCAGAATATGGGATAATTATGGAGATTGTGGTACGAACGTTTTTTAATCTTGAAGAAATTCGTTAAACTTGCACAATTTCAAGAAAATTATAGATTTTCCAATACCACGCACGGTAAAAATTATTTTTTAACATGTCATATATATATATATATCATTTCCAGTACATTTTTTCACACTGATTTTAACTCTGGTCCCAAAATTTGTCTACCACTTCAGGATTTTCCAAAAAGTAGATTTTTGTGAACAATACTAATAAAATTATCTATTCGTTGAAATGAATTGGTAACCCACTATATAGTTTGAAGGAATATTGTATTCTCATATATGAAACACATTAAAAATAATCATAATAAAGTATTTGAACGTTTACTTAACGTATATCACTTGACAAACGATCGCTTTACGTATCGCTGCCATTGTCGCTGGCACTTCTTGTAGGCTATGTGTGACTGTAATGTAATTTAAATAATTTTTTTTTTTAAATAACCAGTAGTTAAAAAATTCGTTGATGAAAAGTAAGTTAAAATGATGAAATAGTTACCTTACGTCCTGTGTAAATGAAAATATAATTATGGAAAATAGATATGTAATTTAAATTACATTACAATCATACATAGCCTACAAGGAGTGCCGGCGACAATCGCAACGATACGTCAAGTGATCGTTCGGCAAGTGATATACGTTAAATAAACGTTCAAGTACTTCATTACGATTATTTTTAATGTGTTTCATATATGTTTAGGATTGGACGGGATAGAATACTCTTCGATGCGGAACGAGCACACTTCATTCCCGTCTGGCGGGTAGTCACAAAAACTTTATACAGAAAAAACTATGTACAGTCTTCTAGCCAAAATTGTATGTTTTGGCTAGAGCAGAATAAAGAATTGAACAACGTTAATTCTTGAAGCAGTGATTGTTCCCAGCTGCGTTGCTGAGAACTGAGGTTGAAACTAATTCGCTTAAAAAGACTGGTCCCACGATGCGCGACTTTTGTAAGCTACTTAGCGATATTGAATCGATTGTCTTACTCGCGAAAACCGGTCAAGACGACGCGCGACGTTTATCGTGAGCAAGAGTGAGAACGACTGATTAACGTTGAGATCGGAGTCGAACTGCTGGCAGTTTACCGTCACCGTCGAACTATTGATTGGCAGATCGATAGATCGATCAGCCAATAGGAATCCCCCTTTTTGGGTCGATAATCGATCGTAATAGACGTCGACGGTGCTGGTCTAAGCTACTGCGAGCTGCTTATCGACTCTCGATCTCGCGGTTATCGTACGAGTCCGCCAATAGCGGGGTGGCGCAGTGAATCGGCGCGTTCACGCTGCCGACACGTTCAGCCAATCCCAAACAATATATGAGAATACAATATTCCTTCAAACTATATAGTGGGTTACCAATTCATTTCAACGAAAAGATAATTTTATTAGTATTGTTCACAAAAATCTACTTTTTGGAAAATCCTGAAGTGGTAGACAAATTTTGGGGCCAGAGTTAAAATCAGTGTGAAAAAATGTACTGGAAATGATATATATATGACATGTTAAAAAATAATTTTTACCGCGCGTGGTATTGGAAAATCTATAATTTTCTTGAAATTGTGCAAGTTTAACGAATTTCTTCAAGGTTAAAAAACGTTCGTGCCAGAATCTCCATAATTATCCCATATTCTGCAAAGTTTCAGATTTCATTTTTAAAAAATTTCATAGCTCTATTTCATTTCTATCGATACTTCTTTGATTTTAACACAGATTTAATTGGTTTATCCCACTGTGCACCGCGCCGCGTCGCGTTGTTACTCGATCAACGTTATATCACCGACGAAATACTATTCTCGTCGGTGGTTATATCCCTTGCCTTTCCCGAACATTTTTTTCTTCAAATTTACTCATATTTACTTAACAATTCATTTTAGAGGGCTTTTCGAAACGAAATTCTGAAAATTTTGTTGCATCTAATAAAAGAAATTTACGTAATTTCCTGAAAAGCGATATGTAATTAAAAACAGTAGGTTCCACAAGTTCAAAACAAAATGACACATTTTTCGGTTAATGTTTATTGATAAAAGGTAATCAAAACACACTTCAGTTTTGAACTGTCAAAAAATATTTTTGATTTTGTTCCGACATTTTTCTCAATTTTTCCGAAAACTATATTACGAAAAAATGTAATAGGACATAAAAGACGCAGCCCCTGTCCAGGTCTATAGATTCTGTGTAACATATTTTCGATATTCGAGAAAAATCGTTTTATGAGCATTTAATTAATTATTTTTATATTTAAGGCTCGGGAACATGTTTTCCTATTATCCGAGAGTGCTCAAACTTTGCACAGATTTTTGTTTATCAATACGAACAATCCTGGGGAATGGCGTAAGAAAATTCAAATGTTGAAAGTAAGAGCCACCCTAATACGTACAGTGTGCCACGAAAGTATTCGAACGCCCTTTAAAACAAAACAGCTTTTCTATAATTATACCAAACGACTTGATTTTTTATAACCAATTAGAAGCATTGGACAGCAATTTTCAGCATGTGTATAACTACCATAGATTAGATGTACAAAATATTGTATATATTTTAAATTGTCATTAAAGGCCCAAATAAAAAAAGTCTTAAAAAACGCCTTTTTTATTTTTGCATGTAACCTCGTAAATTATAATTTTTGGAAAATCGTTCTTGAATAACATTTCATAAACCAATGCTTCTAATTGATTATAAAAAATCAGGTCGTTAGGTACAATTATAAAAAAGTTATTCTGTTTTAAAGGGCGTTCGAATACTTTTGTTACCTACTGTATGTTATATCTGTTTCACAATATTATTACATACCTTCATATTTTGGTGTTCACTCGTTGACATCAGCGGCGATGTCGTCGTCGGCAGCGATGTCGTTGTCGTAGACATGTTTGGATGTGAATTTATCTAAAAACATAAATTATTAAAAAATTATTAAAATAGTAAAAAAAAATGATTTAATATGTATTGTTTATAATGTATGAGTATAGAATATATTAATTTAGATTAGATTATATAAATTAATAAAAAGAACTGTTTAAGTAAAGATACTTACATTTTTTAAAATATTTTTCACCGTGTACGGCTGTCGTCCGTCTTCTCTGGATAGACAAGCAGATTTAGCTGCCCATTGCCCATTCAGTGATGCCAGAATCGTGGGCCGTTTCCTCCCCGCTGGCCCAGCCTGCTCGACCCCCCACTCTGACGCACCGTCGCGTCGTCGCTACGTTGCTTCTACTTCGCACGCGCTACACACGAACGTACCTCTACTCTGCCCGTGTGAGTGCCTGTTCGATTGCACGCACGCTACACAACACAAGCGTACCTCTACTCTGTCCGTGTGAACTCCCGCTCGATCAAAGCATTCAATTATCACTACTTTACAAGAGTTCGGACAATCTGACGACAAAATGTTTGAAATAAAAGTTGAACAGTATTTAGACATGTACAAAATTGTATATAAAAAATTTCGCAAAAAAATTTTTTCCGACAAAAAATAAGAATTATTTTGATTTTTTAAATGTTAAAGTACAATTTTTATTTCATAA
This sequence comes from Lasioglossum pauxillum, assembly GCA_933228785.1. Lineage (NCBI taxonomy): Eukaryota > Metazoa > Arthropoda > Insecta > Hymenoptera > Halictidae > Lasioglossum > Lasioglossum pauxillum. The sequence goes on from OW121699.1 coordinate 24,020,128, forward strand.
TCTTATAGCTGGAGCCAAAATAAATACAACGACGTACTTATTTATGACCCTGAGCCCATAAATAACGCTACAATATTTTATTCCCGTTTTACAGCGAAATACCCCACTGTGCGACGCCCACGCGTTCCTTCGATTTTCACGTTACTGAAGTTTCGGAAGCATGAGTCGAAAAGTCGGAATCTGGAGACAGCGCGCATTTCATCCCGGCACGGCGCACAGTAGGCCAGATCGACGCGCTAGCTGTTCATGAGCTAAAAAATCGAAGTCCTCATATCGATTTTTAACGAATGTACAATGTTTCTTAAATGTCCATTACATTAAAAAACGATAATATTAATTAAAGTTATTTAAAACTCTCGTTACAATAAGCGTTCAAAGATCAAACTTTTTCAGATACAATTTATCACCGAAAAAATTCCTTTCCTTCATAACGATGTCCTGGAAAACCTACTAAAGATTAAATGCCCAATTTGTTTTTGTATGAAGAATGTATATCTATGTTGAGAACGCACCAGGAACTAAACATTAATGTTCATAATTTGTTATAAAAAAAAATACTTAGTCAACCAAGGAATACCGTCAAAGCTTTTCACCTTTGACAAGGGATAAGTTAAAAGTGTTATATAGTGTCGTGCTCTAACAAAGTGAAACATTTTCAGCAACGTCTCCTCTAAAAGATCCTGCAAATTTCACATCCAAATCGATCCAAACTTGGAAACTAGAGGGCTATTGTTGCTCGCTCGCTCGCGAGTAGGGTTGTTTTTGCTCGCTCGCTTCGCGAGCTCGCGGGTAGGACTGCTCTTGCGAGAGGGTTAGTGATACGCATGGCTTGGCTGGTAGGGCCTACTACTATTAATGTTTTTTATTTGGTGTGTGACTCTCCAAGAGTCACACAAAGAACTTCCCGATTCGTTACTCCTTCGCCAACATCACTAACATCGTTTTTTTTTGTACTTTCATCGATATTCTCCCAAAATGTATTCTTGGGAGTAGAGATGATTAACCCACTCTTGCATTGGAATAACTTTCGATTATTCCAAGCGGTAACATTAGCATCAGTTAAAAAAAAATTTTTTTAAAACTAAAAAAAAAATTAAGAAAAAATTTTTTTATGTAATTGCGTTTGGTTCTTTGGTGGAAAATTTGCGTCCTCCCTTATAAATTGCATTGTAGAATCAACTCTTTTCGAAAAAAACTAAAAATCTAAAAAAACTACTTGACCAAAATGGACCAAAATCTAATCAGATCTAAGTTACAGCGAAGCACATCGATTGCATCATTCATCATCCTGATCGCGTTGTTACTTTTTCTGAAAACGTTAACGAAAAATTTGATACCGTACAAATGGACATACGCACACACACACACGCGCACGCACACACGCGCGCGCGCGCGCGCGCGCGCACACACACACACACACACACACACACACACACAAACATTTTGATAAAAATAGTCTAAAATGACTCTAATGACCATGAAACGTGAAGATCTGCTAACAAATCGATTTTCGATTTTCGGGGTAATTACAGTAACTTCCCTATGAATCGGGAAGTTAATTATGATGGTTTAAAGCGTCGCGTGTCACGCAATTCCTCGGCGAATCGCGTTGCGCGAGACGCATTGACGACCACTCAGCAGCTCTTAAGAGTGTAAAGACCTAACCCAGACCTATCTTATGAAGTTTTTAGATTATACGACCATTGATAAACATTCGAACTTATTACTAACTCACAGTTGAATCATTTGTATTTGGGAGATTATAGTAACAGCATCGTAGTATAGCATCAGAGCAGTTTTTCCATATTAAAGACCTGTATTTTACCTTTGTTAAGAGGAATTATAGTATAGATTTTTGTTTATTCATAGATAAACAGAGTTATAAGCAGAAAATCCGTATGATCAATCGAATATAGTCAGGAAGTTTATAAAATATAATACTTAATCTTGTTTGAATTTTTGTAATTTTTTAAATAAGACAGTAATAACACATTTTTGTTATTTCAATAAATATAATAAACTTCATTCATTCAATAATTATGAATTACTCTTGTTTGAATGCCTGAATAGCCAGTTTTCAAATATTATTCATTATTCACACGAGTTTACAGACATTTCCGGTGATCTAACAAAAAAATGTTTCCTACAAAAAGTATTCAGTACTCAGTCTTCTACAAATCTCAATACAAAAAATTTCAATAATTTCTTTTTTTTAATAAAAAATGGTGTTTACCTTCATTATTTATTTATAACTATATATTTTTTATTCAATAATATTATAGCTGATGCCAAGACGAATCCGACGATATATTTAGTATGGTCTTTATGTTTTGAAATAATGGTGAAATACGCGTGAACAGCTAGCGCACCGATTTGGCCCACTGTGCGGCGCGGCGCGGCGCGGTGCACATTTTGCTATAACTTTTGATCTAAAAAATATATCGAAGCGAAATTTGTTAGAGATTTTCTAGTATGTTGACCACTTGTACATAATTTCACTTAAATAAATGACTCTGTTCTGGCGATCAGTTCGGCGCGCCGTCGTCACCGCACCGTTCCACTGCCCCCCGTGAGCTCCACGGGTGGATCGAGCAGCTCAAGCCTCGCGGGCGCGGCAAGGGGAGCGGTCGCGGCTGATCGACGCGCCCAGCTGATCGCTCAGTTCTCTGTATACAGTTCCTCTATTGACACTATACCACGACATTCGTTTACGTTATTTAGATCATCTTTCGACTTGCATTTCGTTAACGTTTCGTCGACCCCCCTCAGTCTTCCTTCTCAATTCTTTACATTTTAATCTTAGAGTCCCGGTATCGATCCGATTCCCCGAATCGACCCGGAATCTAAAACAAATTTGTACTAAATTTTTGTTTAAAAACCGGGTTTAATGGTCCATCCTAAAATCCAGAGGGCCTCCAACACGAATTGATTTTTAGTCAAACCTTGCTCAATAAACAATTACGAACAAATTGCTGAACATTCTACCTAATAGCACACATAACTAAGATCCTCTTCAGATTTTTCGGATCATGCAAACATGTTTAAAAAAATTGAAAATCTCCAAACATTCGAAGAAAATGCATATTTCGTATTGAACTTTTCGAGATACCAGTTTTATAAAAATTCAGTAGTCAGATATTATTGAAACAATTGTCCTTAATTTTTTTCAAAATTTTTAACTTCCCGATTTTATAGGGAAGTTATTGTAATTACCCCGAAAATCAAAAATCGATTTTTTAGCAGATCTTCACGTTTCATGGTCATTGCAGTCATTTTAGACTATTTTCAGCAAAATGTTCGTATGTGTGTGTGTGTGTATGTGTGTGTGTGTGTGTGCGTATGGCCGTTTCTATGTAATCAAATTTTTCGTTAACGTTTTCAGAAAAAGTAACAACGCGATCAGGATGATGAATGATGCAATCGATGTGCCCCGCTGTAACTTAGAGCTGATTAGATTTTGGTCCATTTTGGTCAAGTAGTTTTTTAGTTTTTTTAGTTTTTTTCGAAAGAAGTTCATTCAACAATGCAATTTATACGAGAGAACGGGAAGTTTCCACCGAAGAAACAAACGTAATTGCACAAAAAATTTTTTTTTCGATTTTTTTAAAATTAGAAAAAAATTTTTTTTTTTAATCTATTTTTGTACCTTAAGATGATGTTTCTGCTTACAATAATCGAAAATTATCCCAATGCAAGAGTGAGTTAATCATCTCTACTCCCGAGAATACATTTTCAAAGAATATCGATGAAAGTACAAAAACATTTATATTACAATCTTTAAATAAACAATCAGTTCAAAACGAATTGTTAACTGAGATTAAATTGAAAATTAATATAAAATATATGATAATTAATAACATTGATGTTGAAGACGGATTGGTTAATGGAGCATGCGGAATATTAAAATTTATTACTTTTCAAGAAAATACTAAAATTCCGTCTATATTGTGGTTAGATTTTCAATTGGCCATAGTAGGAGTGAAAGTAAGAACTCGTTATCGTGATTATATGAAAAATGCAAATATAAATCAAAATTTAACACCAATAATAAAAATATCGAATCAAGTAAATATGTCGAGTGAGGAAAAATATCAAATCACACGTAGTCAATTTCCAGTGGTTCCTGCTGAAGCGATTACGATTCATAAAAGTCAGTGACAAACATACGAGAAAGTATGTATGGATTTTAAAACATCAGAAATACGAACTTTACAAATGTTGTATGTAGCACTGAGCAGAGTTTCAAAATTGAGCGCGGTTTATATATTTCGGGACAATTTAAATTAACAGTATCGAAGAAAACCAAGATCAATACTGCAAACCCGGATAATGATGAGTTGTATCGTTTGCGAAAAACTAATTAAGACAATTTATTTTGCAACATTAGTATGCTATAACAAGGAACCAAGCGAGCAACGAGCCTGCGATGTTCGTTTAATGCGACGCCATATAGCAAACATTTTGATAAGTAGAAAACTATTGAATTTCCCTGAAAACGTATAATCTTCTTAAAACGTACACTTAATAAATAATAATAATAATATACAGCAACTAACGAATCGGGAAGTTCTTTGTGTGGCTCGTGGAGAGTCACACACAAAATGAAAGACATTAATAGCTGTGGGCCCTACTAGCCATGCGTACCACTAACATTCTCGCAAGAGCAGTCCTACTCGCGAGCTCGCGAAGCGAGCGAGCAACAACAACCCTACTTGCGAGCGAGCGAAGCGAGCGAGCAACAATAGCCCTCTAGTTTATAAATTGTATCGCAGTTAAAAAAATCCAAATCAATTTTTTCGATACTTCTTTACTTTTTTGCAGATGTATTATATATTATTGAATATTTTTATATTCAGAAAAATAATGTACAGACTTAATAATGCAATACAAAACATTTTATTAACTTCCCGATTTTATAGGGAAGTTATTGTAATGACCCCAAAAATCGAAAATCGATTTTTTAGCAAATCTTCACGTTTCATGCTCATTGGAGTCATTTTAGACTATTTTTATCAAAATGTTTGTATGTGTGCGTATGTCTGTTTCTATGGTATCAAATTTTTCGTTAACGTTTTCTGAAAAAGTAACAACGCGATCAGAATGATGAATGATGCAATTGATGTGCCCCGTCATAACTTAGAGCTGATTAGATTTTGGTCCATACTGGTCAAGTAGTTTTTTAGATTTTTAGTTTTTTTCGAAAGGAGTTGATTCAACAATGCAATTTATACGAGGGAACGGAAATTTTCCATCAAAGAAAGAAACTTAATTACATAAAAAGGCCCTAGGGGTGTAAGCATAGTGAATTTGCCCTTGAAAGATGTCGGCACGATACTGAGAGGATTTTTAGGTACTAATGAGATAATAAGATCCTGAAAGTTTCAGATCTCTAACCCATTTGGTTTTTGAGAAAAAGCAATATATGTAAAAATCAGAAAAAATGAAAATTCTCTGAAACGCGTGAATCGATTTATTTGAATTTTGGATATGTTTTGGGGGTTGATGGTAGCTTCTAGGAAAAAAATTATGAGCTATATCGGTTGATAAAAACCTCGAAAAAATGACGCTTTTGTTTTAATTTTGATTTTTAACTATGATACGATCCTGGCACAATTATGAAACCATTTTTTTCGAATTCCTCATCCATTTTTCTATGGATTTATGAGCTTTTAAGATTTTTAAAAAAAGTACGCCATATTGCAAAAAAATAAAAACCATTTTTTATGCAAATATTCACTTTATTTATGTATTTTATGCCTAAATCTTTATTTTTGTCGTTCATATATATCTTTTAACCTCATTTTAAATAGTCATTTCTCTACTTTTAACAATAATTTTTTTTTTTGCCTAAGTCAAACGTTAAATATTTTAATATCAATAAATCTTTAAACAATTTTATCAAAGTTATATTAAAAAAAAACTGTTTTAGTATTTAATCATTTATATTCAATCATGATTTATTTTGTGATGATATTGAGAATATTTTTGAAAATTGCCGCTATTAGTTGTCGCGTATGGTACGTTATCGACTGAGTCCTCTTACGTCAAAAAAAATCTGTGCGACCGACGCGCCCACTTGCGAATTTGGTCGCACACGCAACAGCTGACACATGTGTTGTATATGATCAGAGAGATAGTTTGTTTATATTTTATTAATTAATCTAATAAAATGTCTTCAAGTAAAACCGTTAATGATAAGTGTTGCATTTGCTCAAAATTAGTAAAGTAAGTTTCTGGAACTCCTAAAACCCTGTTAACAGAACAAGACATTGATGAGTTTTCTGCAGCATTTGACATTGACTTTTTCACTGGTGATATTGTTTGTGGCAAATGTCGTTTGGAATTGTATAAAAAAAGAAGAGTTGATCCGGGTGCAAATGGCTCTGATGATGAATCGGAATCTATCGTTAGCGAAATGTTAGAACGAACGGAGTCTAGTTTGTCACACATGACATTGTCTCAGTCAAGTGCAGATGATCCTTCTTTCAGAGCTAACATCACTTCTACCGATAACGATACAGAGTATATTGAGGTTTCAATTAAAAGAACTATTTCAACCCATGGATACTGTTGTCTTTGCAACAATACTATTGATTTGACCGTTATACCTCAAAAAGCCCGAACGCAGTCATTTATCAAACAACGAGTTTTCATACCCGATGAAAATCGATGCTGTCGGAGTCATTTGATAAACAAACGATTCTATGATGAAGCTCTAAATCTCATAAGAGTTAATTCTAACTGGACTAGAATTTCATCCGTAGAATTAAGTAATATGATGGAGAATTTTGCCGTTGAATGTGATTCAACGTTACTGGATAAAATGGATGATTATCGTATGTCAGATGAAAAACTTCGTGTTTTAACTGGCTTAAAATGGGAAAATGTGATTGAGTTGCGGAATTGGTTAGTGTCAATGAGAAATACTGACACTCGAAGTGTAATTCAAGCACTAATAGTGTTTTTAGTCAAGCTTCGCACAGGTAATTCAAATAAGTTAATATCCACAGTTTTGGAGATTGATGAAGAGCAGTTAGTGTCAAAGTATTGTGAGCAAGTCATCCAATCTTTTGAAAAAGACGTTTTACCTTCGCGCTTTGGTTTAAATGGAGTGTCTAGAAATGATCTCATTCAAAATCATACATCTGCAATTTCTAAAAAGCTTCATGATGATTTGAATGACAAACTCATTTTGATTTGTGATGGGACCTATGCTCGTCATGAAAAAAGTTCTAATAATGAGTATCAGAGAAAGTCGTATTCTGGTCAAAAAAAAAGTTCCTTTGTGTAAGCCATTTACGATTTACACAACTGATGGATATATAGTGGATATGTTGGGACCGTATTATGCTAACCAAAATGATGCTACTAGAATGCGGGATATTATAGATAATCCTGATGGTATATGTCATTTATTAGAACCTGGCGATGCATTTGTGGTTGATCGTGGATTCCGTGATGTTAAAGAATACTTAGAAAGTAAAAATTATAAAGTATTAATGCCAGCACTTAAGGGAAAACGAAATCAATTAACAACAGCCGAGTCTAATGCTTCAAGATATGTAACTAAAATTCGTTGGCCCGTAGAGGCAACTCATGGAATGTTAAAACAAAAATATCATTTACTTGATCAAAGAATTGACAATAAAATGCTTCCGAGAATTGGAAGTTTTTTCAAAATTGCCTCATTTCTACATAATACGTACAGTAAGCGTCTTACTTCCGACTCAGAGTTTTTGGATGAAGTCGTCGAAACAATGAAATCACAAAATAGTGTAGAAAATACGTTAGCTAATGAAGTTCAACAAAATGGCTGGCAACGTAAAAAATTGCCGTTTCAAACTATTTCATCTGAAGCTCTAGAAGACTTTCCAGAAATGACGGAAAAAGATCTGCGAATCTTTTTCACCGGTTCTTATCAATTGAAGCAGGCTGTGTCGTATTTAGCAGAAATGCTTGATGAAACAGGTAATCTTACTATTCAATATGTAAAAGACCAGTCAAACATACTCAAAGCTCAAGTTCAATCCCGTCATATCAATAAGAAGGTTTATAGATGTTTTATTGAGTATAAAAAAAACGCTATTGGTCCCAAAAGCATATTGAGGCATAGTTGTGAGTGTGCAAATGGTCTTAGAACAATTGGATGTTGCTCTCACGTTGCTGCTACTATTTATTACTTGTCACACGGAAGATATTTGACAAAAATTCTGAGGCCTGCTGAAACACTAAGCGAATTATTTAATAGAGACAATGTTGCGCCGGTGATCGAAGATGATAGTGATGAAGACTGATAAAATATGATCATAAACTTTTTCTTCCAAATATACCTTTCAAACATTTGTTGTTATTTATTTATAATTTAGCAACTAAAATCTGTTTCTTATGTTATAAGCGCACAATGTTTAAAATATTTTAGTTAATATTCATTGATATTTTAAAATTTAATTTTTGATTTAGAAATGACTATTTAAAATGAGGTTAAAAGATATATATGAACGACAAAAATAAAGATTTAGGCATAAAATACATAAATAAAGTGAATATTTGCATAAAAAATGGTTTTTATTTTTTTGCAATATGGCGTACTTTTTTTAAAAATCTTAAAAGCTCATAAATCCATAGAAAAATGGATGAGGAATTCGAAAAAAATGGTTTCATAATTGTGCCAGGATCGTATCATAGTTAAAAATCAAAATTAAAACAAAAGCGTCATTTTTTCGAGGTTTTTATCAACCGATATAGCTCATAATTTTTTTCCTAGAAGCTACCATCAACCCCCAAAACATATCCAAAATTCAAATAAATCGATTCACGCGTTTCAGAGAATTTTCATTTTTTCTGATTTTTACATATATTGCTTTTTCTCAAAAACCAAATGGGTTAGAGATCTGAAACTTTCAGGATCTTATTATCTCATTAGTACCTAAAAATCCTCTCAGTATCGTGCCGACATCTTTCAAGGGCAAATTCACTATGCTTACACCCCTAGGGCCTTTTTTTTATTTCATTTTTTTTTATTTATGCAACTAATGCTAATGTTACCGCTTGGAATAATCGAAAATTACCCCAATGCAAGAGTGAATTTATCATCTCTACTCCCAAGAATACATTTTGGGAGAATATCGATGAAAGTACAAAAAAAAAACGATGTTGGCGGTGTTGGCGAAAGAGTAACGAATCGGAAAGTTCTTTGTGTGACTCTTGGAGCGTTACACACCAAATAAAAAACATTAATAGCTGTAGGCCCTACTAGCCATGCGTATCACTAACACTCTCGCAAGAGTAGTCCTACCCGAGAGCTCGCGAAGCGAGCGAGCAAAAACAACCCTACTCGCGAGCGAGCTGGCAACAATAACCCTCTAGTTTACGTTATATTTCAATATATGAGCTGTGACGTTGCAAAATTTGCGACCTCACTTCTCCGTTCATTTCGAGCGCATTTGGAAGCGATAAAGGACCGGACCGCCCTCTACCAGGCACAATACCGTAAATAGAGGATTCGAGAGCGCTCCTCTAAGAGATTTCGATATTATCGAGGATCACATAATGACATCTGCCGCGCGCGCCGAGAACGGCAAGTTTCAGGGCCGTATATGGGGCGCGCCGAAGAAAACACCGATCTTTCGAATTGTCACGGAAATGCAACAACGTCCCGCAGCCAGGAGGCGCCCGACCGAGAGCAAATTGCCATTTTCGAGATGTGAGCTTGGTGCGAGGACACTCGGTAAACAAACCGGAGGCGACGCCAGGATAGCAACTCTATCGACCATCACGTCCTTTGGCGACTTATTACAGATTTTGACGCCGTCTCGCCCCGTCAAGGGAGAGCTGCCCCGGGGTCGGTGCCCTCGTAGCCAAGAAGAGGAAGTCCCTCCGTCGACCAAGAGAGCGATAGGCTCCTTGGCCAATTTCGTGACAGTCCGGGGCCCTAGGACGCTAGAGGGAACGCTCCTGAGCCCAAGAGTTCGCGCCGTGGAAACACGCCATAGGCAATTCGGAAAAGCGGTCGAGTGGGGGGAGCCGGGTTCGATCCGCTAGCTTGCCGAAAATCGATGAATCACTGTCGCGCTGGCTCTCGTTTACGCACCACGTTCGGCCCCTTGTTACTCGCGTTGCGAAACACCCAAAGTCTTTTGCGTCGCGAAGTGTTGCGTGCCTGTGGGAGGTTCGCGAGCTCTAAGGACAACTTCCATCGGAGTTCCGGCCGTGCTCTAGGCTTTATCGGGAGCTGAAATAGCAGCGAAACACCCAAAACGAGAAACGGTGAGTCGCAACTGTGATCCTTTCCATATTTCGGTGCGCGACGGCTCGACCTTCGTCGCGCTAGGACGAACGCTTCCCGTTCCGTCGGTAATTCGCTCGTATTCGTTTCGGGAATACTTTGAGTTTTCGTGTCATTTAGAGAGAGTTTTCCTTCTTAGATTGCGTGCGAAAGAGTGTCCTAGAGGAGTCGCGTTTCGTGAGAGTAATCTCTGCGATAGTTTCGCGTATTCTCGAATCCTGTGTTTCTCGCCGCGCATCGTATTGTTTCCGTCGGCGTGCGATCACGTAATCGTAAGCGTACGCATTGTAGCGACTCGCGTGCGGAAGTCTTTGCGGCAGTCTCGTAGTTCGCCGGTCATCTGCGCCTCGCATTTCGCAAGTTCGTGTCGAACGAAACGACGATAAATATCAGCGGTATCGTCGCGAGGGAAAAACGATAAGACAACCGCGCTGCGAACGACCACCTTCTCGCTATCTTGTATGAAGAGCGCGGGCTCTCGGGTCGCGGCCACGTGGCCGCAGATTTTTGTACTCTAACGACTGCTACAATAAATGCTCGAGACCATATCGTCGTCCGATCATTACGTTCCCTGTGAGATCCGTCCTGCCGAGAGGACAGTCCCAGTTTCCCCGTGTCCGAATCTTCTGACCTCGGCTCCTCCGAGCTCGAGAACTATTCCGCGTTTCGTGTGGCATCCTTGCGGTGCCTGGCGCCCGAACTTTTCGCTTTTCGTGAGGAAATCGTCTAATCTTCGAATCTCGGTTTATCTCGGGCGGACCGCGTGTACCCGGTCTGCACGCGGCCTGGTCTCAGCGCCTGCAAGGCCCGAAGTTAACCGGCTTCCGCGGGTCAAACCGCCCGTCGGAAAAAGGTTAACGTGACAGAGCATAACTTCCAACACTTTTGGTTGGCATAGGCGGTAAAGTCTTCGACCAAAACAAGTATTTTTAAAAGATTAATTAATTATTTTCATAAGAAATTAATGAACATTACAATTATCCATTGAGAATATTATTTATTACAATTATAATTAAATTAAATAAAAATAAATTTTTTAAAAATACCACGTTTTTAAAACGGACTAAAAAGTATAAAATAAAATTTTTAAAAACGCCACGTTTACAAAACGGACTAAAAAGTATAAAATAATTTTTTCTAGCCCCATACAGATTCCTAACCCCTGAAAATTTGTGATTGTGAATTTTTAATAGCTAAGAAAATACTTGTAAGATTTAAAACGAAAAACGTGGGGCGCATGCAATAGATAATTGATGAATGAACACTAAATCACTAACAACTTTATTGCACTGCAAATGATATGAAGTGTTGTACGAGATTTCTCAGCGGCAGCTACTCTCTACACTCCTTACTATGTATTATCTTGCGCCCCACGTTTTTCGTTTTAAATCTTACAAGTATTTTCTTAGCTATTAAAAATTCACAATCACAAATTTTCAGGGGTTAGGAATCTGTATGGGGCTAGAAAAAATTATTTTATACTTTTTAGTCCGTTTTGTAAACGTGGCGTTTTTAAAAATTTTATTTTATACTTTTTAGTCCGTTTTAAAAACGTGGTATTTTTAAAAAATTTATTTTTATTTAAATAATTATTTTCTGCTTTTTAGTCTTGCATGTGTGAAATTTTATAATCGATTTTGAACATTTTGATGAGATTATAACAGAGACATGTAGTAAATTTCAGACGGTATTGCGACGCGTCATATCGAAAACGAACGCCGTGGTAAAATGTCAAAGATAAAGGTTCGAAGGAGAATTTCGGTGTAACTGTTCTTTCGCTTGGTAAACAAACATTATAGTATACTAATACGTAGTAACTTTGTAAACACCGCACGGAGCTCGAACGCACACTGAGCTGCTTCGGTGCGAAGCAGGTCAGTGGAGTGGGAACCGAGTGGGCACTACCGGTCGTCGCGCGGGGACGTGTAACGGTTAAATTTTTAATAGTTTATATCTCCTAAACGCGTAGGCTGTTGTAAATTAAAAAAAATTTTTTTTAAATACTGCATTGTCATATAGTACTGAGCTATGTTTAAAATTTCAAGTCTCTAGCTCATCGAGAAGTTAGTTTAAAATCAGTTGTTTCGCACAAGGCAGGAGAGATAACGAACCACTTCACAGGAAAACGTCAATTTATTCTTCCCGAACTGGGATCGTCGGCTCCCAACGCACGTGTACAAAATATTGTAAACTCTACCGAAGCGCGGTTGAATTTTCCAAAATAAAGAAATTTGCTTTGCTATATAAAGGTAGCGGATTGTAGTAGCGGATACTGTTTTTTCAAGATGCTTTAGAATATTCCCGAAAGGACCGGTCAAGAGACGCGATGTCGTTTTCGAGAGAGAGAGCGAGATACGATACACTTCGTGCTACAGATGAAACAGAAGTACTGGTCGATCAGCAGGCCGTCAGCCGTCACCGTCGAACTGACGTGATTGGCGAATCGATCGTGCGATCCGCCAATCACTCCCGTTCAGGTGATCGATATTCGATCAGAATCGATCTCGACGGTGCTGGCCTATGACTGCGCGAGCCGCCGATCGATCCTAGATCTCGCTGTCCCTCGAGAGTCGGCCAATAGCGTGACCGAGACATTGATTGATACGCAGGCGCCACTGACCCATTCAACCAATCCCAAACATCAGTTGTAAAATTTGTACCGAACAGACAAACAGACATACAAGAAAGCGACATAATAAAAACGTGGTAAAATATTTAATGGCATACCTGGTGATTTGGCGACTTCTCTGTGAAAATCATCATTAACGAACTGCTCCTTCTTTTGTAGACATTATTTCGAGATTATAACAGAGACATGTAGTAAATTTCAGACGGTATTGGGACCGCATCATACCGAAACGCCGTGGTAAAATGTCAAAGATAAAGGTTCGACCGAAAATCTCGGTGTAACTGTCCCTTCGATTGGTAAACAAACATTATAATATAATAATACGTAGTAACTTTATAAACACCGCACGAAGCTCAAACGCACACTGACGCACACTGAGCTCCTTTGGTGCGAATCGGGTCAGTGGAGTGGGGATGAGTGAGAGAGGGAACGGGTAGTGGAGTAGGGAGCGCTGTCGCGCGGCGTGGCGACCGTTGAACGCGGTGACGTAGGTTTCGCGGGGGGGTGAAAAGGTAAATATTTAATTGTTATATCTCCGAAACGGATAGACTTTTTAACAATTTTTTTTTTGAATAATGCATTGTCATCCAGTTCTGAGCCATGTAACCGATTTCAAGTCTCCAGCTCATCAGGAAGTTAGTTTAAAATCAATTGCAAAATTTGCCACCGAACAAACAGACAAACAGACAAACAAGAAAGCGAGCTAATAAATCGTGGTAAAATAGCCCGTCTGTACAAAAACTGAGTGTCATGGAGCAATTCGATTTTGGACTCGTGTTTCGGATAGAAAGCTCTATAAGAATCACCCAATGCATATTGCAGATTAAAGTTCGTGTTGCACAGTGTAATTTATACTATCTAGTGGTCTTCCACACTACCTCTGAGGTTCCACTAATGGCGCGTTAGATTTTTTTAAAGTGGATCTTCGCCTGGAGCCCTATGATACCACTTGTTATCAATGTTTATCATAACCGTAAAATTTCCCATTCTGGTGTAAAACATAATACGGTTACATGTAATAACGGCTAACAATGCCGCTTTTTATGAAAATTTGCATTAGAGTTTAACCCTTTATTCTAGTCGACCCATATGTGTTGATGAAATACATTAAAACGTATTTTGAAACCTACAAATCTGTGGAGAGTTTTTTGAAATTGATTGATTTTTCCCACATTCTTAGGTAGGTCTATTGAACACAAATGCAATTTTTCGTCAAAATCGTGTATCAGTCGTCAATGTTCCTTTGTCCCACGATGGGCGTCCTTCCATGGAAAAATCAACCTGGGAATGCATATGTCCGCACCGCCAATTGCCAATCCTTTGTTACAACCGCAACATCTGCAAGCCATCAACGAGGTATCGGCGCGACGCCGTGATTCAAGGACACCGCATCTCAGCAGTATCAATTTTCCGTAGCTCGACCACCCTCACTTCAGCCGATCCTTGGGATGTCGATGTTGCGATAAATAGCTCTTACTTTGTCTCTCATTTCTTGGACAAGAAATTCTCTCGAGACCATTTCTTGCAAATGGACACACGACTGACTGTATACACACATGTACACACTGTAAATATAAATTGTCAGCTCACGTTAAATCGCCTCTGACTGTATAAATGTATATACTATACATATAAATTGTCAGCTCACGTTAAATCGCCTCTGACTATATACAGTAATTCGTCGATCGGAGTCCCAACACCCGCGTTTTGAACGGACTTCGATAGTGTAGGGTGGCTATATTTTTATGACTGCGTCTACCGCGCCGAGACTTCAAACGACGAGCCGAACATAGAGAAGGACATAATGAAATAGGATGGCGTGACCGAAGCGTGTCGCCGTTGTCACGGGGCACAATCGAGGAAAGAAGAAAACTAACGTACAATAGTCATCGAACTGACACTCGTACTTTTGCCGCGAATGAAATAAAAGAAAGATTAACTCGCGAAGAGATATCTTATGACTCTTAAGAGGTGAGGTGAAGCGAAATGGGAAGTGTTCGTGGGAAAAGACAATCTTTTATTACCAATTTTACAGTAGCTCATCGGCCATATATACTGGGTCTTATCGGCGCATCGTGGGGGTATCGATTGGGTCTCAGGTGAATTGTGTATCGAATGGTTTTCTTATCAGCGTGTCATGAGGATACCGATTCAGATATTAATTGAGGTGTCGGTTGAGCTATTGATTATGTTTCGGATTATCGCATGGTTGCACACTCCCCTTCTTATTTATTTTTAGTCCCGAAAAACGTAGTTTCCTAACTTGTTTTATTTTGGGGATTGGAGATGTTATTTCTAACTCACAAATTTGCCGAAGTGATCCAGAGTATGATGGTAGAGGGCGGGTGGTCGATGTTAAATTGTTGACTTCGTTGTTTTGAGTGGAATGAGCTATTAGGCAGCAAATGTTGATCGTCAGCTGAGTGAGTTCTTTTAGACAGTTGAGGACCCCACATCGGTATAGCAGGTAGATTCCAATAAGTCCTATAGCCAGATACCCCAGATATTGGAGTGTTGAATATCCAATTGATGTCCAGTTCTGTATGCGGTGTTGGCCCTGTAATTTGTTTAGTTGATCGTCCATCTTATCGAGTGTGGTTCGGAATTCTTTGAAGTTAGTGGATATTACATTTGTTTTGTCTAATTTTTCGTGAATTACATCGAGATCTTCCGGTGCATAATTTATAGAAATATTTTTGGATCGCGTTTCGAATTCTATCTCTTTTGGTTTTCCTCCTATTTTCATCACAGTGTTCTCGCTAAGAAGGATGCAATCACTGTTACTGTATACAATACTTGGGATATCGATGTGTACCATTTGATTCGTTTTACATAATGCCTGAATTGTCGTCGGGTTCTCGGGAACTACAATAAATCTGTTGGAGTTATCTATCGGTATGTAAGTTAAGTCAGATATTTTAAATAACGCAAATCCGCAATTTTTTGTGGTTTTGGTGTGAAGTTTCAAAAGCTCGCTTTGGCATTCGTTACTATTAATAAGTGAGTGACTGGGTCTTGTTCGTTTACACAGAGTAAATTCGCTATGGATAGTACATTGTTCTTTTAGAAATTGGCTGTCTAACAGTATGAATTCGTGTCCTGATTCCAAGATAATATTGTCATCTAATACTAGGGCTATGAAGACCTTGCCGCGCTTTTGAGGTATGGGGTACAATCTTTTGATGGCCCATTCGGTGTTTTCTAAAGACGGTACAGATATATGATAAACAATTTTTCCTGACTTAATAATTATCTTTACTGAACTGATAGAAAGTAACGTTTGGTAATTATCTGGATTTGCTTCTATTGGGTCAGAAAGTGAATTTTTTCCTCGAATTTCTTTTAGTGCTCTAAGGAATGTCTCTGGTGTTACTAATTCAGGGTGGATGATACCGCTTTTGCCCAACAATATTGCTGTATTAAGGATGCGTGAGACGCAATGAACTAGCGCCATCTAATAAACTAGTGCTGGAAAGTGGCGCCTCTATCAGTGTATCGGCGTAGAGCTGAACTACGGATGAAGTAGGACAAGGATAGAGAGATAAGAGCTCGCAGGAGAGACAAAGACAGAGAGTACCCAAGCAGCTTGATTTTTCGATGAATTAATGCAATTTCCTGAAGCGAAGAAGCAATATCTTTGGATGCTCTTTGCGTTGACGTGTTCTCCGTGTTATTTCGCATCAAAATACAGAGCCCTTTTTTGGAAAAAGTGTACTGAAAAAATTTTCTTCTATAAAAACGTACGCTATTATTGTTTATAAAATTCCAAGAGACAAATTGCAAAAAAGGGCGCTGTATTTTGATCCGAAATAACACGGAGAATATTTCAAAGCAAAGAGCATCCAAAAATATTGCTTCTTCGCTTCAGGAAATTGCATTGAGTTCATCGTTATAATACTGAACAATTTGTAAGCCATCATGGCGGCTTCGCTGTCGCGCTCCCCGACTTTCCGCCGCAGCGCTGACGTCGTGTCTGCTGCTATTCTTGCATCGACGGTAGAAACCCATGGTATAAACCATGCATAAACACGCTTTCTCTCTGAGCGTAACTGACCTACGACGAATGAAGTAGGACAAGGATAGAGAGATCCTCGTCTCTCCTACACGGCTGCGACGGAGAGAGGGAGATATGTCGCTCGCAGGAGAGACAAAGACAGAGATATAACTAAGCAGCTTGATTCTTCGATGAACTCTTTCCCATTTCCTAAAGCGAAGAAGCAATATTTTTTTATGCTCTTTGCGTTGAAATGTTCTTCGTATTATTTCGGTGGTTATCTCAGAGCCCTTTTTTTAAAAAAGTGTACTGAAAAAATTTTCTTCTATAAAAACGTACGCTATTATTGTTTATAAAATTCCAAGAGACAAATTGCAAAAAAGGGCGCTGCTGTACCATGCGAAATAACACGGAGAACATTTCGACGCAAAGAGCATCCAAAAATATTGCTTCTTCGCTTCAGGAAATTGGAAATGGTTCATCGTTATAATACTGAACAATTCGTATTCCAAGATGGCTGTTTCGCTACGCGCTTCCCGACGTCCCGTCCGCGCGTCTCGCTCCCCGTAGTTGCCCTAGTGCTCCGAGCACTAGTTGGCTGCCACGGGGAGCGAGACGCGCGGGCGGGCAAGTGGGGGTATCTCTCGAGAATGCCTCCGATTCCGATTTCGATGCCAGAGTCGTGAATGTTTCCCAACGCGCTCGCGCTCGCACGCTACACTCACCAGCGTACCTCTACTATGTCCGTGTGCGCTGCTTGTGCGCTTGCGCCAGTCACAATCTATTTTTAGCACTTTCCATGTTGTATTGCTTTACCGAAACGAAACTGAAATTCGGCTGTCGAGCCGTCGAGCGTATGAATCGCAATCTGGAGCTAGTCTTCGAGTCCCCGTGCAGCGATTTTTATTTTTATTTTTCGTTACTTTTTTAATTACATTTTTTAACCTTTCAAAAAATTAGGAATGTAGAAACTATGTTAAAAATATGTATTCATTCTAAATAGAAACGTTCATTACTGTCAAAATTGTATGTCAAGATTTAAAAAATTCAAAATTTCCAAATTTGCTGCTCCTCATTTTCCCATGATTCAATTGGCGCAGAAGCAATATTTTTTTATGTTCTTTGTGTTGAAATATTCTCCGTATTATTGCGGGGTCCCGTACAGAGCCTTTTTTTGGAAAAAGTGTACAGGAAACAATTTGATCTATAAAAACGTACTAGTATTGTTTATAAAGTTTCTCTGTACGGTACCCTGCAGAAATACAGAGAATATTTCAATACCAGAATTATCCAAAAATATTTCTTTTTCGCTTCACGAAGTTGTAAGTTCATCATTATAAAACTGAACGATTTGTATGCTACCGCGCTCTCCGTCATAGCGGCGTCGTCGTGTCCCCTGCTATTCTTGTAAAAAAATTGTTTCTGAGATTTTATATATAGGTGTTTGTAGATGTTTAAATACTGTTCAACTTTTGTTGGAAAGATTTTCTCGTCAGATTATCGGAAACCCTTGAAAAATCGTGACAATGTAGTTCTTTCACCGAAAAGCTAGAGAAAATTATTTTTCCATGTAAATTATGTTGAAATAATGTTATTTGTTAATTTGATATAAATATGTAGATCGCGAAACTTTTTAATAATATTTATATGTATATTTGAAACAGTATTTATTTCTATGTTGTGTATATTTGTGCATTTAATTAATATTTAAAAGTAATCAATAATTTAGCAATTTTTCTTATGATTTTAGAACTTTGTACGAGGATTTGACTGTTTGAATGGATGAATGCGAGACTGGATCGCTGGATGAGTTATGAGAGAATGAAAGGGTTGAGTGAACGGTTAATTTTGAACTGGAATGAATGTAGGAGAGTGAATGGGAAAGAATCCGGATTTTACAAATAAATAACTGTATTATGCACTGTTAAAATATACAATAATGTCGGTAATGAACAAATGATGTATGAAATATGTACAATAGAAGTTGAGAATAAAGAGAACTGAACAAGAATTTATGAAAATGACACTTGACGTTTCGCAGCTGTTTGGTCTTGGAGCAATTTGAATAAGAGAGAGAGACGACGGTTGTCTCTCTCTTTTATGGCCTCGATCCTTCTGGAATGTTCGTCACGCGTCATGCTTCCGTGGCAGAGTTCGAGAACTTTCCAGAGGGATCGAGAGAGGATTCGACCCAATAGCGTAAGCGATCGCGCGTTACGCGATATCCGGACGCTTGAGTCGATCAGTGATTTGCGCGGATCGCGTCGTCTGCTCAGTGCCTTGCGCGGTGCCGCTGAGACAATATGGCGCTCGAGCGCGCCAATCTCGAACATTCCGCCCGCCTCGACTTGTCGAAGTTTCGCGAGTGATTTCGTGTCTAGTGGTACAACGTGCTGAGATGATTCGCGACAGTGGAATGAAGAGAAATTACGTGCAGTGAATAGAAACTTGAATTAAAAACAGAAGGTAAACGATACAGGTTATAACTGACATTGCCGAATACATGAATGAAGTGCGACTGCGCGGTGAATTGATACTACGCGTGGCGTACTACGCAGTTGTATGCTGCGCGAGAGGTGTGCGCGGTAGGACATCGACGCGTTCATTGATTATTGCTCCTCGATCGGAAGTGCAACGAGCTTATGCACTGGTCTTACGAGCTCGGTGTTGGCGGTGGCTAATTTCGCGACGCGAACTTTGCCGTCGGCTCCTGGATACGTCTCAGTGATTCGAGCAAGTGGCCATTGTGAGGGGGGAGACGTTTCTCCGACGATGAGGCACAGACGACCAGTCGACAGATCCTCCGTTGGGCGACGCCATCTTGACCTCGAGGTAAGTGTGTGCAGATATTCCCTCTGCCATCTTGCCCAAAATTGATCGCGCATTCTCGTCACCAGTTGCCATCGTGAGAGTCGGTTGCTTTCCGTATCGAGCAGCGACGGTTCCGGAACTGAATTCAACGCCGAGCCTACGAGGAAGTGGCCTGGTGTGAGCGCCGTCAAGTCAGCAGGATCGTCAGAGAGAGCGACTAATGGCCTTGAATTGAGGCACGCCTCCACCTGGGTAAGCAGCGTGGTCATCTCCTCGAATGTGAGTCGGGCCTCTCCTATTGTCCGCCGAAGGTGATGCTTGGTGGACTTCACTGCCGCCTCCCATAGCCCACCAAAATGAGGTGCAGCAGGTGGGTTGAAATGCCATTGTGTTTTTAAGTTGCACAACTGGCTCCGGATGCTGTGATTCTCCTGGCAGCTTGCTGTGAAGAGGCGTCGCAGCTCTCGGTCCGCTCCCAGGAAGTTCGTCCCGCAGTCGCTATGCAGATGGGCACAGATGCCCCGACGGGAGACGAACCTGCGGAATGCAGCTATAAAGGCCTCGGACGTGTAGTTGGACACGACTTCCAGATGCACGGCTTTGGTAACCATGCATACGAATACAGCCAGGAAGCCCTTATATGCTCTGTGTCCGCGCCCAGAGGTGGTCCGCAGCCAAATTGGACCAGCGTAGTCGACTCCGGTGGACAGGAAGGGACGGCCTGGTGTGACACGATGCTCAGGCAGTTGTCCCATCACTTGGCTTGCTGGTACCGCCCGCCATCGCAAGCAAGTCACGCACTTGTGGATGATGGCCTTTACCACCGAGCGTCCCTTGGGTATCCAGAATCGCTGCCGAATCGTCCCCAAGGTTGCCTGGACACCTCCATGAAGCGTGTTACTATGGACAAAAGAAACATATAACTGGGTGAGCCTGGAGTTGGGAGGTAGGATAAGAGGGTGCGCTTCGTCAGGATTGAGTGGTGCTTTACTCAATCTGCCACCGACTCGCATGAGCCCGTCACTGTCTAAGGTTGGTAGCAGCGAGGCGAGACTGCTCTTGGCCTTTACGCAGCACCCCTCTTCTAACAATTTCCTCTCGTTTTCATAGGCGCTCCGCTGCACCCCTCGGATCCAGCAATTCTCCGCAGCAGTGACTTCGGCAACAGTGAGGACTGGAGGCAGCGTGTCGTGGTGTGCACCGTTGTCAGCGGATGTGGATGGTGACGCAGCATGGCGTCTCAGGAGCCATCGCCTGCACCATGCAGTGATCCGCAGCAATCTCGTGTAGGAGGAGAATCTCTGGAGCACGTCATTATTCTCCTCTGCCCGATCTCCGCCAGTCATTGCTGCAGCGATGATTCCTCGGGCCTCTGGAAGGAGTTCGAGGTCGGTGGATCCCGATGGAGCGAAGCTGACGTCCCGTCGCAGGAAATTGGGTCCGTTCCACCACAGCTCCCAGCTGACCAATTGAGTGGGTGAGAGCCCTCGTGAAGCACAGTCGGCAGGATTGTCAGTGCCTGCAACATGATGCCATTGTGCTTCCGGAACCCTGCGCTGAATGTCTGCGACCCGATTTGCGACATATGTTTTCCACCGAGAGGGATGAGCCTGGATCCATCCCAAGGCCACTGTGGAGTCGGACCACAAATGGATTGCAGCGTCATCAATGTGCAGTGTTGTGACAGTGTGTTGTGTCAAGCGAGCGAGGAGGTGGGCAGCGCACAACTCGAGACGTGGCAGTGACACTTGCTGCAATGGGGCCACCTTGCTCTTTGCCGTGACCAAAGTGACTGTCCACTGGTCTGCAGCGTCCAGAGTCCTCAGGTAGATGACCGCTCCATATGCTCGCTCCGAAGCGT
Source organism: Lasioglossum pauxillum (assembly GCA_933228785.1). Lineage (NCBI taxonomy): Eukaryota > Metazoa > Arthropoda > Insecta > Hymenoptera > Halictidae > Lasioglossum > Lasioglossum pauxillum. Next base: position 24,041,708 of record OW121699.1, read on the forward strand.
CCACAAAGCCGTGGAACTCTCTCAGTTTGTGAGGAGGGCGCTGAAACAGAGGTCGAGGCACCCTTACCTTCTCGAGCTGCTTCAAATCAGCGCAAAAGCTCTCCCAGTCTTTGGCCAGCGACGACGGCAATGGATCATCCCATCCTAAGGCGAGCAACCATGTCGACTGGATCGTGATTTTGGCTCGGACCACGACTGGAGTGAGCCATCCCAACGGATCGAAAAGCTGGGCAGCCTTGGAGACTACGCCTCGCTTTGTTGAAGGCGGTGTGTCAGTTTCGGTGATTTTGAAGTGAAACCAGTCGTCGTGTGGTGACCACTGGAGGCCAAGTGTGCTGTGTGTGTCTTCCATCCAGGTTTTTGGCTCTCCTTGTATTTCTTCCTGCGATGAGGGCTGAAGTGTATCGCTCTGAGGTGACAGTGGCGTAGTGTACGGCAAGCCTGCCACGTTAGATGCCCACTTCTGCAAGGGAAAACCGCCCGCCTTGCACAGCAGCTGAAGTTGCCTCGCAGATTCTCGCAAGGCTGATATGGTGTCGGCGCCCGTCAGGATGTCATCCACGTAGGAGTCGTGCCGAAGTGCCAATGCGCCAATGGGATACCGGCTTCCCTCGTCCTCTGCCAGCTGGTGCAGCGTCCTGACTGCGAGGTAAGGAGCACAAGACAACCCGTAAGTGACAGTATTTAGTTGGAATTCACTCACGTGTTGTGTGCTGCTGTCCCTCCATAGAATACGCTGGTGGTCGCGGTCCTCTGGATGCACCAGTATCTGCCGGTACATCTTCGTGATGTCAGCAGTTACCACGAACTGATGCTTACGCCATCGCAGCAAGACATCGGCAAGTAATGGCAGAAGGTTCGGTCCCACGTGGAGGCAGTCATTCAACGACAGCTGAGAGGCCTCGGACCAGGATCCGTTGAATACCACCCGCAGCTTTGTCGTGGTGCTGCTGGGCTTCAGGACTCCGTGGTGAGGCAAATAGAAAGTTGGCTGATCTGCTGGTGGTTCACTTGCTGCTGACATGTGGCCTAGGCTCTCATACTCCTTTATAAATTGGCAGTACAGAGCCTTGAAGCTGACATCTCGTTGGAAGCGCTGTTCCATTCTCCGGAGGGAGTGCCATGCTGCCATCTTTGACCCTGGTGAGATGGGACCTGAGGTTCTGAACGGAAGTCTCACCTGGTATTGACCGTCAGGAGTGCGTGAGTGCGTCGTGGCAAAGTGGTTTTCGCACTCGATCTCCTCCGCTGTCAGCGTTGAGTGAGCATCCTGGAATTCCTCCTGCTCCCAAAACTTCCGCACCAACAAGCTCAACGATTCTCCAACGACAGCCTGGTGCACTTGGGCGTGCGTGAGATCTGCTGACGGTCCCGCCACTCCGCTGATAATCCAGCCAAATATAGTCAGCTGGCCGACAGGCTCACTTGGTGCACCCTTCATCACTCCTTCTTCAATGATTGCAGGGTACACGTCTGCTCCCAGCAAGACTTCGATGGGCTTTGCTTGTTCCGGACAGGGATCGGCCAGTTTCAGCCCCTGCAGGTGCTTCCATTCGCGTGGAGGTGTAGTGCGACCAAGGGCGTACCCCGAAAGCTTCTGCAGCACGATTGCCGAAACCTTCAGCGAGCCATCACCTTGTCTGGACGAGATGTCAAGGTTGACTCGGCCTCGTGCTCTGGCTAGCTGCTGCCCGCCGACGCCGAAGATCTCTGCCGCTGATGCTGTCCGCGGAAGTTGCAGTCGCTGCGCCAAACCCTCGCTCATCATCGAGATTTCGGAGCCCTGGTCGATGAGAGCTCGAACTGCCTGCCGTCTCCCGAGCCTATCTGCAACCAACACAATTGCTGTAGCGAGCAAGACCTTACCCGTCACATTCCTGCAGTCCGTTGAATGGTGAGCCGTCTTTGTCAGCGCGAAGCCACCTCGGAAGGCATCATGAAGAGAGGAATGATGCTTGCTTCCGCACGACATGCAGCTCTTGGTGGACGGGCAAGCATCGACAGAGTGCCGTCCAAGGCAGTTGACGCAGAGATGCAACCTCTCCACATGCCCACGGCGCTCCGCCGGTTGAAGTGCCTTGTACTCTGGGCAATGCATCACGGAGTGATCCTTGCTGCACATGGCACATGCTGGCTTCTGGAATTGAGCATGATTGGTCCTGACTACTCGCATTGCTCCCTTGGCCCTGGATGTGCTCGAGGATGCGTCTACGCTTCTGGTATGCGGACGACTCACTCCCGGCTGTGGCTCAGTTGTCGTGGGTGTCTTAGATGCCTCCAGCTGCTGCCGTCGCTTGATGAGGAAGTCCTTCAAGGTTGAGAAGGATGGTGGATCGCAACTAGTAATAATTTTCTCTTCCCATTTGTCTCGAGTTACAGGATCGAGCAGGTTCACGACGGAGTAGACGAACCAGTCCTCCGTCTTGTCGATTGGACGTCCCAGCCCCTCCAGGGTGTTAACCACCGTTGAGACACCCTTCTGTATGGAGGTGATCTCTGCCGCCGAACTGTCTCTCATTTTAGGAATGGAGGCGAGTTTGTCGAGGCACGATCGTACGAGAATCCTCTTATTCTCGTACTGTTCCTTCAGGATCGTCCATGCTCGCTCGTAATTCTCGGTAATGGTGGGGAGATCCTTAACCAGGTCCGCTGCTTCTCCATGGAGGCTGCCCTTGAGGTAATGGAGCCGATCTACGTTACTTAACCTCTTGTTTCGTTCAACAATTGATTTAAACAAATCTTTGAACGCAGGCCAGTCCATATAGTCTCCGTGGAACTCTGGCAGCTGCATCCTGGGAAGCGGTGCGGAACCAGAGTCTGGGTCATCGTTGGATGGATCAACGTGACCCTGTGTTGCCGAACTTGAAGCGACTAGGCTGCTGAACACTCTGGCTCCACTGAGCTGCCGAGCCAGATCGAGCAACCGACCCTTGTGGCATGCGTACGCCTCCTCGACGCCATCGGCAACGTCCTCCTCTAGGTACTTGCTCTTTTTTATTGCGTCCTTGTGTCTGTAGATCAGAAGATCGTGGTTCTTCTGAAATGACGTCCAGTAACCCTCAAGGAGCTGGATTCTGGATTGTACGTCACCGTCTGTCATCCTGGCCTGTGGTATTGACTTCTTGAAGTTCTCCATGAGATTCTGGATTTTCCTCCCAACTTCTCCTTGCTTATGCAGCAGTTCCTCGGCTGAGTATTCCATGGCGGTACGAGACTGGGTCGTGGAATGGTTTACTCACTGGACAAGGCGCTGTTTCACCACTGTATTCACCGATTCTTTGTAACTCCGGCTCGAAGGACCAGAAATGTACGAGGATTTGACTGTTTGAATGGATGAATGCGAGACTGGATCGCTGGATGAGTTATGAGAGAATGAAAGGGTTGAGTGAACGGTTAATTTTGAACTGGAATGAATGTAGGAGAGTGAATGGGAAAGAATCCGGATTTTACAAATAAATAACTGTATTATGCACTGTTAAAATATACAATAATGTCGGTAATGAACAAATGATGTATGAAATATGTACAATAGAAGTTGAGAATAAAGAGAACTGAACAAGAATTTATGAAAATGACACTTGACGTTTCGCAGCTGTTTGGTCTTGGAGCAATTTGAATAAGAGAGAGAGACGACGGTTGTCTCTCTCTTTTATGGCCTCGATCCTTCTGGAATGTTCGTCACGCGTCATGCTTCCGTGGCAGAGTTCGAGAACTTTCCAGAGGGATCGAGAGAGGATTCGACCCAATAGCGTAAGCGATCGCGCGTTACGCGATATCCGGACGCTTGAGTCGATCAGTGATTTGCGCGGATCGCGTCGTCTGCTCAGTGCCTTGCGCGGTGCCGCTGAGACAATATGGCGCTCGAGCGCGCCAATCTCGAACAAACTTCATCAAGGATTTTGTTATACTTTCCTGTGAGGCCGCGTGTTCTATGTATTTGATGTTATTTTATTCAGTATAGATTGGCGAACAAAATGCAAACGGAATTGGATCTGACTTGATCTGACTCGAAGTTTTATAGCTAATTTAGTTAGAAGGTGATTGAGAATTGCGGTGCTCCATGCACGCCTGTACGTTCGCGTTCAACGGGCCTCCTCTTGAATTCTAGGAACCTCTCCGAAAGAACTGTTTAGATTATAGCCATTTGAAATGTTATTGCTATGCTGCAGATAAGCCTTCGACTAAGTCCTCTGTCTTTTGACTGCATTCATGATTGCATTCAGTTGTAACAGTGCGATCGAGGACTACGGAGCAACATATTCAAAGGCGATTTTATATACGTATAACGTTTAGTTAAAAAGAGTTGTTTTAGTGTAAAATCTATTGTGGGTAGTGTATTTTTTTAGTTTAAGTATTGTTTTGTGTAGCTTATGTTTAGTGCGTGTTAATTATTCTGTGTTAAGTTTATTATTAGTAAGACTAATTAAATTGGTTGGAATCATCTGGAATCAAACTAATCACCCCACAAAGATTATTCGACATAATGCAGGAGCACAAAGAGAAAAATATTAGTAAGAAATTGGAATGTCTGGAACAATTTTTGTTAAATCAACAAAATTACACAGAAGAAGACAGTCAAGCATTCAAGCATATTCAATCATCGTGATAGGGAAATATTAACAAACATTAATTGTGAGTATTGCAATAGTATATACAAAATATTGTTAACCAGTCATATCAACATACATCATAAATCAGATTTTATATGTGTATTGCCATATTAGCAGTGATTTTTATAAAAATTACCTACATCATCAAAAAGTAGAAGATTTACGCTTTATAATCGTGGATGTTTCATCAATATTGGATTATTCTCGGCAAAGTTATGCGAATTTTAAGTTAGCTTTGTCCGGCTTTTCGGTGCAAATCAGCTCAGGACATATTGCGAAAAAGCAATATTTTTGGATAATTTTGGTATTGAAATATTCTCTGTATTTCTGCAGAGTAGCGTACAGATCCCTTCTTTGCAATTTGTTTCATGAAATTTTATAAACAATAATAGCGTACGTTTTTATAGAAGAAAATTTTTTCAGTACGCTTTTTCCAAAAAAGGGCTCTGTATGGAACACCGCAATAACACGGAGAATATTTCAACACAAAGAGCATAAAAAAATTTTGCTTCTTCGCTTCGGAAAGCTGTTGTAAGTTCATCGAAAAATCAAGCTGCTTGGTTATATCTCTCCGTCTTCGTCTCTCCTGCGAGCGACATATCTCCCTCTCCGTCGCAGCCCTGCAGGAGAGACGAGGATCTTCTCTATCCTTGTCCTACTTCATTCGTCGTAGGTCAGTTACGCTCAGAGAGAAAGCCCAGGCATGATCAATTCGTAGCTCGATCGGAGGCATTCTCGAGAGATACCCCCACTTGCCCGCCCGCGCGTCTCGCTCCCCGTGGCTGCCAACTAGTGCTCGGAGCACCAGGGCAACTACGGGGAGCGAGACGCGCGGGCGTGACGTCGGGAAGCGCGTAGCGAAACAGCCATCTTGGAATACGAATTGTTCAGTATTATAACGATGAACCATTTCCAATTTCCTGAAGCGAAGAAGCAATATTTTTGGATGCTCTTTGCGTCGAAATGTTCTCCGTGTTATTTCGCATGGTACAGCAGCGCCCTTTTTTGCAATTTGTCTCTTGGAATTTTATAAACAATAATAGCGTACGTTTTTATAGAAGAAAATTTTTTCAGTACACTTTTTCCAAAAAAGGGCTCTGAGATAACCACCGAAATAATACGAAGAACATTTCAACGCAAAGAGCATAAAAAAATATTGCTTCTCCGCTTCAGGAAATGGGAAATAGTTTATCGAAAAATCAAGCTGTTTAGTTATATCTTTGTCTTTGTCTCTTTTGCGAGCGACATATCTCCCTCTCCGTCGCAGCCCTGCAGGAGAGACGAGGATCTCGCTATCACAGTTACGCTCAGAGAGAAAGCGTGTTTATGCATGGTTTATACCATGGGTTTGTACCGTCGATGCAAGAATAGCAGCAGACACGACGACAGCGCTGCGGCGGAAAGTCGGGAAGCGCGACAGCGAAGCAGCCATGATGGCATACAAATTGTTCAGTATTATAACGATGAACCATTTCCAATTTCCTGAAGCGAAGAAGCAATATTTTTGGATGCTCTTTGCGTTGAAATGTTCTCCGCGTTATTTCTCATGGCATAGCAGAGCCCTTTTTTGCAATTTGTCTCTTGGAATTTTATAAACAATAATAGCGTACGTTTTTATAGAAGAAAATTTTTTCAGTACACTTTTTCCAAAAAAGGGCTCTGCTATGCCATGCGAAATAACACGAAGAACATTTCAACGCAAAGAGCATCCAAAAATATTGCTTCTTCGCTTTAGGAAATTGGAAATGCTTCATCGAAAAATCAAGTTGCTTGGGTACTCTCTGTCTTTGTCTCTCATGCGAGCGTCATGTCTCCCTCTCCGTCACAGCCCTGCAGGAGAAACAAGGAGCTCTCTATCCTTGTCCAGGAGCTTCTTCATTCTGCCGCAACTGTCGCTGAAGCCAGAAAATTTCTAGGCGTTGCGTCTCACGCGTCCTTAAGTGTGTTAGTGTTTTCCATGAGTTCAGCTGTGAGGGATTCTATTGCTATTAGTTGTGCTGTGATATGTAATTCGTCGTGTGTTTCAATATACAACCGATGGCTTTCCTGATGTAATTTTGTGAATGCATCAAAATTAGACTGGTTGAGAATGGTACGAATCATATTAGTTTGATCGTGTACTATATTGGTTAGGTTGTTATTGGCATCGAAAAGTTTATCTATATTTTGGTTAATCAGCTCTAAATCGTCGTTATCCAAAGTTCCATATAAAAATTTTGATACACTACCCACTATGTTCAATAATCCTCGTTTCATTCTCAAATATAATATTTGTTTTAAACGGTTTACAGTATTTTGCGTTCTGGATATTCTTCTATTAATCTCAGCTATTTCTAGTTTGAATTTTCAATCATTACATTGTTGGGTCGTTCTGTTCATAAGTTCTTTAATATTGTTTGCTGATTGTATAATATTTTCTGGGTCAACTGCTATTACCAATTTTAATTCGCTATGATACAAAAAGCTTTTCCCTAATTTTTCTATGAGTATCGTTGAATCGTTAAGCGGGTTAACTATTAAGCAATTTACATAAGGTAATAATAATATCGTTAAATATATGGGATCCATGTTAACCTGTAATAGATCGAAAAAGTTTTATTACCATGTATCTTTTGCGTTCTATCGGGTTTGTTTAAATATCGGGTAGTGTAATTAGTGGGCTAAGTCTCGATTATTTGTGCAGGTCCTAACCGTTCTGTGTCTAATTTGTGTTTCTTGTGGTCGTTGTGAACCAATACTTTGTCACCAGTGTTAAAAATAGAGTGCGTTCGTATAATACGTCTGTCCTGGTCTCGTTTGTAACGTTCTTTATTTTTCGTCAAGGTGTCTCTAGCTCTTTTCAGGTATTCTTCATGTCGGTTTTTTCAGAGTTTAAATAACTGTTTTCGTGTTAATGAAGGTGTAACATCTATTGTCGAGGGCATATTGGCTTTATGACCGAATGTAAGTTCAAAAGGTGTAAATCCAGTAGATTCGTGTAACGATGTGTTATATCCTATACAAATTAGATTTAAATTTTCGTCCCATTCATTCTGTCTGTCGGCGGTACATGTTCGTATTAGGTCTTTAACTGTTGCATGCGTTCTTTCAAGAGATCCGTTTGACTGGGGGTGAAAAGATGTTGTTTTTATGTGTTTAATTTTGAATGCTTGTTCGAACTGTTCCATTAGGTTACAAACAAAGTTACTACCTTGGTCTGTTAGAATATGTTTTGGAGAAGAAAATATGTATATATAATGCTCCAATAGTTTCGGTATAATAGTAGTTGCTTGTTGATCTTTCATAGGTATAAGGACAAGGTATTTGGTTAAGCTGTCTTGTATTGAGAGGATGAATTGATTTCCGTGTTTGGTTTTGGGCAAAGGTCCGAATATGTCCATTGCAATTTTGTCATTAGGCTCACTCTTGAGCCTAATGTGTCGGTTACAACAGCTTCTTCTCTGGGACGGATGCGTGTTAATTTTTCTCGTTGACATGTTTCACAATTTTCAATGAATTCTTTTACATCTTTTTCTAGCCCGATCCAATTATGTTTTTCTTTAATTCTGGCTAGCGTACGATTTTCTCCAAAATGTTGAGAGGTTTCCGGACTGTGGGATTCTCGAATTATGGTATTTTTGTCTTCTTGGGAATAGGATTGGGGAGGATCTTCCGCTACGGTTAATTTTCCATTAGGTACTCGTGAGATAAGAAATCTTAGCATAAGATCCAAATGAACAATTTCTAGTCGCGTTATAGTGGGATCGTTTATACCTAGTTGAATGTGCGATTTCTTAGTTCTGTCGATTTCTGAGGTAACTATTGCGTGTAACTTGTTTAACCAGTCTGATTCGTTATAATTTCCTAATTGTTCTTTAGTGATTTGTGTCCATTTAAAGGAATTAGGTTTCTTTGTTATTGGGGATGCAGATGGGGTTATTTTCCAATCTATATACTTTGGTGGAGCTCGCCTCGTGGTCGTGAGGATTCAGGTGGTAAGGTATCAGGACTTGTTGTGTCATTATATAAGTCGAGTAAGTCGTCAGTGGTAAGGGCTAAGTCATCTGTTATAGGGAATATACGGGACAATGCGTCTGCGGCTGTGTTTTCCTTTCCTTTTTTGTATTCTATATCGTAGTCATATTCTTCTAATCTGAGTCGCCATCTCATCAGTCGGGACGAGGGATCTTTAATATTTTTTAACCACTTAAGTGCCTGATGGTCAGTTTGTATAATGAACTTTCGTCCAAGTAAGTATTGTCTAAGTCTTTTGATTGCCCATACTATCGCTTATAATTCTTTTTCAGTGGTGGTATAATTCCTTTCGGCTGAATTGAGAGTTCTGGATATGTAACAGCACGGATGTCCGTCTTGAGATAAAACTGCTCCTAGTCCTTCGTTTGATGCGTCAGTCGTTAAACAAAATGTCTCACTATAGTCTGGGTACTGTAGGATTGGATGTTCACATAATTTCTGTTTAAGTATGTCAAATGCCTTTTGTTGAAAATCGGTCCAATAGAAGCGAATATCTTTATTTGTAAGCTCTGTTAAAGGTTTACTGATTTTTGCAAAGTTTTTTACAAATTTCCTATAATATCCTGCAAGTCCTAAGAATGATTTTACTTCAGTTGGAGTTTTAGGAGTCTTGAAATTTTTGACTGCTTCTATTTTTGCACTATTAGGTTTTACTCCGTCTTTAGATATCGTGTACCCTAAATATTCAAGTTCCGGTCGTAAATATTCGCATTTGTCTGGCTGTAATTTAAATCCTACGTCTCTTAATCTTTGAAATACGATAGCCAAATTTTTATTATGTTCCTGAAGACTTGATCTAAATATAATGATATCGTCCAAATAAACAAAACAATATTTACCAATTAAACCATTTAATGCTCTGTCCATCATGCGTTGGAATGTTGCTGGGGCGTTTTTGAGGCCGAAAGGCATGCGTCTGTATTGAAAGTGTCCGTCGGGTGTGGAAAATGCTGTGTATTTACGGGATTGATCAGCCATGGGAAGTTGATGGAAACCAGATGAAAGATCAAGTGCAGAGAAAAATTTTGCCTTGCCTAAGTGATCTAATATATCTTCAATATTCGGTAAAGGATACGCGTCTTGATCGGATTGTTCGTTCAATTTTCTAAAATCGATTACAATTCTCCATTTACGTTTACCAGATGAGTCCGTTTTTTTCGGTACCACCCATACAGGTGCGTTGAAAGGGGACTCACTGTGTTCTATGATTCCCTTTTCAAGCATTTCGTTAACTTGTCTATGAATTTCAGCCTTGTGACACTCCGGAGGTCTGTATGCTTTAATATTAATCGGTTTTTCTTACTTTAGTGTGATACAGTGCTGAGTGAGACTGGTTTGTGGTAAAGGGTCAGCCTCTAATGCGAAAATATCGGCGTAACTAATTACAATTTTCTCAATGGTTTCTCGTAGTTCTTTTTCTATATGATCTGTTCTAATTTTTGATTTTAATTCCTGGATTCTATACGGGTTATCGTTTTCAATTTCAAAATTTGAGGTAGTAATTTCGTTGTTACCTGGATTGATGTAGCAAACCTTGGTTGGTTGATTATTCCAATTGACTGATTTTATTACGTACTCCGATGGTCTCAAATGAATCTCTCTAAATAGGGATAGGCGGTTATGGTCTAAAATCAAATGAGTGTTGTTTAGGTTATAGTCATACTGCTGTAAAAATGGTTGGCCAATTATTCCATCCTCTTTAAGGGGAAAATCGTCGGATACTATATGGAAAATGTGACTCTTTTTGAAGGATGTTAATTCAATGGATTTTTTGGATATATGTTTGTCATTGCCCATGTAAAATATTTTAGTGTATGGAATTAGACTTTTGTTACGTGATATGCAAGACTCTTTGATTAGATTGATTTCTGCTCCGGTGTCGATGAGCAAGCTTCCTTCTCGTCGCATTCCTCGGAACTGTCCTCGTATGTGTTGTAGTTGTCCTGGTACGTAGTTGATTCTGGTTCGCTCCAATTCTCCAATGGTTCTTCGTCCGTTGTTATGTTGTTCAGTCTGGGGGGTAGTTTGCCGGACTGAGTCAACTGAAAATTTTGACTCTTTGCGAAATACTTATCGCGAGTGTGTCCGATTCGTCCGCACTTGTCACATTTCAAATTTACGCGTGAGGCCAGTGGCATATTTTGAAACGGTGGGTTACGCTTGTCTTCTTGTCGTCTTGGTGCATTTGGCTGGATCATTGGTCGTCGGGGTGGTCCTTCCCTTGAAGCTTCCTTCAACCATAGTTCCGTGTCAGCGGCCATGGACTTTGGATGACTCGGTATCACTAGACGGCCTATATCAGGTTTTAGGTTTTGCACTGTGACGTGGCAGTTTGCCTACGTCCTCCGATACCATATATCGGAAGACCGGGTCACCCTCTGGCAGCGAAATAGGCGAGATGCGCCGTAGCGAGCGCTCGCCTTGGGCACGAGCGAGACCCATGGGCGAGTTCTAATGTTTTTGAGCGTCGCGCCAATTTGCGCGACGCGCTTCTGCAGGACCGTAACCGGGCCCCAAGGGGGGACCCGGAGTACCTCTCCCGCGGAGAAACGAAAAAAGGATCGGCGCCAGCGGAAACTCCAACCCTGGAAAGGCGAGGAATCAACGGAGCCCAGGACAGACAACCTGGAGGCGCCGACGAGGACACGAGATGCCAAGCCAGGAATCTCAGCTGCCTCGCCGTCGCCTCAGCCGGAGAGAAGCTTGGCCAGCTGCCGGATTGGCTCGCGCCGATAACCTCACAGGGAAGCGGCGGATCACCACGCATCGCTGCCGGAGAGTCAACGAATCGCCGGACGCCAGGGACCGTCGCGCGGAGCGAGGCTCCGTTCGAAGATCTGTTAGCGATAGGAAAGAGGGGGACGCTCCGCTTCCGCGTTCCCGAGTCACCGCGGAAATGATCACTTCTTCGTTGGCTCACGTCAAACATAGTCGGATTAGATTCTGAACGATTGCGTAAACTTGAGTACTTTTGGAAATTGCGAAGCGAGCTGCCGAAAGAGAGGGACGTCGGAGAACTAACGTTGCCCTGGGTAAGCCTCTGTTCTATTTCTCAGTGAAGTGATCTTTCTCGTGTTGGCTCGGTAAGCGTGTCGTGTCCGCGATCGCGTCGCAGAAACACCGACGTGGTTTCGAAGCTGCCGATATTCGTGAAATATCGAGGGTAATTCGCGTACGGTGGGTACTCGTCGGTCATCGGACGCGCGGAAAAATATATTTTGCGGGTGCTAGTACTAGAGGTCGGATGGCGAGGATCCGCGCGTAATCGTGACCTCGACTCGCGCGGTGAAGGGGGTTTTCGGGTACTAGGCACTATTAGTTTCGATTTGCGAGAATCCGCGTGTCGTTGCCGGTTTTACTCGATCCTCGATTCGTTCCACGGTGCGTCGCCGCGCCGCCACGTGCTCTCGTCGTATTTCCGCAACTTGTTACGCCGACGAGAAGTCAATTATATAACGCGTTTTCGATCTGAATTCGGGCGTGAAACGTGAATATCGCGTACGCCAACGTGGTCATTACGTTGCTGCCGGGTTCGACGCGTCTCGAGAAGGGCCCGTGAAGGGCAAATTGCGCGTGCGACGATCGTCCGTCGCCGGACACCTGTCCGACACCTGTCACGCGCCGGTTAAGCTAGAAACGCTGCCGGTCGCTGCCGGTAACGCGGATGTAACATCGTCACAATAAATTGTGTTAACCGAAGATCTCGAGAGTACTTATTGTAGTGAGAAACCTTCCCGCCGCGTGGAATGCCTCGTGTTCAATTCGCGTAGGATCCTGTGCCCGTTCGCGGAAACTTTGTTAACGATCTCGATTGTCGCAGGCTCGTACGACCGTTTCTCCACGTGCTCGTGGTTACGAGGTTTAGCGTGGCACCTTCCGTGCCTGGCGCCCGAACTTGATTTCTAAGAACTTGAGAAACGACGAGCTTGCGAACAATTTTTGTCCCGGGTGGACCGCGTTTCGCGCGGCCGAACGCGGCCCGGTCGAAAGGTCTATAAATTACCCGGTGTCGCTGGGATTTTCGCCCTTCTGGCGAAAAAAATCCTGGACGACGTGACAGCACGTACGTGCGTGTAGCGGCATCTTCTTCTTCTAGCGCTATGTGACGAGCCGTTGGCTTATTGTGCTTGCTTTGCACAGCGTAATATAATTCGTTTAGTTGTTGACGAAACCGGAGGTTGTATGATTGGACGGTTTCAACATTGCCCTGTTTTATATTGCTAAGTTTGCTGCGGCAGCTGCCTACAGTAGTTGGTGTAGTAACGTTTCGTCGTAATGCGGTATACAACTCTTCGTAGGTGTTAATGGAAATGAACCGTATCCTTCTCTCAGCCTGGTCAACTATCTTCTCGGCTAAAATTAATTTTAGAAGCATTTGTTGGTCAGCACATGCATTTCTTGCGTACTTTATGTTGACAATGAAGTCTTCTACACCCATGTCATCTCTCCCTTTTAGAGGTTTGATGACTCTAACGATGTCCTTTGCTCGTTGGAGTACAGGATCAGAGTTGTTGGTCCTTGGGTTGGACGTCATCCTCACCGTTCGACCAGCCGATCCATGGTTAGGAAGACGTGATCTGGACCTTGACACGGCTCCGCCTTCTTGTTCTTCTCCGTCGCCTTCTTCTTGACAAGTCGTTTGATTTCGGCGCTCATTCTCCGAGATCGCGCTTGTTTCGTCTTCAGTGATCGTCTGTTGTTGCATTTGACGGGCCAGTTCCCGGATTTCGGAGGCTCGTTTCTGATTCTCTCGATCTATCGTCTCGAAATTCTTTGTAACATGTTCTTCTAATTTAGAGAACTTGTCCAAATCATTTTCAATACAGATTCAACAGAGTTTGCCATTTTTGGGCTAATAATTATTTCCTCGTCTGAGTCTAGGACTCAGTGGGGTTTTTTAGGATTTTTTGTTTGTTCAAAATGACTAAAACTTTTTTCTCATAAACCTGAATATATATGCGAGTAATCTCCAATAATATTTTTCCATAGAGAGTACTATTTAGTAACATTCAGATACTTGAAAGTAACACTTCTCGTGACCAAGAGAAGTGTCGAAAAACTTGCGTTAAAGAAATGATTTGTTTCACAAGTTTAGTGTATAAAATCGAGATAGGACCAAATCTAGGATGTAAAGGAAGGTGTATAGATTAATTTCATGGCTTTTTTTTATTCTCTTCGGTGGTTTCGATAGAATAAACAATCGAAAGTGATATATTTTTTTCAGAAAATTAATATATATCCTATAATAACTTTTTTTCTCCGCATAACACCTCTTTAATTTTTTGCGAGGTTAATCAGTAGACATTGCATTATATAATCCATAAAAATTTGGGCACCAACTAGTGCCTATACAAAAGATATTTAGCTTTTTGTGCGATACATATCAGTATGGCATGAATCGACCGTATATAATATGACTGAAAATTATGAAATAATTGAGCTGTAGGTATAGATACTTGGAAGTAAATGATAGAGAATGAATGTCACTACTGCTAGAATATTTAGTTTATACAATTATCGGAAGAATGTAATCGTGGTTTGACAATCGAGTGTTAGTGTTCCTTCGAATACTGTTCTGAGCATGAGCAAGTATCCTTGCTACATAGTAAAGTAATCATGACTCGGATTTCTACATCAGTGCCTTATTTTTCTACATAGACGACGGAGGACATGTAGCGTGCTAAATAAATATACAGGGTGTTTCGTTTAAAACAGGACACCTAAACATCTATTGGGCAAGAACATGAGTGGAATAGGGCTCGAGAAAGGGGAGTCAGGAGTAATGCGAAAAGTAGGTCCATTTCCTGACTCCCCTAGCTCGAGCGGGAGAATGAGAGTAGAGGGGCGGTCCATTGACCGTCCCAGATGAGGTTAGGTTATTAGTGGGTATGGGTACGCCGACCATCCGCGGCCCGAGTCCCACACTACCACCTTCTGGGGTGTGCGTCATGCATTTTCCCCATCACCCTTAACAAAAAAAAAAGGACACCTAAACGTCTCCTTTAGCTCTGAAAATACAAAACATGTTTCTGACGTAATCAAAATGGTTTCAAAAGACGAATTAAATGGAAGAATCATTTTGTATAAATTGCAATTTTTTAATAGTTTTTTCAAGGTCACACGCGTTTTTTACGTATATACACACATTTTTTGTTGTTGTATGTTATAACAAACATTATTGTGTATTCATCCATGTTTAGTAGCACGACCTTGAAATGACCGTGAACTCTAAATTTTTTCGTTGAGAACACGCGTTGCAATAAGGGAAAAGTATGCTGGACACTAATCGTGATATAAAAAACGATTCTTTCATCTGATTCGTCTTTTGAAAGCATTTAGATTACATTAGAAACATTTTTTGTATTTTCAGAGATAGAGGAGATATTTAGGTGTCCTGTTTTAAACGAAACACCCTGTATGTCTTAAATATGTCAATCGTAACGTAAACTCAGACATAATGCGACGCCACGGTCCCAGAATTATTTGGGTATCATCGGACATCACTTCGAGACCTCCGTGAATTGATCTCATTGACAGGACGAACTTGGACCAAACAAGCACTTAGTTTCCATATCTTAGCTTTCCCATATCTTTCGCACCCAATTCATCTTTTCGCCAAAACATCGTTATTCCAAAGTGCACCCCTACTCCGACAACCAAAATGCACCACCCACTCACCAATTAGAAATCATTTAGTCACCTAATACAGTTTAAAGCCAACCAATAGGAAAAGATCCGAGTCGACATAATACGTGACAAGACACCGAAAACTAGAATACGAAAACTACTCGCACCGGTCACAGCTAAGACTAACTACATATCTTGAACTGAAATCCCGAGTATCGTTGTGCGTTACACGCAAGCGAAACGGGAGTTACAACCCTGCGAAATTCGACATACGGATTTGCGGTATTTGTGACGCTTCAGTATAGTTAGTGTATATATTAGTGTTTATATTATTATTAATATACGATAATAGTATTAGTATATCCGTGTATATAGTGTTATATTATAAGTTACCTTAGTAGTTTTTAGTGTGTAGTGTTAAAGTTTTCTTATTAAAAACAATTGGTGTGCGTGAAATCTAATAAAAAACATGGAAAACACAGAAGCAGATATGTAAAGTAATTTTTTTTGTCACTCCTATTCGGTGTTTTATCAAAATTTCAGTAGGGGTTTCTACCTAATGTTCTGTTTTATTTTCATCTTAAGGTCCCTCTGGGGTTGTCGTCATGACAAGAAGGAGGATGTTTGATATCATACAAAATTCTGATTGCAAGGATATCGACGGAAAGCTTGATTTTCTGGAAAATTACATTTTAAAGCAGCAGAGCTACTCGGAAAGTGAAGCAGTAAACGTTAAGCGTCAACTTTGTTTAATTAAATTCAAGTTTAAAGGTAAACTTGTGTTTAAAGAAACTTTAAAAAATAATATTGAAATAATATTAATATTAAAATATATATGCATATATATAGTACAGAACATTTAAAAAAATATATTACTTCCAGAAAAATGGTTGAAAGCTAATCGAACAAAGGCAACCTTTTATAAAATGAATGAAAAGTGGCTCAACGGTACTGTAACTTTCCCAGTTGCGGTCAATATTTCTGGGCGACCGAAGAAGTCATTTGCTGACAGCAGCGACCGAAGTAAACAGAGGAAAACCGAAGTGATCCGAAATTCTGTAGAAGTGGACGAACTCTTATATGCAACGCATGTAAAGCTACAGTCTGTTGGCCAAAGGACTGCGTCGCACATTGTCCGAAACATATTACGTACACCAAATGAAGCAGTAACGTATAGAAAAGTGTATGAAAAATCGAGAAGAAGCCAGGAGCAACTTACGCCTATGAAGGCATTGTCTACGTTTATTGAGGCTAATCTGTCGCGAAGTCAGTACGACGAAATTCGGTCGGAGAACCGTTTTTTTCCGTGTTATACATTGCTACAAAGAGCAAAAAAACAATGTTATCCGGATCCGCAATCATATCATATAAACGAAACCTCGGCTGAAGTCAATTTACAAGACCTGTTAAATATAACAGTTACAAGATTGGTAATATACTTAAAATATGTGTTTGAAAGTCTATCTGGAAACCAATTTAACTTAGAATTAATATCAAAATGGGGTTGTGATGGATCGAAGCAGGCACATTACAAACAAACATTTACTGATAGCGATAGTTGTGACGAACATATTTTTCAAAGTTCGTTGGTCCCATTGCGACTTCTGTTTAGAGGAGATAGAGATAAAGTAGTTTGGCAAAATCCTGTACCAGCATCCCCACGATATTGTAGGCCAATTAGGATAAGATTTGTAAAAGAGACAATTGCCGTCGCAAAAGAGGAGAAGAATTATATTGATTTACTAATTTCAAAATTAAAGGAAACAAAAATTGATGAACCAAAAAATAGCAGTTAAACACACTTTGCTATTTACGATGATAGATGGCAAAGTGTGTAATGCAATTACTGATACGAAATCCAGCAGTGTATGCTATATATGTGGAGCATCGTCTAAAGATTTTAATAATTTATCGAAATCAAATCAAGTAAACCAAAATTATTTGCATTTTGGTTTATCATCTTTACATGCAAGAATTAGATTTTTAGAACATTTATTACACATTGCATATAAATTACCAATAAAGAAATGGCGAATAGGAACACAGCGTGAAAAGACAGTTGTACAGGATCGAAAAAATAGAATTCACACTGCATTTCGACAAAAATTAGGCCTCAACATTGATGTTCTCAAACAAGGTTTTGGGAATACAAACGACGGGAACACTAGTAGACGATTTTTTAATGATTTCGAAATATCTAGCGAAATTACCGGCATTGATAAGGAATTGATGTATCGATTCAAAATAATATTAGAAGCTATTTCAAGCACGTTCGAAATTGATAGCAATAAATTTTCATGCTACGCTATGGAGACAGCTCAATTCTATATAAAATCATATTCATGGTATCCCATGTCACCGACAATCCACAAGATTTTGATACATGATGCAATCGTCATTCGAACGTCCATATTGCCCATTGGACAATTGTCAGAGGAGGCGTCAGAGGCGAGAAATAAACATTTACGAAATTATACAGAAGGTTTTAGTAGAAAATTTTCAAGGAAGGCGTTGCTCTCATAACAAGCAATAGAAAATTACGTAAAAAAGTAAAACAAAAATTATCCCCAGAAGTTGTAGATATGCTTATGCCGTCCACTCAAATTAATTACATCGACAATAGTGACTCGTCTGACATGTCCACAGCATCCGAAGACTCGAACTTAGAATATATGTTGTAATTTATTTTATAAATATTGTATGGTTTCACATGAGAGTGAAAGTCACTATGAATCGAAACGAATGTGATAAATTACAGTTAGTGTATAGAGTTTTGAGCTATTTAGAATCAAGTGGTTCGTTGTTAATAAACTGTTTTTATTATTTAAACTTTGTGTTCAAATCTTTACCACAGCAACGCGTGAAATTTGTTTGCAATAGTAATTTCCCTTCATCTGACGAAAAAATGTTTGAAATAAAAGTTTAACGGTATTAACATAGGTATAAACTTCAATATATAAAACTTCGAAAAAATTTTGTTTAAAACAAAAAAACAAGGTCGCTTCAATTTTTTAAACATTAAGTTGTATTTTTGATTTGATAGTGTAGTAGCTGGTGTTGAGGCGAATTCAACGATATACAGGGTGGCCCACATAATATCGTTAATAATATCGTTGTACAAAAAAACTTCGTAGGACAAAGTTACACTGTTTGAAGGGCCACATATAACGGTGTAAGGGAAAAAAATTTTCAAGGTCATTTTTATGAGATTTCAAGGTTATCGATGTTTTTTTAAATGGAATGAGGTATTTTTTAATACATCAATCGATGCAGCTGGACATTCTTTATAAAAAAGTACTAACCTATGTATGTCGAAAAGTTAGTAGTTCAGGAGATATTTCAATTTAAATAACTCCAAAATACCATTACTGTCCTACTAAGGCGTTAGTGTTTACTTACTTGTGTAACGCCTTAGTACGACAGTAATGGTATTTTGGAGTTATTTAAATTGAAATATCTCCTGAACTACTAACTTTTCGACATACATAGGTTAGTACTTTTTTATAAAGAATGTCCAGCTGCATCGATTGATGTATTAAAAACTACCTCATTCCATTTAAAAAAACATCGATAACCTTGAAATCTCATAAAAATGACCTTGAAAATTTTTTTCCCTTACACCGTTATATGTGGCCCTTTAAACAGTGTAACTTTGTCTTACGAAGTTTTTTTGTACAACGAAAAGTAACGGAGATATTGAGCTGTTCAGAGTTATGTGGGCCACCCTGTATAATAGTATGACCTTCACACTATTAATAACGTTATCAGAGATTTGAGGCATTCACGGCCCGGCATCATACAGTTATTTCTGTTGAGGCTTTCGGGTGTAAGCCGTGTCCTAAAAGAAGAGATTTCCCAACGTTTCGCAAGCATTGCAGCTAGCTTCATCAGGGGGTCGGAAGACCCACTGATACTGGTGTATGCCTGATTTGTGCTCCACTTATATAGTGGAGGTTGCACATGTTCTGGTTCAGTGAGCACCAATCAAAGTAGACTTTTAATTGGGCGGCCGAACAATTAAAAGTCTTTTAGGACACGGCTTACACCCGAAAGCCTCAACAGAAATAACTGTATGATGCTGGGCCGTGAAAGCCTCAAATCTCTGATAAGGCAACTCCACGGGGAGGCCATTCTTCAGTAAGTTAACTCTTTCTTAAAACATCGAAAAAGCGTACAGCGACACCTTTATACCTTGACCTTTTTGAAACGGTGCCGTGACCAGAACACAGTACCCCCGTTTCCTCGAAATAAAAAGCCCTTTCACCACCACCAAATGCAGACGCATCCTCGAACGTACAAGCTTTGCTTTGCTACGGGAAAGGATTGCTCACATCAAAAAGGAGATATCTTCTAAATCCGAAAAACTCTTTCATTTATTCCTCGAATTGAGTAACACCATCAACCCTAAACTGTGGAATAAGGTAAATCGACTGAGTTATGAGCAAGCTTCAAAAGTATATACCATCCGAACACAAAAACAGAAGGAGAAATTCTACAAGATCCATGTGCCCAAAACTCAAGTCGAGCCCCTCAAAGACACGGTAATTAACCTCACCAACTTAGCGCTATGCACCGACGCCCTGTCCGTCTTATCCAAAGGTTCCAAGTTTGCAATCACTCCTAAATCCGTTCCAACAGAAGACATCATCAGCCAGGTTGAGAATGCCATATACAACCTCCCGCCAGAACAAGCAAACGAGGTAAGAAGGCTCACCACCAATGCATTAAAAACAGCGAAACCTCCCAAATCCAACCTAACCAAAGGTGAAATTGAAGCCCTTCAAGATATCAAACAACGCAAAGACATTCTCGTTCTACCAGCAGACAAGGGAAACGCGACAGTTATCATCAACAAGGACGAATACATCCAAAAAGCTCGTGACCTACTTGACGACGAAACCTCCAGGACAATACGCAAAGTCCTCACAAAACCATTAGAGCGAACAACCACGGTCATAATTAAATAAGCTAAACTCCCCGAACATATACAAAAATTCATCCTTCCAAAAAAATCCAAAGCACCCAGAATCTACGGTCTTCCAAAAATACACAAACCCGACATCCCACTCAGACCCATAGTCAGCACTATTGGATCCCCAACCTACAACCTAGCTAAATTCCTGACATCCATCCTCAAACCCCTTACAGGTAACACTTCCAGTTACATTCAAAATTCTTGCCATTTCATACGTAAGATACAGTCCACCCGAACACAACCAGAAGACTTACTTGTCAGTTTCGATGTAAAGTCCCTTTTAGCGAATGTCCCAATCAGTGACAGTATTAATATCATTAAAGACAAAATACCCGAAAACCTAATACCTCTAGTCCAACACTGCCTTACCTCTACCTACTTCCTCTTCCAGGGCACCTACTATGAACAAGTATCTGGAGCAGCAATGGGATCACCCATCTCTCCCATCATTGCCGACATCTATATGGAGCATCTAGAGAATCAAATTCTCAACGAAGCACCCCTAAAACCAACACAATGGTTCAGATATGTAGATGATACTTTCGTAGTATGGAGCCATGGTAGAGACACTCAATAACTTCCTCGAATACATAAATTTACTACATCCTAACATACAGTTCACCATGGAAATAGAAGACACAAACTCCTCTCTACCTTTCTTGGACGTACTGATCACTAGAAAACCGGATGGATCCCTTGGTCACCAGGTATACAGAAAGCCCACACACACCAATAGATATTTACATGCATCCTCCCACCACCACCCAGCGCAAAAGAATTCGGTTATGAATTCCCTCATAAACAGAGCCATCAGCATCAGTGAAGAACGACACTTACCCCAAGAACTTGACCACCTAAGGACCACATTGTGCCAAAATGGTTTTTCCAAACAAAAAATCAACCGCACCATAGACCGACTCACGAAACCAAGACACAAACAGACCACGCCCGACAACAACAGAAATTATACAACCACCTTCCTACCGTACATACAGGATACAACCGATCGTATTAGCAGAATTCTCAGAAAACACAACATCAAGACAGTCTTCACTACACACACAAAAATAGGACAGATACTCACCTCCCCCAAGGAACCCCAGCCGCAAATATCTACGCCAGGGGTATACAAAATCCCGTGCTCATGCGGTAAAGTTTACATCGGCGAAACTGGGAGGAGTGTGAGCACTCGACTCAAGGAACACGAGCGATGCGCCAGGTTAGGCTACATTCAATCAGCTGTGGCTGAACACCAGATAACAACAGGACACACCATACTTTTCAATGAAGCCAAAGTTCTAGCCAGAACTAAGGGATATTTTCTCAGAAAACACCGGGAATCATTGGAAATTAAGAAACACCCTAATAACATCAACAGGGATGCAGGTTACAACCTGTGTCCAATATGGCACACACTTTTCCCAGTTTTTTAATTGTTCGGCCGCCCAATTAAAAGTCTACTTTGATTGGTGCTCACTGAACCAGAACATGAGCAACCTCCACTATATAAGTGGAGCACAAATCAGGCACACACCAGTATCAGTGTGTCTTCCGACCCCCTGATGAAGCTAGCTGCAATGCTTGCGACACGTTGGGAAATTTCTTCCTTTAGGACACGGCTTATACCCGAAAGCCTCAACAGAAATAACTGTATGATGCCGGGCCGTGAAAGCCTCAAATCACTGATAAGTACATAGATTTTTTAAAATGACGTTACCATAGTAAACGAATTATTGCCACGTCTCGGGGATTTTGCACCACTGTGCGACGTACGATAGCGTAGCGGCTATCGGCACGTGCAATAAAACATTTGGCGCGTCCAATTCATAATTCTTTACTGTAAAGAAATTTTTAAGTTACTTTACAACCGAGTTAAGTAAAGTACAACTCGTGTTGTCCGAGAAAGTGCCGACTTCCAGCTTAATAGTAATGATCTGCCATAAACCTCTTCATAGAGAACAACCCCGGGAACGGCACATAAACAAATCGAGCCTATCATCGGTAGGTCTGCCTATCCCCACCACAGCCGCGCCCGTAGTACCAATGTTTTGACATCGACGCTGTACGCTAGATAGTATGTGTGGCCGCCGTAGCCAATATGTCGACAACAGCCGAACATGCGTGTGAAACGAGGCCTGCCTCCTCCACTCTGATCCAATCGGGCGCGTATTGCACCTAGAGACACGTCACAATAGTCCTGTCTGGGAACCTTCTTCTCACGCTCGCATCAATACAATGTGACCAATTCAGACCTATACGAGATGGCGTAAAGAATTATGAATTGGACGCGCCAAATGTTTTATTGCACGTGCCGATAGCCACTACGCAATCGTACGTCGCACAGTGGTGCAAAATCCCCGAGACGTGGCAATAATTCGTTTACTATTGTCACGTCTGCCGACGTGTTGCTATAGCCATAAGTACAGTTAGTAAGAATTAAACATATAATATTCACCTAGATATAAGTTCTCACAACTCATTAAAATCAAAACCTCACGTCCGCCATAATTCTTCGTATTCATCTCATATTAGATTTCATGTCTGCCATAGTTCTCCGTAATCGTATCACCATATATTTTTGCAATCTCTTTCTCATAATCAACCATATATTACTATAAGCATCCTGTAATCATACACCGCATTCACCTTAGCTCGTAGTCCCCATATCATAATCAATTCTCCGTAGCCTCTTTTTAATAACAATGATGAAATCGACATGTCGAAGTGGTCCGAGGAGGGCCAAGCAGCGGCAGTCCCAGTTCTGTCTTCGAAGCGAACGGTTCTTCCACTCCTTGCGTCCATCCGCCCTCGTGCGGTCTCATCGTTCTCGCGCGCGTTTCTAATTCCGGTTATTGTCCTTATTATAATTTCCTTTCGAACGTTGTACCGTTGTACCGTTGTACCGTTGTAACATTGAACATCGTAATACACTTATAGTTATCGCAACAATCAGCGAGTCTCACTCAATTCCCGACCCACACTGCGCGCTTGCGATATACTCTTTTTATATATATATATTTCGTCTGCTTCTGCGTTTCCGCTTAGCACGTCTGAGCATAATATTGCTCGGTGCGTTCCTCCGGATTCATCGGGAAACGCAGAAGCCTCTGTTGACGCTTGTTTATCAAAGCATACAAGTATCGCATGCCGCGCCGCGCCGGTCGCCGTTACCAGTTGCGGAAACTCGCCCGCACCTACGCGAGTGAAAACGGTGGGCAACAGTTCCTGGGTATCACACGTGAACCCAGGATCATCAGCGACGTAATCTTCCGGGGACGGGTGAAGATCGTCGTTCCCGTGACGACCCAGCCGGATTCTGGCACGGCCGCCAACCAGCAGCGAGAGGCGACCGACTGAAGGAGGTCTGCCATACCTACTGGCCACCCACTCTACTGCCCGGGAGCCGTTGACGTCTACCAACTCGAGAATCCCGTCGTTCAGTCCGGCCGCACTATCTACTTCGTTGTCTTACCGAATACTACATACCAGTAAGTGCTAGCCAGTAGATTGGGTTCGCGAAGGTCGTGGTCCCGTCAGACGTCGGACGTACGTGCCGCGTGGACAAAGGTTGCGTCATATTTGTGCGTCTAGCGTAGGTCGCGGGTCGCGAAGCGATAAGATCACGCGATTAGACCTCCGGGACGTAACACTATGGTAACGTCATTTTTAAAAATCTATGTACTGAAATACATTATAATATTTGTGAAGAAATGAATAAATTTAACCATACACTAGTATGTATGCATACAAAGAGAGAGTCGACGCATGCGCATGCGTAGTAGTTAACGAGTGCGCATGCGTAGGAGTTAACGAAGTAGCAAGCGTATGTAAAGCAGCACGAAAGATCGGAATGTACAAACGAGTGAAATAATAACGATTAATAAAAACCAGTGTAAAGTCCAAACCATGAAAAGTGTCTTACGGATGTATACGAACCACCCTTTAATTCTTAACAATATTAATACATTACAGTATTAATACATCGATCATAGATTATAAGAGATAGAACCTAAGCACAAACGCTGACATCGGAAACAACAGCGACATCCATTTGAAGGAAAAAGTGTTTTCTCATTTCTTTGTTGTTTTAATGTATACTCACTCCTTGATTTTCTAAACATTTATAGTGTAGATATTATTCAGTGCGGTGAGTACATTACTTTAAATTATAAGAAATACAAAACTAATTATTAATTTTTTTCGTTTAGAACTGGACGTTAATATGAACGTTATAATTCAAAAAAGTTTGCGACATTTTTAACTTTCCGATAATCAAGGTCACTATCGTTTTGAAAACAGCGAGATTTGTTTCGAATCCATATTTATTAAACCTAACATTTTGAAAACTAAGAAAATGAAAATACTATCCGGATCTATATACAATTATTGCACATGTATCATTCCATGCAAAATAGGACTACTGTTTCGAATTTTGTTCAAATTTGGATATGTTGCAGTCTTTAGTAAAATATGAACGTACTTCAAAGAGAATTCTTTGAAATCTTGAAAATTGATGGTTCTACGAACGTGGAATATTAGGTGTCACAACTTTTTCATTAAATTATAACGGCCAAACTAGCAAAACAATGACAATTTTAGTTTTGGATGCACATAGTGAAATCATAAAAGCATTTAATAAAAATGATTTCAGTTGAAAAAATATTTATTACCTTCCCGATTTTATAGGAAAGTTATTGTAATCACCCCGAAAATCGGAAATCGATTTTTTAGCAGATCTTCACGTTTCATAGTCATTGGAGTCGTTTTAGACTATTTTTATCAAAATGTCTGTATGTGTGTGTGTGTGTGTGTGCGTATGGCCGTTTGTATGTTATCAAATTTTTCGTTAACGTTTTCTGAAAAAGTAACAACGCGATCAGAATCATGAATGATGCAATCGATGTGCCCCTCTGTAACTTAGAGCTGATTAGATTTTGGTCCATTTTGGTCAAGTAGTTTTTTAGTTTTTTTCGAAAGGAGTTGATTAAACATTGCAATTTATACGAAAAGCGTATCCACCGAAGAAGTAAACGTAACTATATATATATTTAAAAAAAAATTTTTTTCTTATTTTTCTTAATTTCAAAAAATTTTTTTCCCAATTATGCAACTAATGCTAATTTAACCGCTTACAATAATCGAAAATTATTCCAATGCAAGAGTGAGTTAATCATCGCCGAGAATACATTTTCAAAGAATATCGATGAAAGTACAGAAACATTTACATTACAATCTTTAAATAAACAATCAGTTCAAAACGAATTGTTAACTGAGATTAAATTGAAAATTAATATAAAATATATGATAATTAATAACATTGATGTTGAAGACGGATTGGTTAATGGAGCATGCGGAATATTAAAATTTATTACTTTTCAAGAAAATACTAAAATTCCGTCTATATTGTGGTTAGATTTTCAATTGGCCATAGTAGGAGTGAAAATAAGAACTCGTTATCGTGATTATATGAAAAATGCAAATATAAATCAAAATTTAACACCAATAATAAAAAAATATCGAATCAAGTAAATATTTCGAGTGAAGAAAAATAACAAATCACACGTAGTCAATTTCCAGTGGTTCCTGCTGAAGTCATTACGATTCATAAAAGTCAGGGACAAACATACGAGAAAGTATGTATGGATTTTAAAACATCGGAAATACGAACTTTACAAATGTTCTATGTAGCACTGAGCAGAGTTTCAAAATTGAACGGTTTATATATTTTGAGAAAATTTAAATTAATAGTATCGAAGAAAACCAAGATCAATACTGCAAACCCGGATAATGATGAGTTTTTATCGTTTGCGAAAAACTAATTAAGTCAATTTATTTTGCAACATTAGTATGCTATAACAAGGAACCAAGCGAGCAACGAGCATACGATATTGGTTTAATGCGACGCCATATAGCAAACATTTTGATAAGTAGAAAACTATTGAATTTCCCTGAAAACGTATAATCTTCTTAAAACGTACACTTAATAAATAATAATAATAATATACAGCAACTAACGAATCGGGAAGTTCTTTGTGTGGCTCGTGGAGAGTCACACATCAAATAAAAAACATTAATAGCAATAGGCCCTACTAGCCATGCGTATCACTAACCCTCTCGCAAGAGCAGTCCTACCCGCGAGCTCGCGAAGCGAGCGAGCAAAAACAACCCTACTCGTTATTTATCATATTTTATTGATTCAAAGTGATCCGTTTGTCAAAACGCGAAATCGAAAAATCTTATAACTTGCGACGTTGTCCCTTTTTCGAACGGTTTTATAGCCGACGAAACATGGTCAACCCCGGGATTTTACAGGCTCTGAGGCCGGGCCGTGCGCGGCCGTGCGGACACGGTCCTCCCGGTGCAAAGGCAATTTCGTAGGAGGCTTGAATTAACTACGCGACACGAGTTCGGGCGCCAGGTATTAGAAAATACCACGCGAAACACGATAAAATTCTCGTGCTCGGTGAAGCCGAGCCCGAGTATCGAGCCTCCTCGAAACGCCAGGTGAAATAATGACGCGAATGGCCAGATGGTTCGAGCACAGGAGGTGACGGGGACAGCCCTCACGGCAGGACGGTATTTAATGGTCGTCAAATAAAAGTTACAGGTGAGCGGCCACGAGGCCGCGAACCGGGAGCCCGCGCTCCTTGTACACTTGTGCGAAAGATGGTCGCTCGCGGAGCGCGTTAGTCGATCCTAATTTTATCGCGGAAGTACGGTATTACGGTACAATATTCGCTTCGTCTCGAAACTAGATTCCGCGAGACGCGGATGAACGGCGTAAATCCTGAGACTGTCGCAAGAGTCGAAGAACAGACGAAATTTACTACGTGCGGCGAACAATCCGCGGCCGTACGCGTTCGAAGAGACGAGTAGACCTCCGCGGTTCACGCGTAATTTTCGCCGCTCGACCGAATCGTTTCTCGCGCAACCGACACTCGAACGTTAAACTATCTCAATCCGACGCGACTCCTGAGGAAGACTTCCGATTTCCGAAGTTAGGGAAACTATCTTCGCGAATGTTCACAGCGTCCTCGAAATGGACGCGAACGATGGCACGAGGCGCTCCGCGCCTCGGCACTTGCTAAATCCTCGAGGACGAGACGAACACGTGTCGTCCTCGCGCGAATTCTACGAGCCACCACGATTACGAAATCAAAGAATCACAAGGTCGACTTACCGTCGTCGTTATTCTGTTTCGGCCTCGGTATTTGTTTTTCCGGCGTCGCTATTCGTTTTTCCGGCGTCGAGATTTGTCCTAGCCGGTCCCCATGCTTTTCCTGGGATATGCCTCGCTCGGCTGCAGCCCGTAAACCACCCGCGACGCGCGACTTATCGAGACTTCTCGAGATTTTCGAAATTAGCGGAACGTCTGTTTAAGACCGGACTTCGTGCGACAGTGACTCTTCGATCCGCATCGACGGAACGCATCGATCCTAGTTCCCCCCTCCCTTGCTGAACTGCCGAATTTCCGATTGGTGCCGCGCGTAACGTAACTAGCTGACGCAGGATCGCAACTACCCAAATGTCCTAGGGCCCCGGACTATACGCGACTAAATAATTTCCGCTTGCCCCTGGCGAGCGGATTATATCATTTTCGTCAGTCGGTCAGTCACACCACCCACGCTGAGATCCTCGTTGAGCGGGATGAGACGGCGGCGGGACTATTTGAAAATATCGATGTTCGCAAAAGGATCTCTTCGTCCTTCGCTGGCGCCTCCGGGTTTGTTCGCCCGTGTGTGCGGTGACTCTTTGCTGCTTGCGGCGCCGCTCCGTGATTTCGTTGGCCATTCGCGATATTGGTAGTTGATTTTTCGGCATCCTTCTCGGCTTCCTTCGCTTCCTCGGTGCCCTCGGCACGCTCCTATAATTTGTCGTACTCCGTACGCACAACAGATGGCATTAGGCCTATTACCGAATCGGAAGATTTTCCTCACGGAACGCTCTCATTGTCTGCGGGTGGCTTTCAGAACCGTTAGAGGTCAGTCCGGTCCATACGCGACTCGGCTTTTTGGCCGTTTTCAAACGGCGAGGTGACGTCGCACGCTTGCAACGTCACAAACTGTAACTAAGTTTTTCGCAAAAAAGGTAAAACATGTGCGATTTGGGCTAGAAAATATTCGTAGGACTATTCTTTACCGATTTCTATAAAAATTTTCTGCTCAAGCTTGCTCCCCTAACTTTAAAACGTATTTATTTAGGAAGACACCCAGAAACTACGTACGGACAGATTTTCGAGAAATGGTTATCTTGTCCACCAAACGACAGATATCTAACGATTCTCTGTGTACTTCAGGATTCGTTTAATTTGATGGAATGTACACAAGAGGTGTACACTAGTTTGGAAAAATATTCTACCCTTTTGTGTGTACACTTAAACAAATTGTGGAAGAAATCATACAGAGACCGTGAACGGTTTTTAAGGAATAATAGAGAATGGTTGAATTCTCGCTGTATTCTTCCGAAGTATGTGACCAGCCTGCTAAATTCGTCGTTTTCTAATATGGATGAACATAATTCTAGTCGTGAAAGACCCCAAAAACGATTCGAAGATTGCAGTATGAAGACAAAGAGGAGGCGAGTTGAAGAATTAGTCTCAACAAAAGAGCCAGAAGAACTTTGTTTCGCGGCCAATTTGGTATCCTCTAGTTCTACATCTTCGAAATCTGCAGAGGAATCAAAAAAATGTTTATCGCCAACTAAGGCATTATCCTTATGTTTCGATTTAGATCTTTCAGAAAGGAAATATAGTATTTTAAGAAACGTTATGAATGCCCTTCATAAAGATTGTCTCCCTAGTTTACACATTCTTAAAGAAACGAAACAAGATATATTGCCTCAGTCCATTTCGGCTACAGAAGTAACTGCTAAGGCAGATGTACAACAAATTTTAAATTCTAGTATTAGAAGCCTTTCGAAATTAGTATATTTAAGGATGTTCTGGAGGTATATAAAAACGCAACAAAATTTTTGAAAATTTGGCAAGATATAATTCTTACTAAATTGATGCAATTACCAAAGTTTGGGTTCGATTCACTGCACCGTTTAAGAATTATAGCAACTTAAAGTTTGCACATTTTAACACGTCTTCTTATGGAGAATTCATAAAATTCCACTTCAAACTCTATTTAAACCTTGAAAAAACGCAACTAGAAACTTCAGTTTTTTTGTATGTGTAGTAAAAATTATATAATTAATTATGTTCAAAATTGATTAGGATTCACTAAACAGTTACAGAGCAAAAAAATTATAAACTGTTACAAAACGTCAAATTTATCGTGTTGTCTCTTACTAGCATGGAAACGCGACAAGTGTAGACCACTGAATATAGTTACAGAGGGTACAGTATTCGCAAAAGTTTCATGCAAAATATATTCATGAATGGCTTTCATTGCCAATATATTGATGGATTTCGAATTTCTTGTACTTTTGTCTCCCATTGTACCTCCAGAACATCCTTAAAGAAACATACGTCAGCAACGTTAACATGTAAGTGGGGATTCGATGGCAGTGTTGATCATAGTACATATAAACAAAGGTTCACCAATGTTGACAACACTGACGAGTATGTATTTTTAATCGCTTTGGTTCCACTGAAATTAACTGATGTCGATTCAGGAGAAAATTTGTGGATTAATGAACGACCTGTATCCACCTTTTTTTGTAGACCGATTAAATTTATTTTTGTTAAAGAGTGTCCCGAGGTAATTCTACGTGAAGAAGCCGAAATAAAAAATCAGATAAGAAATCTAGTAAATTATGAAGAGAGTGTGGGTAATTATAATCTACACGTTAATTTTGATTTGACATGACAATGGTCGATGGAAGCATTTGTAACATTTTGACCGGAACAAATGCAGCTGCCAAATGTTACATATGCGGTGCCAGACCTGTCGAAATCAATTCAAAATTGTGACAAACCCGTTAATGAAGATAATTTTCGGTTTGGTTTATCTCCCCTACACTGCTGGATAAGAACATTCGAGTGTCTTCTCCACATTGCATATCGGTTACCTTTTAAATCATGGCAAGCAAGGGCACCAGAAAAACAAAAAATTCTGGAAGTTAAAAAAAAGGATTCAATCTGAATTTAAAATAAAAATGGGTCTGCTAGTCGATAAACTCAAACAAGGTTTTGGGTCCTCTAATGACGGAAACACGGCTAGAAAATTTTTTGAGAATCCTAAGCTATCTTCTGAAATTACTAAAATTGATGAAAAACTAATTTTAAATTTTTCATTAATATTAAGGGTTATTGCTAGTGCCAGAGAAATTGACGTTCAAAAATTTAATAAATGAAACAAAAATGTTGTACTTAAACTTATATGGGTGGTATTGCTTGCCGAGTAGCATGCACAAATTACTGCTTCATGGCGTACAAATAATCGAATATTATAATCAATTGCCTGTAGGGTTATTATCCGAAGAAGCATTAGAAGCAATGCACAAAGTTTTTCGGAAAACTCGTTTAAATCACACTCGAAAATCTTCGAGAATAAACATATGCAGCGACCTTATAAATAATATGTTACTTATGTCGGACCCACCTATTGCGTCAAAAAGAAACGCAATTTCTAAAAAAAAGAAAGATCGATAGAGATATCGAAATATATCTTATTGGCCCTGAACATGACCTTGCCTCTTCAAATTCTGAAGCAAATATAAATTTTGATAGCTTTGGCTCTAGTGATGACTCGGGTACAGATTAAATATAAGATTAATTTACATATAATATATGCATGTATATACATTTCACTGTATTCATTATTTTTTCATTAATTCTCGTGTTTTATTATTATTATTATTTATTATTATTATGATTATTATTATTATTATTGTTCTTATTATTATTATCATCATTATTTATTATAAAATCGTACGAAAATAAACACGTTACTAAACAGTCGATTTTGATAGATATACTGCGCGGCCTGTACGAAGCGCTGAAGACCACAATGGCGGCGCGCGAGAGAGAGAGCATTAGCCGGGGTCCATAGCGCTCTCTTTCTAATTGATGTGTCGGTGGGGAAAGACTCCCCTACTTGCTTGATAGATAATGTAGATTTCTACATAGTATTGATTAATTAGTTAATATTTATTTGGTTTTTGACATTTATTTGTGTTTTGGTTCCCTACCATCGAATTGTAAAATAATAACAGATTAGAATAAACATTCAAAGACACACGTTTATTTATTGGAGAACGTTCCTCCACACAGGGCCATTCCTAGGTGTACAGCCGCCAGTGTGCTCAGCAATTTTTCGCCGTCCCCCACCCTCACCTTGACAATGAGAAAAAATATTTAAACCAGTATACATAAGTGCTTTATTCAAATTTATAATGAGAAATTCAGAATACAATAAATTTGTTGTATTAACGCATTTTATAATCTAACATTATATCGCATTCGCAATTCCTAATATAAAATTTTATTTTATTTCGGTTGCATTGTTCTATTTTCGACTGCAGTCGGCCGCCCCCAAAAATCGGCCGCCTGCGTGCAGGCACGCACTGTACGCCTGATAGGAACAGCCCTACCTCCACACTCTGTGCTGCTCTGTGCTTACAGGAAAAAAACACGTACCACGTGCGCAATTAACGTAATTAAGTGAAACCATACTTATTTTAAAAATGGTAAAATAATTAATTATGTCGTTTATTTTACTTACTTATGAAAAGTAACGTCAGGAGCATATTGAAGCTTGCAGATGCAGCACTTTTTTACCATTCTTAAAATAAATATGGTTTCACTTAATAAATGTCAAAAACCAAATAAATATTAACAAATTAATCAATACTATGTAGAAATCTACATTATCTAGCAAGCAAGTAGGGGAATCTTTCCCCACCGACACATCACTTAGAAAGAGAGCGCTATAGACCCCGGCTAATGCTCTCTCTCACTCTTTGTACCGCGCACCGCCATTGTGGTCTTCAACTCGCCCATAAGACGGCGCAGTCTATCTCTATATGTCTATGAGTAATACATTTAATCAATACCACTATAGACGGTACGCCAACTTTGGATGCTTATATCTTGACAACGGTTTATGAAAAAATAATGTTTTTGTAGTGTTTTGAAAATGTCTTAACCTCACCTATTAGAATACATAATCAAAAATGTACATTACGGTATGAAATTTTAAAAATGACCTTCGTAGAGCATCTCAAGGTTACAACAATACCAAACAAATACAATCATCATATACTCTTCCTTATACCCTATAACTTTTATTTGAAACATTTTTTTATATCACTTATAGTTTTTAAGATATGGAATTTTGTCCAAAAAACGGGCATTCCGACGCACCGTGCGGCGCGTCTCGGTCTTTTCCGGCGCACAGTGGCCCAAATCGAGAAATTCAGTGACTTTTTGTTATAACTTTTGTACTATAAGAGATATCGGGATGAAATTTGCACTAAAATTCATTTAAAAAATAGTCAATTTGAACTAAAGAGAAATTAATATTTTTTTTATTTGTTCCAACAATAATTTTTAATTAATTTTCATTGATATTTTTCACTAAAAAATTGTTTAAATACAATCTTCCAAACCATTTTTTTCTTTCTAAGAGTGTATTTTATATTTATGTTTCACACATGCAATGTTTAATGAAATGGGTTAAATGTAAAGGGCCTAGCAGACTAAGATAGGTGCAGCGGCCCCACCCACAATTTTTATTGATATTGTGCGGAAAACAATGGTTTTAGGTTGAAAGATAACCCCCTAAACTTTGAAGTCGCTAATCCTTCGTATAAGGATGATATGAAGGTAAATACCCTTAACTGTATCATTTTTTTTCTCGGTTGTTAATTAAGATATTCGGATAAAAAAAATACGAAAATACTCGAACTTACCTCCTTCATATCATACATTTTTTCACCATTGTGATCAAATTATTAAGGGTAGAAAAAAATCATTTAATTTTTTAGGGGTGGGAATTGCAAGCAACCCTTCGAGTGACCACTTCCAAAAAATTCAAGAACAATGTTCTGTTGCTTATCTAACGTATAAAAAGGTTTCAAGATGGTCGGATTGGTGGATCATAGTTAAATATTGAAAAATAAATGAAATTACGTCATTATAATGGTATAATGTACAGTGCAGTGTTTCTTACGACTCCAATTAATAATTCTTATCAGGATATTAAGTCCCTTCTTGATCAATTATTTCTTTTTAAACGCGACGCTTCGTATTACATTCTGTTCTTATCTTTCCGAATTTATTGATAGACATTACGTAAGTGTAAATGAGAATTCTAGGAATCTTAATACCCTCCCTTTCGAATTCTCAGTTTTTGGTAATGCTTCTGTAGGAACGTTCCAGAACGCTCCGCTGTTCGAAACATTCGACGGCCCGCCGTATGTTATGCGTTGTCAAGACGACGGAAAATCTCGAATGGGCATTTATTCATTTTTTTGACCATATAAGGTAATATCGACGATCCTCGGCCGAATAGATAATAGACGATCGCGAATTAGAGGAGAGGACTCGTAATATAATGCGGGCGGCTACGCGCCGCAAGCAGTCTGTTTTACGCCCTGTAATCGATTTAATAAATTCATTTTTCTGGATACTACATTTCTTATCAGTCGCAACTCTGTATAGTCATTACAGTAGATGTACATGAACATTTATTAAAACACTTGAAATTCAATTGTTATCTAACGCGGGTTTAAGTGTCCAAGTTAGAATTGAAGGGTGTGAGAAAGGTCAAAATATAGATCCAATCCATCCATACACGTACAAAATGTCTGAGAGCAATAAGTGCATTAAGTGTAATGTCTCCCTAAAGAAAGGTGTTGGGAGAATAAAAAGGATATCTGCAGAAGATAAAGCGGCAAAATATCAGGCTTACTGTGATGGAACTGTGACTGTTGGATCTGCATTTTGTAACAAATGCCGATTAATTGTTTATAGAACAGAAAACCAACACAGAACTAACAAGGGAACATATTCAGATGCGAAAATCGGATTTTGATGAAACTTTGGGAACTTATAGTACTTTGAAAAATATTTGACACGTATTTTTTTTTATCGGCAACCATCCACTCTGAAGGGGTGAAAACAGCCCTCAAAGTTGGGGGTCAAAACCATATTTTTTGAGATATCTCGGAAACCAGAGGTCCAAAAAATTTGAATTTTTTTCAAATTGTGTGTTTTTCAATGGGGAATGTAGTCGCGTACAAAAATTTTAACAAAAGTTTTTTGTTTAAACAATATATTAAAAATTAGATTTTTTTTTGCAGTTTCTCTTATTTATTGTTAGTTCATTTTAATGTAAACTTGGGTGTGTGATCTTTGATCCAAAATAGGGGATACATGTTTCAGGATTTTCTTTTTTTTTGCCATTTAACAATAATTATGCATAATGGAAGATAATCTTGCACCTGGCGTGTAAAGGAATTCTGGCTTGTTTTATCGAAATATAAGCATTTAGTATGAACACATATAGTATTTTAAACAATACCACTGGATTATATGTCGTTTGTTATTTTATCAGTAGCTAAAGAAGATAGCGCAGGTACCATCGTGACGCGGTGCTAATTACCGCGGCGGAGTAAGGGTACCGACATGTATGTATAGCCAATTCGTCTGCGAATTTCTGCTGTCGTTGGGTGTTTCCTTGTTATTATTGCTGTGACATGTTTCGATCAAAATGTTTATAATGTTCATCGGATTGATCTTCATGTTTGTAAAAACGAATCTAAAAATAAACAATCAAGAAAAGTAAAAATAATATAATTATCGGATGTTTACAGAAATTCGCAGACGAATTGGCTATACATACAAGTTGGTACCCTTATTCCGCCGCGGTAATTAGCACCGCGTCACGCTGCTACCTGCGCCACCTTCTTTAGCTACTGATAAAATAACAAACGACATATAATCCAGTGGTATTGTTTAAAATACTATATATGTTCATACTAAATGCTTATATTTCGATAAAACAAGCCAGAATTCCTTTACACGCCAGGTGCAAGACTATCTTCCATTATGCATAATTATTGTTAAATGGCAAAAAAAAAAGAAAATCCTGAAACATGTATCCCCTATTTTGGATCAAAGATCACACACCCAAGTTTACATTAAAATGAACTAACAGTAAATACGAGAAACTGCAAAAAAAATCAAATTTTTAATATATTGTTTAAACAAAAAACTTTTGTTAAAATTTTTTTATGCGACTACATTCCCCATTGAAAAACACACAATTTAAAAAAAATTCAAATTTTTTGGACCTCTGGTTTCCGAGATATCTCAAAAAATATGGTTTTGACCCCCAACTTTGAGGGCTGTTTTCACCCCTTCAGAGTGGATGGTTGCCGATAAAAAAAAATACGTGTCAAATATTTTTCAAAGTACTATAAGTTCCCAAAGTTTCATCAAAATCCGATTTTCGCATCTGAATATGTTCCCTTGTAAGAGCAACAATAATGATTCTGCAACAGATTCAGATAATCAAACTGGAAACGACCCCGAATTGACAAGTAAGATTGAACTGCCATTTAAAAGAGTAGTATCGACTCATAGATATTGCATCTTATGTCGATCGACGAAGCAACTGATTGTCGTACCCTTAGAAGCACGCCTCCAGGCGTTTACGCAAAAAAGGATTTTTATCCCGAAAGGCGACCGGCGTTGCTCTACACACATCATTAGAAAAAGATTTTACACTGACGAGCTTTGCTCTTTACGTATTCATTCTATGTATACAGGGTGTCCCAAAATTCCTTCAAGTCCGGGAAATGGGAGGTTCCTTAGGTCATTTGAAGCAACATTTTCCTTTGCACCAATGTCAGCCGCGGCTTTGTTTAGGAGTTATCAACGAAAAACACTGACCAATCAGAGCGCGACTTCGACGCGCGATGGTACGAACAGCCCGGCGCGCCGGGAGACGAGCGTGGTGTAACGCCACGATGCCGCAACGAACAAGAGTTTCTCGAGATTAAGTGAATCCTCTCCGATTTGGCTGAGCTTTGGATATGTTGTCAAGACCATGATTCTGAACAACATTACCCTTTACAGTTTTTGTCGGCCGGTTTTAGTTTACGAGATAAGTGTAAAAACTTGTAATTGTAAATCGATCGATGTACTATCTTCTACCCGATTTCGATGAGCTTTGGATATGTTGTGAAGACCAGGATTCTGAACAATATTTCCTTTAGACTTTTTGGTGGTCGGAAAAACTTTACTTGTCAATTCATATAGGAGGATCTCTTTACCCGACTTACGGCAACTTTACCCGAACGAGAGAAGAAGCAGAAACTGATTGTAATAAAAACTCACTTATTCAGCTGTAAATCCATTTGCTGCTTTGAAATGTGTGTCACTGGGTCACTCGGTGACGAACTGCACAGATGTCTTCGGGTATACGGCAGTACCGAAAGGTAAGAGACATACGGCCAGGTCGACGAACTGCACAGCCGGTGGTAGATAGTAATAAGGCCTAAGGGATGCGCGGTCAAGTCGACGATCCAGAATTTTACTTTCACTTTCGAATCGATAAATAATTCGTATGTTTATTTCACACAGATGCCTTGAAATTTTTCCACACTCACAATCACTGTTCACATTTGTCTACTGTGACGTGGCAGGTTTGGCCGACGTCTTTCCGAACCTTCTAACAGAGACCGGGTCACTTTTTCGACCATCGGAACCGAAACGGGCGTTGCGATCGATCTCCCTGGAGACGGCCGAGTCCCAGTGGAATAGTATTATCGCGCTTGAATGTCGCGCCGCTGGGCGCGACACGAGGTTTCAGATCCATCTACGCTCCCTAGGAGATTTCGATGCCCATCTTCCGCTGCTAATTGGCGAGAAAGTTCGAGAACAGACACCCGGAGAACCTATCGCAAGCCGGCGAGCACGGAGAAGACAACGGGGATTGGACCGAGCCCGGATCCGTCAACCCGGAGACATCGACGAGGCATTTACGATAAAGGAACGACCAACGGCCCAACCTTGTCGATTCTCGTCCGGGCAGGGTCATGAGAGCCCACCCGGAATGGCTCGCGTCCACCCTTACCGCCCTCGCAGCGTTATCGGACGCCGCCTCGAGAAATTTAACAATTTTCGAAGGCACGGGTCCGAATCCTTTCGATTCGGCCCTGCAGCGAGGAGCCACGCGATAGGCCCCGAGTGTCGCCACAGCGAAGATGGATGAGGAAGTAGAGGGGATGCCTCGCTTCCGCGTTGCGAGCCGATACGAAGTAGGTCACCAGTGATGCCAGAATCGTGGACGCGAGGACGTTTCCCCTCCGGCACAGGACCCCCCACTCTGACACCGTGGACGCACCGTCCTCGCCACGTTGCTTCTGCTGCGCACGCGCTACACACGAACGTACTTCTACTCTGCCTGTGTGAGTGCCTGCTCGATTGCACGCGCGCTACACACACAAGCGTACCTCTATCCTGTCCGTGTGGACTACCTGCTACCTGCTCGCTGGTCGACGCCGACGCGTCCCTTCGATTTTCACGTTACCGAAGTTTCGGAAGCATGAGTCGGAAAGTCGGCATCTGGAGACAGCGCGCATTTGAATCCCGGCCCGGCACGGCGCGGCGCAATCCACATTTTGCTATAACTTTTGATCTAAAAAAGATATCGAAGCGATATTTGTACGAAATTTTTTTTTAAAAACCGGGTTTAATGGTCCATCCTAAAATATGTTTTGTATTTCTTAAATAATTTTCTTCGTTGATTTTTGAAGTTAAGATGGTCCAACGGGCCCCCAACACAAATTGATTTTTAGTCGAACCATGCTCAATAAACAATTACAAAAAAATTAATAAATATTCTACCCAATACCACACATGACTGAGATTTTTTTCAGATTTTTCAGATTATGCAAACATGTTAAAAAAATTGAAAATCTCCAAGCATTCGAAGAAAATGCATATTTCGTATTGAACTTTTCGAGATACGAGTTTTATAAAAATTCAGTAGTCAGATATTATTGAAACAATTGCCCTTAATTTTTTTCAGAATTTTTTATAAATTGTATCGGTGTTAAAAAGATCCAAATCAATTTTTTCGATACTTCTTTATTTTTTTGTAGATGTATTATGTATTATTGAATATTTTTATATTCAGAAAAATAACGTACACACTTAATAATGCAATACAAAACATTTTATTTACATTATATTTCAATATATGAGCATAGCATCCAACACTTTCGGTTGGCGTGGGCGGTAAAGTCTTCGGCTGCGAACTTTTTGGCCCTTGATCGAATCCCGCACCGAATAATTCTTTTTTTCCTTTAAACACTTTTTTTTGTTCTTTGTTTTTCATATAATTATAGCAATGGCATTTTACTTATATTTTTAAAGTGTTATTATTATTTTTAAATTGCGGGTGGAATATAGTAAAAATAATAGTAAATCTTTATAGTAAAAATTTATTATCATTCTAAAGAATTATATTCTTGTGAATTATACTCTTGTGAAACTGTATCCTTTATGGTTTTATTTCTAATTACCTGTTTGGATTACCATTGTTTGAACGATTGGCAAGAAGAGTTCGAATCTTTGTAGACTCGGTTCTATTTTTATCATTAAAATTGGAAATTTTCTGTTCATCTACCGTAATTTTAAATTCTAATTTAAAGACCTTTTTCTTCTTTTTATATACAGCTGTCCTTCTTTTATTAATTTCACATTTACATAATTGCAGCGATAGTGTATCTTTAGCAATGCTATCGTCGTCGAACGTTACGACTTCTTGTTTTGGCAGTTGCGATATTTTCTCTTCAACGCGTGCATCTTAAAATTCAATTGAATCCTTTTCTGTGGGATCGTTCAGTATTAATGGATCTCTCCATATTTTTATCATATCGCTATCGGTAGTCTGAACATCCTTATGTCTTCTGTTCTTTTTAACATCATTGTAATTATGTGAGATTGTTTTACTTCACTTCCACTTTCTACTTTTTTGTCATCCGCAGAACCTGTCTGAGATGAATGATTGGAACTTGAGTCGGATTCATTTAATTTCCCATTGACTTCGTTGTTCATCACATTCAAAGACCTCACTTTACACACAAATACCATACATGACCATCTATCTATTTCTCCGTTGGTACTTTGCCGTTTCTTGAGTGTTACAACAGCTATAAATGGTTCGAAATCGTAGGACATCAAACTTTGTGGACTTATGATACATCAGTTCCCATTGCGAAGATAACGAAACGCCAAAATGTCTAATGTTTGAAAATTAAGAGTTCTTCTAATGATAAATGAAAAGAAACTAACTAACATACGGCAATAGTAAAATATGAAGTTGCATACCATTTCACATTCAGCAGAATCAATAAATGAAAATAGTACATAATGTGAAAGACATTGCAACTAATTGTGAGCCATTATGATGGATTTTCGTAGTCAGAGATACTATTGCATAAAACATTTTTAAAACATTTTGAAAATATATTTGAAATGTTACTACAACAATTTAATGTAAACAAAGAACAAAAAAAAGTGTTTAAAGGAAAAAAAGAATTATTCGGTGCGGGATTCGATCAAGGGCCAAAAAGTTCGCAGCCGAAGACTTTACCGCCCACGCCAACCGAAAGTGTTGGATGCTATGCTCATATATTGAAATATAATGTAAATAAAATGTTTTGTATTGCATTATTAAGTGTGTACGTTATTTTTCTGAATATAAAAATATTCAATAATACATAATACATCTACAAAAAAATAAAGAAGTATCGAAAAAATTGATTTGGATCTTTTTAACACCGATACAATTTATAAAAAATTCTGAAAAAAATTAAGGGCAATTGTTTCAATAATATCTGACTACTGAATTTTTATAAAACTCGTATCTCGAAAAGTTCAATACGAAATATGCATTTTCTTCGAATGCTTGGAGATTTTCAATTTTTTTAACATGTTTGCATAATCTGAAAAATCTGAAAAAAATCTCAGTCATGTGTGGTATTGGGTAGAATATTTATTAATTTTTTTGTAATTGTTTATTGAGCATGGTTCGACTAAAAATCAATTTGTGTTGGGGGCCCGTTGGACCATCTTAACTTCAAAAATCAACGAAGAAAATTATTTAAGAAATACAAAACATATTTTAGGATGGACCATTAAACCCGGTTTTTAAAAAAAAATTTCGTACAAATATCGCTTCGATATCTTTTTTAGATCAAAAGTTATAGCAAAATGTGGATTGCGCCGCGCCGTGCCGGGCCGGGATTCAAATGCGCGCTGTCTCCAGATGCCGACTTTCCGACTCATGCTTCCGAAACTTCGGTAACGTGAAAATCGAAGGGACGCGTCGGCGTCGACCAGCGAGCAGGTAGCAGGTAGTCCACACGGACAGGATAGAGGTACGCTTGTGTGTGTAGCGCGCGTGCAATCGAGCAGGCACTCACACAGGCAGAGTAGAAGTACGTTCGTGTGTAGCGCGTGCGCAGCAGAAGCAACGTGGCGAGGACGGTGCGTCCACGGTGTCAGAGTGGGGGGTCCTGTGCCGGAGGGGAAACGTCCTCGCGTCCACGATTCTGGCATCACTGTACAGTGATGCCAGATGCGGGGAGTCACGGTGAAATGATGTACCCCCTCTCTGATGACGGGGAATGAGTGGAGCAAATGGGAGACACGTTGCACGTGCGCGATGGGGACCGTGGAGTGTGCGCCTGCGCACGGTGCTGGAATGGAATAGTGGAAGGGGTAAGGAGGAGAGTACGGGAGCTCCGTTTGGAGCTCCATATGGCATCACTGTCACTGTAGGTCACTAGGCCGAAGGACTGCAAGCCAACAACTAGTATCGTATTGAAATCGCGAATATCCCAAGTTTAGTATCGTGCGACAACTCGGCGTGAGAAATCAGCGAGTCCACGAATTTGGTGAGTACCGGTCAGTTCTCGGTGTTATAAAATTGTGAATACTCGTGTTGGCTCGGGGCGTATTTTGACATACAGTGAGTCACAAAATTATTCGCTCACTCGATAATGCGGCAAAGATATACGAAATAATCAGACAACGCAGGGTATTTTTCAATTTTTTATTTGGATATACATCGTTCAAAATTTAATTCAGCAGAATCGTAAAACAAAATTGCGAAATTTTCATTTAATATTAGAGAAATATGAGTTTAAAGAAATCTTGACGGTTTTTCACGCCACAAAGTTATTCGCTCATTTTAGATTAACTATTATTATAACAATATTAATATTTGGTGGGATATCCTTTTTGTCTTATGACTTCTGCGAGACGTTTGGGCATTGATTCTATTAATGTTTCCAAATATTTTTTGTCTATTTTTGGCCATTCCTCCTGTAATCTGCTTTGTAACTCTTTTTTATTCGTAATTGAATGTTTACGAATTTTTATGTCCAGCATGTTCCATACCATCTCGATAGGATTCAAATCGGGAGATTGAGGCGGGGTTTGCATTATTTTGGGACAGTTATACAGTAACCATTCCTGTACCAATCTCGATTTATGTTTGGGATCGTTGTCCTGGTAGAAGTGAAACACTTCTGAAATCCCCATTGCTTCCGCGCTTGGTTTAAAATTTTTTTTTAGGATATCCATGTACATTATTTTATCCATGGTAGCCTCAACTATCTGCAATTTCCCAACACCGTGATAACTAATGCAACCCCAAACCATCACATGACCACCTCCATGCTTGACTGTGCTACACAGGTTTTTGGGATCCATCTCCGCGTTTGATTTTCGCCAAACTTTTTGATGACCGTCAGAGCCCCAAATATTAAATTTACTCCCGTCGCAAAATATCACATTGTTCCAAAATTCAGGGGGCTTTGTGATGTATTTTTTTGCGAATTCTACCCTTTTCTTCCTATTAATTTCGCTTACGTAAGGCTTTCTTCTTGCTACGCGGCCGTTGTACCCGTTCTTTCGCAACACTCTTCGTACTGTTTCATCGGAAACTTCTTTTTCACTAAAATTTTTCAAACTTGTATTGATTTTGGGAGCACTTATTTTCGGATTTCCATTAACTTCTCTCACACCAAAACGCTCTTCCGAGGTATTCAATATCTTTTTCCTACCACGGCCAGCTTTGTTTATTATTCGTCCTTCTTCTTCGTACCGTTTTATAATATAACGTACTGTTGAATAACTTCTACAAACGATATTTCCAATTTCTCTGATGGATTTTCCACTTTCCCAATGAAAAATTATAACTTCCCTAATCTCTAGACTAGTTTCTTTACTTTTTCTACCCATTGTAACGAATTCTTGAAAATCAAAGAAATAGATGAAAATAGATCCTTACTGAGCGAATGTTTACGTTATACTGACTCTCTTTAGCAACTATCAGAAACAAATGCCTCTCAGAGTTTGTAAATTGCATTTGTTTCAGTGGATTTCGTGGCGTGAGCGAATAATTTTGTGGCGTGAAAAACGGTCAAGATTTCTTAAAACTCATATTTCTCTAATAATAAATGAAAATTTCGCAATTTTCTTTTACGATTCTGTTGAATTAAACTTTGAGCTATGTATATCCAAATAAAAAATTGAAAAATACCCTGCGTTGTCTGATTATTTCGTATATCTTTGCCGCATTAGCGAGTGAGCGAATAATTTTGTGACTCACTGTAAATTCTAACCTCGCGTCGTGTGCCACGTGCTTCGGCGTGTCCAGCGACCGGGACGAGCTCTCCCGAGAGGAACGCCGGGCCGTGTATCGTAGCGTCCCCGAATGCTGCGTGATACGGGGCGTACGATATTTCGTTTTTCGATTCGTATTCGGAGATCCTCGAGACGTTTCACGGTGGGACGACGCGACGCGCCCGTTTCGTTCTCGTCGCGTTCTTGCCGTCCTCGCCTAGTCATATTGTATTAGATCGCGTATTCTATCGGGGCTCGGCAGATTTCGTGCCCTTCGGGGCTTGTATAATTTACGCGGAGGCCTGTAACTGCCGAGCTCGACGCGAAAGAATAGACGTGGAATCCTGGCCTGTTCCGTCGCTATCCAAGGCAGCTACGCAGTCCTCGCAGATTCGAAAGAAGTTCGTGTAGAGACAAAAGTTCGCGTGGCACGGTAACGTGCCTGGCGCCCGAGTATCGATCTACGGTCGATTAAGTATTGTCCGATTTCGAGTCTGCGAGTGGCTGTTTGTCCCGGGAGGACCACGTTTCGCGCGACCGAGCGTGGCCCGGTCTTTCGGCCATAATTTCCCGAGTCCGATTGCCGATTTCGTAGGGAATCGGTAAACGGCGTGACACTACACACATAGTTATACACTAATAATAATTGCCATATCCGCAGTCTAGTGATTA
Organism: Lasioglossum pauxillum; assembly: GCA_933228785.1. Lineage (NCBI taxonomy): Eukaryota > Metazoa > Arthropoda > Insecta > Hymenoptera > Halictidae > Lasioglossum > Lasioglossum pauxillum. Next base: position 24,085,203 of record OW121699.1, read on the forward strand.
GTTTAAATATCACTATCAAAAACACAACTAATAGCAACCGTTAGCTTTGAATTGACAAATCTTTGGAGATGTTCTCTCTACCGCGGCTCGAACGACACTGATTTTCCGCAAGATTTTGCTAAAGATTTTAGGAAGGGCATTTAGAGTGTCGAAATTCGAAATGCACGCTGTAGCACGTTTACGAAAACAACGGGACGGTCAGACGAAAAACAGGATACGAGAAGGACCGTTGTAAGATTTATGGCAATCACATGTTTAGTTTTTTCCTGCAGATTGGTACGCAGGGTCGATGGGTAACCATTCGAAAACGTCATCGGTCCTTTCACCCAGCAAGGGGTAAAAACAATTTAAATAAAAATAAATTTTTTAAAAATACCACGTTTTTAAAGCGGACTGAAAAGTATAAAATAAAATTTTTAAAAACGCCACGTTTAAAAAACGGACTAAAAAGTATAAAATAATTTTTTCTAGCCCCATACAGATTTCTAACCCCTGAAAAATTGTGATTGTGAATTTTTAATGGCTATGAAAATACTTGTAAGATTTAAAACGAAAAACGCGGGGCGCATGCAATAGATAATTGATGCATGAACACTAAATCACTAACAACTTTATTGCACTGCAAATGATATGAAGTGTTGTACGAGATTTCTCAGCGGCAGCTACTCTCTACACTCCTTACGTATTATCTTGCGCCCCACGTTTTTCGTTTTAAATCTTACAAGTATTTTCTTCGCTATTAAAAATTCACAATCACAAATTTTCAGGGGTTAGAAATCTGTATGGGGCTAGAAAAAATTATTTAATACTTTTTAGTCCGTTTTTTAAACGTGGCGTTTTTAAAAATTGTATTTTATACTTTTTAGTCCGTTTTAAAAACGTGGCATTTTTAAAAGATTTATTTTTATTTAAATAATTATTTTCTGCTTTTTAGTCTTGCATGTGTGAAATTTTATAATCGATTTTGAACATTTTGATGAGATTATAACAGAGACATGTAGTAAATTTCAGACGGTATTGCGACGCGTCATATCGAAAACGAACGCCGTGGTAAAATGTCAAAGATAAAGGTTCGACGGAGAATTTCGGTGTAACTGTTCTTTCGCTTGGTAAACAAACATTATAGTATACTAATACGTAGTAACTTTGTAAACACCGTGTCAGTCCGTTTTAAAAACGTGGTATTTTTAAAAAATTTATTTTTATTTAAATTGTTTTTACCCCTTGCTGGGTGAAAGGACCGATGACGTTTTCGAATGGTTACCCATCGACCCTGCGTACCAATCTGCAGGAAAAAACTAAACATGTGATTGCCATAAATCTTACAACGGTCCTTCTCGTATCCTGTTTTTCGTCTGACCGTCCCGTTGTTTTCGTAAACGTGCTACAGCGTGCATTTCGAATTTCGACACTCTAAATGCCCTTCCTAAAATCTTTAGCAAAATCTTGCGGAAAATCAGTGTCGTTCGAGCCGCGGTAGAGAGAACATCTCCAAAGATTTGTCAATTCAAAGCTAACGGTTGCTATTAGTTGTGTTTTTGATAGTGATATTTAAACTAATCACTAGACTGCGGATATGGCAATTATTATTAGTGTATAACTATGTGTATAGACAAATGTGAACAGTGATTGTGAGTGTGGAAAAATTTCAAGGCATCTGTGTGAAATAAACATACGAATTATTTATCGATTCGAAAGTGAAAGTGAAATTCTGGATCGTCGACTTGACCGCGCATCCCTTAGGCCTTATTACTATCTACCACCGGCTGTGCAGTTCGTCGACCTGGCCGTATGTCTCTTACCTTTCGGTACTGCCGTATACCCGAAGACATATGTGCAGTTCGTCACCGAGTGACCCAGTGACACACATTTCGAAGCAGCAAATGGATTTACAGCTGAATAAGTGAGTTTTTATTACAATCAGTTTCTGCTTCTTCTCTCGTTCGGGTAAAGTTGCCGTAAGTCGGGTAAAGAGATCCTCCTATATGAATTGACAAGTAAAGTTTTTCCGACCACCAAAAAGTCTAAAGGAAATGTTGTTCAGAATCCTGGTCTTCACAACATATCCAAAGCTCATCGAAATCGGGTAGAAGATAGTACATCGATCGATTTACAATTACAAGTTTTTACACTTATCTCGTAAACTAAAACCGGCCGACAAAAACTGTAAAGGGTAATGTTGTTCAGAATCATGGTCTTGACAACATATCCAAAGCTCAGCTAAATCGGAGAGGATTCACTTAATCTCGAGAAACTCTTGTTCGTTGCGGCATCGTGGCGTTACACCACGCTCGTCTCCCGGCGCGCCGGGCTGTTCGTACCATCGCGCGTCGAAGTCGCGCTCTGATTGGTCAGTGTTTTTCGTTGATAACTCCTAAACAAAGCCGCGGCTGACATTGGTGCAAAGGAAAATGTTGCTTCAAATGACCTAAGGAACCTCCCATTTCCCGGACTTGAAGGAATTTTGCGACACCCTGTAGTGTAGTGGAAGCTGGAGAAGTTTCTTTGTTTTTGGATCAGTTGGCTCGGAATGTGGATTCCTCTGTATTTGATAACATATCGAATGGTTCCATAACTGAGGAACAACTTCATGCTTTCACTGGTCTTAATTCGAACAATATTGAAAAGCTACGAAACATGTTGAAAAGTTTGAGGAACAGTGAATCACGAACTGTGAAACAAGCATTAATTATATTTTTATTCAAACTCAGAAGTGGCTGTTCTAATACAATGATTAAAAATATATTCGGTCTGCAACATGCACAACAGGTGTCTGAATATTTCCACCAATTAATTAACGCATTTTAAAAGGATATTTTAGGAAAACACTTCGGAATAAATGCATAATCTAGAGCCGATCTCATTTTAAATGAAACAGCGTACGCGCCAAGAAAACTTTTTGAAATAGAAGATTCTCAATTAGTAGTAATTTTTGACGGAACATATGGTAGACATGAAAAGAGTAAAAATAATGTATATCAAAGGAAATCGTATTCTGGACAAAAGAAAACATCATTATGTAAACCGTTTACAATTTGTATGACAAATGGATGCATTATTGACACAGCAGGACCATTTAATGGTACCATGAATGATGCATCAATCATGAAAATCTTATTAGAAGATCCGGCACAAGTCAAGAAATCGGGCACAACTGACAACAGCAAAAGCAAATTCATCAGGCTTTGTAACCAAAATAAGATGGGTTGTTGAAGCCGTCCATGGTGATATTGCACAAAAATATCGTTTATTCCACCACAAAATGGATAATAAACTCCTACCTCGTCTTAAATAATTGTGTCAAATAGCATCCTTTCTACATAATGAATTTGGTAAAAGACTAGATACCGATCCAGAAATTACAGATCTAATCATTGATCATATGAAGAAACAACGGCTAGGAACAAACACGCTTCAGGAGTTAGTAGAAGCAAAACAATTAAGTCGCCGTAGAAAACCATTTACACTAATGACTGACAACGCTGTAATGAATTTTCCGGAAATGACTGAGAAAGATTTGAAAATCTTATTTACAGGTAAGTACATGCTTTAACACTATTATTTAACCGTATTGTATTATATATGTATAATATAACCACATATAAAACTATATACTACTTATGTAATATTATTTGCAGGTACATATCAATTAACCCAGGCAGTATGATATCTCGCTGAATTAATGAAGGATGATAACATTTTAAATATTGAATATTTAAAGGAATTTAGTAATATTATAAGGGTGAAAGTTCACTCGAGGCATATTAATCGGAAATATTATCAATGCTACATTGAATATGTACCACATTCGATTGGTTATGCCGCTATTAAACGATATACATGTGACTGTGCCAATGGCAACAGAACAGTGGGTTGCTGTTCTCGTGTCGGTACAATTATTTATTATTTGTCTCATGGGCGATTTAAATCGAAAATTGTAAAACCATCGGAGATATTAACTAAGATATTTGATGTAACACATACAGTACCGATTATTGAGGAAAATAGTGACGAAGATTGAATAAATCTATGTATAATATGATTCCTAGAATTCTCATTTACACTTACGTAATGTCTATCAATAAATTCGGAAAGATAAGAACAGATTATAATAGAGTAGATGATACACACGGGTTCTAATTCACTTTTTTGGGGCTAAAAACGCGGAATGAGGTAAACGATGGAAGGGGTTATTGCGCGAGCCCGTTCGAAGGCGAGGGGGAGGGGAGGGCGGTCGGCAATACAGCGAGCTCCCTTATCATGAAAGGGGGGTGGGGGGAGGGAGAGGGGTCCTTTTCCAGGACAGTTTCCTGGTATTGCGTTCAGGGCCAGTTTCCTGGTATTGCCGCGTTCGTAGGCAAGGGGGAGGGGCGGGGAGGGGGGGATCCACGTGGAGCCCGTTCGTAGGCGAGGGGGACGGGGTGGGGAGGGGGGATGCACGTGTTATATTTTCGATGCATCGTCTTCTTATCTATAAACACAGCGTAAACACTCATGTCCGAACGTGTCCGAAACGTGACTGTTTTGTGTCTGTCATCACCATACAGCCAGCCAGCGCACAGTGGTCCGGTAGCTCGCTTTTTGTGGCCAAAACTATTGTAGCGTTATTTCAAGGTTTAATGTTATATTATTATAGGTCGTTGAATTCGTCTTGATACCAGTTGGAATATTATGAAGTAAAAAATATATGTTAATATTTAAAACATTGAGGTGACCTTCATTTTTTATTAAAAAAAGAGATTTTTCTTTAACTTTTTGTATTGAAGTTTATAGAAAAGTGAATACTGATTAACTTTCGTTGGAAACATTTTTTTGTCAGATCATCGGAAATATTTTAAAAATCTTGTTAACAATTCTCACAATGCATACTATTGTCTAGAAATCGCGGAAAAGTAGCTAAGATTGAATTCTTCATAGGAATTATACGAAATTTAGTAATGAGAAGTTTTCGGGGTCTCTGACTGGCACAGAGAAAACATACATTGTAATTCGAAGCTGCTATACAAGATTCAAGTGGAACTGCGTATCCAGGCGTCGTATAACCGCGGGCCCGTATTTGTTAAAATCCGTTTATAGTTCAAGATTGCGGGAGATTGCAATTAAAATTTACATGATCTTCTTAGTAAATGTTCAAGCTTTCATATAAAACAAATCCGATGCTTAGCGGTCTTAAGCGTTTTTGTATCATTCTTTTCAAAGTCTGAAATGCTATTAATTTACGCTATTCGTATATGGACTAAACAGTGCTTAAAACTGGATTAAATATTTGAAGTGCGCTTCCTAACATATATGAAACCATCATTAAAATTTATTTTCTGATATTCGATGATTGAAATCTAAAACGTTTTATTTTACTTCAAATTTTATGATTTTTTCTTTAGAACGCTATATCTCATCACAGAATTATCTAAAGTGAATAACATTTTGGATTTGGGAGCTTTGAAGGGTTGTTACTTTATAGGAAAAAAATTTTTTCAATCTATTAAAGTTGAAAAATTGAATTTTGGCCACGAAAACGGGGTCTCCAGACCACTGTGCAGCGTAAACGCTCATTAAGAGGAGCGCTTCAAATAATTTCTTTCATTTTTTTTATTGTAGTTGGTGGGGAGGGTAAGAATGAATGAACAGGGCGCGATGGAACGCGAATTGTAGTCTTCGCAAACGTTCCATCGTTGCAAGCGTTTGTCATGTTAAAGTTATTCGGTATTCGCAATTATACCGCGGCGCATCAGCTCGGACGATATTTTTGGTGTTTCATATGAGATTTAAAGATCAGCCATTTTTCCATACGTGACGGTTTTCGCGTACTGTCCGTTTAATATATGGCGTTGACAGGCGAAACCGTATCTGGACGTGATTATGCGCATGCCGAGAATGTGTGGAAGCGTTTCTCAACATAAAAACCTTGGGTGAATACAGCGATCTGTATTTGAAAACTGATGTTTTGTTACTGGCTGATGTTTTTGAAAATTTTCGTAAAACTTGCATTAAGAGCTACGATTTAGATCCAGCATATTATTACACTTTACCAGGTTACACGTGGGATGCTATGCTAAAATATACAAAAATTAGGTTTTAATTATTAACTGATATCGATATGGTGATGTTTATAACACTAGAATTTTCAGTTACCTGCCATGTAAATGAATAGAATACAAATCGTTCGTGAATGTATAATTGATGAACAACGGTAGAGAACAACGGTTTTAGTATTCGGTAAAACTATGGAAAAATGTTCGGAATCATGTAGACGTAAAACTCGTGACACGTTAGGGATGGACGACATGGTACAGAGGCAATGATCGCGAAACCAAATTTCTACAAACGCTGTGTATTTTCCGAAAACTTTTTTCAACACACCAATCTATGTGGGTATGTGCATATTAGATATATCCAAAACCTGCTTGTACGAATTTCATCATGAGTACATGGTTCCTCGATATGGTAAAACTTGTAAGGTAATGTACACAGACACCGACAGCTTAATTTATCATATTATGTGTGAGGACATTTATGAAACCATGAGACGTGATATTAACTGTTTCGACACAAGCGATTATCGGATAGAGAATAGGTATAATATCCCACTTGTAAATAAAAAGGTTCCCGGCTTGATGAACGACAAGAACAATGGGATGATAATAACGAACTTTGTCGGACTGAGAGCAAAAATCTACACATTGCGTGTAGATGGAAAATCTGATACAAAAAGCAAAAGGTGTAAAGACTAACGTTGTAAGGACAACAATAACGTTTGATGATTATATGCGATGTTTGCAAGATGAAATTGCCATGAGTCGTACACAGGCATGCATACGATCGAAATTGCACAAAGTGTTCGACGATCGGCTGGAGAACTTCGGAATCAGCTTCCAGGACAATATTAAGAAATTAGTCATGAACGTGTAAAATATAAACGCCGATCTTGAGAGAGATCCATGGATATGATGTACAACCGTTTTCGCAAATGTGGCAATGCGCTGCGTTGATAAGTGCCTCGCACTGTTCATTCGTTAGCTGTTTCATACTTTATGAAATAAAAAAATTATGCAAGAGATCTTATTTTTTATTTAAAAACAATCCTCCTCCTCCTCCTCCTCCGCCTCCTTCTCCTACAGTCAGACAATTAAACTCGTATTTACTAAAAAGAAAACAATTACAGTAATAATATCGCCCCCTCCCCATACAGCGAGATATTTTTTATATTAGTGAAAAGTTAATCTTATCTACTCTTTAATTATACATCAAATATACAAGTATTAAAAAATAATTAAAATATAATTATTGCAGCGAATTTCTTGTCATTTGTCTTCATTATTTTTGTTTCCTGCGAACAGACAGACAGACATTTATATATCATGTTACATACTTTGGTGTATTTTTTCTTTGAAAATTTATTTACCTTCGAGCGCCGATTCTTTCGCGATTCCACGGAGATCCATACCACGAGGGTTTGGCTGGATTGTACCGGGATCGACTCCGATCGGTACGTTGTCGCAGTTCGTCCCGCAAACGTATCCGCAGAATCTCGACCAGGCGCGATGCTCCTTCATGGGATCATCGTCCTCTTCCCATCGAGTCAGCCGTATACCGCATTCGAAACATTCGACGCTATCCTCATCACCCAGATGGAAAAATCCTGCGACTGCGAGTTTTTCAAGTTGAACGATGTGCGAGTAACGCCAGTTGCGGAAACTTTGGAGTCTGTCGCGCTCGAAGTGATAATCGGGTGTTGCTGTGGGATCCTGATCGGTTGTTGTTGCGACGGCTGCAGGATCCGTCTCCGATTTCGCAATCATTATGAAAACACTGTGTAAAAAGAGGTGTCCTGTTTTTTGATGTGGAGAAAATTCAAAGTCTCGTCTTTATAACTGATACTTTACGTGTATTTCTAATAATTGTTAACCCATGCTCGAAATGTTTGTACTTCGCGCAGACAGCAATGGTATGTGACGTTTTTGTCGGTCGCCAACAGTGAAGTCGACACGGTTTGCCGTTGGGCTCATTCCATGCCGAATCGATCACTTTTTGCAAGCACCATCGCCGATTTTGTTCTAAATGAAATATGTTGTAGTTCATGTGAAATTAGGGGGGGTTTAAGTCATCATTTTTCCGGTTTCGAATTTTTTTAGAAATGGCAGGTCTTCAAATTTTTCAATTTTTGCCCATTTCGGCGAAAACGGGCCTCACTTACGAATTTTTATCTCAAGAACCGTTTGTCCGATTGAGCTAAAATTTGTTTTGTTTTATTCGGAAAGGATTGGGCTATTACAAAATAATTTTTTCAACCTCGAAAATCAACTTTATAATGTCGAAAAATTTAAACAAATTCTTCTTTTGCGTTTTTTTTAATGATGGGGCTCAGTGATTTAAATTTTGAAAAAATATGGTAATATTCCTTGAACTTTCCCCTTTAAAATGAGCCCTTGAAAAAGATGGTATCATTAAAATTGGCGTCACAATGAGCTGATAAAGGACGCCGTGTACCCCCGTTTCAGGTAGAGGTGGGTCGAGCGCACCGCTGTTATGGTGCGTTGTTTATACCGCTGGTCTCGAGAATATACCAGCACACTGTATACGATTAAATAACTCTATATATACCTGGAGAACAATATTAGTAACCACACTTCGACAACAACACCTTTTTAATCATGACTTCTTTTATAGATATTACTTTTTATAGGAATCATATATGTTCCACAAAAAAGTTGTCGTTGCTCAATGCAAATCATGAGAAGGTGGTGGTTTTCTTCCATCGGGGAGGGATAAGGAGGGTTTATGGTAAGAAGTATGGATAGGATCATTGCGTGGGGTGGACTTAAGGATTATGGAAAAAAATATAGGAGAAACTATTCTATTACACTAAAAACAGAGCCATCATTATCGCACGAGCAGGTTTTGCATAGCAGTTCTTTATTCGATAATGGTGTAAAGCTATGAAAGCTTCTAGTGCATGTAATTGTTTGTTATGTTCATCTAGGATGACGTAATTAAATATTATATTTGAAAAAGATGTTTCTGCCCATTCAAATAAATTGTTAGGGGTGAGAATTTCATTATCTAATGGTCTTTGTATGCTAGTGCGCATTGCAAGTAATGAAATAGTTTTTCTTATATTTTTTTCCATAATCCTTGAGTCCATCCCACGTAATGATCCTATCCATACTTCTTACCATAAACCCTCCTTATCCCTCGCCGATGGAAGAAAACCACCACCTTCTCATGATTTGCATTGAGCAACGACAACTTTTTTGTGGAACATATATGATTCTGTGACGTGGAAGATTTTGCCAGCGTTCGTCCGAACCCTTCACGAAAGACCGGGTCACGGTTAGGCGATATCGAAGCGAAGCGGGCACCGCGAACGTTCTCTCTGGGACGTCCGATTAACAGAGGAACGTAATTATCGCGCTCAAATGTCGCGCCTCTGAGCGTGACACGAAGTTTCAGGTCATACCGACCCCGAAAGGGGCCAGGGACCTATCTCCGACCGCTGATTGGCGAACACACTCAAGACGAGGCGCTCGGAAAACCTATCGCAGGACGCCGCTATCCAGAAAGACGGCGAGGACTGGACCGAGCCCGGATCTGCCAACCCGGAGAGATCGACGAGGCTAATTGAACTGGGAACGTACATCTGTCCACCCGCGTCGATATCTCGCCCGGAAAATGCCACGAGAGCAGCTCCGGAATGGCGCGGATCTAACCCTAACGCCTTCGCCATCGTATATCGGCCGAGCGCCGAAATTGTCTAAATATCGGAGGCCCGGGGCCGAAAGCTATCGAGTCGCCCCTGCAGCGAGGAGCGACGCGATAGGCCCGAGCGTCGCCCCGGCGGAGATAGTTAAGGGAGTAGGGGGACGCCCCACTTCCGCGTTCCCGAGCCGGCTCGAATTGGGTCACTGGGTCGAAAGACTACGATACGTGCGGACGAATACACGCGCTGCGAACCCAAAGTAATACCGTAAAAGAATACCAGCGGAGCGATATCGTGGTAAGTGCCGGTCAGGCCTGAGTGATTAACCATAATTAGTGACCAGTGGGACTTTGAACTTCGTGTTCGTGTAGTCTATTACTACGGATTCGTATGCGTTTGCCCAAGACCAGGAGTCGCTCTCCTGCGAGGTACGCCCGACCGTAGGTCGTGAAGTCGCCGGTTTTCCGTGCACGGGTTCCGGGACGCACGATTTTCGTTGAAGACGTATTTCGGCTCACCTCGAGACGTTACCCGGTGTCGCGCCGCCACGTGCTCGCTTCGCTCGCTCGATCGTTTCGTCCGCGTTCCGTGTTTCGTTCGATATTTCGAATCGCCTTCGACCAGTCCGTGATGTATTCGCGTATGTTACCGGAGCTCGGCGGAACTCGTGCCTTTCAGGCTTGTATTTAACGCGAAGTCCTGTGACCGCCGAGCTCGACGCGATCGAAGAAATTACGCGCGAGCGGCTGAACAACCGCCGAAAATTATTGCTTCCGCGACGGCAAATTTTGTGACTGCCGCCGGCCTTCGCCGGTGGCTTGCGTATGACCACTCGTTAATAAACGACTGTTATTTGCCAAAAGATCGGGAGTGATTAATTTATTCCGTGAGAAACTTCCCGTCGCGGGGAATGCTCCGTCCTTTTTCCTCGCGCGGAATCCTGGCCGCGCTCAGTGCTATTGCAGGTTATCGTGATCCTCGCAAGTCCGGAGAGAGAGTATTTTTCGACCGCGAAAAGTGAGAGTTTCGCACGGCACGCCGATGTGCCTGGCGCCCGAGTGAACCTCGATCGGTTTGCTGTATTTCAATCCGGATTTGCGAGAGATCCCTTTGTCCCGGGAGGACCACGTGTCGCGCGACCGAGCGTGGCCCGGTCGTAATTTCCCGAGTTCGGCCACGTTTCCCTTCTGGAAGCGTGATCGACGTGACAAATTAGCGCCCGAACATTGCGGAATTCTCGCCAAGAACAGCGAAGTAAAATCGTGTTTTAAAAGAGACGCGTGAGGAAGCTCGGAGCTTTCACGGAAATCACACATTCGAAAGCGAAACGAACGAATTCGAGCGAGCGAGAAAGGCCGTCGCGTAGTAGAGACACACGATCCGTCCTTCAGCGGAAGTTTTTTCGAACGGTTCGAACCAGCATTTCGTAAACACGACTGGCACGGCTATTGAAACGATATCTCGGTGTCACGTTATATTGTCAATAGCCTATTGTTTCTTGTTATTTCGTGTGCCATTCCATTTGTATCAATATACTGGGTGTCTAACAAAAACTTTATTTTCAGCTTACCGATGATTGAAAGGAAGGTGATTGGAAATAAGGTTAATAATAGAAAATAAAGAATCAATAAATAATTTCAATACATTTCGACAAATATTAATATTCATTCCGTTCAATAGATCAAACAGATTAAATTAAAGAGAATTTACATAAAATCTGACAATATCACGTACAGTAAAGCTTCAATTAAAATCAATTAAATGGAGAATTTGAGAAATAATAGATACAGGAGAGTACAGAATCCAATCACAGTCCTGAAATCTCGGAGATATTATTTTTTTTTTCGTTTTTTGTCTGACTGTGCTTCATTTGCTATATTTTATGGAAACTTTACAATAATATTGTGATATACCACCCACCATTGGCGGAGGGGTAACAATCGACTTTGCGGGAAAGGGACGTGCCAACGAGTGCGACCCGCCCACAAATCGAGAGTTTTGCCCCAAAACCCCAATACGGGTGGCAATAAAGAAAGGGGGTGAAATACCGCTACGGGACCAGGACCGTCCGTAAAGGTGGTCCGCCCGTAGAGGTTCACAACCAATACATATTTGTTTCACCACATGAGATTTATTAATAATATTGATAATAATATTGTGTTTATAATTTATGCAAATATTACGGAGTGGCACACGATTTAATTATTATTATTTTTTTTTATCTCTTTGCATTTCGTGTGTGGAAGAGAACTTCTCGGTCGCGGGGAAGGTAACGCATAAATAGCGTAATCCACCCGCGGCTGCGGTGGTCTCGACCACTTAATTAATAATATCTATGTTGTATAAAATTGATACCCAAAAATTTGGCCCACCCACACATATTCTATAGTTTTTTTGTTGTTTTATTTTTTGGATTGCTGTGTCTTTTCTCGTTTGAATGAGAAAATGATATGTAGTTTATGTGGTGAGGGGAAGATGGTTCATGTCCGTATATAATTGAAAACCTAGACGAGTGCCATCCTATTGGCGACAAATTAAAAATAAATTGCAAATTCGTTAGCGACGGGACCCTTCGCGAAATCTCGAAACGGCTAGCGCTGGCCGAAAGAGAGAAAGAGTAATTATCGAATTTAGTTTGCGATAAAAATCGGTATTCCGAACGCGCAGAAACTCCGGTTAAAGTCAACGCGCGGGAATAAGACCCAAGGGTCCCAAGGGGTATTCGTTTTCTCCACGATATTGAAATAGAGAAAAGCTTGGGGGAGGCAGTAACAAATAATAGTAACGGAATTTCGCGAAGAAACAGATTTCGCGGTAGTTATAATACTACAGACGTCGGTGCGTAAAACCGAGACGGGTTATTTATCGTCGGGCCGAAGCAAAACGTTCCCTCTGACCAGTACGAAGGTATCGACATCGACCGATAGTGCACGGTGCAACGAATAAGTTTCGAGTCATTGCCGTAGCGTAGAGGTACGATCGCGAAAGCTCTGTTTCACGTATAATATCGAGGGCCCGAAACAATGAAGAGCGCGTTGAACGTACCGAAACCGGAATTCGACGACGAAAGTGGGGAGTCCAACTACGGGGACGCGATGGATATAGAAGGGGGCCCGAATATCCTACCCTCGCAGGACGAAAGGGAAATCGCGAAAAGGTCACCCCCAAAAGAAATAAAATTACCGATTCCAAAAGAATATCGATGGAGGCCGTGGTCCCCCGAACGTCGCCGGGAGCCGGATAGGTCAAAATTAGTATCGAAGAGCGAACCCGCGGACGATTCCGACTCGGATATACCAGGCGAAGCGAGACCCCGAGAATTAAATTATAAGGGGACACCCATCGCCGAGATAATCATGCGATGGCGAATAAAGTTTTCCGGGGAAGAAGGGGAGGACCCAGAAGATTTTCTGGAGGACCTCCAAGAGCAGCGACAAAACCATCATATAGCGGAGGAAGAACTAATCCGTTGTCTAGCTGCATGTCACGGGGGTCGCGAAACGCTGGTACAACCGAGAAGGACGTAGGTGCGGGAATTGGAAGGAATTCGAAGCCGCGTTCCGCGAGTTTTTCGGGGACCCCGATTATCAATACACCCTGGAGCGGAATGTTAGGGAACGCTTCCAGGATGAAACAGAGCCGATTCGGGAATACATTATGGCAATGACGTCGATGTTTGATAAACTGCAACCGCCGTGGTCGGAGGAGAAAATGGCCGAAACGTTATATTGGGGTGCAAAGCTCTCATTGAGACAATCGATTGAAGAGAGGCCAATGAACACAGTACGCGAAATCTCGAAAAAACTTTTAAAGGCGGACCGCGTGGCGGAACAAAGAAAAAGGGGAAATCCGAAGCCATCGGAAATGGCCCACCCTAGTTTGGCGTTCGATCCGGCCAAACATTCGCGATCAAAGTCCCTCGGAAAGGGAAGATCAGTAACTTTCGGGTACGCGAACGTAATATCCTCCACCAGTGGTGGAAAAAGCGACGAATCGGGCGACCGACCCCTCAGAACCGCGAGAAGAAAATCTAGAACCGGGCCGACGGACCGTGAACCCCGTGGGTCGTCCTCGGAAGGAATTCCGGCGACGACACAGAAGGGACACGGAAAATACCGACCCGGGAATAGACCGCGCAGTTCTTCTACGGACCCCCCCACGCGAAAAACACAAGTGACCGCAGCCGTGGCAACGCAACAATGGCCGCAGCGTAACAACTCATGCACAGAGGGAAAGTACCGGCAGCAATGCTGGAACTGTCGTAAGTCGGGCCACCTATCACGAAACTGCCGCGAAGAACCGCGGTTGCATTGCTACGGATGCGGAACACAGGGGACGACACTTAACCGTTGTCGTAGATGTAACAACCAGGTGGGAAACGGGGGGAAGTCGATCAGAGGGGCCGGAGAGACTTCGCCCGAGCTAATTTCGGCCCGAGTACTGACCGGGGGACACGAACCGCCCCCCACTGTTAACGGTGAAAGCGTTCATTGGCAGCTTCGCAACAAGCGCCCTGGTAGATTCCGGATCATCTCTCACATTTGTAAGCAGGGAAACCCTCGACAATGTAAAGGAGGGAATTATCGACATAAATGCAACAGACAAACCGTGCTACTTTCTCCTAGCCACGGGGGCAGTTGATCGTTCGGTAGATGAAGCACGGTTTACATTACGAATAGGCAGAGAGAAACGTAAGGTCTATGCGCGAGTCCTAGATAGTTTCGTGACCCCTCTACTATTAGGAACCGATTCGATCGCACAGTTCGGCATAATAGCCGAATATCATAATTCGGTATGGTATTTCGCGAAACGGCCGGAGGAGAGATTCCCCTTCGACAATACGAACCCCGCCACCGTGTGTTGTGGTCTGCAAATGTTGAAGGAAGCGGAAAAACAACAATTGAAAGAATTTCTCGAGACCACGTTACCGGAATTTAAGGAAATGACCGGGGTAACGAACTTGACCAGCCACAAAATCGACGTGGGTGATCACCCACCAATTAAGCAGCGATATTATGCCGTCTCCCCGAAAGTACAGGAGGCCATATATCAGGAAGTAGACAAGCAACTGGCCGACGGCATAATAGAGCCATCGCAAAGTGGTTGGTCAAGTCCGATAGTTATGGTAAAAAAGCCAAACGGTAAATATCGTTTTTGTCTCGATTTCCGAAAAGTTAACGAGGTCTCGAAAAAAGACGCGTACCCGCTACCGCTCATGACGCAAATCCTAGACAAATTACGAGCCGCGAAATATATTTCGACCCTTGACCTCAGTCAAGCGTATTTTCAAATTCCGTTAGAGGAAGGAAGCCGCGAAATAACAGCTTTCACAGTACCTGGCAAAGGCCTGTTCCAGTTCCGCCGCATGCCTTACGGTCTGACGGGAGCACCCGCAACATTTCAGCGATTATCAGACCGGTTAATAAGTCCCGAAATGGAGCCACACGCATTCTCGTATTTGGACGATATAATTATCGTCACCAAAACATTTAAAGAACATCTCGAATGGCTAAAATGCGTATTAGATAAAATCAAAAAGACCGGTCTAATAATAAATCCTGAGAAATGCGAGTTCTGCCGTCAAGAAGTTCGGTACTTGGGTTTCGTCGTGAGCCGAGAGGGACTAAAGGTGGACGCGGAGAAAATTCAACCGATACTATCGTACCCTCCGCCGAGAACAGTGAAGCAGGTGCGGCGTTTCCTGGGGATGGCCTCCTGGTACAGGAGATTTATTCCGGGGTTCGCCACACTTGCCGAACCATTAAACGGCCTGCTACGCAAAGATCGCGATTGGGAATGGAAGGACGCTCAACAAGGCGCCTTCGAATCCTTGCGGGACGCGATTGCCGCGGCACCAACCCTCTCGTGCCCAGATTTCGAAACCCCATTTACCCTACAAACGGATGCGAGCATGGTAGGTTTAGGCGCGGTGTTAACGCAAGAGGTCGAGGAGGTCGAAAGAGTAATAGCATTTGCAAGTAGGTCGCTCACATCAGCGGAGCGAAAATATTCCGCCACAGAGCTCGAATGTCTAGCGATTGTATGGGCGGTAAAGAAGTTTCGACCATATTTAGAGGGGTACGCGTTTACGGTAATTACGTACCACAACAGTTTACGGTGGCTGAGGACCCTGAAGAACCCTTCGGGTCGGTTAACGCGTTGGGCCCTGCAACTACAGGATTACGATTTCCAGATAGTATACCGGCAGGGAGCCCTAAATAAAGTGCCAGACGCACTTTCGCGTATTTACGAGGGGGAGGAGAAAGCCGAAGGGGAAACTCACGTAGTGGCCGCGGTTCGAGCGACATGGTACGAGGGAAAATTCTCAGAAGTCGAAAAAGACCCACAGAAATTTCCGGACTGGTCAACTAGGGGCGGGGAGCTGTTTTTTCGACGAACAGATCCGTTGATCGCGGAAACGTTGGGTTCCGACGGGAACGAGTGGAAACTCGTTATCCCGGAGGAACGTAGAACCGAGTTCCTGCAGGAGGCGCACGACAACCCACAGGCAGGGCATTTAGGGGTCGAAAAGACCTATCATCGTATCGCCACCCGCTACTACTGGCCAGGCATGTATAGAACGGCAGTGGAATACTGTTCGAGAATGGCGCGCCCGGCGGCCATGCTCGCCTCGTGTCACTTCGCGTCAACTCGTGTCGCGCCGATCACGCCGAGTGATTGACCAACCAGCGGCGCCGCGGAAGTTGGGTTACGGAATATCGAACATCGATTGGCCAAGGCCCAATCTAGATCCTTCTGGAAGGCTCGCGAATACTCGTGAATGTTTCACCGGAAGCACGAAACCAAGCGAATATTCCGGAAGGGTCGAAATATATAAACAAGCGAGAGAGAAACACCTGTCTCTCTGTCTTTGATAAAAGTTCACGCGACAAACAGCTGATTTCAAATTCTCTATCACGCTCATTTATTTCGTCTATCTTTCATATCATTTTATTACATGTTACAGTGTTAGACTTTTGTATTCTTTTAAGTGCAAATACAGTATATTTATTGTTAATCCGGCTTATCCACCTTTTCTATTCACATTCCATTTCATACAAAATTACCGTTAGATTCACTCCATCTTTCACATTCATTCCTTTCGTATACAGTCCACTCATTCCAGCAATTAGTTGCATCTGTTGACCAAATCAGGTCGCTATCCTACAAATACGTAAGACGCTGTAATACCTGTCAACTCACGAAGGTAGAGCAAACACTTCTTCCGGGGTTGATGGGTCGGCGCCGTGTCGATATGCCCTGGACAGTAGTAGCTGCCGACATTATGGGTCCGTTCCCTCCGAGCAGGTCTGGGAACAATTACCTTCTAGTCATGCAGGATCTGTTCACAAAATAGATTGAGTGCGCCCCGCTTCGACGTGCGACCGGTCCAAAGATCGCGGAGGCCCTGGAAGGGTTAATTTTTTCGCGGTGGGGGACCACAGACGTCTTGTTGACGGATAATGGTACCGAATTCGCGAACAAGACTCTGAGGCAACTAGCCCACGAATACGGAATTCGACTGAGCACCACCGCTCCGTACCATCCGCAAGCGAACCCAGTAGAGCGAGTGAATCGGATCCTAAAGACGATGATCGTCGCATATATAGAGAGGGACCATCGCGACTGGGACCTTAATTTACCCCAATTCCGATTCGCGTATAACACCGCACACCATTCCGTTCTGCAAACGTCCCCAGCTTTTCTCAATTTCGGGCGGGAGCCACGACCGGCAAAATGTGCGAGGGCTGACGCCGAGCCCCCGATAGACCTCGAGGTTGGTCCCAATGATACCTGGAAGAAGCGAGTAGCTCAGCTACCGACGCTAAGGTATTGGATATTGGAGAACCTCGGGGACGCATATCGGAAGCAATCGCATCATTATAATTTGCGTCGGAGAAACCGAGAATTTAACGTAGGGGACAGGGTGATGAAAAGGCAACGAGTGCTCTCGTCGGCGGCCAACCATATTGCGGCAAAACTGGCGCCGAAGTTTATCGGGCCGGTAACAATTACTAAGAAACTGTCGCCTGGGGTCTATAGCTTGGCCACCGAGGATGGAAGAAACCTCGGAAAGGCCCACATATCGGACCTCAAACCATACTTCCCCACCCAATAGCCAATCAGCAAGAACTAATGCCGCAGTATCTCTTTACCTACAGACCAAGTACCGAGATGACATCAACGCAACGCGGAGACGACGTTGAGGAGGCGGTGCGGGAGATCGAAGCACGCCTCAGAAGATTGCACTCATTTCCGGGGGGAGCCCGGGCGGCAACGGCAGCCATCACATGCCGGCCGCACGGACCCCCAGGAGAAGGTTCCGAGCACCAAGGGGTACAAATTGAGGGGAATCTGCCGTGGGAAGAATTAGGGGTGGGCGAACGAAAAATAATGTCGCTACCCCCCAAGAAACGATATGTGGCCACGGCCACAATCTATCTGAAACCCCAGTCACCACTGGAGGGGGAAGCAAGTACCGACCCGAAAACCCTACATCTAGAAGAGGAAGCAGAAGAGGTCCAGCCAACCGAGGGGACAGGAATCATGCCGCCCCCAGAGGACATTCTCAGGACAAGGAAGGAGAGAGAAGAAGAGGAAAGGGACTGGGCCCGCAGCTTCGGTCGGGGGAGCGCCCGATGGCGCGAAGCACATGGGATCGCCGCGCGACCGGAGCCAAAGCCGCTACCGAAACCAGTGCCGGGGAAGATATCGGTTGGACCCGCGCTGACAGCAGTAGTGGCCCCAGGTCCCCCGAGACCTCAAGCAACCACCATCCAAGAGAGGATGGTGAGAATTCAGACCGAGCATCGAAGGTTGGTGAATCCCCAGGACGAACCAGTCAGGAGGCCCGGGACCATCCCAACAACCACACTGAGGGGAAGTCAATACCGACTGCAGGGTACCCCTAAGAGACGGGGAAAAGAGAAGCCCCGACGAGGAACTGAGATCGAAGAAGGGTGTTGGCGGTGCCGCCAGGAAGGTCACTGCCACAGCGAGTGCAGGGCCCCACAGAAGTGGCCCTATTGTTATCGTTGCGGACGGCCATTCTATACGGTGGATACGTGTCCCGAGTGCCGCAACACCAAAAGGGGGCACTAATGGCCGAGCCACAACCGCTTATCGACGGGGCACCGCCAACGCCCCGACTCCGTCCCTCCAAACAGGAGCTAATATTTTTTAACTTCCCGATTTTATAGGGAAGTTATTGTAATTACCCCGAAAATCGAAAATCGATTTTTTAGCAGATCTTCACGTTTCATGGTCATTGCAGTCATTTTAGACTATTTTTATCAAAATGTTTGTGTGTGTGTGTGTGTGTGTGTGTGTGTGTGTGTGTGTGTGTGTGTGTGTGTGTGTGTGTGTCTGTGTGTGTGTGCGTATGTCCGTTTGTATGGTATCAAATTTTTCGTTAACGTTTTCAGAAAAAGTAACAACGCGATCAGGATGATGAATGATGCAATCGATGTGCCCCGTCGTAACTTAGAGCTGATTAGATTTTGGTCCATATTGGTCAAGTAGTTTTTTAGATTTTTAGTTTTTTTTTTGAAAAGAGTTGATTCTACAATGCAATTTATAAGGGAGGACGAAAATTTTCCACCAAAGAACCAAACGCAATTACATAAAAAAAAATTTTTTCTTAATTTTTTTTTAGATTTAAAAAAAAATTTTTTTTTAGATTTAAAAAAATTTTTTTTTTTAACTGATGTTAATGTTACCGCTTGGAATAATCGAAAGTTATTCCAATGCAACAGTGAGTTAATCATCGCCGAGAATACATTTTCAAAGAATATCGATGAAAGTACAAAAACATTTATATTACAATCTTTAAATAAACAATCAGTTCAAAACGAATTGTTAACTGAGATTAAATTGAAAATTAATATAAAATATATGATAATTAATAACATTGATGTTGAAGACGGATTGGTTAATGGAGCATGCGGAATATTAAAATTTATTACTTTACAAGAAAATACTAAAATTCCGTCTATATTGTGGTTAGATTGTCAATTGGCCATAGTAGGAGTGAAAGTAAGAACTCGTTATCGTGAATATATGAAAAATGCAAATATAAATCAAAATTTAACACCAATAATAAAAAAATATCGAATCAAGTAAATATTTCGAGTGAAGAAAAATAACAAATCACACGTAGTCAATTTCCAGTGGTTCCTGCTGAAGCGATTACGATTCATAAAAGTCAGGGACAACATACGAGAAAGTATGTATGGATTTTAAAACATCAGAAATACGAACTTTGCAAATGTTGTATGTAGCACTGAGCAGAGTTTCAAAATTGAGCGGTTCATATATTTTGAGAAAATTTAAATTAATAGTATCGAAGAAAACCAAGGTCAATACTGCAAACCCGGATAATGATGAGTTGTATCGTTTGCGAAAAACTAATTAAGACAATTTATTTTGCAACATTAGTATGCTATAACAAGGAACCAAGCGTGCAACGAGCATACGATATTGGTTTAATGCGACGTCATATAGCAAACATTTTGATAAGTAGAAAACTATTGAATTTCCCTGGAAACGTATAATCTTCTTAAAGCGTACACTTAATAAATAACAATAATAATATACAGCAACTAACGAATCGGGAAGTTCTTTGTGCGGCTCGTGGAGAGTCACACACCAAATAAAAAACATTAATATCAGTAGGCAATACTAGCCATGCGTATCACTAACCCTCTCGCAAGTGCAGTCCTACCCGCGAGCTCGCGAAGCGAGCGAGCAAAAACAACCCTACTCGCGAGCGAGCGAAGCGAGCGAGCAACAATAGCCCTCTAGTTTTGTTTTGTTTCTTTTTAGTTGTCAATATCAATAAGAAAGGCAATAAAGTATATTTTTGTAACGTTATAAGTCCCCCCACCCCCGCGAACATAACGTAGATAAGTTAAAGTTAAAGACTGTTAAGTTAAAAGACTGATTTCTCGGAGGGTGGGAGGGACACCAGGTAGTAGAAAAGCGCCAGAGGGGCGCGAATAAATAGTTATCGCCCTCAAAATTTGTGAAATAATTTGAAACCCTGACCCCCACGTTACACAGGGTTACCCGAAACCCAATATCTCCGTTCGGTTTCTCCAATAGGTACCGGTCGCAGCATCAGGCTCCGCCCAGGAGAGGGAAAAAACTATTGTAAAGGAAGTACTCGTCTGGGATTGGTGACGGAAAAATTCGTGATTGTCTCTACGTTGTTATTAGCTACACCAGGGGAGGTTCGAGGAAGAGCGTTCGCCCCCGAGCCCGCGAACAGCCTGACTGGTACTGCCAACGGTGCCCCGGGCTCTTTTGGGGGGGGAGGAGTTGTGACGTGGCAGATTTTGCCAGCGTCCGTCCGAACCCTTCACGAAAGACCGGGTCACGGTTAGGCGATATCGAATCGAAGCGGGCACCGCGAACGTTCTCTCTGGGACGTCCGATTAACAGAGGAACGTAATTATCGCGCTCAAATGTCGCGCCTCTAAGCGCGACACGAAGTTTCAGGTCATACCGACCCCGAAAGGGGCCAGGGACCTATCTCCGGCCGCTGATTGGCGAACACACTCAAGACGAGGCGCTCGGAAAACCTATCGCAGGACGCCGCTATCCAGAAAGACGGCGAGGACTGGACCGAGCCCGGATCTGTCAACCCGGAGAGATCGACGAGGCTAATTGAACTGGGTCGCCCCGGCGGAGATAGTTAAGGGAGTAGGGGGACGCCCCACTTCCGCGTTCCCGAGCCGGCTCGAATTGGGTCACTGGGTCGAAAGACTACGATACGTGCGGACGAATACACGCGCTGCGAACCCAAAGTAATACCGTAAAAGAATACCAGCGGAGCGATATCGTGGTAAGTGCCGGTCAGGCCTGAGTGATTAACCATAATTAGTGACCAGTGGGACTTTGAACTTCGTGTTCGTGTAGTCTATTACTACGGATTCGTATGCGTTTGCCCAAGACCAGGAGTCGCTCTCCTGCGAGGTACGCCCGACCGTAGGTCGTGAAGTCGCCGGTTTTCCGTGCACGGGTTCCGGGACGCACGATTTTCGTTGAAGACGTATTTCGGCTCACCTCGAGACGTTACCCGGTGTCGCGCCGCCACGTGCTCGCTTCGCTCGCTCGATCGTTTCGTCCGCGTTCCGTGTTTCGTTCGATATTTCGAATCGCCTTCGACCAGTCCGTGATGTATTCGCGTATGTTACCGGAGCTCGGCGGAACTCGTGCCTTTCAGGCTTGTATTTAACGCGAAGTCCTGTGACCGCCGAGCTCGACGCGATCGAAGAAATTACGCGCGAGCGGCTGAACAACCGCCGAAAATTATTGCTTCCGCGACGGCAAATTTTGTGACTGCCGCCGGCCTTCGCCGGTGGCTTGCGTATGACCACTCGTTAATAAACGACTGTTATTTGCCAAAAGATCGGGAGTGATTAATTTATTCCGTGAGAAACTTCCCGTCGCGGGGAATGCTCCGTCCTTTTTCCTCGCGCGGAATCCTGGCCGCGCTCAGTGCTATTGCAGGTTATCGTGATCCTCGCAAGTCCGGAGAGAGAGTATTTTTCGACCGCGAAAAGTGAGAGTTTCGCACGGCACGCCGATGTGCCTGGCGCCCGAGTGAACCTCGATCGGTTTGCTGTATTTCAATCCGGATTTGCGAGAGATCCCTTTGTCCCGGGAGGACCACGTGTCGCGCGACCGAGCGTGGCCCGGTCGTAAGGCCATAATTTCCCGAGTTCGGCCACGTTTCCCTTCTGGAAGCGTGATCGACGTGACAATTCCTATAAAAAGTAATATCTATAAAAGAAGTCATGATTAAAAAGGTGTTGTTGTCGAAGTGTGGTTACTAATATTGTTCTCCAGGTATATATAGAGTTATTTAATCGTATACAGTGTGCTGGTATATTCTCGAGACCAGCGGTATAAACAATGCACCATAACAGCGGTGCGCTCGACCCACCTCTACCTGAAACGGGGGTACACGGCGTCCTTTACCAGCTCATTGTGACGCCAATTTTAATGATACCATCTTTTTCAAGGGCTCATTTTAAAGGGGAAAGTTCAAGGAATATTACCATATTTTTTCAAAATTTAAATCACTGAGCCCCATCATTAAAAAAAACGCAAAAGAAGAATTTGTTTAAATTTTTCGACATTATAAAGTTGATTTTCGAGGTTGAAAAAATTATTTTGTAATAGCCCAATCCTTTCCGAATAAAACAAAACAAATTTTAGCTCAATCGGACAAACGGTTCTTGAGATAAAAATTCGTAAGTGAGGCCCGTTTTCGCCGAAATGGGCAAAAATTGAAAAATTTGAAGACCTGCCATTTCTAAAAAAATTCGAAACCGGAAAAATGATGACTTAAACCCCCCCTAATTTCACATGAACTACAACATATTTCATTTAGAACAAAATCGGCGATGGTGCCTGCAAAAAGTGATCGATTCGGCATGGAATGACCCGTTGGCAATTTCATACACGGGATCGCAAACTAGTACATCGTATTTCGGACAGTTGAAATCTTCCAAATTTATCGAGTTTATTTACATTTTTCGAAGGATGTCTCTCTCGAACATGAAATTGCTGACTTACCACGCAGACTTTTTGTCAGCCTCGGATAAACAACGAAAGTTCTTCCCCAAGCGAAATTCAGAGAGTTCGAACGAGCCGTTGCACACTGGTCCACGCGTTCGATCTAGCTGTTCATTTGGTAAAAAAGTAACTTGTCTAAATCGATGTTTATTGAATGTATATTGCTTCCTAAATGTCCATGACATTCGAAAACGACGAAATTAATAAGATTTATTAAAAATTGTGATCAGAACAAGAATTTAAAAATCAACATTTTATGAATCCTATTTGCCACCGAAAAATTACCTCTTTTCTTATTTTGATACCCTGGAGAATCTATTTAATATTATGTGTCCATTTTTGTTGCAAATGAATAGTATTTTTTAGAGTATATCTCTTGTACCAAGATTTAATATTTATAATTTATTGAAATAACAATGCTCAATAAACTAAAGAGAATCTTCAAAGTTTTCAATCTTTGATTCTTCAAAGTTTTCAATCTTTGGTAAAGGATATCTTTCGAGTCCCCCATGGGCCCTCATTGTATCAAAGTGCATTATTATTAACGTTCTTTTCTTCTCTCTGAAATCGTGGACATAAATTACTATACCTTTAAACTTTCAAATAGTGCTTAAGTATTAATGAACAGCTAGATCGAGCTCGTGGACCAGTGTGCGTCGTGACAAACATCGATCATGGCTAATTCTTTGCATATAAATTTTTTCCCCACAATGAATCCGTCCATGTCAATGATGTGAATGATACGATCCATCTAAATAAAGAAAGTTTTTTACCGGATTTTCAATCGTTTATTAATTTTTTTATTGTACTTACCGTTGAAGAAAGGGGGGATGCGCGAAGTTGGCTGGTCGGATGGTAAAAACACACGCGATGTAACTTCGTATAGCGACCGTGATGTCGACGTTTTTTATGGTATAACTTCATACAACGACTGTTACGAGCAATTTATAATGGATACACCTACCACTAATGTAAAAAATATCTTGCTCTATGGGGAGGGTGAAACGATGTGTCCAGATGTCTCAGCTTGACAACTCGACACCAGCCGTGAAAGGACAAGATTATATAAGAATTAGGTATAGAAGCTGATGAATACAATAGGCGTACTATATGTATCGATTGAGTGAGGATTAAAGCCTAACTACTGAAGATCAACGATCGGAAAAATTCAAAAACCATTCGCGATATATTAAACGGACAGTACGCGAAAACCGTCACGTATGGAAAAATGGCTGATCTTTAAATCTCATATGAAACACCAAAAATATCGTCCGAGCTGATGCGCCGCGGTATAATTGCGAATACCGAATAACTTTAACATGACAAACGCTTGCAACGATGGAACGTTTGCGAAGACTACAATTCGCGTTCCATCGCGCCCTGTTCATTCATTCTTACCCTCCCCACCAACTACAATAAAAAAGATGAAAGAAATGATTTGAAACGCTCCTCTTAAGGGGGACGGTCGGAATTTGACCTTGGTCGAGTGCGAGTGTGGTAGTACCTTAACACACCGATAGATACTGTATACGTACACGAGATTGCAAGGGTTCCGTAGATTTCGTTTGACGTCTCTCTAACGCACATTTGTGGCCCCCCTACGTAGTCACAATCGATAGATAAAAGACCCACCATTACGGGATGTGTCCTTATATGGCCTACTTTTGCGTTTTCGAGGCGTAATTTGCATTATTCGGCAGCATGTAGCGCAGTTTCACAAATATTGGGCGAAGCGACAGTTCCATTGTCGAGACATACATTTTCTTAAATATCGAGAGATTTAGGGTTCTTATTGAAAAAAATGGATACATCCCGGAATTCAGGGTCACATACAATGTCAATGAAACCTTTATTATGATAAACTATACGTGTTTAAACACAGCAAATGAAATCTACGAAGTAGATCCCTATACGGGAGGTTTTGGTGCAAGTATTAGTTCCATGGCATTTTTAGCTAGGAGCGCTAGTGACCGTTTCTGAACTTTTAGTTACCGACGAGTCGTCGATGGTTCAGTCACTGTATCTCGGTAAAACAGAGGATGAGAAGTGTTACCGATAAGTTAGGTCTCATCAGCAAGCGTGACGTCACTATACGGCTGATGACGTATTGACGGTGTGCTCGAGTGAGAGTGTGTGGCACACAGTCGCCGCTCGGACAGCGTCTATGTGTACCTAGGCGGATCGCAAGGGTTCGGTATCTGACAGACTATTTCTCTATAATGCACATTTGAAACCCCTACGTAGTCACAATCGCTAGATAAAAGATCAATCTAGCGTGCATGGTGTCTAAGATGGGCTACTTTTGCGTTTTCGAAGCGTAATTTGCATTATTCGGCAGCAAGATGTCTGCCCGAGAGGCTCTGCAAGCAGGCTTGACTGGTGTTTCTGATCTCTCAACATTTTTCATTTCTCGAGAATTCTCTAGAATGTCTAATAAAATAAAAAAATATAGGAAAACTTATGATATTTGGAATATCTATTTATTCCTGTCCAATATGTACAGGGTGTAAAAAAAGTAATGGTCTCTAGGGGTGATGCAAAAAATTCAATATAAAATTTATTTCTATAGCTATACAAAGAAAAGTTGTGCAGCGCTCCTCCGCCACATTCTCTCTCTCCCCCCTCGCTATCTTTAGCCGCATTAGACGTTATTATATATTTAAGAAAATTTTAATGAACACTGCAAAGATAAATTATTACGCGCGTAGGGAAACAGCAGGGAACGCAAAGGAACGTGAGGGTAAGTAAAAAATCAAAATTCTCTCTCTATATATATATATACATATATTATTTTTATTTTAAAATAGAAATTGTATTGGACGGCGATATACATATATTATTTTTATTTCAAAATAGAAATTGTATTGGACGGAGATTATCATATGTCTTGTCACGTCAACCTTTTTCCGACGGGCAGTTTGACCCGCGGAAGCCGGTTAACTTCGGGCCTTGTAGGCGCTGAGACCCGGCCGCGGGCAGGCCGAGTACACGCGGTTCGCCCGAGACAAACGAGATTCGAAGATTCGACGATTGTTCTCTCGAAAAGCGAAAAGTTCGGGCGCCAGGCACCTCAAGGATGCCACACGAAACGCGGAATAGTTCTCGAGCACGGAGAAGCCGAGATCGAGAATCGAATTTTCGAAACGCGGATCGAAAGTGACGTCGCGACTAGGCCAGAAGGTTCGGACACGGAGAAACTAGGACAGCCCTCTCGGCAGGACGGATCTCACAGGGAACGTAATGATTCGACGACGATATGGTCTCGAGCTATTTATTGTAGCGGTCGCTAGTTTACAAAAATCTGCGGCCACGTGGCCGCGACCCGAGAGCCCGCGCTCTTCATACAAAATAGCGAGAAGATGGTCGCTCGCAGCGCGGTTGTCCTATCGTTTTTCTCTCGCGACGATACCGTTGGAAATTCGATCGTCGTTTCGTTCGACAAGAACTTTCGAAACGCGAGGCGCAGATGATCGGCGGATTACGGGACTGCCGCGATGACTTCCGTACGCGAGTCGCTACAACGCGTACGCTAACGATTGCGCGATCGCACGCCGACGGAAACGATACGAGGCGCGGCGAGAAACACAGGATTCGAGAATACACGAAACGATCGCAAAGATGACTCTCACGAAACGCGACTCCTCTAGGACACCCTTTCGCACGCAATCTAAGAAGAAAACTCTCTCGAAATAATCCCGAAAATCTCAAAACATTCCCGAATGAATGCGAGCGAATTATCGAGGACGGAACGGGAAGCGTTCGTCCTCGCGCGGCGAAGGTCGAGCCGTCGCGCTACGAAATACCGAAATGGATCACTGGGCGACTTACCGTTTCTCGATTTCTAGCGTTCTCCGGTATTTTACAGCCCCCGATAGAGCTTCGGAATAGGCCGGACTCGGGTGTACGACGTCCCAACGCACGATATCCTCAACGGGGCACGACACGTCTCGTTCCGTTCTACTTTTCGCAACGCGAGTACGAATGTTTGGCGTATTCTACGATCGATAGCCAGCGCGACAGTGATCCATCGATTTTTGGCAAGCTCGCGGATCGAACCCGGATCCCCCCACTCGATCGCTTTTCCGAATTGCCAATGGCGTGTTTCCACGGCGCAAACTCTTGGCTCAGGAGCGTCCTATAGCGTCCTAGGGCCCCGGACTACTCGAAACTGTCAAGGAGCCTTCCGCTCCCTTGACTGGTGGAGGCGCTTCCTCCCTTGGTTACGATGGCACCGACCCCGTGTAGCTCTCTTTGACAGGGTGAGGCGACGTCAGGATTTTCCTACGTCTTATTCGACGAGATGTCCGTTGGAGCTTCTGTCCTCGCGGCGCCTCCGGTTGGTTCGCCGGGGGCCATCGTACCAAGCTTTATTCCCGAAACGTTGGCCATTTGCTTTGAAACCGGTCGCTGTATCCTGAGCTGCGGGACGTTGTCTGATTCCCGTGAAAATTCGGAAGGTCGGTGGTTCCTTCGGCGCGCCCCATATACGGCCCTGAAACTTGCCGTTCTCGGCGCGCGCGACAGATGTCATTATGCGATCCTCGATAATTTCGGAATCTCTTAGAGGAGCGATCTCGAATCCTGTATTTTTGGGTGTCGTGTCCCGTTAGAGGGCGATCCGGTCCTTTATCGCTTTCGAAACGTGCACGAAAGTGACGGAGAAGTGACGTCGCAAGATTTGCAACGTCACAGTCTCTAGACGATTTTCTCTACGATTTTCCCGGCTATTTTCTCGGCTATATTCTCGGCTTCCTCGGCCGCTTCCTCGACCGCTTCCTCGACCGCTTCCTCGGCCGCTTCCTCGGCCGCTTCCTCGGCCTCCGCCGGTCGCTGTCCCGCGTCGTTGCAGCTGGATAAATTTCCTCTGCGCATCTATTTTCACTTTTTCCTGCAACAATTAAAAAAAAATTAATCATAATAAAGATAACATAGGAGACCTAGTTGGGATCAGAGATTGAAAACTGTTCTGATAAGTACTTATTCATAATTTGAACCATTTTTAAATAAATACATTTTTATAATATGTCTCTACATGCATTATTTGAATTATCATCTTGATAACAATTGATTGTTGAAGCAATTGTTTGAATAGACATTATTACGGAAATGATAATGTAAACAATAAATATGGAAACAAATATCTATACATTCTGAAAATTGGCTGCTTCGAACAATTGCTTCAAGAATAAAAAGTGCTATTTATTGTGCTATATATAAAATTTATTAATTTTAAAATTGTTTAAATTATGAATAACAATAAAGAGCTACTTGAATAATGAATATACAGGGTGTTCATTTGAAAACTTTCCAGCCGAACATCTCGAAAAGTATGAAAGATATTTAAAAAAGTGTAAAACACGTGTCCAAGGATTTCGAGGGGGAAAGAGGGTTGTAGTATCAGTTGTTTGTTTGGGTGGCGTTTTCAAGGTCATTTAAAGGTCAATTTCGTTATGGCATCTTATTGTACGTAAAAATACCGGCAATTTTCATAGGATACTACTTTTTTATCCGCAGATTTCCATTTGATAAAAACACAGTTGACCTTCAAATCATCTTGAAAACGCCACCCAAACAAACAACTGATACTGCAACCCTCTTTCCCCCTCGAAATTCTTGGACACGTGTTTTACACTGAAGTTTTCAAATGAACACCCTGTATAAAGCCGAACACAATACAGAACACAGAACCGAAGCCGGGGAACCAAAATCCAGGACCGAAAAATAACAATTATACAGGTAGGTCCGTTTAAATACGAACACCTAAATATCTCTTCAGGTTATTGTGATGAAAAAAATATTTGTTACGTAATGCGCATGGTGTCAATGAACCAAATTTCTGGCATTTTTTTCGGAGTTATCAAGGTCATCGATGTTTTTTGATACATAACTACATTTTTACTTTATTGCATCGTGTAGCTGATCGAAAAATACATTCAGATATGTACAATAACATGACCTTGATCTGAAGGTAAAACATGAATTTTCAAAGATCAAGGTCATTTCAAGGTCATGTTATTGCATACATCTGAATATATTTTTCCATCAGTTACACGATGAAGTAAAATAAAAATGTAGTTATGCATCAAAAAACATCGATGACCTCCTTTACAACTCCGAAAAAAAATGACCATCGCAAAAATAGATTCTTGCCACATATTTGGTCAAAATTTTTCACATCCTGTATTCAGCCAATTGCTTTGGCTTCACAAAAAAAAGTTCAAATCGTATAGTACAATATTAAAAAAGTTATCGTTTTTTTCAGCACACTAAACTTTTGTTCGATACTGGATATATCTGATTTCGGTGAAATGAACTATTATAGAATTAATAATTATCTCTGTTACTCACCCATAGCAATTTGTCTTCTATCGACGAGTCTGTTGACAGAGCGGGTGGAAGATTCTTTCCCGTGGCTGCTGCTGGAGCCGCTGCTGGCACCGGTGATGGGGCCGCTGCTGGCGCCGGTGATGGGGACGCTATCGGGGACGCTATCGGGGACGCTGTCGGGGACGCTGTCGGGGACGCTGTCGGGGACGCTGTCGGGGACGCTGTCGGGGACGCTGCCGTGTCCTCTGCCCGCTTCGCGGCATCAGCCTCCAAGTCCGCCATATCGGCCAAGAATTCTGCGTACGCTCGACGGATTCTGGCGAGCTCCGCTGTTATGTCTTTATAACTCGCTGTCGCTGCCGTTGTAGTGATATGTTGCGTCGGCGACCGTATTGAAAGTCTGTAGAATGAGTCCATCTACATTGTGAAAAAAACAAATTAATCGAAACATTAACACACACTCAATGAATATTCAAAATATCTGGGCAAGTAGCAATAAAAAGTACAGTAAAGTCGCGATTTCTGTCAAAAAGCCTGTGTTCTGCACGAACAACTATCTCATACCGACATTATTTTATTATGACCACGACGAGAGTTCAAAAAAAAAAGCCAAACGTAGAGTATGACAGCATGACAATGGAATGCGCAGGCACCCGAAAACTATCACGCACGGGGTCGTTGACAAATATCGCGACTTTACATTACCAGAAGAAATTAAAAATAAACGAAAACTATCGCGTGCGCGGTCGTTGCCAAATATCGCGACTTTACAATAATGTTAAAATAGTGAAAAATAAACAAAAAACTATGGGCCAGATATTCTGGATTGGAATGAAGAGAGGTTTGAACAGTACTTACCTTTTCGACTGTCGAGATCAGAATGACGGTCCGACGATGTCGTCAAT
This sequence comes from Lasioglossum pauxillum, assembly GCA_933228785.1. Classification (NCBI taxonomy): domain Eukaryota; kingdom Metazoa; phylum Arthropoda; class Insecta; order Hymenoptera; family Halictidae; genus Lasioglossum; species Lasioglossum pauxillum. The sequence goes on from OW121699.1 coordinate 24,115,716, forward strand.
GCTACGTTGCTACGTTCCTCCGTTCCTCGTGGTCAGTGGTGGGGGTCGCACAGAGTTGCAGTGGTGGGAGGTGCGGTGTGTGGTGGGGGAACTCTTATTGGCACGGCGGGAATGTATCGGAGTTGCCTCTAAAAAAACGAATACTTTTGTAATATTGTACTATACGATTTCAACTTTTTTAGAAAGCTACATCAATTACTGCAGGATGTGAAAATAATTTTTCTCAAAACAGCAATTGATCGGAATTTTGGAAAGAATACTAAAAATTGCATTTTCGACATTTTCATGTGGTCCTACATTAAAAGTTTGAAAAATACGTTATGTCGATCTGTGCCAATTATATGCACCGTGATAGTTTCATCGAAATCAGTTGATGCAGGAAAAAACGACAGGCATTGAAAGATGTCAGGATTCTCAGATATGTGTCGAAAATCGTGAAAATCTGCAATTTTTACCATATTTAATCATTGCAACGTAGACCGATTTTTACGAAATGTTCAGAATATATTTAATTGACACAGATCTACAAAACCTTTTTTTTAAATTGTCTATATAGGCTCACATAAAAAAAGTCGTTTAATGCAACTTTCATATACATTGCCACCTGGGCCGCCGCCGTGGCCACCTCCGCCTCGCGCTGCGCCGTGTGTCTCTGCAGCGTTGTGAAGAAATCCTTCCTCGCCTTCAGCATTAGTTTGTGCTGCAACGTATAAAAAAAAATTAATGTGCCGAACACAATGCGGAATACAGAACCGAGACCGGGGGAACCGAAATCCAGAACGGAAAAATAACAAATACAGAACCGAAATAATATCGCATGCCTCTGTATGTAAAAGAGGTTTATAAAGATTTTTCTGCCGTCGAAAATAAATGTAATGTAGTGGACATGGTGCGTGAGAAAGATGGACTTTTCGGACGCGGAAATTCCATCCTTCTCAAGTACGTACTTTGGACGGTTGCGTCGAAGGTTCGGTCGTAAAAGTGACGATTGCCAGAACCCCGACCCAGCCGTTGCAATGTCCTTGACAGCGACGATTTTGAATTGTTTTGGGGAAGGAAACTTTCTCCGTACTCTTGAGGAACGGAGAATTCCTCCCCTCGTTTCAACGGTTTTTCCCACGTCGCTAATCCTCCCACCAAAAAGGATTTTTAGCGGTAGACAGAAAGCTTGTGGCACTCGCTGAGAAAGCATCTCTCTAGAGTTGTCTGCGCCGCGTTAGAGTCATTGTACCCGAGTAGTACAGTAGATTTCGTTAACGTTTTGGTAGTTTAGTTTTCTCGTTGTTTGTTATTACATTTCGTTTTGTTTTTGTTATTGTTAATTGTTATTGTTTTAATAAATAATATTATCGTTGTCTGTTAAATCACGCAAAATATTTAGACAACAAATTACCCGTCATCCTAAAACTGGTGACCCCGACGTGATCGTTGGGAAAATAGGCGACGTGGTATCAGTGCTAATACGTGAGTGACAATGAGTTCAAAAGATGGAAACGATACGGAAGGAAGTAACATTACCACCACCACCTTGAAGGTACCTCCATTTTGGCCGCAGAAACCAGCCCTATGGTTTAAACATGTGGAGTCACAATTCGCCGTCGGAAAAATCACGGGTGACCAGGCAAAGTACGATCTGGTTGTGGCTCGACTTGACACCCGCAGCATTGAGGAGGTGGAGGAAATCATCCTCAACCCACCTCAGGAGAATCGGTACGAGACCATTAAGGCGGAGTTGGTGAGACGTCTCTCGGATTCCGACACAACGCGAATTCGGAAACTGTTGGAGACAGAAGAAATCGGCGATCGTACGCCAACGCAATTTTTGCGCCATTTGCGTCGGTTAGCCGGGCCCTCCGTTAACGAGGAGTTTCTGATAGAGATTTGGCGGAATCGTCTTCCGGTGAAAACGCAACAAATACTGGCGGCCACGTCAATTAAGGAGGGGATCAAGTTGGCGGAGATCGCTGACAAGATTCATGACATTCCGGGCAGCAAAGGAAAAGTCGCGGAGGTCAGCTGTGGACAGGCGAGAGGATCTACGTAGAATGATTCGCTTCGTGAAGAGATTCGACAAATGCGTCTGCAACTGAACGCGGTTTTACGCGAGTCTCGCGGACGCCGACGGAGGTCGCAACCTAATTCGCGGTCGTCATCACGTAGTTCGAACCGCAGTGACGATGAAGGACGTTTTGGAAAACGGTTACCAACGGAGGATCGTTTATGTTGGTATCATCGTGTGTGGGGTGAAAAGGCTGCGAAGTGCAAAGAATATTGCAAGTGGAAATCGGGAAACGAGGAAAACCGTCGACCGTAAATGCGGCAGTTCTCGACGGTCCTTATCCTGGCCGCATTTTCGTGACGGACAAAAGGACAAAAGCAAAATTTCTCGTGGACACGGGGGCGGATGTGTGCGTGTTTCCGCGATCGCGTATTGGCAGCCGGTTGTCGATGGATGATACGGAACTTTTCGCAGCAAACGGCACACGCATCGCTACGTATGGCACGAAGACTGTGCACCTGGACTTATCGTTACGACGCAGTTTTGTGTGGAAATTTATTGTGGCCGATGTGGATGGACCGATAATCGGGATGGACCTGTTGTCGCATTACAACCTACTCGTTGATGCGCGCAATAAACGTTTAGTCGACGCGACGACGAAGTTGTTCGTGAGTGGTTGTGCGGCGAGTAAAGGCCTTCCGACAGTAAAAACAATAGGGAGTGATACGGTGTACCATAGACTTTTAGCGGAGTTTCCGGATCTGACTCGACCGACGGTATTTCGGCGGGAGGCCGTGAAACATAACGTGGTGCACCATATTCAGACGACCCCAGGACCACCCGTATTCAGCAAGCCACGGCGGCTCGCCCCGGATAGGTTGAAAGTGGCCAAGGCGGAGATTGACCTGATGTTGCGGCAGGGAATAATTCGTCCCTCTAAAAGCGCATGGGCCTCACCGCTGCACCTGGTGCCCAAGAAGGATGGCAAAACGCGACCGTGTGGGGACTACCGCCCACTTAATGCTCGTACTGTTCCTGACAGGTATACGCCGCCTCATATTGAAGACTTTGCGCAGTCTTTACATGGCAAACGGGTATTCTCAAAAATGGATTTGGTTCGGGCGTACAACCAGATTCCCGTTGCGCCTGCGGATATTGAAAAGACGGCGATAACGACACCTTTTGGTCTGTATGAATTTTTATTTACGCCATTCGGTCTTAGGAACGCTGCGCAGACGTGCCAGCGTTTCGTGGATCAGATCACCCGGGGGTTAGATTTCGTGTACGCGTACATTGATGATTTCTTCATCGCGTCCAAAAACGAATCGGAACACCGGGAACATCTGCGGATATTATTCGAACGTTTGAATCAACACGGGGTCGTTATCAATCCGGCAAAATGCATTTTTGGCGTAAGTGAAATTGAGTTTCTCGGGTATAGCGTTAATAGCGAGGGGGTAAAGCCTTTACCTGAGAAAGTGGACGCGATTAGGGAATTTCCCAGACCCGACACTATTAAGGTTTTACGCAGGTTTTTGGGGATGGTAAATTTTTATCGTCGTTTCATTGCTGACGCGGCTAGCCTCATGAAGCCACTGCACGACCTATTAAAAGGGTCGAAGAAGGGAAATTCGCCGGTGAACTGGACGGAAGCAGCGGAGGAGGCTTTTGTTAAAGTAAAAGATAGCCTTGCGAACGCCACTATGCTTGCACATCCTGCACCCAACGCACCGATCAGTATCGTGGTTGATGCGTCTGATTATGCTGTCGGAGCAGCGCTGCAACAGCACATAGATGAGGATTGGCAACCTTTGGCATTTTTCACGAAGGCCCTCTCTGCTGCGCAGTGTAAATACAGTGCGTATGATCGTGAGTTACTGGCTATTTACATGGCAATTAAACGTTTTCGGCATTTGGTAGAAGGTCGGAATTTTATAGTTTTCACCGATCACAAACCCTTAACATTTGCTTTCAAGCAAAAGCTTGATAAATGTTCGCCTCGTCAATTTCGTTATTTGGACTATATTAGTCAATTTACGACTGATATTAGGCATGTTAAGGGTTCGGAAAACACGGTAGCCGATGCATTGTCGCGTGTCGAGGTAGTAGCCGTAGCTCCCGATCATACTACACTGGCACAAGCACAGGAAAATGATCCGGAACTGAGAGGGATTTTGGAATCGAACTCTTCTGCCCTTTGTTTGAAGAAGACGTTTTTTCCCGGTTTCAACGTTAGTTTATACTGCGACTCGACGAACGAAACCGTGAGACCCTTTGTTCCGACGCCATTACGACGGGCAGTTTTTAATTCGTTGCACGGACTCTCTCATCCTGGGGTTCGGGCAACACAAAAATTAATTACAGAACGTTTTATATGGCCTTCAATAAATAAAGATTGCCGAGACTGGGCACGGCATTGCATTTCATGCCAGCGATCGAAGGTCACTCGACATGTCGCAGCCCCCGTCGGCAACTTTGACAATTCTTCCGGCAGATTTGAACATGTTCACATAGATATAGTAGGACCAATACCGATGTCTCAGGGATTTAGATATTGTCTTACGTGTATTGATCGGTTCACGCGCTGGCCGGAGGCTATACCTATCGCGGAGATCGACGCAGAAACGGTCGCGAAAGCATTCATAAACACATGGATTAGTCGTTTCGGCGTTCCTTTGAGAATAACCACTGATCAAGGACGCCAGTTCGAGTCACGGTTATTTTATGAATTATCGCGTATGATCGGTGCATCTCATCTCCGTACGACCTCTTATCATCCTCAAGCTAATGGGATGGTCGAGAGATTACACCGACAAATGAAAGCAGCGATTAAATGCCACGAGACGGATAATTGGGTTGATATGTTACCAATTGTCCTACTCGGTATTCGCACAGCCCATAAAGAGGACTTGAAAACATCTTCGGCAGAATTGGTTTTCGGTACGGGTATTCGTCTTCCAGGGGAATTTTTTGTCACGGGTCGGGACGATTCGCAGTCGGATTTTGTGAGTCGGCTCAGACAACATTTCCGGAATATAAAGCCATCGCCGGCCACACGCCATGGTACACGTAAGACTTTCGTGTTTAAAGAGCTTTCTACGTCCCCTTATGTATTTCTACGGCACGACGCGGTTAAAAGTCCGTTACAGCCGCCGTACGATGGGCCATTTCAGGTAATTAAACGAGGAGATAAAACGTTCGTCATCGACGTCAAAGACAAGGAAGTCAGGGTCTCGATAGATAGGTTGAAACCGGCTTTCATTTTGAATGATGACATTGACGAAACGCCTCCGCAAACTGTTGTTTGCAAATGGACTGACGATACAATGACAACACATAGTACGACCGATACGACTGCAACAAACGGTACCGGGGACGAGCCTATTTTACGACGATCAGGTAGAAGAGTTCGATTTCCCGATCGTTTTCAGGCGGGTCTGGATTGACCTGGGTTTGTAGCTACGCGTGTATATTTGTATTTGTGCGTGTATATTTGTATTCGTGTTTGTAGACGTGGTATTCGTACGTATATATGTATATTTTTTTTTTGTTGTTCGCGGTAATAGCGATATGTCTAGTTGTTTTAAGATCTTGTATATGGTAGTGTTAGGATCGTAGCATTTTTAAGGTTGTACATAGTAGTATTAATTCTCGTATGTTAAGGCTCTGTACAGTAATTTTAGTGTCCTACATGTATCTCAAAAATTTTTTTGCCGTAGGGTTAAGTCGCGTGTTGTAATTAGGTAAGCGGAGTTTGTGTTTACGACTACGCGCGAGCTAGTGTATAGCACCACGCTCTCGCTTCGTAAATATTACCAGTTAATTAGTTTATTCTTTTTCGTTCTAATTGGCGTTTTCACTGGTAAGGGGGTGTTGTAGTGGACATGGTGCGTGAGAAAGATGGACTTTTCGGACGCGGAAATTCCATCCTTCTCAAGTACGTACTTTGGACGGTTGCGTTGAAGGTTCGGTCGTAAAAGTGACGATTGCCAGAACCCCGACCCAGCCGTTGCAATGTCCTTGACAGCGACGATTTTGAATTGTTTTGGGGAAGGAAACTTACTCCGTACTCTTGAGGAACGGAGAATACCTCCCCTCGCAAAATATTTAGACAACAAATTACCCGTTATCCTAAAGTAACAATGGCCAGGTAGTCAGAAAAATTACATTTCCTTCCTGCCTGCGATGAATGTTTCCAAATCGAAGGTTCCTATCAGCATTTGGTACGAAGACGTTTTATGACCGAAAGTCCATTAGGGCAGAAGGTATACTACCAATAAAACGGGGCACAGTGGGCCATTTCCGTAATCCGGCTTTACTAAAGTTCTTACAAAATAAAAGGAGTTGTTTGCAGAAAAACCTTGAGAACATCTGGCTCACAAGGAGAGTGCAAGCTCTTCACCTCTCAGATTTGGTTAAAACTTTGCAGAGTTGTAGATTTCGTTCACCTGATAACGAACATACCCCATTATAAGGGCCACTACCCAGTAATTTTCGAGATATTTGCAAATTACACAGGTGTAGGAACAGTTTTATTAAAGTTTAGTTCACTGTATTACCAAGTAATGATGTGGCGTAGCGGCAGCGAGCTGAACTGCTACGCCGTGGGCCCGTGTTCGAATCCCGTCGGAGTGTAACTTTTTTTATTTTTTTTTTAATTTTTTTTAATATTTTAGATATATTTTTATTCGTCAAAGGGTTAATTGATAATGATACTTATTATTTTATAGAAGAAACACTAGATCTATTACTACATACACACAAAAAAGCTTATAATTTTATTAAAATAATTGTATATTAAAATAATACATAACAAACAAAAATTATATAATAAAAGAAACTATTGCTACATATACACAAAAGATTATAATTATATTAAAATAATACATAACAAAAAAACAATAAATAAGAAAATAAATATTAATCAAAGCGGTCAATGTGACTTGCCATCACGCTTCCTATAATACTTGTCACACCTGAAAGCAAAGGAAGTAATGTGATATAAAAAAAAATATACGTTACGTAGAATAAATATAGAAATCAAATCAATACTTACAATTTTTGTTATGTACAACAGTGGTACTTATCGAAAAAGCATGGAAAACATAATGTGCAAAAACATTTTGCACATCGAATCAGTACATTTTCATTGCACGAACATTTACTTTGTCGTATCTCGGGTGGAAAGCAAATTTGGTTTACATTTTCGAAAACTTCCCGTTCTATTGACAGTCCTGCAGCGAACCATGCATATTTTAGCATGGGTTTGAAAATTGGTGCACATAATTGATGGTGAATGAGCGAATGCAGTTTTATTGCGTCTTCCCTACTTGTTATTTCTCTTTCTCTTTCCACCAAATAGTTACAATTTTGAATTCTTTTCAAAAAGTTTTTTATTTGACGGTAAAAATATACGTCACAAGGTTGAACTATTGGCGTACATTTCGGGGGGATAATTTTTAAGGTACATGTACAAATCTCTTCGTCAGTCACAAACAATTCATCGTACATTTCCAAATTTGTTTGTCCTCCCCATGAATCGATTATGAATAAAAATTTCTCATCCCCTACATAGGGTCGAATCACAGATGTTAAAAATGTTTTGAATATATCCTTGCTTAATTTGCCTGATTTTGAAGAAGATACAATGACATTTTTGTACTTCTCTGTCAATTCTTGAACTTTTTTGTTTATGATTGGTCCGAAGTTGCCAGTTGATTCTTGCATACATAGGAATACATGTAGTAGTAGTTTTCCCGACATTGTTATACTGTATTGAGCTGTATATGAGTGGGTGGATTTCGAAATATTTTTCCTATTTACAAGAACTGTTTTTTCTCCTATGGTTGTTAACGTTCTTTCGAAGGTAGAATGGTACTGACATCCTGTTTGATCTGTATTTATTATATAATTTGTATTGAACTGTGGTGCGAGTATTTGTATAATTTTCCGGAATTTTTCGGCGGCTTCAACTATTTTATTCAAATCAGCAGTATGTTTGATTGAAACGTATTTGGTTATTTTCCTTTGTCTAATGCGATGAGTTGATTTGAAATATTCTATCCAGCGGTTAGATGCTTTGAATTGAAAATTTTCTGTTTTATATTGATTAGCTGCTCCTAGAGCCCACTGCTGTAAATCGCGTGTGGTAACTTGTTGAAAGTTCTCACGAGCCTCTTTAAACCTGTCATACGTCCACTTACTAATGGCAATGTATTTATCATATACTGTACCACCTTCCTTTATATGTTGCTCCCAGCGTGACAAATCTTGTTTTCTCCTTAAATATTTGCTTCCTTTCTTTTGTAACGTTGATATATTCCACGAAGGATGACGGCGAGCAAGAGTAACCGTTTTAATTTTACTGTCTAATGACACCTTGTCGAAATGTCTCTTTTTTTCCTCTGGTTCAAACCATTCATCATGTACAGAATCTTCGTGCGTGATTTGTTCATAAATATTTTCGGTATCAGATTCGCTGTCAATAAGGCAATCGTCCGAAATGATTCTATATTCACTTATCATGTCTTCGATATTTTCAAAAATTTTTTCACCCACTATCTTTGCTGCATCAGAAATTATAATTGATGCTTTTTCAGCAATTAAATTTTCTTTTATTAGGAGCTCTTGCGTATATGTCAAAGCATCCTTTAATTGCTGCTTCTCCTTTTCATTGTTTAACGCACAATCACAATCACTCGCAACAGGATTATTAATTGACGAAGATTTCGACGTAGAGGCTTGTGGATTCATTCTGACTTCTTGCTACGACTGTGGAAAGAAACTAATTGACGAACCAAAGATGCATCTCGTTGCATAGCGAGGATCTAATCTCATGATAACGTAAACAGTTTACAGAAACTTCTCAAGAGCACGAGCCCCATAGCCCATTATCAGATCGTAGCCGAAAGATCTCGGACCGAAATCTTCGTCGAGAAATATTTCTGCCAAGCATGATTGTTAGTTCAACAATAATTCTTTTATTGAAAAAGAAGAGCAACAATTAAAGGAAGCTTTGACGTATCCATAAGAGCTCGTTTAATAGCGAAAAGAAAATTTAATTGTTGCTGAAGCATTTGCTGAAAATATTATTGTATTGATTCTATATGTAAAATCTTTTTCTTGCTTTTAAGATAAGTACCACTGTTGTACATAACAAAAATTGTAAGTATTGATTTGATTTCTATATTTATTCTACGTAACGTATATTTTTTTTTATATCACATTACTTCCTTTGCTTTCAGGTGTGACAAGTATTATAGGAAGCGTGATGGCAAGTCACATTGACCGCTTTGATTAATATTTATTTTCTTATTTATTGTTTTTTTGTTATGTATTATTTTAATATAATTATAATCTTTTGTGTATATGTAGCAATAGTTTCTTTTATTATATAATTTTTGTTTGTTATGTATTATTTTAATATACAATTATTTTAATAAAATTATAAGCTTTTTTGTGTGTATGTAGTAATAGATCTAGTGTTTCTTCTATAAAATAATAAGTATCATTATCAATTAACCCTTTGACGAATAAAAATATATCTAAAATATTAAAAAAAATTAAAAAAAAAATAAAAAAAGTTACACTCCGACGGGATTCGAACACGGGCCCACGGCGTAGCAGTTCAGCTCGCTGCCGCTACGCCACATCATTACTTGGTAATACAGTGAACTAAACTTTAATAAAACTGTTCCTACACCTGTGTAATTTGCAAATATCTCGAAAATTACTGGGTAGTGGCCCTTATAATGGGGTATGTTCGTTATCAGGTGAACGAAATCTACAACTCTGCAAAGTTTTAACCAAATCTGAGAGGTGAAGAGCTTGCACTCTCCTTGTCAGTGCAACGTAGACCGATTTTGACAAAATTTTCAGAATATGTTGAAACACACATACACATCTACTAAACGTATTTCTTCAATTTTCAATATTAATCCACATAGAAAGACTTGTAAATTCGTTACTTCATTCATTATTTCAATCATAATTTATTGCTACATCGTTTTCTGTCGCGGCTGCTGGCGAAAATGTGGGACGACACGCGTGTCAATAGTTTTCCACATCACCCATGAGGTACTATTGTAGATGCGTTTTTTTTTGTCAGTGGTATCCCCTTTAAGCCTAATCCACTGTGTTGCACACTGCAACATTTCTGCACACTTATTTGCAAGTGTGCAGCTCGACGTCGGACAGTTTAAACTTTTTTCTATTTTTACAATTGTGCAGTGCCAGCTGATAGAATCAGTGGTACTGCACTTGTAAGAGGTCCTTGACGTCGGATAGTTTAAACTTTTTTCTGTTTTTACAATTGTACAGTGCCAGCTGATAGAATCAGTGGTACTGCACTTGTAAGAGGACCTTGACGTCGGATAGTTTCAAGTTTTTTCTTTGCTGCCTTTGCTATTTCGTCTAGGATATGCTTTGGCTCCCTAATGGCCAGGCCTCTGTTCACTCTGCTGTCGAGAATTTCAGGCAGCATACAATGTATATAAAACCTCGACAATTGTTGCTCCATTTCACGTTGCCAAAAGACGTCGTCTCTCTCAACTCGAAGTACCTTTATTCCTTTTTTTGTCCACATAGCAAATAGACAGTATTTTCTGCCCGTTATGTGCAATTGTCCTTGCACTTGGTAGTAGTACTCGTGTCTTTTGCGCATTGCGCTACCCGTACTGTCTTCAAACATTTCCTGGACGGCTGTGACTGTATGTAATGCCTCTTCCGGCGTGACATTTTCTGCAGTTTTCGGGCACTTCACTTCGACAATGCCGTCGTCACCGATCAAACCATCCGGTGATGCTCCCAAATAGGGAATCGATGCGTCGATGAAAAGACCGCATTCTTTAATTGTCACACCTTCCTTTGTCGACAATTCTGCGAAAGCAGTAGCTTCGTTCTCCTTTCCGTATCGTACGGCAGCAACGTTTATAGGCTTTGGGTGGACCAGTTGGTTTACCAGTTTGGCACACCGCGTTGTTTTTAAACGACGGCACACTACGCCAAAGTTCGAAGCTGTCAAAAGTTCTGACCTGTACAGCAGCCACAGGTTATTGTTGCATTGACCAATGGTATCCCGCTGGATCTGTTCTCTTCTTTGCGCCGCATCCCTTAGCTTATCCATATGGTTTGTCATGCGCAGTTTATATATTTCTTCATCCACGTCTGGCTGTTGTGCGTTTGGTCCGTAATCAGAATCCTTGCCTGCAGGGAACCGCTGTTTTGTATATTTGCAGCTCCTCTTCCTACGGGCATTTTCCAATGCTTCCATTTTACGTTGTTCCTCCAAATTCTTCAAAACTTGTGAGGACGCGCCGCGGAGTGATGTCTGCAGACGAGACAATGCTTCTTTCGTGTTGAACTGGATCACAGCAGTGTAAACTCTTGCGTTGTACGATCTTCTTTGGCCGAAATTGATTCTTTTTCCGCCAATGTACTTCGCGATGATGGCATTGAAACTCTCCACCATGTTGTTGGTGCGCCGCGACCGTATGTATGATATCCTGTATCTTCTTGTTGATTTCACCTTCTTTCGGAGATCCATCGCAAAAATATCTGATTCTCCCGCACTGTCTGTGCTCTCCGAAAACGTGGCTGGGCACATTCACGATGTCTTCATACAAACGTTTAATCTTCTCTGCTATCGGCACATTCTCGTTCATCCTGTGTGCAGCAGCTCTAGCAATTCCCGTGCGTATCCGCCGAATATTTTTTTCTACGGCTTGCCTGTAGTAGCCGGCCTCAGTCTTCTTCACAACATCTTTCATCTTGTTGCATAAGTAGCGCAACAAATGATTTGTACACTCGACCTTCTTCACGCGCAGCAGCGTTCCGTATGGCTTGCAGTCCAAAATTTTCTTATATACGCTGCTGTCGCCGTCAGCAATCAGTGTTGAGTACACTAATCTGTGTTTTTCCAGGATGGTCTTGAAACCTTCTGCGATGGCTTCGCTCTCCATCTTTGTAGATGTCTGGTTTCTGCCCCAATTTTTAGAACATTCGTGTTTCCGCGCTTGTCTATCTAGTTTCGCTGCTCTCTGGCAAATGGAGCAGATTCGATTTTTGATTCCGATGTGTAGCACCTTCTCGGTGTGAAATCCAACAATCACGCCGACACCCGACGACGAGTCGTACCTTCCTGTTCGGTATGACCTCTTCATCCAGCTCCCGTCAGCCACGACGGGAATGTGTGGAGTTCCATCCGATAACACATCGCCTCTTTCAATGGCTAGCTCTCTTTCTTCATCAGCCGCTGCCGACATTGCTTCATTCGAAAGAAGTTTCGATTTGTCCACGATCGTGTCGTGAAATTGACGGTAAATCAACTTCTTCATAGGGGGGACGTTGATGGCTGAAAAAAAGTCCGCCATTTGTGAGTATCCGCCCCCGGTGGTCATTGTTGCGGCGACGGCACTCAACTCGATGTCAAGAGACGGCTTCTCTCTCGTGTCTACGGGCTGGCTCTGGACTTGGAATGTCTTATTGCACGTCTTGCATTTCAAATGCTCGATTGTCCTCAGACCCGATCTCTGAATACGTTCGGTATGGAGGTCCTTCAACAAACATCCCTTCGAGTGATCGCCAATCTCCTTCATCTGTTCGATGACGTGGTGCATGTCAACGATGCTGAACCCGTCCAAAGGAGGGCACGATTTCGCCTGTGACGTGGCCGTCGTTCCTGTTTCCATGACGTGGCACTCCTCTTCGTCGGTGACAGTGACAGTCTGCATGTTTGTCGTCTCTCCAACATCTTCTCTCATGTTGAGCAATGTTTCATCTCCGAGTCCACTTGACGCCGGCGATGCATTTTCTGCTTCCATTCCTTCTATTTCCACGATTTCTTCAGGCATTCCCACGAAGATGGTGTTGTCGCACACCATATCCTCTTCCAGTGCACTTGATGTCGATTCTTTCCATTCTTGATTATCTTCGTCCATTGCCACGAAATGCTCGGCGTTTATCTCCCACAATGCTGGCGCTCCATTTTCAGCAACCGTTGATTGCTCTGTCAGGGCAAGCCGCTGCTGTCTGAAAACAGAATACAAGAAAAAATGTTGGTGGCTACACACAACAGAACGGTGTATAGACACACATAAAGACCAAAGAACAAATGCACAGTACAAGTTCATACTTTGCAATTCGTTCAAGATATTTAAATTGAAGATATTTAAATTGAAAATCCAGCTTGGAAAAAAAACAAAAACCCCAAGCAATCGAAAAATTGCAGATTTCGCATGGAAGGGACTGATAAACCTTGAACATTTTACAGTCGGGAATTCTCGGGCGAGAAGTATCGAGATCCCGAGAAGGAGAGCGAGTATCAACAAAAAGAGACGACGCGTTGTGATTACTTCATTTTTTCTTCATTTCATCATTTCCTTCTGTATCACCTAATATAAAGTTAATATACTTAATCACATAAATAAATACTAAATACGTTACACGTGTTCTCGGGTTACATTTGTTCGTGTAACAAATTTGTTAACTTATTGTCTCAATAGAATAACATACTGCTAATTTAATTATAGTTAATTAGTAATGCATAATTCGATTATATGGATTACATTTTTCTTGTCAAACATTGGAAAGTAAGTATCTCTTTTCTTTACATAAAATAAATATTAACATCATTACGCTACATGCGTTTAGTTGATATTTTTCAATTCACACATATGTTATTTACACATATATAATATATATATATGTTCGTAATAATATGTAGCGCTAGTGGGATTCATCATATGCATCGTATGTATACTGTATATGTACATAGATTGTATACCTATATACAGGGTGTCCCAAAATTCGTGAACTTCCCGGAAGGGGGTGGTTCCTGAGACCATTTCAAGCGACATTTTCCTCTGCAAAAATGTTATCTGCGGTTTTGTTTAGGAGTTATTAACTAAAAACACGGACCAATCAGAGCGCGACCCAGACGCGAGTTGCCATAGTCGGCCCGGCGCACCAACTGTCTATTGGCCGACTGTGGCAACTCACGTCTAGGTCGCGCTCTGATTGGTCCGTGTTTTTCGTTAATAACTCCTAAACAAAGCCGCGGATAACATTTTTGCAAAGGAAAATGTCGCTTGAAATGGTCTCAGGAACCACTCCCTTCCGGGAAGTTCACGAATTTTGGGGCACCCTGTAGATGTAGATATTATGTAGGTACATACATACATTGTAGTTAGATCGTTTCGGCGTGTCAAAGACGCTGCGCTGCACAGTGGGACGATTAACGTAAAATCCCCAACATGGAGGAAAAATTCAAACTTCTTTTTCCCAGTAAGAGAGCTCATAGGATCGTTTCCTAGGCTTTTTTGAACAAGTAAAATGTGGGGACATTCCATGACATGTCATTGATACCGCCATATTTCCGGCATATGTATCTAAAATCGATAGCTCGAGACTAGAATTTTCATGAAACCGTATTTTTCTATCTAATTGTTCCTAATAGTTTCCATCTTTTGGTAATGTTGTTGTCTAATTTTTTCCTCCTTATGAGGTGTATTTGAGCTGAGAAAAATATGAATGAAATAAAAAATGGCTGTATTAATGTTTAACACTTAACGTTTAGTAACGTTGTGGGCATTTTGCGTACATTTTGTCGCGTTACAAAAAAGTTCCAATTTGTTCCGAAAAACGGACTTTACAGGTGTTTACCGTTGGTATTTAGTGAGAGAAATACGCAAAAATCATACCCCACTTCGTCCGATTCTTCCCGGAAATCATGTTTGAACAAGTGGTTTCTAGGGTCAAAGTCCAGTAAAACGCAGTATTTGTTGACTATGTATTCTTAATTCTGCTCTTATCCTTCAGTATCAGTTCTTAGCTTTCCGTATCCGTGTACAGCGAACAGTTTTTGAAACTGTTGGAATTGTGGATTTTCATTGCATGCATACAAACGAATAAAGATTGTAAATTATAAAAGGAAGGTATTTATTCCATATTTCTATGACTTGTTACAAGTTTTACATACAATTGTAGTGTTCTGTGTAGAATGCTTAACAACAAAGATAAATAATAATATAAATAAGGAAGACAACGAAACAATATACAGGGTGGGGCGCTATAAACAGGTCACCTGAATAACTCGCTTGCTTTTGAAGATAGAAGAAAATTCATTAGACCAAACTTACTTGATATCGAGGCGCTCGTAATCTGATGTCATTAATTTTTTTATAGGTGGAGACGTTAAGGAGATATGAAGGTCAACTTCATTTTTTTAAATGGAATGAGGTATTTTTAACTTCCCGATTCATAGGGAAGTTACTGTAATTTAATACACCAATCGACGTAGCTGGACATTCGTTATAAAAAAGTACTAACCTATGTATGTCGAAAAGTTAGTAGTTCAGGACATATTTCAATTTAAATAACTCCAAAACACCATTACTGTGGTACTAAGACGTTACACTAATAAGTAAACGCTAATGCGCGTCTTAGTACGACAGTAATGGTGTTTTAGAGTCATTTAAATTGAAATATCTCCTGAACTACTAACTTTTCGACATACATGGGTTAGTACTTTTTATAACGAATGTCCAGCTGCGTCGATTGATGTATTAAAAAATACCTCATTCCATTTAAAAAAATGAAGTTGACCTTCATATCTCCTTGACGTCCCCACCTATAAAAAAATTAATGACATCAGATTACGAGCATGTGGTTGTGTATGCGATGAGCGAGCAAACCGACGAGCGCAAAGAATTGAAAAGCGCAAATAATTGAAAAACGCAAAAAAACGATGAACGGAAAAGTTGATGAAAGGAAAAGTTGATAAACGCCAAAAAGCGATCGAACGAGAGACGCGGTTGAAAATTATCAGTATCTACAGGTACCGCGGCGCGAATTACTGAGGCCTCCAGCTTATGTCAGGGTTTGAGATTTGAAATAAGACGCGTTTCACTTATCGCTTTTACATCGAACAATTTTCGGTCCTGGTTCATCACCATGTTCGTGACAAACCGTGATTTATATAATTTATTGAAACATCCTGGTGATTCACAAAATTGTGTAATTTTAAAAGAGGAGATTTTACGCACCATCAACGTTCCTGCGAATGTTTCTAGGCGTAACATAATACTCCTAGAAAATAAACTAAAAATATTTTGTGCACATTTAAAAAAAAGGTGGGTGCAATGTGGTCATAGGAAAGCATTTTTTCTTTCAAGAAATGAACATTGGCTCAACAGAGTCTTTCAGTATCCCGAGGGATTTCTTCAGCCCCCTGATGATATCAACAATTCGCTCAAGCCCTTTGGTGAACTCTCTGAGAGGCAAAAAATGCGCAGGGTTGAAGAGTTGAGGGGAAGCTATTCGGGGGAGGAATTACTTTTTGCAGCAAAAATGAATTTGAGGCAGGAAGGTCATTGTGTTAAGGCAAAAATTGTTAAAAAAGTGCTGGACTATTCAGACGATTCGGAGGAATTAATAAAAATGTGCGAGGATGGTGAGAAATCTGACATTTCGTTCTCAAGTGAGAATACACTTGCCCTAAATACATCTCTCAACCTGTCCAAGTCAAAGTACTTCATTTTGAGAGATGCTACTTTGAAAGCAGGATCAAAATTATTTCCCTCATATTACCAGCTTAACAAAGCTAAGAAGGAATGTTATCCAGAAGAACGTGAGGTAACTGAGTTGGGAGCAAAGATACCTCTTCAAGCTCTTCTGAACCATACAGCCTCGAGAATTTTATCTATCACCCCCATGGATAAGAGCCTACCAAACGGGAAGTGTCTGAAACTTATTTCAAAATGGGGATGTGACGGGTCAACTAGCCATAGTGTTTACAAACAAACTTATTCTTCGAACAGTAGCACAACTGCGGATGACTCAGCGTTGTATTTGACTACACTAGTTCCAATCAGGTTAATCGACACAGACGATTCATCAATTGTTTGGGAAAACCTGAGACCCTCGTCGATTCACTTTTGCAGACCTGTGAAATTCGTGTTTTGCAAAGAAACTCCAGAAACAATCCAGCTAGAAAATGAACGAATGGAATCAGAAATTGCGTCGCTAATCCCTACACAGATTAATCAAGTTAAAATAGAACACGAACTTTACATGACAATGATTGATGGAAAAACAATAAATGTGGTGACTGACACTAGTTCATCCATGCGTTGCTATGTGTGTGGTGCAACACCATCAATGATGAACGATTTGAAACAAATCGACGCAAGAACTCCTAATGCAGAGCACTACAGGTTTGGCATTTCTCCTCTGCATGCCAAAATTCGATTTTTCGAGTGCCTACTGCATGTTTGTTATAACCTTGACTTCAAAAAGTGGTCAGCAAACACAGATTTGTACAAGGAGCAACAGCGAGAAAGAAAAATAAAAATACAAAAGGAGTTTAAAGATAAGCTGGGTCTTCACGTTGATCGGATAAAGCAAGGTGCTGGAACTTATAACGATGGTAATATGGCACGAATGTTTTTTGACGATCCCAAAACTACAGCAAACATCACTGGACTTAATGAGGAGATAATTAGAAGATTTGGAGTAATTTTACAAGCGATTTCTTCAGGTAAACCGGTTTGCCCTAAAAAATTTGGATTATTTGCCCGAGAAACCGCAGAGATTTACGTCAAACACTACGGGTGGTATCACATGCCACCAACTGTACATAAAGTGCTGATCCATGGGGAGAAAATAATCGAAAGTTTTATTCTTCCAATCGGAAAATTCTCGGAAGAGGCTCAAGAAGCTCTTAATAAAGTATTTCGCCACTGCAGAGAGTTTAGAGCCAGAAAAATGTCGCGAGAATCAACAAATGAGGATATCCTGAATAATCTTCTCGTCAGCTCTGATCCCAGGATTTCAACACTGAGGCCATGCGGTTTTTTTCAAAATTCAATGACAAAGAAGTTATTCCCAGAAACCCAAACGTTGCTTCTTGTTGCTGATGATGTCCCCGAAGAAGATGACATAGGTTTAGATTTTTTGGACGCTTCGCTAAGATTTGATGAGGTAGAAGAACAAGATTATATGTTGGGCTTCGTTGAAGAACCTGAATTGCTAGAAGAAACCGATATGTGATAATAAGATGGAAGTTAACTAAAGGTACCTCATTTTACTTATATCATTTCTGAAGTTTTTCCGTTGCCAAGTAGAGATTTTATTTTACTTTTCTTTTATATGTTCCTATTTGCGCTTTTCTTTTGTATTTTTAATTGATTTATAAAATTGAACAAATCATACCTACAAAAAATTAACAAAATTAAAAAATCAAACAAAAAATAAATTCTATTAATGCTTTAGTACATATTTAAGTAACCATTAAATGTTTTATATGAAAATAAAAAATCCAAGATCATTGTTCTATGAATGTGCTGTAGCTTCTTTCGCATCATTCCTATCGCCAAACGGACTTCATTATCAGATTCAGCACGAAAAAATACATAGAGTATGACCCACATTTAAATTTTTATAAAGGAATAACAGAGTGAAAAAGCCATGTCCAGGGAATCGCCGGTTTCGTCCCACTGTGCGCTGTGCCGAGCGCCGCGCCGCGCACCGTCTCTTTTTGTTGATACTCGCTCTCCTTCTCGGGATCTCGATACGTTCGTATGTAGTCGGATAGCTTCGGGATCCCGAAGAGACATAGGCAGCAGGATACTTTTGGGAAACCGAAGCGTATCATACGTTCGGGATCCCGTCAGTTCTCGCCCGAGAATTCCCGACTCGACCCGATCCCGAGATTTCGAGTTCTCGCACAAGCCTGAGTCAATCAGTTATCCCTATTTATCAGGGAACATCCAAAGACATTAGTTGCGGTGTCACGCCGATCCACCTGAATGGACGTCGCGTCGGGTTGCTCGGCCGTGTTTATTGCACCACTCGGCCACGGAGACCGAGGCTCTGGTCGCCCTGGCAG
Source organism: Lasioglossum pauxillum (assembly GCA_933228785.1). NCBI lineage: Eukaryota > Metazoa > Arthropoda > Insecta > Hymenoptera > Halictidae > Lasioglossum > Lasioglossum pauxillum. The sequence continues at coordinate 24,134,600 of OW121699.1, forward strand.
AAAATCACTGGAGGGTCATTCCATGCCGAATCGATCACTTTTTGCAGGCACCATCGCCGATTTTGTTCTAAATGAAATATGTTGTAGTCCATGTGAAATTCGGGGGGGGGGGGTTTAAGTCATCAATTTGCCGTTTTCGAATTTTTTTAGAATTGGCAGGCCTTCAAATTTTTCAATTTTTGCCCATTTCGGCGAAAACGGGCCTCACTTACGAATTTTTATCTCAAGAACCGTTTGTCCGATTGAGCTAAATTTTGTTTTGTTTTATTCGGAAAGGATTGGGCTATTACAAAATAATTTTTTCAACCTCGAAAATCAACTTTATAATGTCGAAAAATTTAAACAAATTCTTCTTTTGCGTTTCTTTTAATGATGGGGCTCAGTGATTTAAATTTTGAAAAAAATATGGTAATATTCCTTGAAGTTTCCCCTTTAAAATGAGCCCTTGAAGAAGATGGTATCATTAAAATTGGCGTCGCAATGAGCTGGTAAAGGACGCCGTGTACCCCCGTTTCAGGTAGAGGTGGGTCGAGCGCACCGCTGTTATGGTCCGTTGTCTATACCGCTGGTCTCGAGAAAATACCAGCACACTGTAATAACTCTATTTATACCTGGAGAACAATATTAGTAACCACTCTTGGACAATAACACCTTTTTAATCATGACTTCTTTTATAGATATTAGTTTTTATAGGAATCATATATGTTCCAAAAAAAAAGGTGTCGTTGCTCAATGGAAATCACGAGAAGGTGGTGGTTTTCTTCCATCGGGGGGGGATCAGGAGGTTTTATGGTAAGAAGTATGGATAGGATCATTGCGTGGGATGGACTTAAGGATTATGGAAAAAAATATAAGAAAAACTATTTCATTACTTGCAATGCGCACTAGCATACAAAGACCATTAGATAATGAAATTCTCACCCCTAAAAATTTATTTGAATGGGCAGAAACATCTTTTTCAAATATAATATTTAATTACGTCACCCTAGATGAACATAACGAACATGCTGATTGTTTACAAGCTCGGTTTGCAACAGCATTACCAATTACAGACACTAGAAGCTTTCATATCTTTACACCATTATCGAATAAAGAACTGCTATGCAAAACCTGCTCGTGCGATAATGATGGCTCTATTTTTAGTGTAATAGAATAGTTTCTCCTATATTTTTTTCCATAATCCTTAAGTTCACCCCACACAATGATACTATCCATACTTCTTACCATAAACCCTCCTTATCCCTCCCTGATGGAAGAAAACCACCACCTCCTCGTGATTTCCATTGAGCAACGACATCTTTTTTGTGGAACATATATGATTCCTATAAAAGAAGTCATGATTAAAAAGGTGTTGTTGTCCAAGAGTGGTTACTAATATTGTTCTCCAGGTATAAATAGAGTTATTTAATCGTATTCAGTGTGCTGTTATTTTCTCGAGACCAGCGGTATAGACAACGGACCATAACAGCGGTGCGCTCGACCCACCTCTACCTGAAACGGGGGTACACGGCGTCCTTTACCAGCTCATTGCGACGCCAATTTTAATGATACCATCTTCTTCAAGGGCTCATTTTAAAGGGGAAACTTCAAGGAATATTACCATATTTTTTTCAAAATTTAAATCACTGAGCCCCATCATTAAAAGAAACGCAAAAGAAGAATTTGTTTAAATTTTTCGACATTATAAAGTTGATTTTCGAGGTTGAAAAAATTATTTTGTAATAGCCCAATCCTTTCCGAATAAAACAAAACAAAACTAGAGGGCTATTGTTGCTCGCTCGCTTCGCGAGCTCGCGGGTAGGACTGCTCTTGCGAGAGGGTTAATGATACGTATGGCTAGTAGGGCCTACTGCTTTTAATGTTTTTTATTTGGTGTGTGACTCTCCACGAGCCACACAAAGAACTTCCCGATTCAATAGTTTTCTACTTATCAAAATGTTTGCTATATGGTGTCGCATTAAACCAATATCGTATGCTCGTTGCTCGCTTGGTTCCTTGTTATAGCATACTAATGTTACAAAATAAATTGTCTTAATTAGTTTTTCGCAAACGTTACAACTCATCATTATCCGGGTTTGCAGTATTGATCTTGGTTTTCTTCGATACTATTAATTTAAATTTTCTTAAAATATATAAACCGCTCAATTTTGAAACTCTGCTCAGTGCTACATAAACATTTGTAAAGTTCGTATTTCTGATGTTTTAAAATCCATACATACTTTCTCGTATGTTTGTCACTGACTTTTATGAATCGTAATCGCTTCAGCAGGAACCACTGGAAATTGACTACGTGTGATTTGATATTTTTCCTCACTCGACATATTTACTTGATTCGATATTTTTATTATTGGTGTTAAATTTTGATTTATATTTGCATTTTTCATATAATCACGATAACGAGTTCTTACTTTCACTCCTACTATGGCCAATTGAAAATCTAACCACAATATAGACGGAATTTTAGTATTTTCTTGAAAAGTAATAAATTTTAATATTCCGCATGCTCCATTAACCAATCCGTCGTCAACATCAATGTTATTAATTATCATATATTTTATATTAATTTTCAATTTAATCTCAGTTCACAATTCGTTTTGAACTGATTGTTTATTTAAAGATTGTAATATAAATGTTTCTGTACTTTCATCGATATTCTTTGAAAATGTATTCTCGGCGATGATTAACTCACTCTTGCATTGGAATAATTTTCGATTATTGTAAGCGGTTACATTAGCATTAGTTGCATAATTGGAAAAAAGTATTTTTAATTAAAAAAAACAAGAAAAAATTTTTTTTTAATTTTATAAAAAATTTTTTTTTTAATTTTATAAAAAAAATTTTTTTTTAAATATGTCTAAATATATATATATATATATATATATATATATATATATATAGTTACGTTTACTTCTTCGGTGGATACGCCTTTCGTATAAATTGCAATGTTTAATCAACTCCTTTCGAAAAAAACTAAAAAACTACTTGACCAAAATGGACCAAAATCTAATCAGCTCTAAGTTACGACGGGGCACATCGATTGCATCATTCATCATCCTGATCGCGTTGTTACTTTTTCTGAAAACGTTAACGAAAAATTTGATACCATACAAACGGACATACGCACACACACACACACACACACACACACACACACACACACATACAAACATTTTGATAAAAATAGTCTAAAATTACTCCAATGACCATGAAACGTGAAGATCTGCTAAAAAATCGATTTTCGATTTTCGGGGTACTTACAATAACTTCCCTATAAAATCGGGAAGTTAATTAGCTCAATCGAACAAACGGTTCTTGAGATAAAAATTCGTAAGTGAGGCCCGTTTTCGCCGAAATGGGCAAAAATTGAAAAATTTGAAGGCCTGCCAATTCTAAAAAAATTCGAAAACGGCAAATTGATGACTTAAACCCCCCCGAATTTCACATGGACTACAATATATTTCATTTAGAACAAAATCGGCGATGGTGCCTGCAAAAAGTGATCGATTCGGCATGGAATGACCCGTTCGTGTCTTTCCAAGCGAAATGAAACATCCTTTCCAATTCTCATTGTTGAACTATCAAACCGATGACAATGGACTTTCAGCTGATTACAGTAGAAGATGTGAGTACGTAATCTCAGTTTAGTAAGTAAACTCTCAGGGGTGGGCCCGATGGGGGTCGCGCGGCCCGTAATTCCCCGTGGCGGTTCACATCTGGACGTTTATGATACGGCAATTGCTATTGAGCGACAACGACCTTAGAGGAGCTCGTGTTTACAAAAAGGACGAACCTTGGGCGTGACTGCAATAGTAATAAAAAAACATCTGGTATACCATTTCTACCTGAATAAAAATGTAGGGACACAAGCGCCCCACACTTCAAAACAAATTATGAAAAACGTTTGGTTTCTGAAATATGTTGAACGGTATGGGCTGAATTATACTTTACTGAAAAAACTCTACTGAATGTCTCGAAAACTCAGCCGAGCAGCGGTATAACATATAGAGACTCGGAAAAATATGCGGACGCTCTGAAAAGACAAGTTTTTTCATACTGCACTATACGATTTGAACTTTCTTGGAAAGCTAGAGCAATTAGTTTATTAGACGATGTGAAAATAAATTTTTTCAAAAATTGCAATTGATCGGAATTGTTGAAAAAATATTGAATGTTGCATTTTCAACTTTTTTATGTATATTGATAATTTAAAAAATACATTTTGTCGATCTGTAGCAATTAAACATATTCTTAAAATTTCAGACTGTATACGACTAAATAACCCCATGTATAAAAAATTATATTTGTTGTCAAGATGTAGATTTTGAACATCTTTTGCCAGTATACAGTGACCCGGAAAAATATTCAGACGCTCTAACAAAAACGATAGAGCTTTTCGCGCTGATTCCAAATCTGTTCTTAATTTTTCTTCTACACGTACAGTTTTTGAGAAAATTGAGTTGAAAAAAAGACATACTTTTCAACTTTGAACAAATATTGTGATGTTCTTATAAAAGATATTGAATTGTTCTTTACAGCAAAAGATTCTGTAGACTTTCCCGAATATAGTGATATCCAATATTAATACATTGTGATTGTTTAAATATGTTTAAACAATCATTGAAGACGGAGAGGAACCACTTTTGCACCAATTTTTGCGCATATTTTTGAATTTATCAAAAAATACGCGCTGCGCCGTATCCCGTGGAACGCCTGTTCTAGTGGTAAGCGCCACTGCAGTGGTAATTCATGTCGAGCGAAGATATTTTGCTTTCTGGTTCGAAAAAAACGTCCATGCAAACTTGAAATGGTGGTTTCTCAAGATAGAAGTCTGCTCTATCGCGTGGAATAGTTCGATTTTCCGCTGGACCCTTATTTTTGAGATAAATTCAAAAATGTAAAAAATTGGTGCAAAAGTGGTGTCTCTCCGTCTTTAATGATCGTTTAATCATATTTAAACAATCATAATGTATTAATATTGGATACCAATGTATTCGGGAAAGTCTACAGAATCTTTTGCTGTAAATACAATGAATGATATTGCATAATTGATTTCGAATTTCAAATAAAACTTCTTCAGTGAATCTTGAGTGTCGAACTCGTCCGGCCGATGCCGACTGCTGCTGACCGGCTACCCGTGAACGATCAAGCATCCGATGCGATCAAGCATCCGATGCGATCAAGCATCCGATGCGATCAAGCATCCGATGCGATCAAGCATCCGATGCGATCAAGCATCCGATGCGATCAAGCATCCGATGCAGTCAAGCTACCCGAATATTCAGATGTCTCGGGTACTCGCCCGAGCCCGCCGGACTTTCTCCGGCTCGACTCGACTGTCGAGAACCCGTGAATTTCGGGAACCCGCACACTCCTAGGGGAAAATACGACAGGCATTGAAGATGTAAGAATTCTTAGATGTAGACCAAAAATCGTGAAAATCTGAAATTTCCAGAATACGTTCAATTGACGCAGATATACAAAACGTACTTTTTAAATTTTCAATATAGCTGCCCACGCAAAAGTTTTAGTATTCTTTCTACAATTCCGATCAATTGCTGTTCCGGAAAAAATTTTTCACATCCTGTATTCAACTGAGTGCTTCAGCTTCCCCGAAAAAGTTCAAATGGTATAGTACGGTATGAAAAAAGTTGTCTTGCTTTCGGAGCGTCCGCATATCTTTCCGAGTCACCGCTGCTCGGTCTGAGTTTTTGAGACATACAACAGTACAGTTTTTTCAGTAAAGTCCAACTCCGCCCATGCCGTTTTACATATTTCAGAAACCAAACCTGGTTCATCATTTCTATTGAAATGTGGGACGCTTGGGTCCCTGCATTTTTACTCAGGTACTACTGGCGTTCCAGATGTTTTTTTATTACTATTGCAGTCAGGCCCAAGGTTCGTCTTTTTTTGTAAATACGAGCTCCTCGAAGGTTGTTCTCGCTCAATAGCGATTATCATATCATAAACCCCCAGATGAGATCCGCCAGAGACATTACGGGCCGCGCGGCCCCCGTCACACAGAGGTCTAAAAATCCCGCTTTCGTGATCAAAATTCAATTTTTCAACGATTGAGAAAATTTCTGCTCCTATAACGTAAAACACCCTTCAAAGCTCCTACACACACCTGAGAGTTTCCTTACTAAACTGAGTACTTACTCGCATGCTTCTACTGTAATCACCCGAGAGTCCATTGTCATCGGGTTGATAGTTCAATAATGAGAATTGGAAATGATGTTTCATTTCGCGTGGAAAGACTCGAACACGTTTTTCGGGCGTACGACCGACGCGATGGTGCATTGTTGGAGGTTGGGGTCGGGAGCGAACAGTTGGGGTAAACGGTACAATGATTGGCAACCTATAAGGCTATGATCACAGTGGACCCGTTTTCGCCCGACGACCGACTTTGGCCCATACAGACGAACGTTTCGAGCGCCTCGAGAAGGGTAACAATGGACAAACCCCATGGGGTCCCGACGTCGGAGGAGAAACAAATCATTTTGTTTTTCGCCTGACTTCGGACGGTGCAGCGTTTACTTTAAATAATTTTCATGTCGCCAATTTTGAAGTATCCGTATTTTTAAGAACGGGACCGCAAAGAGGACACTTGGGGCTGCATTATCATTATTTTTATTTTCCAATTTCCTGGCGGTATGATAGCAATGCGCCTGTTTAAAAAGCAATTGCAAAATAAACTGTGAAAATAAATATTTTATCAACTGAAATAATTTTTATTAAATACTCTTATGGTTTCACTATGTGCACCCAAAACTAAAATTGTCATTGTTTTGTTAGTTTGGCCGTTATAATTTAATGAAAAAGTTGTGGCACCTCATATTCCACGTCCGTAGAACCATTCATTTTCAAGATTTCAAAGAATTCTCTTGGAGATACGTTCATATTTTACTACAGATTGCAACGTATCCAAATTTAAACCCCACGGCATCGAAAGTTCGACAACGTACCGCAATAAATGGAAAATATACCTTTTTCTACGGGCGTGACTTCCCTGTTATTTTTGAGATAAAGCCTCTTTTAAATACATTTAGTTCTTTATTATTTTATTGTCGGAGCCACGAAGGAAGACTTTGACATCTGTCTATACCCCAATAGCAATTATGTGTTATAAACCTTGCAGACCTCCACGGTCAGTTGTGGCTGCAGCTATTCATTTTGGGGTTTCCCGTCAACCCGCACACCATGTGCAGTACAGTGACTCTTTTCACTGTTTTCACCTCCGTGGTGGCCAAGTTGGGATTGCACACCTTTCATGTAATGAAGAAACATTTTCAATTTGTTTATGCCCAACAAGTAGTCCAATACACTGTCCCGTACGAGCGATAGCGGAACAGCAGTGGGTTCAGAGTTGTGCAGAATTACAATTGAATTACTCCAGGGATCATAATTATTAGGCCGGAAAGAAAGTTCTTGCGGCTTCTAACTAAAATCAAAATAAGACAAACCGTAAGAACTTTCTCTCCGACCTAATAAAAAGTAATTGCATTACATTGTAATTCAGTCATATTGTAGTTTATAATTCATATCTTCATACAATCGAAGTACAATGTAATTCGTAATTGCAATTGGAGTACAATTATAAAATAGCGGTACAGCCAACAAGCATATGAAAGAAAAACATAAAAATATATTGCTGTAGAGAGCTGTATTTTAATGTAATATGTAATTCAAGGATGACGTAGTTGAATTACTATATAATTGAAATACAATGTAATTCAATTGCGTAATTGAATTAGCACAACTCTGAGTGGGTTAAGATATCAAACCGTTCCCGCCCACTACTACGCGATTGTAGGGGGTGGAAAGGCGCCATCTCGTATGGGTCGTACTCGGCGACATTGAATTGCTGCGAGCGTGAGAAAAAGGTTCCCAGGCAGGACTACGATGACATGTCTCTAGGTACGATGCGCGGCTGATGATAGGCTCGATTTCACCCCCTACAAACTCTGAACCCACTGCTGTTCCGCTATCGCTCGTACGGGACAGTGTATTGGACTACTTGTTGGGCATAAACAAATTGAAAATGTTTCTTCATTACATGAAAGGTGTGCAATCCCAACTTGGCCACTACGGAGGTGAAAACAGTGAAAAGAGTCACTGTACTGCACATGGTGTGCGGGTTGACGGGAAACCCCAAAATGAATAGCTGCAGCCACAACTGACCGTGGAGGTCTGCAAGGTTTATAACACATAATTGCTATTGGGGTATAGACAGATGTCAAAGTCTTCCTTCGTGGCTCCGACAATAAAATAATAAAGAACTAAATGTATTTAAAAGAGGCTTTATCTCAAAAATAACAGGGAAGTCACGCCCGTAGAAAAAGGTATATTTTCCATTTATTGCGGTACGTTGTCGAACTTTCGATGCCGTGGGGTTTAAATTTGGATACGTTGCAATCTGTAGTAAAATATGAACTTCATGATATTTAACTTCTGGTGATAAAAACAAAAGAATTTGTTGATGGGAATTAAATTAAAAAGATTAAATACTTACCTTACTTCCTGTGTATATAAAAATATAATCATGGAAAATAGATATCTAATTTAAATTACATTACAGTCACACATAGCCTACAAGGAGTACGAGCGACATACGCGGCGATAGGTCGGGTGATCATTCGTCAAGTGATATACGTCAAATAAACGTTCAAATACTTCATTATGTTTAATTTTACTGTGTTTTATATATGAGAATACAATGTACCTTCAAACTAGTGGGTTATCAAATCGTTTCAACGAAAAAAATTACATTAGTTTTGTTAACAAAAATCACAAATTTTGAGATTTGAATTCAACGTGAAAAAATTTACGGGAAATGATGGATAGCATGTTTCAACAAAATTTTTTCCGCGCGTGCTACTGGAGAAACCACAATTTTCTTGAAATTTTCTTGTACAAGTTTAACGAATTTTCTCAACGTTGAAATACGTTCTTACCATAACCTCCCCATTTTTCTCATATTCTGCAAGTTTTAGCTTCAATAACAAAAAAATTCGTCGGTGTATCTAATTTCTAGCGAAAGTTCTTTGAGTTTAAATCGAGTTTCGACCAAATTGCCCACTGTGCGCCGCACTGATGTATCTTCTTTGCTATCCTGACCAAATCGCAATGTTTAAAATTTATAAATAATTACAAACGAAATTAAACATTATCAAAAGATACACATTTCAAAGAACCTTTGGAAAGAATATTTTTCAATCATAAAAATGCTTTCATTTTTTTCTTCTCTAAAAATGTCTTTTCGATTGTAAAACAGAATCTTCAATGTTTAGCTAAACGGGGTATCTTATGTACCCTGCAAAATTTCCCAAAATTTGTTTTAGCAGCTTTTGCAATATAATTCATACATGAGCCCTTTTCGCGCTCTTTGGAAGATGGTGGGGAGCGGGGCCGCTGCGAGCCAGTCAACTCTCACTCCACTACGCACTCCCCACTTTCATTGGGCGTATGGAGTGGAAGTATGACCAATCAGGGCGAAGATACGCCAAGACGAACGAAAAACTGGTGTTTACGCGGACATAGACTCGCCTGGCGGCGTCTCCGATATTTTCCCGCCGTGCCAATAAGAGTTCCCCCACCACACACCGCACCTCCCACCACTGCAACTCTGTGCAACCCCCACCACTGACCACGAGGAACGGAGGAACGTAGCAACGTAGCATTGACGACATCGTCGGACCGTCATTCTGATCTCGACAGTCGAAAAGGTAAGTACTGTTCAAACCTCTCTTCATTCCAATCCAGAATATCTGGCCCAGAGTTGGGCAAAAAATTTAATTAGATAGAAATTTCGGATCACGGATCATAGATAGAAAATTTTGAATTAGTTACTCCAAGATAAAGATAAAAAGTAACTTGTATCCGAAGTTGAATTAGATAATTTCATATCCGAAGCAGAAGGATCCGCGAAGCTACGGATCCATTTTTAACTAGTTAAATATCTAATTCAAAGATCCTTTCGGATCCTTCAAGATCCTTTTGACCAGCTCGAGGCTTGAATGAACACGTTCCGAGGCCCGAGGGTCGGGCCCCGAGGCCTGAGCCCTGAATACAATAGAAGTACAATAAACACGGCCGGGGGATTGCCCGGTCGTGTTTATTGCACCACTTGGACAAGGGGCCCCAGCCAACTCGTCGCTTCGTCGCCCTAGCACCGATGATGGGCAAAATTTTGAATTAGATAGATTTTCAGAGATATCTTCACAAATAAAGGCAGTAAGCAGTAGCCGAATTCTATCGCGTTTAGACTTTTTTTAATCGGGAGAACGCCACGAATTGGCTCGTGCCACTTTCGTGAGGGCATTACGAAAAATGAACAAGTTCAGATTGTACGTGTCAGGGGTATCATGCCGAGCTACCTGGCTGGGCAGGGGATGGCCCGGTCGTGTTTATTGCACCACTTGGCCAAGCCGCTCTAGGCAACTCGTCGCTTCGTCGCCCTAGCACCGATGATGGGCAAAATTTTGAATTAGATAGATTTTCAGAGATATCTTCACAAATAAAGGCAGTAAGCAGTGGCCGAATTCTATCGCGTTTAGACTTTTTTTAATCGGGAGAACGCCACGAATTGGCTCGTGCCACTTTCGTGAGGGCATTACGAAAAATGAACAAGTTCAGGATGCACGTGTCAGGGGTATCATGCCGAGCTACCTGGCTGGCCGGGGGATGGCCCGGTCGTGTTTATTGCACCACTTGGCCGAGGGGCCCCAGCCAACTCGTCGCTTCGTCGCCCTAGCACCGATGATGGGCAAAATTTTGAATTAGATAGATTTTCAGAGATATCTTCACAAATAAAGGCAGTAAGCAGTAGCCGAATTCTATCGCGTTTAGACTTTTTTTAATCGGAAGAACGCCACGAATTGGCTCGTGCCACTTTCGTGAGGGCATTACGAAAAATGAACAAGTTCAGGATGCACGTGTCAGGGGTATCATGCCGAGCTACCTGGCTGGCCAGGGGATGGCCCGGTCGTGTTTATTGCACCACTTGGCCAAGCCGCCCTAGGCAACTCGTCGCTTCGTCGCCCTAGCACCGATGATGGGCAAAATTTTGAATTAGATAGATTTTCAGAGATATCTTCACAAATAAAGGCAGTAAGCAGTAGCCGAATTCTATCGCGTTTAGACTTTTTTTAATCGGGAGAACGCCACGAATTGGCTCGTGCCACTTTCGTGAGGGCATTACGAAAAATGAACAAGTTCAGGATGTACGTGTCAGGGGTATCATACCGAGCTACCTGGCTGGGCAGGGGATGGCCCGGTCGTGTTTATTGCACCACTTGGCCAAGCCGCTCTAGGCAACTCGTCGCTTCGTCGCCCTAGCACCGCTGATGGGCAAAATTTTGAATTAGATAGATTTTCAGAGATATCTTCACAAATAAAGGCAGTAAGCAGTGGCCCAATTCTATCGCGTTTAGACTTTTTTTAATCGGGAGAACGCCACAAATTGGCTCGTGCCACTTTCGTGAGGGCATTACGAAAAATGAACAAGTTCAGGATGCACGTGTCAGGGGTATCATGCCGAGCTACCTGGCTGGCCAGGGGATGGCCCGGTCGTGTTTATTGCACCACTTGGCCAAGCCGCCCTAGGCAACTCGTCGCTTCGTCGCCCTAGCACCGATGATGGGCAAAATTTTGAATTAGATAGATTTTCAAAGATATCTTCACAAATAAAGGCAGTAAGCAGTAGCCGAATTCTATCGCGTTTAGACTTTTTTTAATCGGAAGAACGCCACGAATTGGCTCGTGCCACTTTCATGAGGGCATTACGAAAAATGAACAAGTTCAGGATGCACGTGTCAGGGGTATCATGCCGAGCTACCTGGCTGGGCAGGGGATGGCCCGGTCGTGTTTATTGCACCACTTGGCCAAGCCGCTCTAGGCAACTCGTCGCTTCGTCGCCCTAGCACCGATGATGGGCAAAATTTTGAATTAGATAGATTTTCAGAGATATCTTCACAAATAAAGGCAGTAAGCAGTGGCCGAATTCTATCGCGTTTAGACTTTTTTTAATCGGGAGAACGCCACGAATTGGCTCGTGCCACTTTCGTGAGGGCATTACGAAAAATGAACAAGTTCAGGATGCACGTGTCAGGGGTATCATGCCGAGCTACCTGGCTGGCCGGGGGATGGCCCGGTCGTGTTTATTGCACCACTTGGCCGAGGGGCCCCAGCCAACTCGTCGCTTCGTCGCCCTAGCACCGATGATGGGCAAAATTTTGAATTAGATAGATTTTCAGAGATATCTTCACAAATAAAGGCAGTAAGCAGTAGCCGAATTCTATCGCGTTTAGCCTTTTTTTAATCGGGAGAACGCCACGAATTGGCTCGTGCCACTTTCGTGAGGGCATTACGAAAAATGAACAAGTTCAGGATGCACGTGTCAGGGGTATCATGCCGAGGTACCTGGCTGGCCGGGGGATGGCCCGGTCGTGTTTATTGCACCACTTGGCCAAGCCGCTCTAGGCAACTCGTCGCTTCGTCGCCCTAGCACCGCTGATGGGCAAAATTTTGAATTAGATAGATTTTCAGAGATATCTTCACAAATAAAGGCAGTAAGCAGTGGCCCAATTCTATCGCGTTTAGACTTTTTTTAATCGGGAGAACGCCACAAATTGGCTCGTGCCACTTTCGTGAGGGCATTACGAAAAATGAACAAGTTCAGGATGCACGTGTCAGGGGTATCATGCCGAGCTACCTGGCTGGCCAGGGGATGGCCCGGTCGTGTTTATTGCACCACTTGGCCAAGCCGCCCTAGGCAACTCGTCGCTTCGTCGCCCTAGCACCGATGATGGGCAAAATTTTGAATTAGATAGATTTTCAAAGATATCTTCACAAATAAAGGCAGTAAGCAGTAGCCGAATTCTATCGCGTTTAGACTTTTTTTAATCGGAAGAACGCCACGAATTGGCTCGTGCCACTTTCATGAGGGCATTACGAAAAATGAACAAGTTCAGGATGCACGTGTCAGGGGTATCATGCCGAGCTACCTGGCTGGGCAGGGGATGGCCCGGTCGTGTTTATTGCACCACTTGGCCAAGCCGCTCTAGGCAACTCGTCGCTTCGTCGCCCTAGCACCGATGATGGGCAAAATTTTGAATTAGATAGATTTTCAGAGATATCTTCACAAATAAAGGCAGTAAGCAGTGGCCGAATTCTATCGCGTTTAGACTTTTTTTAATCGGGAGAACGCCACGAATTGGCTCGTGCCACTTTCGTGAGGGCATTACGAAAAATGAACAAGTTCAGGATGCACGTGTCAGGGATATCATGCCGAGCTACCTGGCTGGCCGGGGGATGGCCCGGTCGTGTTTATTGCACCACTTGGCCAAGCCGCCCTAGGCAACTCGTCGCTTCGTCGCCCTAGCACCGATGATGGGCAAAATTTTGAATTAGATAGATTTTCAGAGATATCTTCACAAATAAAGGCAGTAAGCAGTAGCCGAATTCTATCGCGTTTAGACTTTTTTTAATCGGGAGAACGCCGCGAATTGGCTCGTGCCACTTTCGTGAGGGCATTACGAAAAATGAACAAGTTCAGGATGTACGTGTCAGGGGTATCATACCGAGCTACCTGGCTGGGCAGGGGATGGCCCGGTCGTGTTTATTGCACCACTTAGCCAAGCCGCTCTAGGCAACTCGTCGCTTCGTCGCCCTAGCACCGATGATGGGCAAAATTTTGAATTAGATAGATTTTCAGAGATATCTTCACAAATAAAGGCAGTAAGCAGTGGCCGAATTCTATCGCGTTTAGACTTTTTTTAATCGGGAGAACGCCACGAATTGGCTCGTGCCACTTTCGTGAGGGCATTACGAAAAATGAACAAGTTCAGGATGCACGTGTCAGGGGTATCATGCCGAGCTACCTGGCTGGCCAGGGGATGGCCCGGTCGTGTTTATTGCACCACTTGGCTAAGCCGCCCTAGGCAACTCGTCGCCTCGTCGCCCTAGCACCGATGATGGGCAAAATTTTGAATTAGATAGATTTTCAAAGATATCTTCACAAATAAAGGCAGTAAGCAGTAGCCGAATTCTATCGCGTTTAGACTTTTTTTAATCGGAAGAACGCCACGAATTGGCTCGTGCCACTTTCATGAGGGCATTACGAAAAATGAACAAGTTCAGGATGCACGTGTCAGGGGTATCATGCCGAGCTACCTGGCTGGCCGGGGGATGGCCCGGTCGTGTTTATTGCACCACTTGGCCGAGGGGCCCCAGCCAACTCGTCGCTTCGTCGCCCTAGCACCGATGATGGGCAAAATTTTGAATTAGATAGATTTTCAGAGATATCTTCACAATAAAGGCAGTAAGCAGTAGCCGAATTCTATCGCGTTTAGACTTTTTTTAATCTGAAGAACGCCACGAATTGGCTCGTGCCACTTTCGTGAGGGCATTACGAAAAATGAACAAGTTCAGGATGCACGTGTCAGGGGTATCATGCCGAGCTACCTGGCTGGCCAGGGGATGGCCCGGTCGTGTTTATTGCACCACTTGGCCAAGCCGCTCTAGGCAACTCGTCGCTTCGTCGCCCTAGCACCGATGATGGGCAAAATTTTGAATTAGATAGATTTTCAGAGATATCTTCACAAATAAAGGCAGTAAGCAGTGGCCGAATTCTATCGCGTTTAGACTTTTTTTAATCGGGAGAACGCCACGAATTGGCTCGTGCCACTTTCGTGAGGGCATTACGAAAAATGAACAAGTTCAGGATGCACGTGTCAGGGGTATCATGCCGAGCTACCTGGCTGGCCGGGGGATGGCCCGGTCGTGTTTATTGCACCACTTGGCCGAGGGGCCCCAGCCAACTCGTCGCTTCGTCGCCCTAGCACCGATGATGGGCAAAATTTTGAATTAGATAGATTTTCAGAGATATCTTCACAAATAAAGGCAGTAAGCAGTACCGAATTCTATCGCGTTTAGCCTTTTTTTAATCGGGAGAACGCCACGAATTGGCTCGTGCCACTTTCGTGAGGGCATTACGAAAAATGAACAAGTTCAGGATGCACGTGTCAGGGGTATCATGCCGAGGTACCTGGCTGGCCGGGGGATGGCCCGGTCGTGTTTATTGCACCACTTGGCCAAGCCGCTCTAGGCAACTCGTCGCTTCGTCGCCCTAGCACCGCTGATGGGCAAAATTTTGAATTAGATAGATTTTCAGAGATATCTTCACAAATAAAGGCAGTAAGCAGTGGCCCAATTCTATCGCGTTTAGACTTTTTTTAATCGTGAGAACGCCACAAATAGGCTCGTGCCACTTTCGTGAGGGCATTACGAAAAATGAACAAGTTCAGGATGCACGTGTCAGGGGTATCATGCCGAGCTACCTGGCTGGCCAGGGGATGGCCCGGTCGTGTTTATTGCACCACTTGGCCAAGCCGCCCTAGGCAACTCGTCGCTTCGTCGCCCTAGCACCGATGATGGGCAAAATTTTGAATTAGATAGATTTTCAAAGATATCTTCACAAATAAAGGCAGTAAGCAGTAGCCGAATTCTATCGCGTTTAGACTTTTTTTAATCGGAAGAACGCCACGAATTGGCTCGTGCCACTTTCATGAGGGCATTACGAAAAATGAACAAGTTCAGGATGCACGTGTCAGGGGTATCATGCCGAGCTACCTGGCTGGGCAGGGGATGGCCCGGTCGTGTTTATTGCACCACTTGGCCAAGCCGCTCTAGGCAACTCGTCGCTTCGTCGCCCTAGCACCGATGATGGGCAAAATTTTGAATTAGATAGATTTTCTGAGATATCTTCACAAATAAAGGCAGTAAGCAGTGGCCGAATTCTATCGCGTTTAGACTTTTTTTAATCGGGAGAACGCCACGAATTGGCTCGTGCCACTTTCGTGAGGGCATTACGAAAAATGAACAAGTTCAGGATGCACGTGTCAGGGGTATCATGCCGAGCTACCTGGCTGGCCGGGGGATGGCCCGGTCGTGTTTATTACACCACTTGGCCGAGGGGCCCCAGCCAACTCGTCGCTTCGTCGCCCTAGCACCGATGATGGGCAAAATTTTGAATTAGATAGATTTTCAGAGATATCTTCACAAATAAAGGCAGTAAGCAGTAGCCGAATTCTATCGCGTTTAGCCTTTTTTTAATCGGGAGAACGCCACGAATTGGCTCGTGCCACTTTCGTGAGGGCATTACGAAAAATGAACAAGTTCAGGATGCACGTGTCAGGGGTATCATGCCGAGCTACCTGGCTGGCCGGGGGATGGCCCGGTCGTGTTTATTGCACCACTTGGCCAAGCCGCCCTAGGCAACTCGTCGCTTCGTCGCCCTAGCACCGATGATGGGCAAAATTTTGAATTAGATAGATTTTCAGAGATATCTTCACAAATAAAGGCAGTAAGCAGTAGCCGAATTCTATCGCGTTTAGACTTTTTTTAATCGGGAGAACGCCGCGAATTGGCTCGTGCCACTTTCGTGAGGGCATTACGAAAAATGAACAAGTTCAGGATGTACGTGTCAGGGGTATCATACCGAGCTACCTGGCTGGGCAGGGGATGGCCCGGTCGTGTTTATTGCACCACTTAGCCAAGCCGCTCTAGGCAACTCGTCGCTTCGTCGCCCTAGCACCGATGATGGGCAAAATTTTGAATTAGATAGATTTTCAGAGATATCTTCACAAATAAAGGCAGTAAGCAGTGGCCGAATTCTATCGCGTTTAGACTTTTTTTAATCGGGAGAACGCCACGAATTGGCTCGTGCCACTTTCGTGAGGGCATTACGAAAAATGAACAAGTTCAGGATGCACGTGTCAGGGGTATCATGCCGAGCTACCTGGCTGGCCAGGGGATGGCCCGGTCGTGTTTATTGCACCACTTGGCCAAGCCGCCCTAGGCAACTCGTCGCCTCGTCGCCCTAGCACCGATGATGGGCAAAATTTTGAATTAGATAGATTTTCAAAGATATCTTCACAAATAAAGGCAGTAAGCAGTAGCCGAATTCTATCGCGTTTAGACTTTTTTTAATCGGAAGAACGCCACGAATTGGCTCGTGCCACTTTCATGAGGGCATTACGAAAAATGAACAAGTTCAGGATGCACGTGTCAGGGGTATCATGCCGAGCTACCTGGCTGGCCGGGGGATGGCCCGGTCGTGTTTATTGCACCACTTGGCCGAGGGGCCCCAGCCAACTCGTCGCTTCGTCGCCCTAGCACCGATGATGGGCAAAATTTTGAATTAGATAGATTTTCAGAGATATCTTCACAATAAAGGCAGTAAGCAGTAGCCGAATTCTATCGCGTTTAGACTTTTTTTAATCGGAAGAACGCCACGAATTGGCTCGTGCCACTTTCATGAGGGCATTACGAAAAATGAACAAGTTCAGGATGCACGTGTCAGGGGTATCATGCCGAGCTACCTGGCTGGGCAGGGGATGGCCCGGTCGTGTTTATTGCACCACTTGGCCAAGCCGCTCTAGGCAACTCGTCGCTTCGTCGCCCTAGCACCGATGATGGGCAAAATTTTGAATTAGATAGATTTTCTGAGATATCTTCACAAATAAAGGCAGTAAGCAGTGACCGAATTCTATCGCGTTTAGACTTTTTTTAATCGGGAGAACGCCACAAATTGGCTCGTGCCACTTTCGTGAGGGCATTACGAAAAATGAACAAGTTCAGGATGCACGTGTCAGGGGTATCATGCCGAGCTACCTGGCTGGCCAGGGGATGGCCCGGTCGTGTTTATTGCACCACTTGGCCAAGCCGCCCTAGGCAACTCGTCGCTTCGTCGCCCTAGCACCGATGATGGGCAAAATTTTGAATTAGATAGATTTTCAAAGATATCTTCACAAATAAAGGCAGTAAGCAGTAGCCGAATTCTATCGCGTTTAGACTTTTTTTAATCGGAAGAACGCCACGAATTGGCTCGTGCCACTTTCATGAGGGCATTACGAAAAATGAACAAGTTCAGGATGCACGTGTCAGGGGTATCATGCCGAGCTACCTGGCTGGGCAGGGGATGGCCCGGTCGTGTTTATTGCACCACTTGGCCAAGCCGCTCTAGGCAACTCGTCGCTTCGTCGCCCTAGCACCGATGATGGGCAAAATTTTGAATTAGATAGATTTTCAGAGATATCTTCACAAATAAAGGCAGTAAGCAGTGGCCGAATTCTATCGCGTTTAGACTTTTTTTAATCGGGAGAACGCCACGAATTGGCTCGTGCCACTTTCGTGAGGGCATTACGAAAAATGAACAAGTTCAGGATGCACGTGTCAGGGGTATCATGCCGAGCTACCTGGCTGGCCGGGGGATGGCCCGGTCGTGTTTATTGCACCACTTGGCCGAGGGGCCCCAGCCAACTCGTCGCTTCGTCGCCCTAGCACCGATGATGGGCAAAATTTTGAATTAGATAGATTTTCAGAGATATCTTCACAAATAAAGGCAGTAAGCAGTAGCCGAATTCTATCGCGTTTAGCCTTTTTTTAATCGGGAGAACGCCACGAATTGGCTCGTGCCACTTTCGTGAGGGCATTACGAAAAATGAACAAGTTCAGGATGCACGTGTCAGGGGTATCATGCCGAGGTACCTGGCTGGCCGGGGGATGGCCCGGTCGTGTTTATTGCACCACTTGGCCAAGCCGCTCTAGGCAACTCGTCGCTTCGTCGCCCTAGCACCGCTGATGGGCAAAATTTTGAATTAGATAGATTTTCAGAGATATCTTCACAAATAAAGGCAGTAAGCAGTGGCCCAATTCTATCGCGTTTAGACTTTTTTTAATCGGGAGAACGCCACAAATTGGCTCGTGCCACTTTCGTGAGGGCATTACGAAAAATGAACAAGTTCAGGATGCACGTGTCAGGGGTATCATGCCGAGCTACCTGGCTGGCCAGGGGATGGCCCGGTCGTGTTTATTGCACCACTTGGCCAAGCCGCCCTAGGCAACTCGTCGCTTCGTCGCCCTAGCACCGATGATGGGCAAAATTTTGAATTAGATAGATTTTCAAAGATATCTTCACAAATAAAGGCAGTAAGCAGTAGCCGAATTCTATCGCGTTTAGACTTTTTTTAATCGGAAGAACGCCACGAATTGGCTCGTGCCACTTTCATGAGGGCATTACGAAAAATGAACAAGTTCAGGATGCACGTGTCAGGGGTATCATGCCGAGCTACCTGGCTGGGCAGGGGATGGCCCGGTCGTGTTTATTGCACCACTTGGCCAAGCCGCTCTAGGCAACTCGTCGCTTCGTCGCCCTAGCACCGATGATGGGCAAAATTTTGAATTAGATAGATTTTCAGAGATATCTTCACAAATAAAGGCAGTAAGCAGTGGCCGAATTCTATCGCGTTTAGACTTTTTTTAATCGGGAGAACGCCACGAATTGGCTCGTGCCACTTTCGTGAGGGCATTACGAAAAATGAACAAGTTCAGGATGCACGTGTCAGGGATATCATGCCGAGCTACCTGGCTGGCCGGGGGATGGCCCGGTCGTGTTTATTGCACCACTTGGCCAAGCCGCCCTAGGCAACTCGTCGCTTCGTCGCCCTAGCACCGATGATGGGCAAAATTTTGAATTAGATAGATTTTCAGAGATATCTTCACAAATAAAGGCAGTAAGCAGTAGCCGAATTCTATCGCGTTTAGACTTTTTTTAATCGGGAGAACGCCGCGAATTGGCTCGTGCCACTTTCGTGAGGGCATTACGAAAAATGAACAAGTTCAGGATGTACGTGTCAGGGGTATCATACCGAGCTACCTGGCTGGGCAGGGGATGGCCCGGTCGTGTTTATTGCACCACTTAGCCAAGCCGCTCTAGGCAACTCGTCGCTTCGTCGCCCTAGCACCGATGATGGGCAAAATTTTGAATTAGATAGATTTTCAGAGATATCTTCACAAATAAAGGCAGTAAGCAGTGGCCGAATTCTATCGCGTTTAGACTTTTTTTAATCGGGAGAACGCCACGAATTGGCTCGTGCCACTTTCGTGAGGGCATTACGAAAAATGAACAAGTTCAGGATGCACGTGTCAGGGGTATCATGCCGAGCTACCTGGCTGGCCAGGGGATGGCCCGGTCGTGTTTATTGCACCACTTGGCTAAGCCGCCCTAGGCAACTCGTCGCCTCGTCGCCCTAGCACCGATGATGGGCAAAATTTTGAATTAGATAGATTTTCAAAGATATCTTCACAAATAAAGGCAGTAAGCAGTAGCCGAATTCTATCGCGTTTAGACTTTTTTTAATCGGAAGAACGCCACGAATTGGCTCGTGCCACTTTCATGAGGGCATTACGAAAAATGAACAAGTTCAGGATGCACGTGTCAGGGGTATCATGCCGAGCTACCTGGCTGGCCGGGGGATGGCCCGGTCGTGTTTATTGCACCACTTGGCCGAGGGGCCCCAGCCAACTCGTCGCTTCGTCGCCCTAGCACCGATGATGGGCAAAATTTTGAATTAGATAGATTTTCAGAGATATCTTCACAATAAAGGCAGTAAGCAGTAGCCGAATTCTATCGCGTTTAGACTTTTTTTAATCTGAAGAACGCCACGAATTGGCTCGTGCCACTTTCGTGAGGGCATTACGAAAAATGAACAAGTTCAGGATGCACGTGTCAGGGGTATCATGCCGAGCTACCTGGCTGGCCAGGGGATGGCCCGGTCGTGTTTATTGCACCACTTGGCCAAGCCGCTCTAGGCAACTCGTCGCTTCGTCGCCCTAGCACCGATGATGGGCAAAATTTTGAATTAGATAGATTTTCAGAGATATCTTCACAAATAAAGGCAGTAAGCAGTGGCCGAATTCTATCGCGTTTAGACTTTTTTTAATCGGGAGAACGCCACGAATTGGCTCGTGCCACTTTCGTGAGGGCATTACGAAAAATGAACAAGTTCAGGATGCACGTGTCAGGGGTATCATGCCGAGCTACCTGGCTGGCCGGGGGATGGCCCGGTCGTGTTTATTGCACCACTTGGCCGAGGGGCCCCAGCCAACTCGTCGCTTCGTCGCCCTAGCACCGATGATGGGCAAAATTTTGAATTAGATAGATTTTCAGAGATATCTTCACAAATAAAGGCAGTAAGCAGTACCGAATTCTATCGCGTTTAGCCTTTTTTTAATCGGGAGAACGCCACGAATTGGCTCGTGCCACTTTCGTGAGGGCATTACGAAAAATGAACAAGTTCAGGATGCACGTGTCAGGGGTATCATGCCGAGGTACCTGGCTGGCCGGGGGATGGCCCGGTCGTGTTTATTGCACCACTTGGCCAAGCCGCTCTAGGCAACTCGTCGCTTCGTCGCCCTAGCACCGCTGATGGGCAAAATTTTGAATTAGATAGATTTTCAGAGATATCTTCACAAATAAAGGCAGTAAGCAGTGGCCCAATTCTATCGCGTTTAGACTTTTTTTAATCGTGAGAACGCCACAAATAGGCTCGTGCCACTTTCGTGAGGGCATTACGAAAAATGAACAAGTTCAGGATGCACGTGTCAGGGGTATCATGCCGAGCTACCTGGCTGGCCAGGGGATGGCCCGGTCGTGTTTATTGCACCACTTGGCCAAGCCGCCCTAGGCAACTCGTCGCTTCGTCGCCCTAGCACCGATGATGGGCAAAATTTTGAATTAGATAGATTTTCAAAGATATCTTCACAAATAAAGGCAGTAAGCAGTAGCCGAATTCTATCGCGTTTAGACTTTTTTTAATCGGAAGAACGCCACGAATTGGCTCGTGCCACTTTCATGAGGGCATTACGAAAAATGAACAAGTTCAGGATGCACGTGTCAGGGGTATCATGCCGAGCTACCTGGCTGGGCAGGGGATGGCCCGGTCGTGTTTATTGCACCACTTGGCCAAGCCGCTCTAGGCAACTCGTCGCTTCGTCGCCCTAGCACCGATGATGGGCAAAATTTTGAATTAGATAGATTTTCTGAGATATCTTCACAAATAAAGGCAGTAAGCAGTGGCCGAATTCTATCGCGTTTAGACTTTTTTTAATCGGGAGAACGCCACGAATTGGCTCGTGCCACTTTCGTGAGGGCATTACGAAAAATGAACAAGTTCAGGATGCACGTGTCAGGGGTATCATGCCGAGCTACCTGGCTGGCCGGGGGATGGCCCGGTCGTGTTTATTACACCACTTGGCCGAGGGGCCCCAGCCAACTCGTCGCTTCGTCGCCCTAGCACCGATGATGGGCAAAATTTTGAATTAGATAGATTTTCAGAGATATCTTCACAAATAAAGGCAGTAAGCAGTAGCCGAATTCTATCGCGTTTAGCCTTTTTTTAATCGGGAGAACGCCACGAATTGGCTCGTGCCACTTTCGTGAGGGCATTACGAAAAATGAACAAGTTCAGGATGCACGTGTCAGGGGTATCATGCCGAGCTACCTGGCTGGCCGGGGGATGGCCCGGTCGTGTTTATTGCACCACTTGGCCAAGCCGCCCTAGGCAACTCGTCGCTTCGTCGCCCTAGCACCGATGATGGGCAAAATTTTGAATTAGATAGATTTTCAGAGATATCTTCACAAATAAAGGCAGTAAGCAGTAGCCGAATTCTATCGCGTTTAGACTTTTTTTAATCGGGAGAACGCCGCGAATTGGCTCGTGCCACTTTCGTGAGGGCATTACGAAAAATGAACAAGTTCAGGATGTACGTGTCAGGGGTATCATACCGAGCTACCTGGCTGGGCAGGGGATGGCCCGGTCGTGTTTATTGCACCACTTAGCCAAGCCGCTCTAGGCAACTCGTCGCTTCGTCGCCCTAGCACCGATGATGGGCAAAATTTTGAATTAGATAGATTTTCAGAGATATCTTCACAAATAAAGGCAGTAAGCAGTGGCCGAATTCTATCGCGTTTAGACTTTTTTTAATCGGGAGAACGCCACGAATTGGCTCGTGCCACTTTCGTGAGGGCATTACGAAAAATGAACAAGTTCAGGATGCACGTGTCAGGGGTATCATGCCGAGCTACCTGGCTGGCCAGGGGATGGCCCGGTCGTGTTTATTGCACCACTTGGCCAAGCCGCCCTAGGCAACTCGTCGCCTCGTCGCCCTAGCACCGATGATGGGCAAAATTTTGAATTAGATAGATTTTCAAAGATATCTTCACAAATAAAGGCAGTAAGCAGTAGCCGAATTCTATCGCGTTTAGACTTTTTTTAATCGGAAGAACGCCACGAATTGGCTCGTGCCACTTTCATGAGGGCATTACGAAAAATGAACAAGTTCAGGATGCACGTGTCAGGGGTATCATGCCGAGCTACCTGGCTGGCCGGGGGATGGCCCGGTCGTGTTTATTGCACCACTTGGCCGAGGGGCCCCAGCCAACTCGTCGCTTCGTCGCCCTAGCACCGATGATGGGCAAAATTTTGAATTAGATAGATTTTCAGAGATATCTTCACAATAAAGGCAGTAAGCAGTAGCCGAATTCTATCGCGTTTAGACTTTTTTTAATCGGAAGAACGCCACGAATTGGCTCGTGCCACTTTCGTGAGGGCATTACGAAAAATGAACAAGTTCAGGATGCACGTGTCAGGGGTATCATGCCGAGCTACCTGGCTGGCCAGGGGATGGCCCGGTCGTGTTTATTGCACCACTTGGCCAAGCCGCCCTAGGCAACTCGTCGCCTCGTCGCCCTAGCACCGATGATGGGCAAAATTTTGAATTAGATAGATTTTCAGAGATATCTTCACAAACAAAGGCAGTAAGCAGTGGCCGAATTCTATCGCGTTTAGACTTTTTTTAATCGGGAGAACGCCACGAATTGGCTCGTGCCACTTTCGTGAGGGCATTACGAAAAATGAACAAGTTCAGGATGCACGTGTCAGGGGTATCATGCCGAGCTACCTGGCTGGCCGGGGGATGGCCCGGTCGTGTTTATTACACCACTTGGCCGAGGGGCCCCAGCCAACTCGTCGCTTCGTCGCCCTAGCACCGATGATGGGCAAAATTTTGAATTAGATAGATTTTCAGAGATATCTTCACAAATAAAGGCAGTAAGCAGTAGCCGAATTCTATCGCGTTTAGCCTTTTTTTAATCGGGAGAACGCCACGAATTGGCTCGTGCCACTTTCGTGAGGGCATTACGAAAAATGAACAAGTTCAGGATGCACGTGTCAGGGGTATCATGCCGAGCTACCTGGCTGGCCGGGGGATGGCCCGGTCGTGTTTATTGCACCACTTGGCCAAGCCGCCCTAGGCAACTCGTCGCTTCGTCGCCCTAGCACCGATGATGGGCAAAATTTTGAATTAGATAGATTTTCAGAGATATCTTCACAAATAAAGGCAGTAAGCAGTAGCCGAATTCTATCGCGTTTAGACTTTTTTTAATCGGGAGAACGCCGCGAATTGGCTCGTGCCACTTTCGTGAGGGCATTACGAAAAATGAACAAGTTCAGGATGTACGTGTCAGGGGTATCATACCGAGCTACCTGGCTGGGCAGGGGATGGCCCGGTCGTGTTTATTGCACCACTTAGCCAAGCCGCTCTAGGCAACTCGTCGCTTCGTCGCCCTAGCACCGATGATGGGCAAAATTTTGAATTAGATAGATTTTCAGAGATATCTTCACAAATAAAGGCAGTAAGCAGTGGCCGAATTCTATCGCGTTTAGACTTTTTTTAATCGGGAGAACGCCACGAATTGGCTCGTGCCACTTTCGTGAGGGCATTACGAAAAATGAACAAGTTCAGGATGCACGTGTCAGGGGTATCATGCCGAGCTACCTGGCTGGCCAGGGGATGGCCCGGTCGTGTTTATTGCACCACTTGGCCAAGCCGCCCTAGGCAACTCGTCGCCTCGTCGCCCTAGCACCGATGATGGGCAAAATTTTGAATTAGATAGATTTTCAAAGATATCTTCACAAATAAAGGCAGTAAGCAGTAGCCGAATTCTATCGCGTTTAGACTTTTTTTAATCGGAAGAACGCCACGAATTGGCTCGTGCCACTTTCATGAGGGCATTACGAAAAATGAACAAGTTCAGGATGCACGTGTCAGGGGTATCATGCCGAGCTACCTGGCTGGCCGGGGGATGGCCCGGTCGTGTTTATTGCACCACTTGGCCGAGGGGCCCCAGCCAACTCGTCGCTTCGTCGCCCTAGCACCGATGATGGGCAAAATTTTGAATTAGATAGATTTTCAGAGATATCTTCACAATAAAGGCAGTAAGCAGTAGCCGAATTCTATCGCGTTTAGACTTTTTTTAATCGGAAGAACGCCACGAATTGGCTCGTGCCACTTTCGTGAGGGCATTACGAAAAATGAACAAGTTCAGGATGCACGTGTCAGGGGTATCATGCCGAGCTACCTGGCTGGCCAGGGGATGGCCCGGTCGTGTTTATTGCACCACTTGGCCAAGCCGCCCTAGGCAACTCGTCGCCTCGTCGCCCTAGCACCGATGATGGGCAAAATTTTGAATTAGATAGATTTTCAGAGATATCTTCACAAACAAAGGCAGTAAGCAGTGGCCGAATTCTATCGCGTTTAGACTTGTTTTAATCGGGAGAACGCCACGAATTGGCTCGTGCCACTTTCGTGAGGGCATTACGAAAAATAAACAAGTTCAGGATGTACGTGTCAGGGGTATCATGCCGAGCTACCTGGCTGGGCAGGGGATGGCCCGGTCGTGTTTATTGCACCACTTGGCCAAGCCGCTCTAGGCAACTCGTCGCTTCGTCGCCCTAGCACCGATGATGGGCAAAATTTTGAATTAGATAGATTTTCAGAGATATCTTCACAAATAAAGGCAGTAAGCAGTGACCGAATTCTATCGCGTTTAGACTTTTTTTAATCGGGAGAACGCCACGAATTGGCTCGTGCCACTTTCGTGAGGGCATTACGAAAAATGAACAAGTTCAGGATGCACGTGTCAGGGGTATCATGCCGAGCTACCTGGCTGGGCAGGGGATGGCCCAGTCGTGTTTATTGCACCACTTGGCCAAGCCGCTCTAGGCAACTCGTCGCTTCGTCGCCCTAGCACCGATGATGGGCAAAATTTTGAATTAGATAGATTTTCAGAGATATCTTCACAAATAAAGGCAGTAAGCAGTAGCCGAATTCTATCGCGTTTAGACTTTTTTTAATCGGAAGAACGCCACGAATTGGCTCGTGCCACTTTCGTGAGGGCATTACGAAAAATGAACAAGTTCAGGATGCACGTGTCAGGGGTATCATGCCGAGCTACCTGGCTGGCCAGGGGATGGCCCGGTCGTGTTTATTGCACCACTTGGCCAAGCCGCCCTAGGCAACTCGTCGCTTCGTCGCCCTAGCATCGATGATTGGCAAAAAATGGATTTAGATACTTTCCAAGGGATTTTCACGAGTAAAACTAAAACCAGTAAGCAAAGCCCTAATTAGATCGAGTTTTGTCTTTTCCTAATCGGAAGATCGAGGACGAAACGCTTGAGATACATAATTTAAAAACTGATAGGATTGTTTCAAGAATTGTGGCAGGATTTGATGGGTCATTCCTTCTAAGGATTCGGATTCAAAATTTACGAAAATATGGATAGGAAAAGATGAAAGGAAAATAGAACAAGGTGAAAACGGTTTATATACAGTATATATGATTTATTCAATTTTGAGCAGTTCAATAAGACAGAAGGTACAAACATGTAACAAAAAGCAAAACCAAGGTTTCAACTTTCAAGTAGTACGACCGAGAAAACAAAATAGATGACAAATATCATACATATTTGAACCATGCATATACAGGGTGTCCCAAAACTCCTTCAAGTCCGGGAAATGGGAGGTTCCTTAGGTCATTTGAAGCAACATTTTCCTTTGCACCAATGTCAACCGCGGCTTTGTTTAGGAGTTATTAACGAAAAACACTGACCAATCAGAGCGCGCCCTGGGCCGCCGCGCCGCGCCGCGCTCGCATCAGAGCGTTGGTGGTACGCCGTGACATCGCAACGAACAAGAGTTTCTCGATTATGTGAATGCTCTTCGATTTCAATGAGCTTTGGATATGTGGTCAAGGCCATTATTCTGAACAACATTTCTCTTTAGAATTTGTGGCTGTAGGCTTTAGTTTACGAGATTATCGCGAGAAACTTTACTTGTAAACTCATTGTATGGGTGTTCATGATAACGGACACGGCCTGCTAATGTCTCCGAAACTAAAGCCGACCGTCAACCATTTCAAAGGAAAAAGATATTTAAAACGTCGAGTTTTATAACATTATTTCAAGGTCATTGAAATCGATGAAGACCCGGATCATCCTTACCCGACTTACGGCAACTTTACCCG
This sequence comes from Lasioglossum pauxillum, assembly GCA_933228785.1. Classification (NCBI taxonomy): domain Eukaryota; kingdom Metazoa; phylum Arthropoda; class Insecta; order Hymenoptera; family Halictidae; genus Lasioglossum; species Lasioglossum pauxillum. The sequence goes on from OW121699.1 coordinate 24,161,802, forward strand.
AACGAGAAAAGAGGCAGAAACTGATTGTTTTAAAAACTCACTTATTCAGCCGTAAATCCATTTGCTGCTTCGAAATGTGTGTCACAAGGTCACTCGGTGACGAACTGCACAGATGTCCTCGGGTATACGGCAGTAACGAAAGGTAAGGGACGTACGGCCAGGTCGACGAACTGCACAGCCGGTGGTAGATAGTAATAAGGCCTAAGGGATGCGCGGTCAAGTCGACGATCCAAAATTTCACTTTCACTTTCGAATCGATAAATAATTCGTATGTTTATTTCACACAGGTGCCTTGAAATTTTTCCACACTTACAATCACTGTTCACATTTGTCTACACACATAGTTATACACTAATAATAATTTCCATATCCGCAGTCTAGTGATTAGTTTAAATATCACTATCAAAAACACAACTAATAGCAACCGTTAGCTTTGAATTGACAAATCTTTGGAGATGTTCTCTCTACCGCAGCTCGAACGACACTGATTTTCTGCAAGATTTTTCTAAAGAATTTAGGAAGGGCATTTAGCGTGTCGAAATTCGAAATGGACGCTGTTGCACGTTTACGAAAACGACGGGACGGTCAGACGAAAAACAGGAAGCAAGAAGGACCGCTGTAAAATTTATGGCAAACACATGTTTAGTTTTTCCTGCAGATTGGTACGTAGAGTCGATGGGTAACCGTTCGAAAACGTCATCGGTCCTTTCACCCAGCAAGGGGTAAAAATGTCAGGTCAGCGTAGCATCCCTATTGTCCTATACCTTCTTAAGAAGCTTTCTAAAAGAAGGACAGACGACGTTTTCGAATGGTTACCCATCGACCCTGCGTATCAATCTGCAGGAGAAACTAAACATGTGATTGCCATAAATCTTACAGTGGTCCTTCTCGTATCCTGTTTTTCGTCTAACCGTCCCGTCGTTTTCGTAACTGTGCTACAGCGTGCATGTCGAATTTCGACACTCTAAATGCCCTTCCTAAAATCTTTAGAAAAATCTTGCGGAAAATCAGTGTCGTTCGAGCCGCGGTAGAGAGAACATCTCCACAGATTTGTCAATTCAAAGCTAACGGTTGCTATTAGCTGTGTTTTGATAGTGATATTTAAACTAATCACTAGACGGCGGATCTTTATGCAAAATGAAACTTGGTTGCCGCTATTACAAGGGACAGCAGCCAGACAGATATTTGATTCTTACTGTGATCACTTTAAGAAGTTGAAAATAATACATAGGTGTTTTGAAATTATTTTAATCTCCCTACTGTCTTAAAATGTACCTACTCATGTTTGCTACAAATGCATGAAATCCGCAGTCTAGTGATTGCATTACCTGATTGTTGTGATTTGTGCAGCAGTGCAAGGGATATGGAAATTATTATTAGTGCATAACTATGCGTGTAGACAAATGTGAACAGTGATTGTGAGTGTGGACAAATTTCAAGGCATCTGTATGAAATAAACATACGAATTATTTATCGATTCGAAAGTGAAAATGAAATTCTGGATCGTCGACTTGACCGCGCTACTATCTACCACCGGCTGTGCAGTTCGTCGACCTGGCCGTACGTCCCTTACCTTTCGTTACTGCCGTATACCCGAGGACATCTGTGCAGTTCGTCACCGAGTGACCTTGTGACACACATTTCGAAGCAGCAAATGGATTTACGGCTGAATAAGTGAGTTTTTAAAACAATCAGTTTCTGCCTCTTTTCTCGTTCGGGTAAAGTTGCCGTAAGTCGGGTAAGGATGATCCGGGTCTTCATCGATTTCAATGACCTTGAAATAATGTTATAAAACTCGACGTTTTAAATATCTTTTTCCTTTGAAATGGTTGACGGTCGGCTTTAGTTTCGGAGACATTAGCAGGCCGTGTCCGTTATCATGAACACCCATACAATGAGTTTACAAGTAAAGTTTCTCGCGATAATCTCGTAAACTAAAGCCTACAGCCACAAATTCTAAAGAGAAATGTTGTTCAGAATAATGGCCTTGACCACATATCCAAAGCTCATTGAAATCGAAGAGCATTCACATAATCGAGAAACTCTTGTTCGTTGCGATGTCACGGCGTACCACCAACGCTCTGATGCGAGCGCGGCGCGGCGCGGCGGCCCAGGGCGCGCTCTGATTGGTCAGTGTTTTTCGTTAATAACTCCTAAACAAAGCCGCGGTTGACATTGGTGCAAAGAAAAATGTTGCTTCAAATGACCTAAGGAACCTCCCATTTCCCGGACTTGAAGGAGTTTTGGGACACCCTGTATTACCGCATTCATTACACACACTGCACAATATCTATCATACTACAAAAACAGTATTTCCAAAAACGGTAAACTGACGCCGTGTCGGAGCAGGCGTACATTGCCACGGAGCGTGTGAGAATACGGAAAATTCAATTATCTCGGAAACTAAGTCCCAGCGCCGGGTAGATATACAGGGTGGGACAATAACTATTAGCACCTCAGATATATCTTCGAAACTATAAGTTCCACAGAAATATTTGCTGAAATGAAATTGCACAGTACGAAGGGGTCCATCCGGTGGCAATAATAGTTTTTTTTGCAGGTGGAGGTACTTCGGACATTTGAAGGTCAATTTTGTTTTTTTAAATGGAATGAGGTATTTTTTAATACATCAATCGATGCAGCTGAGCATTCGTTATAAAAAAGTACTAACCTATGTATGTCGAAAAGTTAGTACTTCAGGAGATATTTCAATTTAAATAACTCATGAACTAGTAACTTTTCGACATACATAGGTTAATACTTTTTTATAACAAATGCTCAGCTGCATCGATTGATGTATTAAAAAATACCTCATTCCATTTAAAAAAAACTATTATTGCCACCGGATGGACCCCTTCGTACTGTGCAATTTTATTTTAGCAAATATTTCTGTGAAACTTATAATTTCGAAAATATCTGAGATGCTAATAGTTATTGCCTCACCCTGTGTACAGTATACAGAAAAGTTGTTCAGAATCTTGTCCATGACAACATATGTCAAGGTCAAGATCAAGATCATCGGAGCTGCCCCCCCTAAACGTAATATTTACCTATTTACCTTTATAATTTACAATTAATTTGCATTAATGTTTTTCCAAATGTTACAATTAGATCTGTCCGCTGTTGCTGTTAAGATTCTTATTTGTTATCTTCGACGAAACGTCCTCTTCTTGACAAGAGGGGATCAACGGGGTCAGATTTCTCTTGGAGTTTCCTTCTGTTGTTTTTCGCTGGTCCTCGCCGTCGTTCTCGCCGTCGTTCTCGCCGTCGTTCTCGCCGTCGTTCTCGCCGTCGTCCTTTAGCCTCCGATGACATGAAAAAAAAAACGTTTTCGCATTAAAATGTGTTTGTCACATGTACAATTGGAGCTTTAATACAACTCATATGTAAGTCATGTCATGTTGTAACTAACCTGGCGTCCTGTCGCCTTGCGGTCATCCCCACGCTGCTGTCTCCGATCACATGAAAAGAAAAACGTTTTCGCATTAAAATGTGTTTGTCACACGTACAATTGGAGCTTTAATATAACTCGTATATAAGTCATGTCATGTTATAACTGATCTGACATCCTGGCGCTTGCCTTCCACGTTGCTGTCTCGTTGGGGGCTGTTTCCTGGTTCCTGGGTGCTGGATGGTGGACGACGTCTCATCACTGTCTCATCTTCTTCATATTTGCTTTCAGCAGCACTCGCCTCTCAAAGTTTTCGTCGGAAAGGCGATTCCTTTTCGGGGAGTTGACCATTGTCGCGTAGGAAAAAAGTCTTTCCACGGATCCTGACGACGGCAGCGGCGTATTCTGCTTGATAAATATGGCCTTAATGGCTGGATATTTGTCCAGAATTGTCCAATCATCAGTTCTTTCCTTTAGGAACTGTAGTATCTGTAAAACAAAATTTTTTTAATTTCTGACATACATACTGCATGTGCCGCTGTGTATTGATTAAGTAGGCAACATTTTACAAACCTGCAAGGATGCCTCGGATGCATAGTCCATAGTTTCTGGTGTTGGGGTCTCTTCGAAATCAAAGAATTCTTTCTGGATCGTTGACGTTGACGATGACCATGACCATGATGATGATGATGTTGGCACGCCTGTGGCTGGCGGGTTGCTCTTCTTCAGCTCCTCAATGACTTGCACCTTTAATGACTTCATCAACGCATCTCGGCTGCTCTGTTCGATGCAACTGAACCACCGATTCTTGAAATGGGGATGGGTGAGTGCTGCAATTCCCGCGTTGTCCGCCTCCCTTGTGATTAGCCTGAGGTGGTCCCGGAATCTAGTCTCTACGCTGTGAAGTAGGTGGACACTCAATGATCCATAAAATGTCCACGTACTTTCTGCCAGCACTGCTAGTTTTCTTCTCAGGGACAGAAGACAAGGCAGCAACGTGCCGTAGAAAACGTTTTCCTCCCCCTGCAATATGTCAATCGCCACGGCGATGGGTTCTGTACACTTCAGGTGCTCGTGGATATATAGGAATTCATTTTCCCTCAACATATTCTTTTCTCCAAGGGCTCTACATATGTCGGGAATCTTGTCCCTATTCTCGTACAATTGCCTCAAGGAATCATACAGGGAGTTCCACCTGGTTTCTACAGGTCTTTTCAGGGCACGGCCTATTATTTTCTGTATTTCTTCAGCCGCTTTCGGTCGAATTGACGCCTTCCATAAGATGTTGCATTTGTGCATCACTGCCTTGTGTATTGCCAATAAATACTCTTCTCCTTCTATGGCGCTAATCATATCTGTGGTGACACACAGGTTCAGTGTGTGGGCAGCACACCTGATATGGCGGGGCAGTATGTACTCCATGTACGAGTCGTTAACGATGTCATCTTCTTCTTCAGATTCTTCTTCTGCGTCCTCGCCTTCTTCCGCTTGCGACGAGCCCGTCGTCTCGATATAATGCTGTATATCCTCTTCGTCCTCGGTTCTGATCGCGCACCCATGAACACCGAACTGCTTAAATGCTTTCACGAAATTTCGAGCATTGTCAGTAACCGTCGCGATGATTTTATCGTTTGTGAGCCCGAATTCGGCGTGAATCGAGCTCAGCATGTCCGTGATTTTATCGAATGAATGCACACCCGCGAAACGTCGACAGGCAAGTGCTACTGATTTCCTCTCATACTTGGGGGAAATCCAATGCGCTGTCACGCCAAAGAAACTTCGTTTTCGCGAAGACCAGATGTCCGCTGTGGTGCACACGAACGGCACTGTCTTTAGTTCGTCCGCGATTTCGTTATTCACACTCACGAACAATGTCGCCATGGTTCGGCCCACTGTGCGCCGACTAATGGTGGAGTCGGAGGCCGGCACTCCGAAGTCCGTGTATGAGCGGCGGAAGTATGGATCTTCCACCGCTCGTAGTGGGACCATGGCGTTAATTACGTAATTTGTAATGTTCGATATAAATTGTTCCCTGCTGCTCCTCTTCTTCCGCGGTTGGTCCTCTCCAACAGGGGTTGCCGTTACATTGGTATTGGTGGGTGATCTTCCTTTGCGCGTCTCTGCTTTGTATTCTTCATACTCCTCCGGATGCTTCCGCTTCAGATGCCTCAAGAAATTCGATGAGGAAGTCAGCTGTCCTTTTACTTTGTTCCCCGCAGGCTCGCAAAATTGACACAGACTCACGACATTTCTGCCATGTGATTCGACGATTCTGAAATATTTCCCATTCAGAATCGTTGGAACTGGATTTCTTGATGTTGCTGATCCTGCTGCTGCTTCTTCGTTTGAGTCAGTCGTAGCCGTGGCCGAGGCTTCGACGACTGATCCAATGTGTTGCTGTTCCTCTAAGTGCGAATCCATCGTTGGTTGTGTGGTGTGGCGAAATGCTGGTCACGCTGGACGGATGCAAAAACTTTCAACTTGAAGGTTTCAAAGTCAGTTGTAGACTAATTCGGAACAATTAAGTGAACCGGTATTTATAGGCGATGCGGTACCTGCTCCCTATTGGGGGTGCCATCATCCCTTCCACTGCGTCTCGCACCCCTCCACTTCACCCACGCCTGCCGGGCCTTACGGCGCCATGGCACCATGCATGGCGCACAGTGGTCCCATTTGGCCAAAAAGCGGAAAAAATCTATAAAATCCAATCTATCTAACAAAACTGTTTGAAAATTTGTGGAAAGCATGCCGTAGGTACAACGGTTATGCGGCAGAAATTAATTAATTTATTAATTTCTTTATTTTTTTATTTGGGCCCGTAATGAAAATTCGAAATCCGTGTTTTGTAGATCTATGTTAGTTAAACATATATGTGAATATTGCATCGAAATCGGTTGACGATGAAAAAAACAACACGCATCCAAAGATGTACAAATCTGTGCATCTTGAGCAAGAACTGACCAGGAGCTGTGCATATCAAGATTTTCACCACTTTTAACTGCACATACCCCGTGTATATGTTAATCGATTTCAATGAACTTTTTGGTATACATATACAGAGTATCCCACAATTCTTGAACATCCCGGAAATGGGAGTTTCCTGAGACCATTTGAAGTGACATTTGTCTTTGCAAAAATGTTATCCGCGGTTTTGTTTAGGAATTATTAACGAACGACACGGACCAATCAAAGCGCGACCTAGACGCGAGTTGGCACAGTTGGCCAATCGACAATTGACGCGCCGGGCCGACTGTGCCACCTCGCGTCTAGGTCGCGCTCTGATTGGTCCGTGTTTTTCGTTAATAATTCCTAAACAAAGCCGCGGATAACATTTTTGCAAAGGAAAATGTCGCTTCAAATGGTCTCAGGAATTTCCCATTTCTGGGATGTTCAGGAATTTTGGGACACCCTGTATACGGGGTGCGGCACAAATTAGTCCACACGATTTTTCAGTCTCTTCGAATGGTCGGACAGAAAAGTGTTTCGTACCAAAGTTAATCAGTATTTAACCGACAAGAAATTGCAATTTTTTAAATAAAAAAAAATCGATTTTCAACAAACAATCGGGGTCGCTGTGATATCTTTAAATGGAACTAGGTATTTTTAACTTCATAATATTGTAAGCGACGTCGAAAAGAATTCAATGACCTGCTATACGATGACTTTCAGCTAACCCTGAAAGAAAATGTCGCAATGAATCAATTGTCAGAATATTTTAAGGGCTCGCATTCAGAGGTAAACAAATGAACATTTTGAATGCTCATTTCCTCAATTGTTGTCTGTTCGTATTGCAAGATTTGTTAGTCCATTATATGAAATTGTGATATACATTATAACAATGAACCGCTACGCTAATAGTGAACAAAAATGTTAAAAAATAAAATAAAACAAGAAAGAATATTAGAATATTTTGGTTTTTAGAATATTTTTTCAATTTAAATATTCTGCAAATTGATTCATGGCGATATTTTCTTTCAAGGTAATCTGAAAGTCATCGTATAGCAGGTCGTTGAATTCGTTTTGACGTCGCCTACAATATTATGAAGTTAAAAATACTTAGTTCCATTTAAAGATATCACAGCAACCTTGATTTTTTGTTGAAAATCGATTTTATTTTATTTAAAAAATTGCAATTTCTTGACGGTTAAATACTGATTAACTTTAGCAAGAAACACTTTTCTGTCCGGCCATCCGATAGGGCTGAAAAATCGTGAGAACTTGGGATTAATTTGTGCCGCACCCTGTATATATGTGTATATATATGTTTTTTTAAATCACCGTGAAAAAATCTACGGGAAATGACGTATAGCATGTTCGCATAACATTTTTTGCGCGCATGATATTGAAAACCACAATTTTCTTGAAGTTGTGCAAGTTTAACAAATTTTTTCAAGGTTTAAAAACGTTCGTACCATAATCTCTCTATTTTTACTATATTCGGCAAAGATTCAGCTTTAATTTTTAAATAATTTCATCGCTTTATCTCATTTTTTTTTAAAGTTCTTTGATTTTGTCAAAGATTTCGTCCCAATTGCCCACTGTGTGGCGAAGATGGTGAGCACGCGGAAATCCCGGCGGGCTAGACCGATTTGGTTTTCAATGTCTTTTTGGTACCTGGCACGGCTATTTACACTTTATGGTAATGCCTTTACGATACGGCTATTTTGCCTGGAGCGAAAGGGAAAAAGTGGGTACCAGCTGAGGTACCCTGGACTCTAGCAAGCTCCAGGCAAAATATTGCTTGAAGACTTAATGACGGTAAAATAAACATACCAAATACCAGACAAGACCGGTAACTGTTTTTTGGAACGAAGATCCTGAAAAAGTAAGTAGGGCTTAGCGTTCTAGCAATGGATCTAACCCATCAGAATTGCCGGCCGGGTTTATTACACCACTTCACCACGGCTACCGAAGCCATTGTCGCCTAGGCGCCTCGTCACCCCAGCAGAACATAAGCAAAAGGATCTTTTGAAAATCTACCGATGCTTTACTGTGTTTACTGCCTTTATTCGTGAATATATCTATGAAAATGTAACTAAATAAAAAATTTGCTCCATCATCGGTGAAAGGGCGACGAAGCGACAAGTTGGCTGGGGCGCCTTGGCCAAGTGGTGCAATAAACACGACCGGGCCATCCCCTGGCCAGCCAGGTAGCTCGGCATGATACCCCTGACACGTGCATCCTGAACTTGTTCATTTTTCGTAATGCCCTCACGAAAGTGGCACGAGCCAATTCGTGGCGTTCTTCCGATTAAAAAAAGTCTAAACGCGATAGAATTCGGCTACTGCTTACTGCCTTTATTTGTGAAGATATCTCTGAAAATCTATCTAATTCAAAATTTTGCCCATCATCGGTGCTAGGGCGACGAAGCGACGAGTTGCCTAGGGCGACTTGGCCAAGTGGTGCAATAAACACGACCGGGCCATCCCCCGGCCAGCCAGGTAGCTCGGCATGATACCCCTGACACGTGCATCCTGAACTTGTTCATTTTTCGTAATGCCCTCACGAAAGTGGCACGAGCCAATTCGTGGCGTTCTCCCGATTAAAAAAAGTCTAAACGCGATAGAATTCGGCCACTGCTTACTGCCTTTATTTGTGAAGATATCTTTGAAAAAACGTGGTAAAATGTATCTAAATCAATATTCTGCTGCATCATCGGTCCTATGGCGACGAAGCGACGAGTAGGCTGGGGCGCCTTGGCCAAGTGGTGCAATAAACACGACCGGGCCATCCCCTGGCCAGCCAGGTAGCTCGGCATGATACCCCTGACACGTGCATCCTGAACTTGTTCATTTTTCGTAATGCCCTCACGAAAGTGGCACGAGCCAATTCGTGGCGTTATTCCGATTAAAACAAGTCTAAACGCGATAGAATTCGGCTACTGCTTACTGCCTTTATTTGTGAAGATATCTCTGAAAATCTATCTAATTCAAAATTTTGCCCATCATCGGTGCTAGGGCGACGAAGCGACGAGTTGGCTGGGGCCCCTTGTCCAAGTGGTGCAATAAACACGACCGGGCAATCCCCCGGCCGTGTTTATTGTACTTCTATTGTATTCAGGGCTCAGGCCTCGGGGCCCGACCCTCGGGCCTCGGAACGTGTTCATTCAAGCCTCGAGCTGGTCAAAAGGATCTTGAAGGATCGGAAAGGATCTTTGAATTAGCTAAAACTAGTTAAAAATGGATCCGTAGCTTCGGATCCTTCTGCTTCGGATATGAAATTATCTAATTCAACTTCGGATACAAGATCCTTTTGGATCCGAACCTTAAGATCACGGAACTTAGTTACTTATCTTTTAGTTGGATCTGGATTTAGATACGTTTTGACTTAAATACTGCCCAACTCTGATCTGGCCCATAGTTTTTTGTTTATTTTTCACTTTTTTAACATTATTGTAAAGTCGCGATATTTGGCAACGACCGCGCACGCGATAGTTTTCGTTTATTTTTAATTTCTTCTGGTAATGTAAAGTCGCGATATTTGTCAACGACCCCGTGCTGTCATACTCTACCTTTGGCTTTTTTTTTTTAACTCTCGTCGTGGTCATAATAAAATAATGTCGGTATGAGATAGTTGTTCATGCAGAACACAGGCTTTTTGACAGAAATCGCGACTTTACTGTACTTTTTATTGCTACTTGCCCAGATATTTTGAATATTCATTGAGTGTGTGTTAATGTTTTGATTAATTTGTTTTTTTCACAATGTAGATGGACTCATTCTACAGACTTTCAATACGGTCGCCGACGCAACATATCACTACAACGGCAGCGACAGCGAGTTATAAAGACATAACAGCGGAGCTCGCCAGAATCCGTCGAGCGTACGCAGAATTCTTGGCCGATATGGCGGACTTGGAGGCTGATGCCGCGAAGCGGGCAGAGGACACGGCAGCGTCCCCGACAGCGTCCCCGACAGCGTCCCCGACAGCGTCCCCGACAGCGTCCCCGACAGCGTCCCCGACAGCGTCCCCGACAGCGTCCCCGATAGCGTCCCCGATAGCGTCCCCATCACCGGCGCCAGCAGCGGCCCCATCACCGGTGCCAGCAGCGGCTCCAGCAGCAGCCACGGGAAAGAATCTTCCACCCGCTCTGTCAACAGACTCGTCGATAGAAGACAAATTGCTATGGGTGAGTAACAGAGATAATTATTAATTCTATAATAGTTCATTTCACCGAAATCAGATATATCCAGTATCGAACAAAAGTTTAGTGTGCTGAAAAAAACGATAACTTTTTTAATATTGTACTATACGATTTGAACTTTTTTTTGTGAAGCCAAAGCAATTGGCTGAATACAGGATGTGAAAAATTTTGACCAAATATGTGGCAAGAATCTATTTTTGCGATGGTCATTTTTTTTCGGAGTTGTAAAGGAGGTCATCGATGTTTTTTGATGCATAACTACATTTTTATTTTACTTCATCGTGTAACTGATGGAAAAATATATTCAGATGTATGCAATAACATGACCTTGAAATGACCTTGATCTTTGAAAATTCATGTTTTACCTTCAGATCAAGGTCATGTTTTTGTACATATCTGAATGTATTTTTCGATCAGCTACACGATGCAATAAAGTAAAAATGTAGTTATGTATCAAAAAACATCGATGACCTTGATAACTCCGAAAAAAATGCCAGAAATTTGGTTCATTGACACCATGCGCATTACGTAACAAATATTTTTTTCATCACAATAACCTGAAGAGATATTTAGGTGTTCGTATTTAAACGGACCTACCTGTATAATTGTTATTTTTCGGTCCTGGATTTTGGTTCCCCGGCTTCGGTTCTGTGTTCTGTATTGTGTTCGGCTTTATACAGGGTGTTCATTTGAAAACTTCAGTGTAAAACACGTGTCCAAGAATTTCGAGGGGGAAAGAGGGTTGAAGTATCAGTTGTTTGTTTGGGTGGCGTTTTCAAGATGATTTGAAGGTCAACTGTGTTTTTATCAAATGGAAATCTGCGGATAAAAAAGTAGTATCCTATGAAAATTGCCGGTATTTTTACGTACAATAAGATGCCATAACGAAATTGACCTTCAAATGACCTTGAAAACGCCACCCAAACAAACAACTGATACTACAACCCTCTTTCCCCCTCGAAATCCTTGGACACGTGTTTTACACTTTTTTAAATATCTTTCATACTTTTCGAGATGTTCGGCTGGAAAGTTTTCAAATGAACACCCTGTATATTCATTATTCAAGTAGCTCTTTATTGTTATTCATAATTTAAACAATTTTAAAATTAATAAATTTTATATATAGCACAATAAATAGCACTTTTTATTCTTGAAGCAATTGTTCGAAGCAGCCAATTTTCAGAATGTATAGATATTTGTTTCCATATTTATTGTTTACATTATCATTTCCGTAATAATGTCTATTCAAACAATTGCTTCAACAATCAATTGTTATCAAGATGATAATTCAAATAATGCATGTAGAGACATATTATAAAAATGTATTTATTTAAAAATGGTTCAAATTATGAATAAGTACTTATCAGAACAGTTTTCAATCTCTGATCCCAACTAGGTCTCCTATGTTATCTTTATTATGATTAATTTTTTTTTAATTGTTGCAGGAAAAAGTGAAAATAGATGCGCAGAGGAAATTTATCCAGCTGCAACGACGCGGGACAGCGACCGGCGGAGGCCGAGGAAGCGGTCGAGGAAGCCGAGAATATAGCCGAGAATATAGCCGAGAAAATAGCCGGGAAAATCGTAGAGAAAATCGTCTAGAGACATATGATAATCTCCGTCCAATACAATTTCTATTTTGAAATAAAAATAATATATGTATATCGCCGTCCAATACAATTTCTATTTTAAAATAAAAATAATATATGTATATATATATAGAGAGAGAGAATTTTGATATTTTACTTACCCTCACGTTCCTTTGCGTTCCCTGCTGTTTCCCTACGCGCGTAATAATTTATCTTTGCAGTGTTCATTAAAATTTTCTTAAATATATAATAACGTCTAATGCGGCTAAAGATAGCGAGGGGGGAGAGAGAGAATGTGGCGGAGGAGCGCTGCACAACTTTTCTTTGTATAGCTATAGAAATAAATTTTATATTGAATTTTTGTATTTTACTTACCCAAACCTTCCTCCCACACCTCCACCACCCCTTTGCGTTCCCCTGCGCGCGTGTATACGCTATTATACGAAAAAATGTCAGAGGAGAAGTTTGCAATGTTCAATAAGGTAAATATAATGGTAAAATAAAAAGTTTTGTTGAAAATCATATTTCAAAACTTCAAGGTAATCGTTATTTTTATTTAAAGGAGGTCATATAATTACTCTATATTCAGAAAAAATGTATAAATCCAACAATGTGCCATTGTTAGTCCACAGTTTAGGTGAATTTCACAATTTTCAATTTATGTGCGCCACGTCATCCTTTTATCCGATCAATCTCAAACTTTGCACAAATTTTTTGCTCACCTAAAGGAACAGTACTGGATAGTTGCGTGCATTGTATTGTATCTGATAAAAACTTTTCTCCAAGTATTGCTTAGGGGCCACCCTAATGTACAGGGTGTAAAAAAAGTAATGGTCATCCGTCCTAGGGGTGAATCTACACCTCTGGATCGGTGGACATTTGTATGAGAAACTTGCCGCAAAATTGTTTATAACACAGAAAATTAGTGTTAAAGTTTTTTTTTTTGCATCAACGCATTCTACTCATCGAGAAGAGGAAAAGTTTGAAAGGAGCCATATGTCACAAACAAATAGTTATTGAGATATAAGCTGTTAAAGTTTTTGCAAAATTTGATTGTGTGGAATTATACGTATAGACAAAAGCCTACTACTACAGTCCACACGTCCGTGTCGATGAGACAGAAGATGATCGTGTGCGTGCCGCGAGACAGACGAAATTTAAAGGTGCATTCGTCGTTAGGCTCCTTTAAATTTCGTTAATGACTCCCTTAATGACCTTTACGCTGCACAGTGGTCTGGAGACCCCGTTTTCGTGGCCAAAATTCAATTTTTCAACTTTAAAGATTTTAATGATGGTTTCATATATGTTAGGAAGCGCACTTCAAATATTTGATTTAAGCACTGTTTAGTCCATATACGAATAGCATAAATTAATAGCATTTCAAACTTTGAAAAGAATGATACAAAAACGCTTAAGACCGCTAAGCATCGGATTTGTTTTATATGAAAGCTTGACCATTTACTAAGAAGATCGTGTAAATTTTAATTGCAATCTCCCGCAATTTTGAACTATAAACGGATTTTAACAAATACGGGCCCGCAGTTATACGACGCCTGGATACGCAGTTCCACTTGAATCTTGTATAGCAGCTTCGAATTACAATGTACATATGTTTTCTCTGTGCCAGTCAGAGACCCCGAAAACTTCTCATTACTAAATTTCGTATAATTCTTATGAAGAATTCAATCTTAGCTACCTTTCCGCGATTTCTAGACAATAGTATGCATTGTGAGAATTGTTAACAAAGTTTTTCAAATATTTCCGATGGTTTGACAAAAAAATGTTTCCAACGAAAGTTAATCAGTATTCACTTTTCTACAAACTTCAATACAAAAAGTTAAAGAAAAATCTCTTTTTTTAATAAAAAATGAAGGTCACCTCAATGTTTTAAATATTAACATATATTTTTTACTTCATAATATTCCAACTGGTATCAAGACGAATTCAACGACCTATAATAATATAACATTAAACCTTGAAATAACGCTACAATAGTTTTGGCCACAAAAAGCGAGCTACCGGACCACTGTGCGCTGGCTGGCTGTATGGTGATGACAGACACAAAACAGTCACGTTTCGGACACGTTCGGACATGAGTGTTTACGCTGTGTTTATAGATAAGAAGACGATGCATCGAAAATATAACACGTGCATCCCCCCTCCCCGCCCCGTCCCCCTCGCCGACGAACGGGCTCCACGTGGATCCCCCCCTCCCCGCCCTCCCCCTTGCCTACGAACGCGGCAATACCAGGAAACTGGCCCTGAACGCAATACCAGGAAACTGTCCTGGAAAAGGACCCCTGCCCCTCCCCCCACCCCCCTTTCATGATTAGGGAGCTCGCTGTATTGCCTCATTCCGCGTTTTTAGCCCCAAAAAAGTGAATTAGAACCCGTGCGTATCATTTACTTAATACGATGAGTCGCGTTTAAAAAGAAATAATTGATCAAGAAGGGACTTAATACCCTGATAAGAATTATTAATTGGAGTCGCAAGAAACACTGCACTGTAGATTATACCATTATAATGACGTAATTTCATTTATTTTTCAATATTTAACTATGTTCCACCAATCCGACCATCTTGAAACTTTTTTATACGTTAGATAAGCAACAGAACATTGTTCTTGAATTTTTTGGAAGTGGTCACTCGAAGGGTTGCTTGCAATTCCCACCCCTAAAAAATTAAATGATTTTTTTCTACCCTTAATAATTTGATCACAATGGTGAAAAAATGTATGATATGAAGGAGGTAAGTTCGAGTATTTTCGTATTTTTTTTATCCGAATATCTTAATTAACAACCGAGAAAAAAATGATACAGTTAAGGGTATTTACCCTCATATCCTTATACGAAGGATTAGCGACTTCAAATTTTAGGGGGTTATCTTTCAACCTAAAACCATTGTGTTCCGCACAATATCAATAAAAATTGAGGTGGGGCCGCTGCACCTATCTTAGTCTGCTAGGCCGTTTGAGGAGTGGGGTAAGGTAAAAACGTCACATAACTGTGTCAAAAGATATTTTTTATAATAATTGATAATATTTATAATATTGTATATGTTCGGGATTCGAATTATGGGATTTGTCGGTCGTTACGCCAACCGACGAGCGACAGTTGTTATTCGTTTTTCAGCTCTGTTTAGAGTCGCTTCGCGATCGCTCGTTACCGTTACGCACGGCCGCGAGGTGTTTGTAAGCGCTCCTCACCGTCAAGTCCCCATGATTTGAATCTCGAACGTTACGTCTTACTGGATCATTCGATCGATCCGGTACCAATAGCGTACAACCCCGCCTGCCGTTTCAAAGAATATTTAAAGGCACTCCCTTGGCGGAGCGACTCTCTTTCGCTCAGTTCTTCAAGTACGAAACATCCTAGCAAGTTCTATTTTCTTTGATCGCGACAATCATTGCGCTTTACTACGTTTGATTTATTCGCCGGTTTACTCAGAGTCGCCGTCGATATTTTCTTCTCCCGCGTCGCGTTTCGTTGCGTCTGCCCGCGTCAAGATATCCGACGAACGCGTCGAAGATCTCCGTCCGCGGTGAAGCGGCCCTCGACAAGGTGTCACACAAGATCTCCGTCGCGCTCCAAGGCAGATTCTCGCAACGAGCAAGATTTCCGTCTCTCGATCCGTCGGCGATTACACAAAAATCAACATTTCAAGTGAAGTGCATTGTGAAACCAAATCGGTCACTCTCCCTCATTCTCACGATCCTTTCATTGTCTTCCTCGCGCGCTCATTTCTGAGCGGTTCCAGCGTCGGGCGCCTCCGACCGTCGGTCGACGCCGAACAGTATATAATATAAAATAATTTGGTAACATTTTTGTAAATCTTTTGTGATAAAAATGTGATAACAATAATGGTTTCATAATATAATAATAATAGCATACTTGTTTATACTTTGTCGGTCCTCATTCTCAAATGGTTTTGTCTAGCATTATTTTTTATAGTCGATCCATTTCAAAGCCTGCCTTTTCTATTATTTAATTATTAATGATTCCATATAATATACTAAACAAAAAACCATTTGTATCCATATAATATACAAATTATACTAAAAACACTAAAAAATATAATTAAAATTTAAATCACACACAATAAAAACACTAATAAAACTTAAGTTTAGTTTATAAAGTAAATTAAAACACTACGAACTATTAACACAAAACATAAAATTATTAAAACGAAATAAAATAAATAAAATAAAAATCAACAGCGGAAAAATACTCTGAGAGGTCTCACTGTGGCAGCTCGAATGGTTCTGTCGAAACTAAATGCAGACTGAAAGTCGAAGACTCATTTGAAGCTGATCTACACCATAGCATAAACATTTCAAGTAACTCTAATCCAAACAGTTCGTTGAAAAGAATTCCGTATCGCTTTGGAAGTGTGGTCGGAGAATACAAGTGTAGTCCGTATAACGTAAGGGGACGCGGCGCGACGTAGCATTGACAGCTTTAAACTGCTATAATTTGCAATGGCGGAAGAGTGCGGAAATAATTTTTATACCATCACATAGAGGAAGGTGTACTGAAAATAGTCCAATTTGTTAGAAACTGGGACTTCCTGGAACTTTAAAGATATCCCTTACCGATTATAAAAAATTTTTTTAATTTTCTCCATTTAGTCCAGCATTAACTTTTAATATATTATGCAGACTAATTAATAATGTAAGATACGATTTCTTATCGCAAAAATCTGCTCTTTTATTTTTAAAAAAAGCGCGAGAAAATATTAAATAGGAACGTCAGGGCATCGCATCAAAGTGAAGCAATTTTTCTCGTGAAAAATACTCTTCTTAAAATGTCCAACTTTCAACAATTTATTACAACTATAATATTTAATAAATTGTACTAATTTCTCCATTTCCGAGGTCTATGGACATTTGGGAAGCAATGTTCATTGATCAGGTATCGATACAAGAAAGTTCGTTTTTGGGCCAAAAGTCACTGAACTTCTCGATTTGGACCACTGTGCGGCGGTATTCGGTATCTTTCGGTATTCAACTGTCAGTGATAGGCCTGTCCGGTGCAGGTCTGTCACAAGTCCAACAATACTTTATTGCCACAATCAGTGCGCCATACAGTTAAACAAAAATTGTGTTTTTCATGGTAAAAGTAAACACATTGCGATAAAAAATCATTTTCACGCGAAACAACTAAAAATGGCGACTTAAAAGTAGAGTATCTTAAAAGCGAACTGATGAAAGCGGATATTTTGATAAAAGCTCTAATGAAATGTAAACATAACCAGTGCATGAATATGTTGAATCTAGGTTAAATATTGTATGTGTGAATATGATAAATCTAGGTTAAATATTGTATGTGTGAATATGTTGAATATGTATTTTGTACTATGCTAAGTGTGATGTATATCAAACCAGCGCACTGATAGGAGGAGTGTTGAGTATAATCAATGCCTGTTTAGTGTCACGTCGTCCAGGATTTTCTGGTCGCCAGAAGGGCGAAAATCCCGGCGACACCGGGTATTTACAGACTTTTCGGCCGGGCCGCGTTCAGCCGCGCGAAACGCGGTCCACCCGGGACAAAAATTGTTCGCAGGCTCGTCGTTTCTCGAGATCTTCGAAATCAAGTTCGGGCGCCAGGCACGGTAGGTGCCACGCTAAGCTTCGCGAATACGAGCACTTCGAGAAACGATCACACGAGCCTACGACAATCGAAAATGGATCTGGAATTTTCGCTAACGGGCACAGGGTACTACGCGGATCGAACACGAGGCGTTCCCCGCGGCGGGAAGGTTTCCCATTACAATAATGACTCTAAGAATTTCGGTTAACCAAGATTTATTCCTCCGATGTTACATGAACGCGGCCGGCAGCGACCGGCAACGTTTTGAGGTTAACCGGCGCGTGACAGGTGGTCGGCAACGAAAGATCGTCGTACGTGCGATTTGCCCTTCACGGGCTCTTCTCGAGACGCGTCGCACCCGGCAGCAACGTAATGACGACGTTGGCGTACGCGATGTTCACGTTTCACGCCCGAATTCCGATGGAACACGCGTTACAATTGTCTTCTCGTCGGCAAAACAAGTCGCGGAAATACGACGAGAGCACGTGGCGGCGACGCACCGTGGAACGACTCGAGGATCGAGTGAAAACGACAACGACACGCGGAATCTCGCTAAAAGAATGGTGTCCAGTCCCCGCTAAACTCCGTCACCGCGCGTGTCGAGGTCAGGACTACGCGCGGATCCCCACATCCGACCTCTATTGGAACTGGCACCCGCTAAATATATTTCTTTTCCGCGCGATCGTTGACCGACGGATTCTTACCGTTCGCGAATCTAACTCTCCGCGAATACCGGCAGCATCGAAGCCGCGTCGGTGTTTCGGCGAGATCACTTCACGAAGAAATAGAACAGAGGCTTACCCAGGGCAACGTTAGTTCGTCGACGTCCCTCTCGTCCGGCAGCTCGCTTCGAAATTAACTAACTAATTAGGTTGACGCAATCGTTAAGGTACGGAATTTCGCGACTGTACTCAACGTGAGCCAACGAAGAAGTGATCCTTTCCGCGGTGACTCGGGAACGCGGAAGCGAAGCGTCCCCCCTTTTCCGCTCTATATCCCCCCGCGTAAGATTCGACCTATCGCTAATAGATCTTCGAACGGGGCCTCGCTCCGCGCGACGGTCCCTGGCGTCCGGCGATTCGTCGGTTCTCCGGCAGCGATGCTTGGTGATTCGCCGCTTCCCTGTGAGGTGATCGACGCGAGCCAATCCGGCAGCTGGCCAGGCTTCTCTCCGGCTGAGGCGACGGCGAGGCAGCTGATATTCCTTGCTTGGCATCGCATGTCCTCGTCGGCGCCTCCAGGTTGTCTGTCCTGGGCTCCGTCGATTCCTCGCCTTCTCAGGGTTGGAGTTTCCGCCGGCGCCGATCCCTTTTTCGTTTTTCCGCGGGAGAGGTGTTCCGGGTCCCCCTTGGGGCCCGGTTACGGTCGCGCAAATTGGCGCGACGCTCAAAAACATCTCGCTCGTGTCCAGGGCGAGCGCTCGCCACGGCCCATCTCGCATATTTCGCTACCAGAGGGTGACCCGGTCTTCCGATATTCGGTATCGGAGGACGTAGGCAAACTGCCACGTCACATTAGATATAAAATACAGCGTAGGCCATGAATACTCTTATGTTCCGTTCTTCATCTCTCTCAGATTTTGATCATCTTGAAATATGTTGTCAAGCTCATCATTCTGAACAACTTTTTCCTACACATGTTACCGTCGCTCGATTTTAGCTTTCGAGATATTTGCGAAAAACTATTGCTAATACTGTATTGAATTTTCCGTATTCCTGCACGCTCTGCGGCAACGTAAGCCTGTCCCGGCGCGGCGTTTGTTTCCATTTTGCTTGTAAACACGCTGCGGAGATGAGAGAAAAAACGGTCTTACTCTGACCATACATACAGGGTATTTACCTACAGGTGGGAGAAAATTTAAGGGGTGTTTCTCGACGATAATATAAGACGAAAATGACGAATAAAAAAATTGCGATTTCAGCCACGTTATTAAGTTATTAACAGTTAAAAATTTGCCCAAAAAGCGGCAACTTTTTAACAACGGTGCACGTTGCGTACGTCACACAGGCGCACGACAGTCTCGTATCAAGTGACAAACGCATGCATACCTTGGTTCTCATTTGGGGTCCCAGCGAGGTGAAAATGTTTAAAAAATCGTTGGACGACATTGAACCTACCTACTCGTTAAAATCCACAAGGGTATTTCTAATATCCGCCCTATGGAATTATCGAGTAGAAGGGGTCAATGCCCTTTCACTTTTAAATTCTTCCCACACATATTCACAAATCCTTATCCTGCACTATAATTGTTCATAACACCGTACTTAATATACCGGAATAAACGCTCTAGCACTATTTACGATATCATACACTCGCACTACGAGTTTACAGAGAGTACAAGTTTACTGGGGGAAATGAGCAGAATATAAAGAACTGGTAATCCTTCAATGTTGAAACACTGCACTTTATGGAACTTGATTTACGTCGCGAGACTCGTCCACAGACGGAACGGACATCTTGAGATCGTGTGTGATTTCTGCGAACGGAAATCTTGGACGCGTGCGAGAAGAATCGTTCGTACAAGCTAGCATCCGTATACATACTGATTCAAGACAGCTGATGAGGTCGATGCCAGATCGATAAAACAAATGAGGATCTATAGCAAACTACCGTCCAACGTCGCGCGTTGCTATACCAATACATTGTCTATCCTGTTTCCGCGAATTTCGTGATTCCTTCTCATTCTGTCTGTGACCGCGAAATATTTCATGTGTGTGCATTGACTGTTCTAGAATGTACAGGACTGCGACACGTGCCTCAAGCATGTGTGCACACAGAGAGGATATCTATATGGTGTAGCACACCAATCTGAGTGTTTATATGTACAGTACCTGACCTGTGTGGCCACGGATTCTCCGTCTCGCCTCAGTTCAAGTTCAGAGGAGCTAATAAACACATAATATATTTCACGCGACGTTCTTATGTATTTCCTTCAATTACCCAGTTCAATATAACTGTAACATGGCGCAGTCGGTAGGACTCCCACGGGAATAAAAATAAGTTGCACATGTCCGGAGAAACAATAATAATAAAAAGTGAAAGAAGTGATCAAACATCAGAAGAAAAAAGTGGTAGTGGACAAAACAAAAAGGGCAAGGAGGTGCAAAGAAATAACGAGGTTCAACCGGAAGACACGAATATGGATGGATGAAACAAACCGCAGCCGTATACACTCGAAGGTGACGCCTCGAAAAACTGGCAAATTTTCAAAAGAGATTATCAACTTTTTATGATAGCGACCGGACGTCACACAAAAGCAAAACCCATTCAAGCGGCCACGCTACAAAATCTTTTGGGTTTGGAAGCACTAGAGCTGGTGGAAACTTTTAACCTATCCAAGACGATCTGAATGATGCAGACAAAATACTAGAAGCATTTGAAAGTTATGCCAAACCAAAAATAAATGAGACATTTGAGAGATTCTTATTTACATCAAGAAACCGTAATGAAGGGGAAACCATTGACCAGTATAAGGCAGAATTAAAGAAATTATCGAAAATTTGCAATTACGGCACTGTTTGGGATTGGCTGAACGTTTTGGCAGCGTGAACGCGCCGATTCACTGCGCCGCCCCGCTATTGGCGGACTCGTACGATAACCGCGAGATCGAGAGTCGATAAGCAGCTCGCAGTAGCTTAGGCCAGCACCGTCGAACGTCTACTGAGATCGATTATCGACCCCAAAAGGGGGATTCCTATTGGCTGATCGATCTATCGATCTGCCAATCAATAGTTCGACGGTGACGGTAAACTGCCAGCTGTTCGACTCCGATCTCAACGTTAATAAATTGTGATCACTCTTGCGAACGGTAAACGTCGCGCGTCGTCTTGACCGGTTTTCGCGAGTAAGAAAAGTCGATTCACTATCTGGATTCACGGACGCTAATCGTGAATATCTCTCTAACCACCCATCTTGTTATCATCTCAATCGCTTTATTCATCACATCTCGCCAAAACAAGCTTGTGTTTTGGCTTGATACATCAATCTGTTCTGTACAAAGTTCGTTGACATTTTTTGACCGAACCCTAGTTGGGGAAATAAAGTTTGTTCTACGTGAAGTGACTTGTTCTACCCCTTCTAATCCGAAACAGGCACACTGAAAGATAGTCTAATAAGGGACAACATAATCAATCACATGAACTTCAACAAAAAGTACTCAAAATAAAAAATCTAAAACTTGAAGATCTAATAGAAATCATAAAAACCAGCGAAATAAGTGCGGAACAAGGGGAAAAATTAAGAAAATCCAACGAACAAGCAAGTATAAACGCAGTAACGGAATACAGTAAACACACAAGAAGATGTGACTACACACACAAGGCAAAAGCATTCAACACAACACCACGACAGGAGGAACGTCGTAGCCGAACGAGAGACGAACAGCCTGGGACCAGCTATCAGAGGTCAACAAGCGACCGGTATACGTTTAGATGCAAAAAATGTGACAGACGACATGAACCAAAACAATGCCCACCATACGGTAAAATATGTACTAGAAATGCTTTATTTTTAGCCTTCCGGCCATAAAAAGGAACTCGGTTTACAATTCAGTCTTAACTCTCTCATCCTTCCATACCTTTCACGATCCATTCATACAATTTTACTTTGCCTTATCCTTCTTCCCTCCTTCTTTCAGTGCTGTTCATTTGTTTTTTTATCTAGCTTCCTCAGCCAATCTATCGCTTCTTTTGACCCCCTCTCGCTCATTATTTCCTCTATGTTCGGGCCTCTTTCAATTTCCCTTCATTCCCTTACCATATGTTCCAGGTTTCCAAAGCTATCCTCGCAGAATTCACAATTTCTATTTTCCTCTTTTTCCCAATACCTGTTCCACCTTTCTAATGTCCCCGCTCTTGCCTGTGCTAATAGTCTTTGACTCCCATCCTTCCCTTCTTCGGTAAAATATGTACTAATTGTAATAAACCAAATCATTTTTCCCCTGTATGTCGCAGCAATATTCAAAATAATAAAAGTAAAATAAACACTATAAGTAAGCTACTAGAAACAGACAGTGATTCGAGTACTAGCGAAAGTAATTTCAAAATAGAAAGCGTGAAAATTGCGAGCGTTAAAAATAATACTGAACAAGACAAGTGGTATGAGAAAATCACAATAAACAACAAAACAATTAAGTTAAAAATAGACACAGGAGCAACCTGTAACATATTGCCTCTTAAGATTGTAAAAGAAATAAACAAAGAAAACGAAATAGAAAAAACAAAGAGTTCACTTGAAACTTATGATGGTTCAATAATATACCCAATAGGAAAAATCTGAATAGGAAACTGAAATTAAAATAAATCATAACTAGAGGGCTATTGTTGCTCGCTCGCTTCGCGAGCTCGCGGGCAGGACTGCTCTTGCGAGAATGTTAGTGGTACGCATGGCTAGTAGTGCCCACAGCTATTAATGTCTTTCATTTTGTGTGTGACTCTCCACGAGCCACACAAAGAACTTCCCGATTCGTTAGTTGCTGTATATTATTATTATTATTTATTAAGTGTACGTTTTAAGAAGATTATACGTTTTCAGGGAAATTCAATAGTTTTCTACTTATCAAAATGTTTGCTATATGGCGTCGCAATAAACCAATATCGTATGCTCGTTGCTCGCTTGGTTCCTTGTTATAGCATACTAATGTTGCAAAATAAATTGTCTTAATTAGTTTTTCGCAAACGATACAACTCATCATTATCCAGGTTTGCAGTATTGATCTTGGTTTTCTTCGATACTATTAATTTAAATTTTCTCAAAATATATAAACCGCTCAATTTTGAAACTCTGCTCAGTGCTACATACAACATTTGTAAAGTTCGTATTTCTGATGTTTTAAAATCCATACATACTTTCTCGTATGTTTGTCTCTGACTTTTATGAATCGCAATCGCTTCAGCAGGAACCACTGGAAATTGACTACGTGTGATTTGTTATTTTCCTTCACTCGAAATATTTACTTGATTCGATATTTTTTTATTATTGGTGTTAAATTTTGATTTATATTTGCATTTTTCATATAATCACGATAACGAGTTCTTACTTTCACTCCTACTCTGGCCAATTGAAAATCTAACCACAATATAGACGGAATTTTAGTATTTTCTTGAAAAGTAATAAATTTTAATATTCCGCATGCTCCATTAACCAATTCGTCTTCAACGTCAATGTTATTAATTATCATATATTTTATATTAATTTTCAATTTAATCTCAGTTAACAATTCGTTTTGAACTCATTGTTTATTTAAAGATTGTAATATAAATGTTTTTGTACTTTCATCGATATTCTTTGAAAATGTATTCTCGGCGATGATTAACTCACTCTTGCATTGGAATAATTTTCGATTATTGTAAGCGGTTACATTAGCATTAGTTGCATAATTGGAAAAAACATTTTTTTTTAATTAATAAAAACAAGAAAAAATTTTTTTTTTAATTTTATAAAAAAAAATTTTTTCTTAAATATGTCTATATATATATAGTTACGTTTACTTCTCCGGTGGATACGACTTTCGTATAAATTGCAATGTTTAATCAACTCCTTTCGAAAAAAACTAAAAAACTACTTGACCAAAATGGACTAAAATCTAATCAGCTCTAAGTTACAGCGGGGCACATCGATTGCATCATTCATCATTCTGATCGCGTTGTTACTTTTTCAGGAAACGTTAACGAAAAATTTGATAACATACAAACGGCCATACGCACGCACACACACACACACACACACACACACACACACACACACACACACGGACATTTTGATAAGAATAGTCTAAAATGACTCCAATGACCATGAAACGTGAAGATCTGCTAAAAAATCGATTTTCGATTTTCGGGGTAATTACAATAACTTCCCTATAAAATCGGGAAGTTAACAAATGCTTCGCTACTTTTATCATAATCAGAGAAAACTATGAACCATTATTAGGTTTCAAGTCAACAAAAGAGCTAGGACTAATAGCGTCGGTAGATGCAATTGATAGCAAAGGGAAGATAAAAGAATCGCAAAAAACTGAAAAACATAAATTCTTAAAAGATAATATAGATGTATTCACCCGGAAGGGTGAGTCCCCTAAAAAATTCACAATAATCGTAGATGACAAGGTAAAACCGACGGTAAATCCGCCGCGTAGAATACCTAAAACAATCAAAGATCGTTTAACAAAAATTCGTGAAAAACCCAATGGGATTCTCAGATTATGTCTTGATCCGAAAAACTTAAATAAAGCCATAAAGAGAGTTTATTATAAAATACCGAGCATAGAAGCAATTGCGGAAAAATTAACTGCCAAAAAATTGAATACAGTACTAGACCTAAAAGACGGATTCTGACAAATAAAACTAGATGATCCCAGCTCTAAATTAACAACTTTTTCTACACCGAATGGTTGTTATAAATTCAATTATCTTCCTTTTGGAATAAGTTGCGCACCAGAATTATTTCAAAAATGGAATGAGGAAAATTTTGGTGATATTAAAGGAGTAATAATATATATTGATGATATATTAATAGTTGGCGATACAGAGAAAAAACATGATGAAAACTTAGATAGAGTAATAAAACGCGCGAGACAACTAAATATTAAATTCAATGAGTCGAAACTTCAATACAAACAAGAGTCGGTAAATTATGTAGGATGTATTTTCGAAAACAGGAAAAACAATATCAGGGGACAGAATGAAAGCAATAACAGAGTTAAAAGATCCCACGAATATAAAAGAGTTACAAAGAATCTTAGGAATGATAAATTACCTAACAGAATTTGTACCAAACTTAGCAGCAAAAATAGATCAGCTCAGAGAGTTATTAAAGAAAAAAACTTTGTGGTTATGGTTACCGGAACATTCCAAAATACTCCATTCCATAAAACAGAGCATCACCAAAGCTCCAATATTACAAACATTTGACAGTAACAAAGAAATTGTGGTAATTGAGTGAGTGGAAACACATATTCATATATACAGAGTGGCCCACATAACTCTGAACAGCTCAATATCTCGAAAACTATGCCATCGATTTTAAAGTTCTTAGTCTTAAATTGCATGGAACTGAAGGGCCTTTCTGACTACATAAACGTGAAGTGGCCTCCCTTCCCCTTTAACGGGCGAGGGGAGGTACCTTTGTAATTTTAAATAGAACCCCCTATAAAATGTTACATATTCAGATTCTACCGGAAAAAACAAGTCAATTTTGTCTGAAACATTTTTTTGTCAGATACTTCCATGATGAGATATAACAGTTTGAAGTTTCGAGTTGTAGGTACTTGAAGCTCTCGGAAATAGCGTTATGGAATTGTACATACGCGCTTGAGACCTTTGCTTATTCGTGAAAAAATAAAATGTACTTTAAATTAAATGTTCAAAATGTCCACCGCGGGCTTGTAAACATTTATTTACTCGAAACATCAAAGTTGTTCTAACATTTTTTAACATTTCGGGAGTCACTGAAGCGCAAGTGTCACGTATTCTTTGTTTCATATCCTCTTTTCTCGTCGGTGGTTGAAACATAGCTTTGTCCTTTACATATCCCCATAAGAAAAAATCTAATGGTGTTAGATCGGGGGATCGAGGAGGCCATTGACGAGGTCCCCCACGACCTATCCATTTGTTCCCAAATTTTTCGTTCAAAAATTGCCTGGTGATGATTGCAAAATATGGAGGAGCGCCGTCTTGTTGGAACCACATTTCTCTTCTAACGTGCAGTGGCACATCTTCCAAAAGCGCAGGCAAATGATTTTTTAAGAAATCACAATAACTTGCAGATGTTACAGTTTCTTGAAAAAAATAAGGTCCAATCACAAAATCTCCTATTAGGCCACACCAAACATTTAAAGACCATCGATGTTAAAAGGGAACACATCGCATCCAATTTGGGTTTTCCACGGCCCAATAATGCAGATTATGTCTATTTACATGTCCTGAATTCATAAAAGTGGCCTCATCGGAAAAAAGGATTTTGCACAAAAAGTCATTTTCCACAACACCCTGCAGCCACTCACAAAATCTTACGCGGTGATCGTAATCTGCTATCGAAAGCTCTTGTGATAAAACCATGTGATATGGATGATACTTTTGCTTTTGTTTCAAAATTCGTTGAATTGATGAACGACTAATATGTGATGTTTGTGCAAGTGTACGTTGACTAATATGAGAATTTAATGTAATTGCAGCAAGAATACTGGCACTATTATTTTCATTAGTGACAGCTTTAGGTTTATTGCGAGTTTTTTTACACAATTCACCGTGCTCGCGAAGCCGCTTTTCTAAATTATGAAATGTTGCATGACATTTTTTGATACCATAACGTTCAAAAAACATCACTGCTGCACGCCGATAATTTTTTTGGCATTCACCTAACGTTAGTAACATATTCACTTCTGTGTCAAAAGTAGCCATAATCACAATGTTACTGGTTGAATAACAGCTCTAAACTGAAAACGTTTTCATAGATAAGTGAGTCAAACTCAAGAATTGTAAATATTATTGTTTGTGTTTCTTCATGAATAAGCAAAGGACTCGAGCGCGTACAATTCCATAACGCTATTTCCGAGAGCTTCAAGTACCTACAACTCGAAACTTCAAACTGTTATATCTCATCATGGAAGTATCTGACAAAAAAATGTTTCAGACAAAATTGACTTGTTTTTTCCGGTAGAATCTGAATATGTAACATTTTATAGGGGGTTCTATTTAAAATTACAAAGGTACCTCCCCTCGCCCGTTAAAGGGGAAGGGAGGCCACTACACGTTTATGTAGACAGAAAGGCCCTTCAGTTCCATGCAATTTAAGACTAAGAACTTTAAAATCGATGGCATAGTTTTCGAGATATTGAGCTGTTCAGAGTTATGTGGACCACCCTGTATAATAGTTTAATATACTTAAGGTTTACATATTATTATAAAAAGATAAACAATTCACTCTTAGCACGAGGCGTCCATAGATCGTTCAAACTCAACATAACCTTCAAGAACATGCACTCCCTCTATATCCTTCTGCCCTCTCACTCACTCATGCGCGCTCACACTTCCATCTATACTCTACATTCTCAACTCTCACACACAATACAAACAATCATCACTCACACATACGCCCCTTGTTTTTATTGTCTTTATGTCTGTAGAACTTTCTTTACATTCCTTAATAGATTTGGTCCGCTCAATGGTTTAGTCATACAGTCTGCTGTCATTGTTGTGCTCGGTACATGTGTTATTTTCACATTCTCTCTCATCACCGCTTCCCTCACATACCAACATTTCCGATTTAATAATTTTGATTTCGTTTTGAAGTTTCCCCCATTTGCTAACTTTACAACGTTTAGATTGTCGCATTTAATTACTTTCTTTACATTGTTTTTTCCATCTATCTCATTCACCATTCTGTCACACCATATCAATTCTTTCACACAGTCTAACACAGCCTCAAGTTCACTCTCAGTCGAAGATAATGCAACAATTTTTTGTTTTCTGCTTCGCCAGTGTATTAAGTCACCATTTCTGTACATCAACATGCCACTATAGGATTTAGCATCGCCCGTACTATCCCATGAAGCATCTGATTCACATTCTATCCCTTTTGTCCATTTTTTATCTCCGAACACCAGACGGTAATTGGTTGTTCCCTTCAAATATCTTAAAATTCTCTTTAACGCCATCATGTGCATGGCTTTGGGGCTTTTGCTAAATTGTGATAGACAACTCAGCGCAAACGATATGTCAGGTCTTGCATATACACTCAGATACATAAGTCTACCTAATGACTCCTGATATTTCTCAATGTCACATGTCGGACTCGTCTCGTTATTTTGCATTTTAACATTAACATCAATTGGTGATGTAACGGCATTGCACTCTCTCATTCCATACATTTCTAATAATTTTTCTATATACTCTTTTAAATGTACATAAATCTTTCCTTCCTCCTGTTCAACCTGCAGTCCTAAAACACACTTTGCTTCGCCTAAGCTTTTTAATTCAATTTCTCTGCCTATTTTTTCCATGTAGATTCTCTCAAATTTTTCATTATTCGATACTACGGCAATATCATCAACATGTATAGCGCAATATAGAAAATTCTCACCTTCTTTTCGGTAGAACAGACATGGATCTTCTCTGCTCTGCTCCAATCCATTTTTTATTAAAACTTCCACCAGAAATTGATTCCAACATCTTCCTGCCTGCTTCAACCCATATATACTCTTATTTAGTCGACACACCTGATTATCCTCTTCATAACCCTTTGGCATTTCCATGAATATCTTTTCAGTCAATTTCCCATGCAAGAAGGTTGTTTTTACGTCGTACATTTTTATCTTCGTCTTCGTTTCTGCACCTATGCTAAACAACAATCTGATTGTTTCGATACGTACAACAGGTGCAAATGTTTCTCCATAATCATATCCTGGTCGCTGCCCACATCCAAGCGCAACCAAACGAGCCTTGTATCTCCTTTCCTTAGTCGTAGGATCTTCTTTAATATTGTACACCCACTTGCTACTTATCACCTTTCTTCCTGTCGGTCTTGGAAACACATTCCAAACTTGATGTTTTTGCATCGACTTCATCTCCTCATCCATGGCTTGTCTCCATTTCTCCCAGTTCTCAGATTCTTTTGCTTGTGTTAAGTTTTATAGAGTTGGCAACTTATTTTCTTCTCTCATATGTGGCAACTCAGCGGAGTTGGTAGAGTTCCGGTTCCTTGTTCTGCGCGAGTCTCCATGATGGATGGACGTATATCAGAAAGTGTAATTTGGTTTAACGGTTGTGTGATATTTAATATGAAGAGAGAAATGTTAAGTTTATTTTCACTATTATATATATATGTATAGAAATATATTCCATTCAATTAGATTAGTTTAGAAGATCACTCATCCTCCACGCTAGTCGACCATCGACAAATATACACATAGAAAAAGAAATATTAACAGGTTATGGGCCCAGATAAGAGGTTATGAGTGATCAGTGGGTAATGCTGTAACGGTAAAGAGATTCAAATCAGTAGCACGTGGCGAAGTGGTGTTAAAGAGAAGTTATATAAGATAAAGGAGAATAAAAGGTAGAAAAATGGAAAAGAAGAACTACTATAATATTGATCTACTGAATGCAAATAATTTCCACACGTGGAAATTTAGGATGGAGACTTTATTAACAGAAAAGGAAGTCATTGAATGGATAGAAAGGGAATTCAAAGGAACTGATTACGCGCAGGATGATGCAAGAATAAAAGCAATGAAAGGAGATAATAAATGTAAGTCGCTCATAATACAATGTATAGAAGATTCACAAATTGAATTTGTTAGAGGAGAAGATACGGCATATGGTATGTGGAAAAGCTTGCAGAAAAGATATGAAAAAAAGGGCATACCGGGTCAAATAGTGTTACGAAAAAAATTAATGGAAATGAAATTAGAGGAACATGGAAGCTTGGATGAATTTATAACTAAATTTGACGAAGTGACTAGACAGTTGAGAGCTACAGGGGCTAAAACTGGAGAACAAGAAATTGTGTGTAATTTATTATTAGCTTTGCCCAAGTCGTTTGAAACAGTAATTGCAATTCTAGAAAATATGCCACCTGAGGAATTAACGATAGATGTGGTAAAAGCAAGGTTAAGAGCAGAAGCAGAAAGAAGGAAGGCATCGAGCAAATTTGAACAGAGTAAAGAAGAAGCGAAACCTGCAACATTCTTGTGCAAACAAG
Source organism: Lasioglossum pauxillum (assembly GCA_933228785.1). Lineage (NCBI taxonomy): Eukaryota > Metazoa > Arthropoda > Insecta > Hymenoptera > Halictidae > Lasioglossum > Lasioglossum pauxillum. Next base: position 24,192,212 of record OW121699.1, read on the forward strand.
GAGCATGTTACCTATGTGGAGAAGTCGGACACTATAAAAGAAATTGTCCAAAACTGCAAGAAAATACCTATGAAAGATTTAATCAAGGAAGAATGAACTATAGAAGGGGAAGAGGTAGAATGATAGGTAATAGAGGACGTTATATGAGAAGACCAGGATACAGGAGTAATGAAGATAGAAGAGGAAACTACGTGAGTGGAGAAGAACATAGAGATCAAAAAGGAGTTTGTTTCCTGTCAGACAGAACGGAAATATCAAGTAAGCCAATAAATGATGAATTAAAATTTTGTGTCGACTCAGGGTGTACAGACCATTTAGTAAGAGATAAAAGGTATTTCCATGAACTAGTGAAGCTAAATAAACCCATTAAGATAGCAATAGCAAAAAATGATAACTATATGGAAGCAATTGGTATTGGAAATATCAAGGTCATTAGTAATGTATATGGAAAAGATTTGGAATGTACAATTCAGAATGTACTTTATGTTCCTAAACTAAGAAGGAACTTGTTGTCAGTGAAGAGGTTAGAAATGGCAAATATTAAGGTAATTTTCGAAAATGGTAAAGTCAGCCTGTATAATCATAATGGTGTGATAGGTTTTGGCTATAGAACAAGTTTATATGAAATACCATTTAAAGTAAGGAAAAATGAAAGTCTAAACATAGAGTTAGAATATCAAGACGGAAAACTCTGGCACAAAAGGTATGGACATATTTGTAATTCGAATTTAAAGAAATTGATAACAAGAAAAATGGTACACGGAATTGAGAATGTAATGATAAATAACATTGAAATATGTGAGGCATGTATAAAGGGTAAGATGATAAGATCCAAATTTGGAACAAGAACAAAGGCTAGTAGAATACTTGAAATTATCCATAGTGACGTGGTTGGTCCTGTTACACCATTGTCACATAATGGAGAGAAGTATTTTGTCACGTTTGTTGATGATTATTCGAATTTTATACATGTATACATGATTAAGAATAAAAGTGATGTATTGGAATGTTTCAGAGAGTATGTACTAATGGTTCAAGCAAAGTTCAATTCAAAAATTTCAATTTTTAGATGCGATAATGGGAGAGAATACGTGTCTAACGAATTTAAACAGTTTTGTAAGATGAATGGAACATACATTGACTACACAGTACCCTACACCCCTGAACAAAATGGAAAAGCTGAAAGATTCAATAGAAGTCTGTTGGATAAAGGTCGCACAATGCTGAATGATGCAAATATGCCAAAGAAATTTTGGAATGAGGCAATAAGAGTGGCTGCATATACAATGAATAGGAGTCCAAATGCAGGAAATAAAGATGAGGAAATACCAGCAACGATATGGCTAGGTAAGAAACCAAATGTTAATAACATGAGAGTATTTGGCTCACAAGGATTTGCACACATTCCAAGAGAGCTTAGAAGTAAGTTTGATCCAAAGGCAAAGGAATGTATAATGATTGGATATAGCAACAATGGATATCGATTATGGGATATAAATGGACAAAAGGTGATTACTGCAAGAGACGTAGTATTTAAAGAAAACAGATTCTACTACAAGAAGAATGAAGCCTATATTGAGCAAGATGAAAATAAAGAAATGGACAAAGCAGATGAAGATGGAAATGAAAATGAAATTGAAGATGAAAATGAAAATGAGATTGAAAATGGAAATCAAGACGAAACTGAAAATGAAAATGAAGATGGAAACAAAGAAACTGATCCAAGAAGAGAAACAAGAGATGAAGAAGGAGATAGAAATAGAACTAGAAGAGAATCTAAGTTACCAAAGAGATATGATGAATTCGAAATGTACATGGCTTATAATGCAATGTCATTTATAGATGATGTACCAACAACAGTGGAAGAACTGGAAAGTAGAGATGACAAAAGACATTGGAAAAATGCAATGAAGAAAGAAGTAGAGGCTATTGAAAGGAACGAGACATGGAAAGAAGTCAATGCGAAAAACAACGTAGAGATTTTAAATACAAGATGGGTATTTGCGTTGAAACCGTTTGAAGAAAGCGTAGAAGATAAATACAAGGCAAGATTAGTAGTAAGAGGTTGCGCTCAAAGAGAATCGTTTAATTATGACGAAATATACTCGCCAGTTGCAAAAATGAGTACAATTAGGACACTATTGGCGACTGGAAACCAATTTAAATATCATTTCAAACAGATAGATGTTAAGACGGCGTTTCTGAACGGTGAGTTAAAAGAAGATATTTATATATATCCACCAGAAGGAGTTAACTGTAAAGAAGGTAAAATATTAAAATTAAATAAATCTTTGTATGGGCTTAAACAAGCATCAAAATGTTGGAATACTAAGATAAATAATATATTAATGCAATATGGTTTTCAAAGATCGGTAAATGACTATTGTTTATATTCTAAAACATCAAGATGCAACGTTATGCATTTATTATTGTATGTAGATGATATTATCATAGCAGGTTCAGATTTAAATAATATTGAGGATTGTATAAGTTACTTGAGAAAACAATTTGAAATTAAGGATGTTGGGATTGTGAAACATTTTCTTGGTCTAGAAATAAATTACAACAGAGAAAAGGGTATACTGAAAATAGATCAGGAAAGATATTTGCAGAAAATATTAGAAAGATTTAAGTTAGAAAATTGTAATCCTTGTTCAACGCCTATTGAGGTAAAACTCAACTTGAATGTAGAAAAGGAAGTAGTAAAGCATAAACCAATCAGAGAATTAATAGGTGCACTAATGTATTTAATGTTGGGAACAAGACCAGATATTAGTTACGCTGTAAATTATTTAAGTCGTTTTCAGAGCAAGAACACAAATGAAGTGTGGATACATTTAAAAAGATTGTTAAGATATCTAAAAGGAACGAAGGATGTAAAACTAGTCTATATGAGGATTAAGGATGCAACACCTCTCACATGCTATGTTGATTCGGATTGGGCACAAGATACCATGGACAGAAAGTCAGTCACAGGGTATATGATGAAGGTTTTTGGAAATACAGTTTCATGGACTACGAGAAAACAAAATTGTGTAGCACTGTCCAGTACGGAAGCGGAATTGGTAGCGCTATGTGCAGCAGTACAAGAAGGACTATGGTATCGAAAACTACTCAGAGACATGTGTATGAAAATTCCGAACCTCAAGGTATTTGAGGATAATCAGTCATGCATTGCGTTAGTAAAGAATCCTGAAAATAATAAAAGAGTAAAACATATAGATGTCAAAATAAATTTTGTTTGCGATGCGTTGAAGAATGAGATTGTAACAATTGAATACATTAATACTGATTGTCAATTAGCAGATATTCTTACAAAGGGTCTTAATCGGGTTAAATTTTATTCGAATTTTGAGCATATAGGTCTAAGATTAAGAGAGGGCATATGTAAAGATTAAGAGAGTGTAAGAATGAATGAGTTGCATAAACATGTAAAGTATGAAGAATGATATTTAGTGTATCGAATCAAAGAGAGAAGAAAAACGTTGAGAGAGGGTGTTAAGTTTTATAGAGTTGGCAACTTATTTTCTTCTCTCATATGTGGCAACTCAGCGGAGTTGGTAGAGTTCCGGTTCCTTGTTCTGCGCGAGTCTCCATGATGGATGGACGTATATCAGAAAGTGTAATTTGGTTTAACGGTTGTGTGATATTTAATATGAAGAGAGAAATGTTAAGTTTATTTTCACTATTATATATATATGTATAGAAATATATTCCATTCAATTAGATTAGTTTAGAAGATCACTCATCCTCCACGCTAGTCGACCATCGACAAATATACACATAGAAAAAGAAATATTAACAGCTTGTCTCACAGTTTTTTGAATTTCTTCATCTACTATGATCATGGCGTAGTTTCCATCTCGTATTCTTTCAGATCTTCGTAATCCTTCTGTTTCTGCTCTTTGTTTCTCTTCCTGTTGCTGTAAATGTTTCCGTACTTGCATCGCCTCTTTTGTTGTACCTCTTGGTCATCCCTTATTTCTATTCCTTGGTTCCTCTTCTTCGTTTTCTTCTTTTGTTACATCCTCTTCACTTCCACCTTCACCTTGTCCCTCATTCTGTTCAGGGATTCCTTCTTCGTCTGCATCCAAGTAGATAGTATCTTCTTCTTGTATAATATCATCAATATTTTCTTCATGTGGTTCAGTCTCTTCATAACTTTCCTCAATATCTAGGCCCACAATTGACAATTCTTCATTCTACTTATTCTCAATTTCATTCTTTGCAGTAAAAAATTCTATTCCATTTCTGCTTTCATCAAATTTCATGTCATTGTCGTTCCTGACTTTTCCTGTCCCAGGTATATACACTCTATATGTATTATTTTCGGCATATCCTATAAAAATTCCTTTCTGCGTTTTTGGATCAAATTTACCTTTTTGATGTTGTTTGTTCAATACAAATGCAACACAGTCAAATCTCTTCATGTAGCCTATATTTGGCTTTCTTCCGTTCCATAGTTCATATGGAGTCATTTTGTGTACTGTTGACTTCACACGATTTCTGGTATGCGCAGACACGCACACTGCTTCTGCCCAAAAATCCTTTGGTAAATGTGAGTCAGACATTAATGCCCTCGTCATCTCTATCAAAGTCCTATTCGTTCTCTCAGCGACGCCATTGCACTGAGGTGTTCTGGCCGGACTTAATTCATGTTTAATGCCTTTCATTTTTAGCCATCTATTCAAATTTTCTCCAATGAATTCTCCTCCATTGTCGGAACGTATAGCTTTTACTCTTTTCTCTGACTGATTTTCCTTTAGTATTATCAATTTCTTTAATTCATCCGCTGCTTCGCTTTTCTTTGTCAGTAATATGACAAAAATCATTCTAGAGTAGTCATCAACAATAGTGAATATATATTTCTTGCCACTTTTTGACATTGGATTTATAGGTCCGATCAAATCTATATGCCATAGTTCTAGAATTTCTTTCGCTCTCCTATTTTCCAATCTGGCATGCACTTTCCTACAAGTTTTTCCTTCGACACAGCTTTCACATTGCACATTTATTTTAATTTTGTTCCTTCATACCTATTACTAGGTTTCTTTCTTCATCTCCTCTATTATATTCTTATTTACATGTCCCAGTCTTTGATGCCATATATCATTATCTGTTGTCATTGTCACTTCTTCTTTATTTATTGTTTTCGATTCCACATAGTATCCATTTCCTTTTCGTACTGCAATCATTTGTATCTTGTCTTTTTCTTTATATATTTCAGCACAATGTTTGTTGAATTTCACAGTGTACCCAAAATCTGTGAATTTTGCCACTGACAACAAATTAACATTTAGGTCTGGAACGCATAATACATTTGTTAGTCTTACTCTATTTTCAATCTGTTCTTGTTTCATAACAACGTCACCGATACCACTAGAAATCAGTTTTCTGCCTTCCTTGTCTGCTAGTGTGATTTCCCTCACGTCATGTTCTAGTCTGTCAAATATTTTTTTGTCGTTTATCATATGACTCGTTGATCCTGAGTCTAACAGCCATTCCATATTTTTAACATGCACGTCTCTTATGTCCTTTTCACTTCTCACTGTCCTATTTACAAGGGTTCGGTCATTCGCAGTCATCACATTCTCTTCGCTTGTACTCATCATCGCTTCTCCTCTTCCACGTCCATATCCATATCTTTCCTAATGACCTCTTCTTTGAAATCTACCTTTATGTCCTCTTCCTCGAGTAGGTTTACTGTTTCTCGTTGCATTGCACTCATTTGATTTGTGTCCATATCCTTGGCAATTAAAACATTTGACTTTTCCATAGCATTCTCTTGACACATGGCCCTTTTTTCCACAATTGAAACAGGCTGTCTCATTATTCGTTTTTTCTTTAGCTCTTCTTATTCCTTCTTGATCTCTCTGGATTCGCTCTCCTCTTCTTCTTTCATTTCTCTCTTCTTCTTGTTTCAATGCGTACCTTATTTCATTCAACGTTATTTCTCTTTGATTTTCTAATATCCTCACATTTTGGTCAAATTCAATCCTCAAACCTCTCATCACATACATCTTTAATTCATATTCTTCTATGACTTTTCCCAATTGTGCGCACTTATTTGTTAACGCTTCAGCCCTGTTTATATATGTGTCTACAGTTTCCTCTCTAGTCATTTTCAAATTTGTTAACTCGCTTAGTGCTTTTACCTTTATAGGTTCTGATTCTTCTGCCATATTATGTTTAATTAGGTTCCATAGTCTACCTGCATTCCTTTCTTTGCAATATTTCAACACTTGTGCCGCTGACATGGTATTTATCATTATTGCTCTCGCCGCATGGTTTCCATCGTCCCACTCATTCCATATTTTAAATCCTTGTTCGTAATTTTTGTCTCCCTCAGGCGGTATCTCTGGTTCTTTCTTTTCTATCACTTTTTTCCATAATTTCTTTGCTCTCAATATTGCTTCAATTTTCTCTTTCCACAGAAAATAGTGCACGTCATTAAGTGGTTCAATATTTGTTAAATTCCATCCATCTGCCATTTTATTCTACCTTTTTTTTTTATTTCTTTTTCCTCACAAATTAACACGTGCTATTTCTTAACCTCGAACCACGACCCACGAACCGCGAAGTTTTCAGAATCACGAACTAGCAACCACAGACCTCTGCTACCATTTGTGGTAATTGAGTGGGTGGAAACACATATTCATATATATAATAGTTTAATATACTTAAGGTTCACATATTATTATAAAAAGATAAACAATTCACTCTTAGCACGAGGCGTCCATAGATCGTTCAAACTCAACATAACCTTCCAGAACACGCACTCCCTCTATATCCTCCTACCCTCTCACTCACTCACTCGCGCTCACACTTCCATCTATACTCTACATTCTCAACTCTCACACACAATACAAACAATCATCACTCACAGAAATTACGATTCAAACTGACGCGTCACAGTCGGGGCCAGGGTCAGTCAGTGCTTCGATCGGTGGCACCTTTTCTCGCGCATGCGCGAAAAAACAGTAACGTATCTAATATTGGGTTGCGGAGCGGCCAGAGCACTTAATTGGCGGGAGTGTGCAGTGTACCGGTGTTATTGGCGGGACGAGTGGAACGAGAGTTTTATTATGTTGTAACGGTCCGGTCATCCTCTCCGTACTGCTCCTGGTCCTAGTGACTAGCTCCCGTCGTAGATAGCTCGCCGTCCCAGGATCCGATGTCGACGAGAGAAAAATGACGATGGGGAACTGGACGGGGTACGCGGGTTCAAAAGAAACGAACACAAATAATTCCACTTATTGCTCGCTGCCGGCGAGCTTCGCGAACGCGGCTTTCGGAGTTCCAGCGCGGGTGGAACAATCTCTTGGTGGTCCCGATTTGCTCACGGTGTTCCCGGGAACAAATGCGGCGCGGTCGCGGGTACGACGCGGTGACACTTCGTGACGCGGAATCAAACGGACGGTCTAGAAGGAAAAAGGATTCCCTGCCCGAGTCGGGTCGGTTGGACGTCGACGTGGTGGTACACCGTGCGTCTAAATCCTCTCGGGCGGTTCTACGGCGACGAGTGATGGTACATCATGCTCGTCGGTCATTCTCGCTGGCGGTACGCCTTGGCGAGACGGCTGGTGGTACACCTTGGCCTTTCAGAGTGGCGGTACGCCGTGCTCTTGTTTCTGGACGGGAAAGGACGGTTCGGAAGGAAGGAGGTTCCCTGCCCGAGTCGGGTCGGTTGGACGTCGACGTGGTGGTACACCGTGCGTCTAAGTCCTCTCGGGCGGTTCTACGGCGACGAGTGATGGTACATCGTGCTCGTCGGTCGTTCTCGTTGACGGTACGCCTTGACGAGATGGCTGGTGGTACACCGTGGCCCTCAGAGTGGCGGTACGCCGTGCTCTGCTTGGTGGAACGTAGTTCGTCACCGGCAGTATGCTCTCATGGAACAGGAACAAGGTTAGCAGAATGGCGGTACGCCGTGTTCTGCTCGGTGGAACGTAGTTCGTCACCGATGGGAATACTTACAAGAGGATCGTAGCAGGACCGAAGTGTTCTGATTCACGTCTCAGACAAGAAGACCCTCTGTCGTTGCGTGGCCGCTTTTATAGCCCCTCGAATGGTGGCTCGGGTGATGGTGCGGTGCGGTAATTCGCGACTGTTTCTCACGAGTTTCTCACGCGCGTGGGAAAATTCGGCAACTGATTCCCATCGGTGCTAGTTTCGCGGCGCGGTGATCGTGCGGTGCGGGGTGCGCGTCGGTGATGCGTAGCGGCGCGGTTCGGTCTCGGTCGGCTACGTTCGGTTTACCTCGGCACGTACTGGCACGCGGTTCTTCTAGTGACAGGCCTGCTCGGTGCAGGTCTGTTACACCCCCCTCCTTCTCCGGAATAGCGAGCGCATGGCAGCGAGACTTTTTATTAGACTAAGATTGTACTCATAATTACATGACTGTGTCCCTGACTACTTTGGTATACACGTTGCGGTTGTTTATCACAATGCTATTGCACGGTTCCTGCCGTGATGCGGCCGTATTTTATGAGGTACGGACCCCTAACGATGCGCGTTTATCACACTAGGTTCCCCTCAATACTATAATACTGTTAATGCTACGTATCGTTTCCCGCTACGGGTTGAATACTTCCGGCTTACTGGCTAACCTACTAGCTACTGATAACAAAATTACTACTAGCTACTGATAACAAAATGCTTATTCCTATCTTACGTGAGTAACTGCTCTTTCCGACGTCCGTGGGGCGGGGCGGGGAGGAAAAACACCAAAAAAAAAAAAAAAAACTACACAATGTTGCGGGCGTCTTCTTGTGCCCTGACGATGTTCGTCTTGTCTCTGCCCTTATGCACAGGACCCATAACCGACGAAAGAAAAGGGAGCGAAAACACACAAAAAACAAAAAAAAACTATACATCCCCTCGTCCCGGTACGGGGTTACCCTTACGGATCTATAACCTATTCCTTACGCTAGAAAACGGAGAAGAAGAAAAAAAACGGACTAATGCCTACTACCCTATACCCTATCCTATCGCGTCCCGGTACGGGGTTCGAGGTCGCGGTACGCGTTCCCTCCTGTCGTGGTGACGTGATGCTTAGCCTAACTCTTAACCTAGCGCGTCCCGGTACGGGGTTTGAGGCCGCGGTACGCGTTACCTCCTATCTTGTAAGTCTTGTTGTTGCTGGGGCTCGTCTCTGGCATCGGCGGAGTCGTCCGGTGCCGTCGAAGTGCAGTTTCCACCGTTCGTCGTCCAGCTCGGCGAAAAACTGTTTGGTGGCGATGAGTGCCACCGGTACCTCCACTCGTCGTCCGTTTGGCAGTTCGAACCACCGCATCTCGTTATTTGCGTGGCGGCCCTGGTATCGGATAGGCGGGAGTGCCCTCGGTGCTCGGTGCCAGGGTGTCACCGGGTGGCCATCATTCCCTGGCCTTTCTCCCTCGGGGGTTTCCGGGAAGATGGTTCCTGCCGGCGGTTTGTAGTGCCGGTTCTTCCGCGTGTCCTTCCTGCCGGTGGGACCCGCTGTGTCGGCCTCTAGCGATACTGGTGGGGGTAGGGCGGCTGCTCGTCGCCACTCGGTGACTGGCCACTTCTCTGGATTTGGCCGGAAGGGTTGGCGTGGGTGGCGGAGAGGCGGTGTCCGCGGTGCGATGGATAGTCGTTCCAGCTCGCGCCAAATTGGGACCGGGAGGTCCATTGGTCCCAGTGGTATCGCCCGGGGGTCAACCCGCGTCCGGACGGTCACTGGTCGGTCGTTGGCCGCCCCGGCCACTGGTTCATCCCGCGTGGGTGGTGGTGCTGCCGCCGGTAATTGTTCCGGCTGTGGTGGTGGGGCCAATGCGATCACCCCCGTCGCTGGCGTGTCCTCGGACCAATGTTGCAGAGGTGGCTCTTCTACCGTGCGGCTCTTTTTTGCCGGCCTCCTGCCGGCCTGCTTCACTCTCGGCGGCTCCGGCCACCATGCTGCTGGTTCCGGTGTTGGCGGTGGTATGGCCGGTTCATGGCCTAGCAGGGCCCGGTGCTCGTTGATGGTGAACGGCTGCGTACCTGATCCGGTGGACGAAGTGCTAGCGTCCGAGCTCGTCCGTGGTCGAATCGTCCCTCGGGCTGCTTCTGGCCACCAGGTGACCGGTCGGATGACCTTCGTCTTTGTCTTCCGGCAGGAGAGGGCCATCGGGTTGGCGACCAGGTGGGCCCGGGTGATGTCGGTGAGCCCGACGTTCGTCACCGTGTTGATTCTCGGTGGTCGTCCCGACGTCACGACCGGCCGTGGTCGGGTGGCCTTCCTGCTCGTGATCTCCACTTCCATGGGGACTGGCAGGCTCTCTTCGTTGGCTGTGTTCCCCTGCCTTGGGGCCTCGGGCAGCGTCGGGGCCGCACCTGGCGGCGTCGGGGCCGCGTCTGGCTGCATCGGGGCCGCACCTGGCGGTGTTATGGCCGCGCCTGGTAGCGTAACGGTTGCGGCTGGTACCGTTGGTTCCGCGTCGGGCAGCGTTGGAGCTGCGTCCGGTAGCGCTGGTGCGGTACTCAGTACCGCTGGCGTCGGGTCCGTCAGGGTCAGGAACACCTCTGACCGTGTAGACGTTGCGTCCAGCAGCGTCAGGGTCGTGGTGGTGTCTGGCAGCGTCAGCGCTGCGTCCGGCATTCCTGCTCCTGGTGCCAGGTGCTCCGGGGTGGTCGGTGTGGGTGGGCGTCCCTCGTCATCCACTGTAACGGCGTATAGCGCGTGCAGCTCTGCATAAAAATCGTCGTCCATAGTGTGGCCGCTCGGCTGTGGTGCGGCTTCCCTTGGTGGTTCTATGGAATGCGGTGGCCTGTGACAAAAATTAATACTCCCTATTACTTTTCTCGGTCGACCACGTCGTCGGGCTATTGGTGCGGCAGTCACTGTGTCTGCCTGCACCCGGTCTGCCTCCGCAGGGGCAAGTGGTCGCCGACTATCGTCGTTCTCCCCGGCGGTCTCAGGTTCTTGGTTGTGCCCTGCGTTGGGCTTTAGGTCTTGCACGTGTATGTGCCGCGTCCAGCGTCGACCCGTATCGCGGAGGTCGACAATCACCGGTGACACGATTCGCCCGACCGTATAAGGGCCGCTATATTTCGGCGCGAGTTTCGCGGCGATGCCCGCCCCTTTATTGGAAAGGGTGTGCTCCCTTTTCCACACCGTGTCCCCGACCGCTGGTCTCCAGTTGCGGTGGCGCAAGTTGTAATATTGCTCCTGCCGCCCGAAAGCTTGGGCCAGATGTAATCTCGCCAGTTCTTGTGCGTCGCGTAGATTCTTCCACCGTTGTTGTGGCGGCGTGGCTGCTTCCTCTGGGGTCGGTTGTCCGGGTATGCGTAGTTCACGACCTTGGTTCAGGTATGCTGGGCTATAACCCGTGGCTTCGTGCCAGGCTGTATTGATAGCGAATCGTGCTTCATCCAGTTTCTCGTCCCACCGGTCATGATGCTTCCCGGTGTACTGAGCTAGCATGGTTTTTACCACTTTGTTTGCCCTTTCCACCGGGTTGCAGTGCGGGGCGTACGGCGGCGTTTTCCTATGTTCGGTGCCTGCCGCTCGAAGGAGTGAGGTGAATGGCTCGCCTATAAATTGTCGGCCATTGTCCGAAATGATGACCCTCGGTGCTCCGTGACGCAGTATGATATCCTTCTGTATGGCCGCGGCGACGGCGGCACTGGTGGCTTTTCGGAGAGCTACTAGTTCCACCCACTTGGTAAACCTGTCGATTGCTACTAGTAGCCAGATGTGACCTCGGCGCGAGCGCGGGAGTGGTCCTACCAGGTCGACCGATACCGTGTGCCATGGTTGTGTCCCTGGGTTGGCGTGTAGATGCCCGGGTGGGAGTTGCGGTGGCGTCTTGTACTGTTGGCAGCTGGTGCAATTCCTTACGTATCGGGCGACTTCTCGGAACATCCCTGGCCAGTAGAATTTTTGGGCGATTCGGACGATGGTTTTGGCCAGTCCCAGATGCCCCGCTGTGGGGTCGTCATGGAACTTCTTCAGGATCCCTTCTCGTTCGCTGGTCGGTACGCAGATCTTCCAGGTATTGTCAGGTCCTGGTTCGTTGTAGTCTAGCTGGTGTAGTATTCGTCGTTGTAGTTTTCCTTCTTGAATCCGAAAGTCTGGTGTTGCGGCGGGCGTACGTTTCACTTCCTCCTTTTTTTCGCTCGTACCACGAGTCCCCTCGCTGTTTCGGTCTGAGCAGATTTACGCCTGGTATTGGTTCGATTCTGGAAAGTGCGTCGGCTACCTGGTTTAGCTTTCCGGGGCGGTACTTGACGTCAAAGTCGTATTGCTGTAATTCGAGGGCCCATCTCGCGAGTCGTCCCGTCGGGTTCTCGATCTGTTGCATCCATCGGAGTGCCTGGTGGTCGGTGACGACTGTGAAGCGATATCCCTCCAGATATGGTTTCATTTTCCGTATACCCCAGACCACCGCGAGGCACTCTTTCTCGGTGGCGCTATAGTTCCGCTCCGGCTTGCTTAGTGTATGGCTGGCGTAGGCGATGACTCGTTCTTCCGCGTTGTCGCCCTGCGTGAGGACAGCCCCTAGGCCGTGGTCGCTGGCGTCCGTCTGGAGGGTGAACGGTTGCGTGAAATCCGGACACGCGAGTATTGGTGCGGTGATCAGATTCTTCTTCATCGTTTGGAACGCCCTTTCCTCCTCCTCAGTCCACCGCCATTTCGCGTTCTTCCGGGTGAGTTGCGTGAGAGGCTCCATAATTTCGGCGAATCGGGGTACAAATCTGCGGTACCAAGATGCCATTCCGTGGAAGCGCCTCACTTCCCGGATCGTTCTGGGGGCGGGGAATTGTGCGATTGCGCTTGTTTTTTCCGGGTCGGTCCGGATGCCCTGCTGGTCGACAATATGTCCGAGGTAACGGAGACTGCTGACGCAGAATCGGCATTTGTCCGGGTTCAGGCGGAGTCCGGCAGCGCGGAGGCGTTGAAAAACTTCCCTCAAGTGCCGTTGGTGGTCCTCGAGAGTCTTGCTGGCGATGATGATGTCATCGAGGTATGAGAATGCGAACGGTTCCAGTTCGGGGCCGATTATTTGGTCGAGTAAGCGTTGGAACGTGGCCGGGGCCGAGTGCAGGCCGAATGGCATGACCCGAAATTGAAACAGCCCTCTCCCGGGTACCGTGAAGGCGGTGAGCGGTCGGCTGGTGGTCTCCAGCGGTACTTGCCAGTAGCCGTTCTTCAGGTCCAGTGTTGTCAGAAATTTCGTGCCTCGGAGCTTGTCGAGGGTGGCCTGTATGTGCGGTAACGGGTATGCGTCCTTCTCGGTCCTTTCGTTCAAGCGGCGGAAGTCCACGCAGAATCTAGGCTTGCCGTCCTTTTTCTTCACCACCACGACTGGGGAGCTCCACGGGCTGCTGGAGGGTTCGATCACGTTCTCGGCTAGCATTTTATCGACTTCCTCGTTGATTATCGCCTGCATGGCCGGGTTTCGCGGTTGGTATCGTTGTTTGAGGGGTGTATCGTCTAGTACTTTAATCCGGTGCTCGAGGAGGGTGGTGCGTCCCGGGACGGACGCGAACAACTCCATTTCGGTGCCCAGAAACCTCTCGATGTGGTCTCGTTCCGCTTCCTTGGGTATGCGTAGGCCTACTTGTTGACATGGTTCGGCCCGGCAGTCGGCGGGCCATGATGCGACGTCGGGCGGTGGTTTGAGTTCCAACCGGAGCGAGGCGATCGTTTGTATGCCCAGTAATACTGGGGGGCCCATGTTCGGAAGCACCGTGAAATCTTGTAGCCACTCGTATCCCCCCGTACAGAATGGAATCTGCATTATGCCGGCGGGTTGTATTTCGGAGCCGTCAGCCAAGCTGATGTCGTTAGTTGGTGTCGTCGTCTGGAGGCCTTGTTCCAAGGCCCACCCTTGCACCTCGGCGTTGATACAGGAAAGCTGAGAACCGGTGTCGAGTAACGCATCGATTTCTCGGCCGCAGATCAGTATCGGTAGCAGCGGGCGGGGGGTATATCTTATTGCGGGGGCCGGTAGCTGCCCGTTGGTTGCAGGCCCCGCGGTCCGTTTCCCGGCGGGTGGCATTCTCGAGTGAGTACTCCGTCGCGTCCGCAGCGGGAGCAGAATTTTCGGTATTTATTGCGGCACTCGAAGCGTATGTGGCCCCGCTGCTTGCACCTCCAGCAATGTGTAGCCGGGCTGTAGTTGTCGGTGCCCCCCGTGGCGGGGGTTGCCTCGCCTACCCGGGATATCCGGGCCTCGATTGCGTCGAACGGAGTGATACTTGACGAGTAGCGGTGATCTCGTGACTCCCCGGTTGTTCTGATTTCGGTAGCGGCCATGGGCCGTGCGGTCGTACGCTCCAATTTCGCCTTTCTTTCTGCTGCCATCTCGATACGTTGCACCTGTCGACGGAGGTCGTCCATATCGGTGAAATTGTCGCTGTTGATCATCATAGCGTACTCGGACAGCATGTTCTCGTAGATCGTCTCGAGGTACTCGTCTTCAGGGATTTGGGCGCGCCTCATCATCGTGAGGAGTGCGTTCATGAATAGGTGGAACGGCTCGCTGGGGCGTTGTGTTCGTCCCCGAGCCTCACGTTCCTTCTGTAACCGGGTCTGGTGTGGAGTGAAAAAATCCAGAAATTTTTCGGCGAACGTTGCCCACGAGGTGATCTGTCCGCCGACGTTCCGGAACCACAGCTGTGCCTCTCCCCGTAAAAGGTCAGGTATTCCTCGGAGTAATTCGTCGTCCGAGAGGCGGTACGTGCTTCGGAGTTCGCTCACACGTTCCAGGAACGAGTACGGGTCTTTCCCGTCGCTGTTGCAGCCGGATTTCCGTAATTGGGCCACGTCGGGTTTGTCCTCTCGTGGCTGTTCTCGTGGCTCACTGCCGGACGTGCCCGGCGGGTTGGGCCCCGGATTTATCTTGGTGGTTGCCATAGGAAATAGTTCCTCCGTCTGTTCCTTAATTATTTCGTCCCAACGTTGTCGCAGTTCCTTCTTGTCCCCCGGAACAGGTAGATTTCGTTTCCGGAGCTCGGCAGTAACTCGTTGCGTGGTGGGCCGCAAAAACTGTTTCCGCATGCCCGGTGCACCATTCGAATTGGTGCGCTGCCGAGTGTAGTACCGCGGTTCGTCGGGAGATGTCGCGCGCGGTACTCCTTCGCGAGCGGTTCACTGGTCTCGACCGCGTATCGTTGCCGCTAGATGTCGCACTGTGCTGCCGCACTTTTCACTGCACTGGACAATCACCGGCTAACCTCCAACTGTTTTTTCGCCACGTGTTCAGCTTGCATCACTTAGATCGCGGTATCTAGATATATCAGGTCCCTGTTCGGGCGCCATGTAACGGTCCGGTCATCCTCTCCGTACTGCTCCTGGTCCTAGTGACTAGCTCCCGTCGTAGATAGCTCGCCGTCCCAGGATCCGATGTCGACGAGAGAAAAATGACGATGGGGAACTGGACGGGGTACGCGGGTTCAAAAGAAACGAACACAAATAATTCCACTTATTGCTCGCTGCCGGCGAGCTTCGCGAACGCGGCTTTCGGAGTTCCAGCGCGGGTGGAACAATCTCTTGGTGGTCCCGATTTGCTCACGGTGTTCCCGGGAACAAATGCGGCGCGGTCGCGGGTACGACGCGGTGACACTTCGTGACGCGGAATCAAACGGACGGTCCAGAAGGAAAAAGGATTCCCTGCCCGAGTCGGGTCGGTTGGACGTCGACGTGGTGGTACACCGTGCGTCTAAATCCTCTCGGGCGGTTCTACGGCGACGAGTGATGGTACATCATGCTCGTCGGTCATTCTCGCTGGCGGTACGCCTTGGCGAGACGGCTGGTGGTACACCTTGGCCTTTCAGAGTGGCGGTACGCCGTGCTCTTGTTTCTGGACGGGAAAGGACGGTTCGGAAGGAAGGAGGTTCCCTGCCCGAGTCGGGTCGGTTGGACGTCGACGTGGTGGTACACCGTGCGTCTAAGTCCTCTCGGGCGGTTCTACGGCGACGAGTGATGGTACATCGTGCTCGTCGGTCGTTCTCGTTGACGGTACGCCTTGACGAGATGGCTGGTGGTACACCGTGGCCCTCAGAGTGGCGGTACGCCGTGCTCTGCTTGGTGGAACGTAGTTCGTCACCGACGGTATGCTCTCATGGAACAGGAACAAGGTTAGCAGAATGGCGGTACGCCGTGTTCTGCTCGGTGGAACGTAGTTCGTCACCGATGGGAATACTTACAAGAGGATCGTAGCAGGACCGAAGTGTTCTGATTCACGTCTCAGACAAGAAGACCCTCTGTCGTTGCGTGGCCGCTTTTATAGCCCCTCGAATGGTGGCTCGGGTGATGGTGCGGTGCGGTAATTCGCGACTGTTTCTCACGAGTTTCTCACGCGCGTGGGAAAATTCGGCAACTGATTCCCATCGGTGCTAGTTTCGCGGCGCGGTGATCGTGCGGTGCGGGGTGCGCGTCGGTGATGCGTAGCGGCGCGGTTCGGTCTCGGTCGGCTACGTTCGGTTTACCTCGGCACGTACTGGCACGCGGTTCTTCTAGTGACAGGCCTGCTCGGTGCAGGTCTGTTACAATGTATTCTTTTGCGTAGTTATTGTAGTGCTCTTTCCCTATCCCATCCTCAAAATAAAGAATAAGTTTCAATTATAAAAGTCTGCGGGGTGCTCAAGCTATCCGATTTCATCGATATAGTTACGTTACTGAGGCTGAAATTGTCGCGCATGCGCGAGAAAAGGTGCCACCGCACCGATCGAAGCACTGCTCATCGGCTCCTTCTGGCTCCTTCCCTCTCCTAGATGCTCCGTCAAACCTGCCTCGCTTCCCCCACTCTTACCACTACCGCTGCCGCGTGCCGCGTGGAGCATGCTACCGAGTGTCGCAGAAAAAACCGTACGCTTATACAAGCTGATATGCTTCGGAAAGGCAGGTTATACTGCAATAACGAAATAAATTTATTCGTGTATTGTTAAATAAACACAAATTAAGGTTTGAAAAATGTATATTTGCGACCTGCTAGTTACAATCATCGCTTTCGCTGGTAAATTCGCTTTCGCTTCCTATAAGAACATTTACAAATTCTTGCGGTATACTTTCTTTTTTGTACATATCGCTATTAAAATTACTTATTTAAGAAAAAGACATTTATTTTTTTTTCATTTATTTTTTTTTACTTAAAGTGAAATCGTCGAATTCTAGGTACGCTTTTGTGTATAAACAAAGCAATGCACTGACTATTTCTAACGAAGACTTTTTTAATTGTACCACATCCGAAGTATCTGATAATCCTGATTTAAATTGCGATTGTGACATACTAGATTCCGTTTCACTGTCTGATTTACCAGTTACTTCTATTTCAAAAAATTTAATCAATGCAGCCCATTGCTCTAGTATCCTATGTACACATTCGTATAATGCCAACCACCTGGTTCTGGATGGTTAGAGAGATATGAGAGAGCGTTTATTACGATTAATAATCGTTCAATTTTGGGACGAAATTAATAAGATGTGTGAGCCTGACGGTACAA
Organism: Lasioglossum pauxillum; assembly: GCA_933228785.1. Taxonomy (NCBI): domain Eukaryota; kingdom Metazoa; phylum Arthropoda; class Insecta; order Hymenoptera; family Halictidae; genus Lasioglossum; species Lasioglossum pauxillum. The sequence continues at coordinate 24,209,666 of OW121699.1, forward strand.
AGCCATTTAAAAATATTTCAAATTTGGCACTGGCATGTTTATCGTTCTCACATTCAAACGCTGAAATTGAACGATTTTTCTCTTTAGTAAGTGAAATAAAAACGCCAGATCGCAATCGACTGCTGCCTCAAATGGTTGCTGTACTCGGTAGAGTTAAATTAGAATTTAGAAATACTGCTATGCAATGTAGCAATTACATTATAAGTGACGATTTTGTACAAAATTTTAATAGCGGTATGTACAAAAAAGAAAGTATACCGCAAGAATTTGCAAATATTCTTATAGGAAGCGAAAGCGAATTTACCAGCGAAAGCGATGATTGTAACTAGGAGGTCGCAAATATACACTTTTCAAACCTTAATTTGTGTTTATTTAACAATACACGAATAAATTTATTTCGTTATTGCAGTATAACCTGCCTTTCCGAAGCATATCAGCTTGTATAAGCGTACGGTTTTTTCTGCGGCACTCGGTAGCATGCTCCACGCGGCACGCGGCAGTGGTAGTGGTAAGAGTGGGGGAAGCGAGGCAGGTTTGACTGAGCATCTAGGAGAGGGAAGGAGCCAGAAGGAGCCGATGAGCCGCTGAATATGGCAACCCTGGTGCGGACCATGCCTCGTGTCTTTTCAAGGTTTTTCCACCTCCCCGCGTAAAAAAAATTATTGTATTTGCACAGAATTAAGTTGTAATAAGTATGACTGCTTTTCGTATTTGTGAAAATGTGTGTGTATTATTATTATTGTTATTGTTACTGTTATTATTGTCAATATTGTTGTTATTGTTAATATTGCTATTATTGTTAATATTGTTATTTTTGTTATCGTTATCATTATTATCATCACACTATTATTTATCTATTTATTCTATCTTACTATTATAACAACGGTTAGTATGACCAGCTCTCTGGTATGACCAATTATCTTAAACAACATGAGAGGAAGAGAGAGAGAGAGAGAGAGAGAAATAAAGGAAAATTTATTTATGATTTAATACATGTATAATACATATGTGTCACTTCTCATTAATTACCTTCATTTACCTAATTACTCTACTAACTCGTGATGGTATGTTAGAAAAATACGATCAGCCCTGTCGCAAGGTTCTGGGGTAAGTGCCGTGCGGTTCCTCACAGTCCTCTTACCAAAAGGCATTGCCTTCCCCACTCCGTGGCCAGATCCATCAGAACCACATGTTATTATTATTTAGCAATACGACGTCGGGTCGCTTGCCTTTTCTATAGATCTCGCTTTCAATAGACAGTCAGACCTACGCGGTCCTTGGTTTATTGCGTTATGGCATTGGGGCTGTTTATTAGTTTCACGGCCACACACACCATAAATACCTGCCATAAATATGTCAGGTAACCAAATATGTGTTCAGTCGTCTTTCCCGAAACTCTCGTCTGACTGCGTTGTCGCTAACAGGTATCTAAATAAACATGCAAATAGTACATAAATGGTAAATAGTTAATACGTATATAGTACTAGCTTTCCCCCGCCACGCGTTGCTGTGGCACAGTATTTTTTAAAAGCATGTACTTTCTGAACGTGTTTGTGATGATCTATTTTTTTCGGTCTAACTCTGTCACTCACTCTCTCTCTCTCTCTCTCTCTCTCTCTCTGACTCTCTCTCTATCTTTGTCTCTGTCTCTGGAAGGTTTTACAGCAAACCGCATTCGAAAAAGTAAATTCGATCAAAAGTTATAAGCAGAAACGTGCCCTTTCTCTCTCTCTCACTCTCTCTCGCACTCTCTCTCGCACTCTCTCTCTCTTTCTCCCTCTCTCTGCCTCTGTTTCTGTCTCTGGAAGGTTTTAGAGCAAACCGCATTCGAAAAAGTCCATTCGATCAAAAGTTATAAGCAGAAACGTGCCCTCTCTCTCTCTCTCTGACTCTCTCTCTCTCTCTCTCTCTCTCTCTCTCTCTCTCTCTCTCTCTCTCTCTCTCTCTCTCTGTCTGTCTCTGTCTCTGGAAGTTTTTACAGCAAACCGCATTCGAAAAAGTAAATTCGATCAAAAGTTATAATCAGAACCGTGCCCTCTCTCTCTCTCCCTCTCTCTCTCTCTCTTTCTCTACCTCTGTCTCTGTTCTGGAAGGTTTTAGAGCAAACCGCATTCGAAAAAGTCAATTCGATCAAAAGTTATAAGCAGAAACGTGCCCTCTCTCTCCCTCTCTCTCTCTCTCTCTCTCTGACTCTCTCTCTCTCTCTATCTCTGTCTCTGTCTCTGGAAGGTTTTAGAGCAAACCGCATTCGAAAAAGTCCATTCGATCAAAAGTTATAAGCAGAAACGTGACCAAAAATGGGCGAAAAAGTGGTAATGGTGTCACTAAAGACGTCACAACTTTTGAACCAATGGACTTTTTCGAACGCTCTTTGCTCATAAACCTTCCCGAAGAAACGCCGCGTCTAACGGTTCAAACCCCAACTTTATACGTTGAGCAGTTCCGGAGTCTATGAATCATATATATATATACAAATATACAAATATACAAATATATATACAAACATCCATTTTTATATATATAGATATACTGTGACGTTGCAAGCCTGCGACGTCACTTCTCCGTTTGAGAAATGGTCAAACAACCATAGGGTGAATGGACCGGGACCGGCCGTTAGCGATTGCGAGGACCACCCGCAGATTTGAGCACTCCTTGAGGAAAACATTCAAATTGAAAGACCGATCCTAACGCTATCTATTGTACGCGCCGAGAGTGGTCAACTGTAGGAACGTGCCTGGAGAGCGGCGATTACCGTAAGGGCGCCCCGCATCAAAGGATCAACCGGACGACAAACAGCTGGCTAAAATGAAAAACCATTCCAGATCTGGAGACGTGAGAAAAGGGCACCATCGCATACGGGCCGACTAACCCGGAGGCGACAACGTGGGACGATGTGGTCATAGATGCGAAACATCCAGCATTTTGGTGGTCCCACCGTCGTCTCACCCCGCCTACAATTGACCCCGGCGAGGGCCGGGGGCCCGAAGACCTTTTCCGAAGGTTCGGTCCTGCGACTAGAAGTAGTTGCGTTGCGGGTGCGCCCATAGGGAATTTCGGTAGAACGAAAGGGTGGGGAGATCGAGAATCGATACGTTCCGTCGATGCGGATCCGCGGATCACTGTCGCGCTGGTTGTCGAGTTAGAGAGTCGCCAATTTCCGAGTCTCGTGACTAATAGTAATTCCGAGTTCCGTCGAACCGAACTGTACACGTCGCGGGTGGTTCTCCGCGTTAGAGTCCGTGTGACTAGGGGACGAGAGCGAAGGCGAAAGTACCGGCCTTATCAGAGGAATCCCGTGTGACCAGGGGACGAGAGCGAAGGCGAAAGTTCCTGGCTTATCATAGAAATCCGGCGAACATTCCTCCGTCACGGTAAGTCGACAAAGTGATCCCCGGTTCTCTAATTCGTGTTGGCTCGCTAGTTTGTGCGAGGACGAGACGAGCACGTGTCGTCCTCGAGAATTTGGTGTATGCCAAGGCGCTTGGCGCCTCGTGCTTTGTACTCGCGTTCTTTCCGAGAACGCTTTGAGTTCCGTAGAGCAGTCTCCCCCTTCGATTAGTCGGAAGTCTTCCTCGAGGAGCCGCGTCGGGAAAGGATAGCTCGGCGATAGTAAATTCGATAACACACGGCGAACTGAGCTCGTAAATCTCGCGACGGTCCATAGAAATCGCGTCGTCCACCTGCGCTGCGTGAATTCTCGCCTCTCGTGAGACTTGTTCGTACCGTCGTACCGCACTTCCGTGACACGTGAAATATCAAATATCTACTAACGCGTTCCACGATCGAACATCCATCGCCAAAGTGTACAAGAAGCGCGGGCTCCCGGGTTGCGGCCACGTGGCCGCTCACCTGTATTTTACAACTGACATTGAATAAAATCATTCGAACCCTACATGCTCGATTTATTTCTGACCTGCGAGACCCGTCATGCCGCGAGAGCTGTCCCCGTTAGCCCCTGTGTCCGAACTCCTGGCTGTCCGTGTCGTCGCATTCCGTCTGAGATTATGAGAAGATTCGAAGCTCGTGTTCGACTTCCTCGAACACGGGCCATTGGTAGTATTTCGTGTGGTACTTCCAAGTACCTGGCGCTACAACCGCTTTGTGTTATTTTCGAGTTTTCTCGTCAATCGTTTTGTTCCGAGAGGACCGTGCACGTGCGGCCGCGCACGGCCCGTCCTCAGCGGCTGTAAATTCTCGGGTGTTGCCCATTTTCGTCGGCCAGAAAACCGCGCGAAGAAGGGACAACGTCACAATACATATATGTATAAGTATTATCGTTTGCACTATCAGTATCCACAAATCATAAAATTGTGCAAGGTATTATTTAAATATATCCTTTTCCGTTTTCATACAACCTTCTACAAACATAAATAATACTGATTATTGTGTCCATTCTGCACAGAATTTATATACCCACTTCAACATTTGCAAATTCAGAAAAGATTTCCAGATGAAAATCAGTCAAACTTTTACAAAGATTACAATATTATCTAAAGAGCGATGGTAGGTTATAGACTGGCACATATTGGCACGAATATACGTACACGTATACAGGGTGTCTCAAAATTCCCTCAGCACCCGGAAATGAGAGGTCCCTGAGATCATCTCAAGCGACATTTTCCTTTTTTATTAACGAAAAACACGGACCAATGAGAGCGCGAGCTAGACGCGTGCAGCCCAGCGAGAATTGAAATCCATCGATGTATTATTTCTTCGCCAATCGCGATGAGCTTTGGATATGTCGTCAAAAACTGCAAAAGTCACGTACTGGACCCAGTGTACAATAGCGATGTCCCACCATAAAACGTCGCCCAGCGAAGACCGCTAAAGACTCCATATATTTAGTTTGACTTAGCTTCATTTCATTTTTACGGTAATCATATTCTAAGTTAATTCCTAGATATTCTATTATCTCGCCTAAGTCTTTCATTTTAATCTATCAGATAGACGTTTCTTTATATCTTGTATTTTCTCTTTGCTTACACTACAGATCAATAAATCATCTGCAAATATGAGCAAATAAACAGTCTCTAATCCTTTCTTAAGAACATATAGGCAGTAATCTATATTACTCCATATAAATCCTAAATTTATCAAGAATTTATTAAAACATTCATACCATGCTCGCGGACTCTCTCTTAAACCATATAATGCATTTTCCAGTTTACATACTCTATTCGTTCCATCTTCGTTTCCTACATCCCTTCGTTCGATATCTAGGCCCATTTGACAACAATGAGATAATAACATTTTTAACGTTGGCATTTTTGCTACAGGGGAGTATATGTTATCAATCACATCTGTTTGTTGAAAACCTCTTACGACTAACCTAGCTTTATATCTATCATCTGATTTCCTTGTGTATATCCACTTCACATCCAGAACCTTCTTTCCTTGTACCTTATCAACCAATTTCCATGTTTTATTTTTATTTAAACATTCTATTTCTTTATCTATAGCCTTTGCCCAATCTCTACAGTCATCACTTTCAATCGCCTCCTCAAATGTGGAAGGAGTATTTACTTTACAATAATTTGCATAAACATTGTTACTATATAATTTTTCTGGGTATCTAATTGGGATTCTTTTTTCACGTTTAGATCTACGTGGTACACCCTCAAATTCAGTTTCGGAATTAGAATTCTTTTTTATTTTTAAAAATTTTATTTTATACTTTTTAGTCCGTTTTAAAAACGTGGTATTTTTAAAAAATTTATTTTTATTTAAATAATTATTTTCTGCTTTTTAGTCTTGTATGTGTGAAATTTTACAAACGATTTAGAACATTTTGATGAGATTATAACAGAGACATGTAGTAAATTTCAGACGGTATTGCGACGCGTCATATCGAAAACGAACACCGTGGTAAAATGTCAAAGATAAAGGTTCGACGGAGAATTTCGGTGTAACTATTCTTTCGCTTGGTAAACAAACATTATAGTATACTAATACGTAGTCACTTTGTAAACACCGCACGGAGCTCGAACGCACACTGAGCTCCTTCGGTGCGAAGCAGGTCAGTGGAGTGGGGATGAGTCAGAGTGGGAACCGAGTGGGCACTACCGGTCGTCGCGTGGGGACGTGTAACGGTTAAATTTTTAATAGTTTATATCTCCTAAACGCGTAGGCTGTTCTAAATTAAAAATTTTTTTTTTGAATATTGCATTGTCATATAGTACTGAGCTATGTTTAAAATTTCAAGTCTCTAGCTCATCGAGAAGTTAGTTTAAAATCAGTTGTAAAATTTGTACCGAACAGACAAACAGACATACAAGAAAGCGACCTAATAAAAACGTGGTAAAATATTTAATGGCATACCTGGTGATTTGGCGACTTCTCTGGGAAAATCATCATTAACGAACTGCTCCTTTTTTGTAGACATTATTTCGAGATTATAACAGAGACATGTAGTAAATTTCAGACGGTATTGCGACCGCATCATATCGAAACGCCGCGGTAAAATGTCAAAGATAAAGGTTCGACCCAAAATCTCGGTGTAACTGTCCCTTCGATTGGTAAACAAACATTATAGTATAATAATGCGTAGTGACTTTGTAAACACCGCACGGAGCTCAAACGCACACTACGCACACTGACGCACACTGAGCTCCTTCGGTGCGAAGCGGGTCAGTGGAGTGGGGATGAGTGAGAGAGGGAACGGGTAGTGGAGTAGGGAGCGCTGTCGCGCGGCGTGGCGATCGTTCAACGCGATGACGTAGGTTTCGCGGGGGGGGGGGGGGGGGTGAACAGGTAAATATTTAATTGTTATATCTCCGAAACGGATGGACTTTTAAAAATTTTTTTTTTGAATAATGCATTGTCATCCAGTTCTGAGCCATGTAACCGATTTCAAGTTTCTAGCTCATCAGGAAGTTAGTTTAAAATCAATTGCAAAATTTGCCACCGAACAGACAAACAAACAAACAAACAAACAAGAAAGCGAGCTAATAAAAACGTGGTAAAAAAATATCTCATACGGTGTTTTCTTTTCAATAGTATTTGCTAATGTGCGATTTTTCAAATACACAGCTGTACATATTATTTCCGGCCAATATCGTTTGTGTACTTTTGCTTCTGCTAATAAACAACACGCCATGTCCATTATTGTTCTATTGAACCGTTCCGCGGTTCCATTTAATTCGTTTACATACGCTGGACAATTATTTTTAATGATACCCTTTCCTTTGACAAAATTACAAATATCATTATTTAAATATTCCTTCCCATTGTCGCATCTCAAGAATTTTACCTTTTTTCCTGCTAAATTTTCACTTTCATTTACAAATTGAACCAAACAATCAAAGACTTCTGCTTTAGACTTAATACAGTAAATCTTTGCAATTTTACTATAATCATCAACAAAGTAGACGACGAAATATTTTTCTCCATTTATACCAGCTGTTGGAAAAGTACCATACACATCTGTATGAATTATTTCAAGAATATCTTTGGCTTAGTTCTATTATTTTTGAATGGCAAATTATGCATTTTATTTTCTATACACATCTTACATTTCATAAATTCCGTTTCAAGTTCATTTGGAATACCCGTTACCAATTGTTGCTTACATAAAATATTTAAATAGTTAAAATTTACATGGCCTAACATTCTATGCAATTTTTTTTCTGACTTATGTTCTCTTTACTACGTGCAACATTTACCGGAGACTCATTTTATTTTAATTAACTTCCCGATTCATAGGGAAGTTATTGTAATGACCCCGAAAATCGAAAATCGATTTTTTAGCAGATCTTCACGTTTCATGGTCATTGGAGTCATTTTAGACTATTTTTAGCTAAATGTTTGTATGTGTGTGTGTGCGTATGTATGTTTTTATGGTATCAAATTTTTCGTTAACGTTTTCTGAAGAAGTAACAACGCGATCAGAATGATGAATGATGCAATCGATGTGCCCCACTGTAACTTAGAGCTGATCAGATTTTGGTCCATTTTGGTCAAGTAATTTTTTAGTTTTTTTCGAAAGGAGTTGATTTAACGATGCAATTTATACGAGAGGACGGAAATTTTCCACCGAAGAAACAAACGTAATTAAATAAAAAATTTTTTCTTAATTTTTTTCATTTTTAAAAAATGTTTCTTTTATTATAATAATAATTTGCTTTATTTCAGCCTTACAGCTAAGAAATGTGACTTGGTTTACAATAACCTATCTGTACATCACTATCTTATTTCACACATTCGGTCCATACCTCCTCTCATTCATTTCTGTCTCATACATTCCTACCCTGTCCTACTCTTTTAGTAACCTAATTATCACTAACCCCCTTAATTCCTTACTTATTGCATCCCTCCCCATTCCCTGACTTTTTCATTTTTGGTTTATTCTCTTTGGTTTATTTGTGTATTCTTTTCTCTTTTTTTCCTCAACTTCTCCAACCACTCTTCAACCTTTCTATCTTTTTTCCCGCTCACTACCTCCTCGAGCTTGATCATTTCCCCCATTATCCTGCAATCCCTTGTCAAATGCTCTAGGTTTCCAAATTTGTCCCCACATAGGTCGCATCCTCTTGCCTCTTCCCCTAGCCAGTATCTGTTCCAATTCTCTGAATTTCCGCATCTTACCCGCGCTATGAGCTTATGACTGTCCCCTCTTCCCTTCCTGCTCAGATAATCTGGCAACATTCCTATTCTTATGTGTTTGTATCTTTCATTGTATTTAGACTGCTTAATCCTTGTATGCTGTTCTTACAGTTGTATTTCTCTGTCTCTACCTTTTAACCTCTCCGTTATCTCCCTCTCTTGCCTTCTCATCTCTTCTACCCCTGTTTGACTCCAACCGTTTCTCTTTAGATATTCCTCCCTTTCTTTTCCGCTTTCGCCCTGCACAATACCAGATTCCTTTTCCTTAAGACATTGGTTGACTAACTTTCTCCCGACGTTTTTCCTTACTCCTTCTGTGTTGTAACCAAACTATTGTTTACCTTCTGATATATATATATAAGATCTGAATAGGGTTTACGGGTTAAATGGTGTGATAGGGTGGTAGGCTATGATAAGATCAGAAAATCGAACGGCACTGCTGGAGAATCCCAGGAGCGGCGAACGATCTCGAACTGTCAATAGCGGGATGAAGGATCAATTGACAAAATTCAGAAAATCGAACAGCACTGCCGGAGAACCACGGGAGCGGTGAACGATCTCGAACTATCAATAAAGGGATGCAGGATCAATTAACAAAATTCAGAAAATCGAACGGCACTGCCGGAGAATCACGGGAGCGGCGAACGATCTCGAACTGTCAATAACGAGATGAAGGATCAATTGAAAAAATTCAGAAGATTGAACAGCACTGCCGGAGAACCACGGGAGCGGTGAACGATCTCGAACTGTCAACAACGGGATGCAGGATCAATTAACGAAATTCAGAAAATCGAACGGCACTGCCGGAGAATCACGGGAGCGGCGAACGATCTCTAATTTGTAAAGAATCACGGGTGAGCGTAGACAATCTGATCAGCGTCGACAGGGGCACGATAACGTGACCGGGGCGACTCTGCTGTTGTCCAGACACACCCGCTATCTGGAAAATTGGATCTTTCACCCTGTAAAATCAGAAAAGACTTTTATAACAATTATAACATCGGGCTGGTTACAATACCCGATGTCAATTTGACGAAAGGTTCGTGCCTCCAGGCACTGGATGACGGAAAGGTTGCGACAAATATGAATAACTGTTGAGAGACGATATCTGGTAAAAGTGAAATATATTCAGTAATTAAATTTGTATGGATGAGAACACCCGTATTAATACGGTTATGTAAATTTCAGACGTATAAAAACGCAAGGTCGGCTTCGGGAGCTAGTGCGACCACAATACAGTCGAGAGAGAGACACGACGACCGTAGACAGTAAACAAAATCTTCCTTGCTAGGAATGCGTGTAAGAAATTCAGACGGCTTACGCGACCGCGGTTCTCACTCGCCCGTAAGGGACTTTTAACGCTTGTCGCTTGTCCAACACGCGTTTGATGATTTCAGATCGCAGCATTGTCCGTTTCAATTAATCAGGTCGAATTCTCGGCAAAAGCAGTCGCCACCGATCGGTGCTGCCGGGATACCACGGGAGCGGCGATCGGTCTCTACCTGCCACGGAATTCGCCTCGTTGCTCTTAGCAGGACACACAGGAATAAACCTAGTTTGAAATCAGGCCAGTGACACTCAGGCAAACGATCAGTCTTGCCGGATCAATCCGGGAAGGGTAATCGGCTCCTGCACTCTGGGCGACAACAACCTTGGTGGGAAAAATTACGGATATCTACGCAGAGCACGCAAGCGTGGTCATGGTGATATGCGAATTTTTCCTGCTGTCCGTTCTGAGCGAACTCACTGTGTATATCACGCAATCAGGATATACACAATACCGCGAAGAAGGACACAATTTCTTGCTGCTATATGAAATAATCGCGGCAGAAACAACGCGTACTATCGCTTTCAGGCGAATGAGATCTGTACATATGATTCCGCGTACCGGTGTGAGAGAACGTCTCACTACGACGAACCGACTTTGCTAAATTCCTCGGAACGCGCGGCTTGGACCGCCCGTCGGACGGGCGATAAACAATACAACCAAATTTCAATTAATTCTTTATAAATTTGGTTGCCGATATGCAACTCATGAAACTGATCAATTTCACCGCACGAAGGTAATACACTGTAATAATTCGCCACTTTTGACGCAATATAAATGATAAATCAAACTGAGCTTCAATGCTCAAGTAAATAAATTATATAACGAGCCTTTACTCGTAGTATATCAATTTCTAAGAACAACTCGCAACGCGACAAGAAATGCCCTTTTGCCGGGCTTTGAACACAAATTAATACTTTGCCTTTTTGGCAATTCTCAGATAATATTATCAATGAATTAATCTTGCGATCTAACGCTTTAATTTCCGCAAATGCGATTACAAGTTCGCACACTTCGCGACTAGAAATGCCCTTTAGCCGGGCCAGCAATGAAATAAAGAACTTTCAGTCTTATTGGCGACTCGAAATGGAATGTTTAACAATGATACGACTCTATGATTCACGCGGAACGCTATTAGACTCATGCGTGTGAGCTGGATGAAGTCCAGACACAGAGTGTCCAATTTGCTGTTCGCATCGACCTCCTTCGATCGCAATTTTGGAAGGGGATCGATGCGCGCGCATTCTTTTATCTATATCGATCGCTCCCGCGATCCGTGTTTATGACGAGAATCACACCTGACGTCACGGCCGTCGCAGTAGAGATCGATATCGATTTGCGCGATATTTCGCTGTGTAACCAGAACGGTTACAGTGTACTTCCAGGCCCTCATTCCAGTCTCTATTCTGAGCATATCCTGGGATACGCACGTCCAGACCTAATGTCCACTTCAGATATTTCAGCTGTATCCTTTCCACTTCTGCTCTTTCCTTAAAGCCCCATAGTTCCACCCCGTATAGTAGAACCCCCAATACCAACCTGTCGAACAAAAACATTCTCATTCGAAAATCGTCCTTGAATTTTCTTTCACCGATTCCCCATACTTGAGCTAAGACTACATTCGCTCTCTTTATCCTTTCCTTTATATGTCCTGCTACCTTTCTGTTGCTTTCAAACTTTATTCCTAAATACAGGAATTCTTTGACTTCCTCCACTGCTTCCCCCTTCCACTCACAGTCAGCTTTTTTCACTTTTCCTCTCCCCCTTTTAAAAATCATTATCTTCGACTTCTCCGCGTTTAACGTCAATTCCTTTCTGTCCAGGTACCTTTCCAGTCTCTTCATCATACACTTCAGGTCTTCTTCCCTACTTGCTACCGCTACTACGTCGTCTGCATAGGCTAGCAACCAGAATCTTTCCATTCCTACTCTTATTCCTCCTACCAGTCCTTTCCTAACTTCTTCCTCCATGTCTGCCAGATGTATAGTGAACAGGGTCGGACTGAGCGGGCAACCCTGTCTAAGCCCCTCCCCCGTTCAGAATTCCTCTGATTCCCCCTCCCCTGTCCTGACCACGTTCAACGTTTCCTCATATATCTCTTTTACTCTTTCTATTAGTCGTTTTCTTACCCCGCGCTTCTCCATAGTTTCCCACATCTTTCCCCTTTTCACCGTATCGAAGGCTGCTTTAAGGTCCACGAACATGGCGTAAACCTTGCCTTTCCTCTCCATAAGCTCCCTCTCCACTACGTGCTGCAGGATGTACGCATTACCTATTGTTCCCCTGTTTTTCCTAAAACCGGCTTGCGTATCTGGTAAAATTCCTTTTTCCTCTATGTCATTTCTTAACCTCTCGTTTAGTATTGAAACGTATATTTTATATGCAGTGCATAGTAAGCTTATTCCTCTATAATTATTAGGTTTGCTTTCGTCTCCTTTCTTGTATAAGGGGTTTATTACCGCTTTCTTCCAGTCCTCCGGGAAGTCTTCCCCTGCCCACGCTTTCCTGATTATTTCCTTCAGCTTCCACCATGTACTATCTCCGCTGTACACCCAGGTCTCGTTTGGGATTCCGTCTCCTCCCGGAGCTTTTTTCTTTTTTAGTTCCCTTATTTGTTTTTCCAGCCCCCCCTCAGTCAAGTCCTCTTCATCTTCTTCTGCTGTCATCTGCCCTCTCCTGGCCCCTGTTATTTTCCTATCTGATCCCCCAGCAGTTCTCTGAAATGTTTCCTCCAAGTTTCTATTTGAATCTTCTTTTCGTTCCTCGTTTTTCTTTTTCTTTCCATGTTAATGTATTTACAAATCTGTCCTTCCACCTTTGCCCTCCTAATTATTTCCTTCCCTTCTTGTTTCCTCCTTCCTTCCTTCCCTTCGCATAACTTCTTAAGGTTTGCTTTTTCCCGCAGGTAGACTTCCTTGTCACTTTTGCCCTCTTTCCACATTCTGTACATTCTGTCCACTTTCCTTTTCGCTCTGGTACATTCCCTGTCCCACCAATATTTGGTTCCTATCTTCCATTTCCTTATTCTTACCCTTCTTGATTCCATCGAATCCGTCACCGCCGCCTTCACCTCCTCCCAGTCTTCTGTCGTACTTTCATTCTGTGTATTGTCACGCTGGTTACCGTTTCGCGGACGAATCGGTAAGCGGACTCGGGAAATTATGGCTTGGAGACCGGGCCACGCTCGATCGCGCGAAACGTGGTCCTCCCGGGACAAACAATCACTCGTTGTTTGGGATTGGCTGAATGAGTCGGCAGCGTCAACGCGCCGATTTAATGCGCCACCCCGCTATTGGCGGACCCGCACGTAACCGCGAGATCGAGAGTCGATAGGCAGCTAGCAGTAGCTTAGACCAGCACCGTCGAATGTCGATTGAGATCGATTATCGACCCCAAAAGGGGGGATTCCTATTGGCGGATCGCTCTGTCGATCTGCGTCAATCGTTCCTTACATTACTCACGAAAAACGTCGCGCGTCGTCTTAACCGGTTTTCGCGAGTGAGTCGATTCACGCTATCTGAATTCACTGAAGCTACAAGTGAATATCGCTTACAATCTACAAGGATAAAACAAGTGGTTATTATCTATCGCTCTTTATTGTACGTTTCGAGCCAAAACGAGCTTGTGTTTTGGCTTGTTACATATCATCCTGTTGTACATAGTTCGTTGACATTTTTGAACGAACCCCAGTTGGGGAAATAAAGTTAGTTCGACGTGAAGTGACTTGTTCTACCCCTTCGAATCCGAAACACTCGTAGATTCGAAATCGGCCACTTTCAATCGAACGATGATCGGAAAACCGGGCGCCAGGCACGTCGCCGTGCCACGTGAAAACTATTGACCGTTTACGAAATCTCTTTCGAATCTACGAGGATTGCGCGAAAGCCGAGGATAGCGACGGAACGGGTCAGGGTTCCACGTGGAAGAAAGGACGGGGCATTCCCCGCGACAGGAACGTTTCTCATAGGCGAAATAAATAGAAATTATTTGGCAAAACAACACCGTTTATTAAGGTCGAGATGTTACTTACAAGCCACCGGCGTGGGCCGACGGCAGCAGAAGGTAGGCATCTCAGCTGGATTCAAGCCCCGGGAAGCACAATCAGCGGGGTTCTCGGCGCTTCGGACATGATGACATGTGGAGAGAGGCAGCATCCTTTGTATCTCGGCGACTCGATTGGCTACGAATGTCGGCCAGCGAGAAGGGTGCCTCTGTATCCAGCTGAGGGCCACGGATGAGTCAGACCACAGGTGGATTTCGACATCTGGCAGTTCGAGCACCCTCTGAACGTGCTCGACAAGTTTCGTCAACAGGAATGCAGCACAGAGTTCCAATCTCAGGAGGACACTCGTTTCAAGGGCGCTACTCTGGACTTCGCAGCAATGAGCGAAACTGTGACCTCTCCGTCGTAGGATGTGATCCTGGAGTAAACCACGGCTGCGTAGGCTCGCTCGGAGGCGTCGGAGAACCCGTGGATTTCTATCGACAGGTAAGATCCACTAAGACCTATCCATCGCGGAACTCTGATTGCACAGAGTGCAGGCAGCTGTTGTTGGAACTTCTGCCAGATGGTTTCCTCCTTGTAGGGTCGCGGCGAGTCCCAGTCGATTTGGAGCAGCCACAGCGACTGCATGAGCACCTTGGCTACAATGATGACGGGAGCCAACCAGCCAAGGGGGTCAAAAAGCTGGGCAGTGCCACTGAGCACTGCTCTCTTGGTATACCCGGTGGTCCGGATCGAGGTGGCAGCGGAGACCTGAAAACAGTCGGATGAAGGATGCCATTGGCTACCTAGGACGCTGTGCTGAGTAGGTGAGTCCCATTCGACGAGGCCTTTCCGTTCGTCGATAGAGAGTCCGTCGAGCAGTTCCCGAGTGTTGGAAGCCCATTTCCTAAGTGGGAAGCCGCCCGCCATGAGGAGCTCTCGGATCTCTCGCTGCTTTCGAAGAGCTTCAGGAAGGGAATCGGCGCCGGTGAGAACGTCATCCATATAGACGTCTCTCCGTACGGCGTGGGAGCCCAGCGGATGCAGCTTCTCGTTCTGCTGCGCCAGTTGATGAAGGCACCTGATGGCAAGGTAAGGAGCACAGGCGAGTCCGTAGGTGACTGTTTTCAACTCAAAATTTTTAATGTTTTCATTTGGTTCAGGCCTCCAGACTATCCGCTGCAACCTTTGGTCGTCGGGATGTACGACGATCTGCCGGTACATCTTCTCAATGTCGGCGGAAATGACGTATTTGTATCGGCGCCACCTCATCAGAACGTCTGCAATATTGGGCAGTAGATTTGGACCACGTAGCAGAAAGTCGTTGATGGACTTCCCGTTGGAGGATGGCATGGATCCGTTGAAGACCACCCTCAGTTTCGTAGTGGTGCTGCTCTCCCGCAACACCCCGTGGTGGGGGAGATAGTAGGCGTCACTGGAAAAAGAGGGTGGAGGGGCGCCATGTGTCCATGCGTCTCATAGGCCTTAAGAAAGTCGTGGTACGAGCGTTGGAACTCTGGAGAGCGTTGGAAGCGGGAGCTCAATCTGTTCAGCGTCCGTACAGCTGTGCGTCTGGAGTCACCAAGTTCAGGAGCGGCCTTGAACGGTAACCGGACAACGAAGCGACCGTCAGCCTGCCGAGAATGAGTCGCCAAGAAGTGGTTCTCGGCTCGGACCTCCTCCTCAGTGCTCGGGATGGTAGCTTCGACCTCCTCCTGGTCACAGAATCTAGCCAAGGAATCCATGAGCTCTCTGTCTATCCTGGTGTGATGGACGGGAGCCGCGGTTGACCTCGACGATCCGGGCTGGGTGTGTCCAGCTCCTCCAGTCAAGATCCAACCAAAGTAAGTCTCCTGGGCGACCGGCGTGTGGGGTGGTCCCTTCTTGACTCCCTCTAATAAGATAAGGTCATAACAGTCGGCACCCAGCAGGATGTCAACCGGATCGGATTGATGGAATAGAGGATCGGCGAGTTGTAGTTCCTGTATGTGAGGCCAAGAACCGGGAGGAGGTGAATTGCGGGGCTGATAAGAAGAGAGCTCGGAAAGAATATAGGCTGGAATTCGGACGTGTGTAGCCCGGTCCTGAAGAGAAGTGATGTCCAGCACCGTCTTCCCTCTAGTGAACTGCGTTCGGCCACGTCCAACTCCCCGAAGCGGAATCCGAGCCTGCGTTCTCCGGAGGCCGAGACGTTGAGCCAGTGATTCGGAAATCAAGGAGACCTCGCTGCCAGGATCTATTAGGACGCGAGCAAGACTGCCTTTTCCAACAGTACCTAGAACCTCAACACGAGCCGTACCGAGTATCACGGAGGTGCTACTTACGTGGGAGGAAACCTTCTGCACGGTCACTCCCGAGGAACCGTCAGTCCTGGCTGAGGGAGCTGCCTCATGGATCGTGGTATGATGCAGGCCGCGGCATTTCAGACACCGATTTGTCGATTGGCAGTCGTGGACCTGGTGGCTCCCGAGGCAATTAAAACAGAGGTTGAGCCTTCTGATTAAATCCTTCCGATCGGCGACGCTCTTCTCACTGAACTGACTGCAGCGCTGGATAGGGTGGCTCTGTTGACACAGGCTACAGATCCTGCCGGAGGAGTTAGCTGCCGACACCTGGTGCACCTTGAATCCTTTGCCAGTAGGTTTCTGAGCAGTGGCTTGCCCCGAGGTCGCTGCGGATTCCAAAGCCTCGCACGTTTGGATTCGACCAATCATAAATGTTTTTAGTTGTTCCAGAGTTGGCAAGTCCCGTGACAGTTTGAGCGAATCCTCCCACTCTCGAAGCGATTGCCGATCTAGTCGCTCCGCAGTCAACTCCACGATCCAGTCTGCACTGTTGGAGATGGGCCGATCCAAGTTGGCGAGAGCGTCGACAGCATCGAAAGTTTCGTCGAAGAGACGCTGTAATTCTGCGGCGGACTCCCTTCGGACTGGAGACAACTTCGTGAGGAGCTTGATTTGTGCCTGCACGAGGAGGCGCCGATTCTCGAATCGGTTTTCCAATTTCTCCCAGGCCACCTGAAAGTTCTCAGAGGTAGGCTTGATATTTTTCAGAAGGGAAGCGGCGCTGCCCTTCATGCATGTTTTCAAGTAGTAAAGTCGTTCCACTGGCGACAGCGATTGATCATTTCGAATCAGCGAGGTAAATAAATCTCGAAAACGGCCAGTCCTTGTACTGCCCATCGAAGGTTGGAAGAGCCATCTTTGGCAACACGGCTCGTGACCTCTGGGTAACCGTCTCGGAACCCGTTGGATTTGAACTGGGAGCTTCCTTAACGGTTGCCGAGGCCTTTAGCTCCGAAATCATATCTCTGATTGTTCCAGCTTGCTCAATGAAGGTGAACTGGACATCTTCATATTCGTCGGCCTTGAAATATGGGATTTCCCTTAGCTTCGTATCGTATTCTTCGAGAGCCGACGAACACGAAGAGGTGCGTCACCTTTTCATCGCGTCGAGGAACCTCCCGTCCGCACCCCGAATACCCGCCGGCGCGAACCGCGTTCCGCCGTGACAATTCCCCGGTGCGTCACCGGTAACGTCGAGAGACGCGTCGTCTACGACATCGGTCGGACTAGAAGTGGTGCGTCACCCTTCAACTCCACCAACCCGTCTCCTGTCCGACATCCTGCATTTCCGCTGGTGAGAACCGCGTTCCACCTCGCAAACACCCGGTGCGTCACCGGTAAAATTCAGCAAGGCGAGTCGCCTGCAGAATCGGCAGAACGAGAAGTGGTGCGTCACCCTTCCACGTCGCCTCAGAACCGCCTAGTAAGTCCTAGAGCACGGTGCGTCACCTGCATCCTCGGGAGACGAGTCGTCTTCGAGGTCGGACGAGTAAGACAAGGTGCGTCACCTTGTCGAACTCCCCGCTGGACTGTCCGGAGGAGATTTGAGGGACGGTGCGTCACCGACCTCCAAGATCCAGTAGAACCGGCCTGGGTAGGGAGACCTCGGCAATAGCCGCAGTCTACCATCCTCCCACCTACTCTGAGTCCGTCCTCAATCTCCTACAGGTCCAGGTAGCACCCCCGCGTTCGACCGCACTCGAGTACATCGTCACCCGCGCACCGTAGCATCGAAATCGAACATCACGTCCGGGAACACCGTACGCCGAAACACCGGAACGTAATCAATCACTAGGCAGCGAGCACTGTTATATTTCGAAACACTCGTCTCGTTATTTTTTCTATCACCGTACCGACTCCTTTCCACGCGCCGAACACGCTCCTCGCCGTTACGAACCCTGGAGCGGCGAGCTATACCGGCTACGAGGAGCACCACCGCGAGAAAGTCGCGCACCAGGAACCAGGACCGTTACATGGCTTACTATAGGTCCCTGTTCGGGCGCCATGTAACGGTCCTGGTTCATGGTGCGCGACTTTCTCGCGGTGGTGCTCCTCGTAGCCGGTATAGCTCGCCGCTCCAGGGTTCGTAACGGCGAGGAGCGTGTTCGGCGCGTGGAAAGGAGTCGGTACGGTGATAGAAAAAATAACGAGACGAGTGTTTCGAAATATAACAGTGCTCGCTGCCTAGTGATTGATTACGTTCCGGTGTTTCGGCGTACGGTGTTCCCGGACGTGATGTTCGATTTCGATGCTACGGTGCGCGGGTGACGATGTACTCGAGTGCGGTCGAACGCGGGGGTGCTACCTGGACCTGTAGGAGATTGAGGACGGACTCAGAGTAGGTGGGAGGATGGTAGACTGCGGCTATTGCCGAGGTCTCCCTACCCAGGCCGGTTCTACTGGATCTTGGAGGTCGGTGACGTACCGTCCCTCAAATCTCCTCCGGACAGTCCAGCGGGGAGTTCGACAAGGTGATGCACCTTGTCTTACTCGTCCGACCTCGAAGACGACTCGTCTCCCGAGGATGCAGGTGACGCACCGTGCTCTAGGACTTACTAGGCGGTTCTGAGGCGACGTGGAAGGGTGACGCACCACTTCTCGTTCTGCCGATTCTGCAGGCGACTCGCCTTGCTGAATTTTACCGGTGACGCACCGGGTGTTTGCGAGGTGGAACGCGGTTCTCACCAGCGGAAATGCAGGATGTCGGACAGGAGACGGGTTGGTGGAGTTGAAGGGTGACGCACCACTTCTAGTCCGACCGATGTCGTAGACGACGCGTCTCTCGACGTTACCGGTGACGCACCGGGGAATTGTCACGGCGGAACGCGGTTCGCGCCGGCGGGTATTCGGGGTGCGGACGGGAGGTTCCTCGACGCGATGAAAAGGTGACGCACCTCTTCGTGTTCGTCGGCTCTCGAAGACGACGCGTCTTGCGAGGTACTCGGTGACGCACCGGAGTATTACGGCGGCGGGACACGGTCCTTGCCGGAGTGAACCAGGATGTCGTTGACTGGAGGTTCGCACGGCAAACGGCTCGTAGTCGACGGCGGATACGTGAGGACCGGTTACAGGTAGGATACTCACAGAGCTGGATAAAACTGCGTAATGATTCCTGGATAGCTACAGGTAGACTCAGGTGATTTTGACGTTTTCCGGACGGCTTATATAGGAGTCGTTTGGTGGTGAGGGATGGTAGTGCGGGGAGGTATTTTCTGTTTTGGGAATTTGATTTTGATTCCGTTGGAACAGGGAGGTCGGAGCAGGGGCAACTTGGTACGGCCGGTGCTGTTTTGTTGACGGGGGGTCGACGGTACGTTGCGCGCTTTGAATCTCGCGTATGACCGGTGGAGGTTTGACAGGGGTATTCTAGTAACAAACCTACGTTATTGTAGGTCTGTTACACCCCCCTCCTTCTTCGGGGTGGCGGAAAACAGGCAGCGAGATTCTTTTTATTGATTAAGAAAAACAAAAAAATCTTTACTAACAGGCTTATACAGAGTTGTAATGCAGCGCAATACCGGCGGGTACAGATATTAAACAAAACAATAATGCGACGTCGTATCGGTATTTACAAGTATGAAAAATAAAAAAAACAATATTTTCTGCTCGTTATCGGCGGGTACTGGAAAACTATCTATGTACATTACCTTACTAACTATCTTATCTACTAGATCCCCAAAATTGTTCCCTCCACCAATATGCACTCTACTCTAATTGTCTGTTTTACGCGGGGCCGTGCTGGGTGTTGCTGCTTCGCGTTGCCTACAGCGCAGGAGGCGTCCGCTCCGATCGAATTGCAGCACCCATCTCTCGTCCCCGAAGGACGCCACAAACCGCTTCGAGGTGACGAGGCGCAAGGGTACTTCGACGAGTCGCCCGTTGGGTAGCTCGTACCAGGTTGTGGGGCAAGGGGCGCCCTTGCCTGCATATGCGATCTGCGTCAACCTTGTTGTTTGGCCCGGAATTACTGGGAAGCCGTTGTTGCCCGGCTGCTCGCTTCGTGGCTCCTTGGCCTTGGGGGTCCCCGATTGTGGCTCCTCCGCTTGTCTCTTCCGGTTCGTGACGGGTCGTGGTTGCACGTCCGGCTGTTGCGTCCGCTGGGTCGGATTTTTTTTTTCACCGGCTGGCTCCTCTCTGGGGCCATGTACCGCGTCGTTCTAGCAGGGTGCAGCATTTCCTTGCCTGCTGGCGTGGTCCCAGGTTGAGGCACCTCTGGGGGCGGAGCTTCTCGAGGCAGCTGCTCCTTGCGTGGAGGTTTGCCGACCCTGCTCTTCCCTGTTCGATGTTGTGCGGGGGTGTGCGGTTCTGGTGGCCGTGCTTCCACGCTGGGGCATTTCTTTTGGGCCGGCTCTGGTTTCCCTGGTTTCCGGGGACCCTGTCTCTGGACTGGAGGTCGCAGTGCCTCTTCGTCTCCCTTTTTCCACCATTGTGGAGGTTCAGGGATTCGCGCTGGGAGGCCTATGGACGGTCCGTGTCCTGCCCGTCCCCGGTGCTCCTCGATACTCATAGGCGGTATCGTCGACCCGCTGGACGTGGAGCTGGCGACTGACCCTGAGCGTGGTCGCGTGCTCTTGCCCATGTCCTTTGGCAACCACGTGACCGCTCGAATTATGGTGGGCCCCTTTTTGCGTATGGTTGGTGGTTGGGTGACGTCGGTGTTGGGACCTCTCTCCCCTGGTGTTGGCCGTCGGTAAGTGGTCACTGGCCTGGGCCGGGTGGCTTTCCGGGCGGTGATATCCTCGGTGGGCAGGCTGGCTGACGTCGTTGTGGATGTTGCGACGGTCGGTGGCTTCCTCTCTGAGGTGCGGTGTTGCACTCGAGTGGTCCCGGTGTTCTCGGTCGGAGTTTTTACTGGCGCTGCTATATCTGCTCCCGGTGTGCGAGGTCGTTCCTCGCCGTCCGATGTATCGCTGAACAGCCCTTTCAATTCAGCATAGAAGTCGTCCATTTTCTGTGATCTGTGAATCAGAGAGAGACTATTCGTTATTTTCCGGGGTCGGCCTCGGCCGCGCGGTGCCGGGGTGGCCGTTGGGGAAGGGGTGGGTGCGCGCATCCTGGTTCGTACGGTATCTGGGCTCGGACATGTGTTGGTTTCGGCGTTCTCTGGGTGTGTTTCGTTCTCGTCGTGGTGTTCCGGTTTGAGGTCCTGGATATGAATATGTCTGGCCCATTTCTTTTTTTCGTCGCGGAGGTCGACGATGACCGGGGATACTATACGCTGTACTGTATAGGGTCCGCTGTATTTTGGGGCCAGCTTGGCAGCGATGCCCGCTCCCTTGTCGGAGAGGGTGTGTTCCCTTTTCCAGACTCGGTCTCCTACAGCGGGCCTCCATTCGCGGTGTCGTAAATTGTAGTATTTCTCCTGTCTTCCGAAAGCCTGTGCTAAATGCAGTTTTGCCAGTTCTTGTGCTTCTCGGAGGTTTTTCCAGCGCTGGTGCGGCGTGACAGTCGGTTCGTCTGTTGACGGTTGTCCTGGTACCCTTAATTCTCGGCCTTGATTCAGGTATGCCGGAGTATATCCGGTTGCTTCGTGCCATGCGGTATTAACGGCGAACCTTACTTCGTCCAGCTTTTCGTCCCATCGGTCGTGGTGTTTTCCGGCGTACTGGGCCAGCATGGTTTTTATGACCTTGTTTGCCCTTTCGACTGGGTTGCATTGTGGCGAGTACGGTGGTGTACGGCGAAGCGTGATGCCTGCTGCTTGTAGTAGACTGGTGAACGCTTCTCCGATGAACTGTCGTCCGTTGTCGGAAATAATTATTTGTGGCGCTCCGTGACGTAGAATAATGTCTTTCTGGATGGCAGCTGCGACGGCGGTGCTGGTGGCCTTCCGAAGGGGCGTGAGTTCGACCCACTTGGTGAAACGGTCAAGTGCGACGAGCAGCCAGATGTGACCGCGGCGCGATCGTGGCAACGGACCTACCAAATCGACGGACACGGTATGCCACGGCTGTGTTCCTGGGTTCGCGTGGAGGAGTCCTGGTGGTGGCCGCGGTGACGTTTTATATTGTTGGCAGCTGACGCAGCTGCGAACGTATCGGGCGATGTCCCGAAACATCCCCGGCCAGTGGAACCTTTGAGCGATACGGACGCTGGTTTTGGCAATTCCTAGGTGCCCCGCGGTAGGGTCATCGTGGAATTGTCGCAGGATTTCCTCTCGGTCGGTGGTCGGTACGCATATTTTCCATGCATTCCCTGGGTCTGGCTCGTTATAATCGAGTTGATGCGGTATTCGTCGCTGTAGCTTCCCTTCGTGTAATCGGAAGTCGGGGACCGATGCTGGGTCGTGCCGTACGCTTTCTTTTTTTTTCTCGTACCAGGAGTCGGTGCGTGGTTTAGTGCGGAGGAGGCTTATACTTGGAACGGGTTCGATGCGGGACAGTGCGTCGGCTACCTGGTTCAACTTCCCTGGTCGGTACTGAATCTCGAAATCATACTGTTGTAGTTCGAGGGCCCATCTTGCGAGCCGTCCCGTTGGGTTATCGATTTGTCTCAACCATCGTAGGGCCTGGTGGTCCGTGAGGACGGTAAAATGATACCCTTCGAGGTATGGTTTCATTTTTCTGATTCCCCAGACAACGGCGAGGCATTCTTTCTCTGTCGCGCTGTAGTTTCGCTCGGTTGTGCTCAGCGTGTGGCTGGCGTAAGCGATGACCCGTTCCTCGTTCGCCGGGCCTTGTGTCAGGACGATTCCTAGTCCGTGGTCACTGGCGTCCGTCTGGAGGGTGAACGGTTGTTCGTAGTCTGGGCAGGCCAGTACCGGTGCAGTGACTAGCCTTTCTTTCATGGTTCGAAAGGCATTGTCCTCGGCCTCGGTCCACTTCCATTTAGCGTTTTTTCGGGTGAGCTGTGTGAGCGGTTCCATTATCTCCGCAAAATTTGGTACGAACCGCCGGTACCACGAAGCCATGCCGTGAAAACGTCGGATTTCTCGGATAGTTTTCGGCTCGGGTATTTTTGCGATTGCGCTAGTTTTTTCCGGGTCGGTCCGGATACCCTGCTGGTCAACGATGTGCCCGAGGTAGCGGAGGCTACTCACACAGAACCGGCATTTCTCGGGGTTCAGGCGAAGTCCGGCCGCGCGGAGGCGTTGAAAAGCTTCTCTTAAATGCCGTTGGTGCTCCTCGAGGGTTTTGCTCGCGATAATGATATCATCGAGGTATGCGAACGCGTATGGTTCGAGTTCGGGTCCGATTATTCTGTCGAGTAATCGCTGGAACGTGGCTGGTGCTGAGTGTAGACCGAAGGGCATGACTCGGAATTGAAATAGCCCTTGTCCTGGTACCGTAAAGGCGGTGAGGGGTCGGCTGGCGGCCTCCAGGGGGACTTGCCAATACCCGTTTTTTAAATCGAGCGTGGTTAGATATCTGGCTCCGCGTAATTTGTCTAGCGTGGCCTGGATATGTGGTAGTGGGTATGCGTCTTTTTCGGACCGATCGTTTAATCGGCGGAAATCGACGCAGAATCTGGGTCTCCCGTCCTTCTTTTTGACCACTACCACTGGAGAGCTCCACGGGCTACTGGAAGGCTCTATTACCTGGTCGTTTAGCATTTTTCCGACTTCCTCATTTATAATTGCCTGCATGGCCGGGTTTCGGGGCTGGTAGCGCTGCTTGAGCGGTGTGTCGTCGAGCAGTTTGATTCTGTGCTCGATGAGCGTCGTTTGTCCGGGGACGGTCTCGAACAACTTCATCTCGTCGTTGATGAAGGTGTCGAATCTCTGGCGTGCTTCTTCTGGTGGTACGCGGAGGCCCATTTGCTGGCAAGGTTCGGACATACAGGCGGCGGGCCACGTGGCGATGTCCGTGGGCGGTTTCAGCTCGATCTGGAGCTCGGCGATGGCTTGAATGCCCAGGAGTACCGGTGGGCCCATATTTAGCAGGATAGTAAAATCCTGTCGCCATTCGGTCCCGAGGGTGGTAAACGGGAGTCGTAGGCGGCCCGCGGGCTGAACGTTTGTGCCGTCGACCATGCTGATCAGGGTGTTCGGTTCGGACGGTCGTAGTCCTTGCTGGAGAGCCCATTCGTACACCTCGGCGTTAATGCATGAGAGTTGAGCGCCGGTGTCGAGTAGGGCGTCGATTTCTCTTCCTAATATATTTATAGTTAGGAAGGGACGGGGCGTATATTTTATGACGGGGGTCGGCGGTCGCCCGTCGGTCGCGAGCCCCGCGTCTCGTTTCCCGGACGGTGGCATTCCTTCGTAAGTACGCCGTCTCGGCCACAGCGTGAACAGAACTTCCGGTAGCTATTTCGGCATTCGAATCGCGAATGGCCCCGTTGTTTGCAGCGCCAGCAGTGCGTGAGTCGGCTGTATTCGTCGGTGTTGTGATTCTGTATGGCGCTGGCCTCCCCCTCGGGGCGGGGGGTGTTACTCAGCCGAGCGAGCCGTGATTCGATCGGGTCGGGGTATGCTGCACTTGCTGTGCTCTGGAGGCTGTCCGGTCCTTCGGCGGTGGCAGCGGCCAATGGTCGACTCGGCGCAAGTTGCGTCCGTTTTTTCCGGTCAAGAGCCCTCTCAATTCGCTGTACGTGCCGGAGCAGGTCGTCAACGCTGGTAACGGTGTCTGGGTCGATGACCATCGCATAATCTGGTAGCATGTTCTCGTATAAAGCCTCGATGTATTCGTCCGTCGGCATCGACGCTCTTCTCATGAGGGTGGTAAGGGCGTTCATGTACACGTGGAACGGTTCCCCTGGTTTCTGCACGCGCTCGCGTGCCTCTCGCTCCCGTTGTACCCGTGATTTGTTTGCGGAGTAAACGGCCAGAAATTTATCCGCAAACTGGGTCCAGGTGTGTATCTGGTAGCGGTTGTTCCGGTACCATAGTTGTGCATCGCCCCTTAGTAACTCTGGTATTCCTTCTAACAGCTCCGTATCCGTGATATGGTACGATTGTGCTAGTTCCGTTATTCGTTCGAGGAAGGTAAATGGATCTTTGCCGTCGGTCGTGCAGTTCCATTTCCGTATTCGATCCATTGTTTTACCGGGGTCTTCCGGCGCGGCGGGGGCGGTAACGGTGACCGTGGGCCGCGGTTCGTCACGTCGGGACGTGCTGGGCTGCAGGTGGGCAGTGTTCAGGAACGTCGGAGTTTTTGGTTCGGCCATGCCCAAGAGGTCGGCGGTCTGTTGGGAAATATATGTGTTCCACCGTTGGCGGAGTTCTTCCGCGGTCCCAGTCGTGGGTAAATTTCGGCGACGGAGATCAGTGACTATTCTGCCTTTTGTACGCCGGAGTGAATCTCGGCCGGGCATTCCTCAGTGCGTTCGAAAATGGTTCGAATCGGCGGGGCGCGTAGTATCGTTACGAAATCAGAGATGTCGTACGATGTACTCTTCGCGTGTATGCTGGCGCGGTTACGGTTCAACGCGGCTCAGGAATGTTTACGCGGCGTACTGGTCTTCTGTTTACACGCGCGTTACCACGTTGGAACGGCAACCGGCGGATTTCGAAAAGCCAGGAGTCATTCGCGACGCGTTTGCTTTTCAACAGGTCCCTGTTCGGGCGCCATGTAACGGTCCTGGTTCCTGGTGCGCGACTTTCTCGCGGTGGTGCTCCTCGTAGCCGGTATAGCTCGCCGCTCCAGGGTTCGTAACGGCGAGGAGCGTGTTCGGCGCGTGGAAAGGAGTCGGTACGGTGATAGAAAAAATAACGAGACGAGTGTTTCGAAATATAACAGTGCTCGCTGCCTAGTGATTGATTACGTTCCGGTGTTTCGGCGTACGGTGTTCCCGGACGTGATGTTCGATTTCGATGCTACGGTGCGCGGGTGACGATGTACTCGAGTGCGGTCGAACGCGGGGGTGCTACCTGGACCTGTAGGAGATTGAGGACGGACTCAGAGTAGGTGGGAGGATGGTAGACTGCGGCTATTGCCGAGGTCTCCCTACCCAGGCCGGTTCTACTGGATCTTGGAGGTCGGTGACGCACCGTCCCTCAAATCTCCTCCGGACAGTCCAGCGGGGAGTTCGACAAGGTGACGCACCTTGTCTTACTCGTCCGACCTCGAAGACGACACGTCTCCCGAGGATGCAGGTGACGCACCGTGCTCTAGGACTTACTAGGCGGTTCTGAGGCGACGTGGAAGGGTGACGCACCACTTCTCGTTCTGCCGATTCTGCAGGCGACTCGCCTTGCTGAATTTTACCGGTGACGCACCGGGTGTTTGCGAGGTGGAACGCGGTTCTCACCAGCGGAAATGCAGGATGTCGGACAGGAGACGGGTTGGTGGAGTTGAAGGGTGACGCACCACTTCTAGTCCGACCGATGTCGTAGACGACGCGTCTCTCGACGTTACCGGTGACGCACCGGGGAATTGTCACGGCGGAACGCGGTTCGCGCCGGCGGGTATTCGGGGTGCGGACGGGAGGTTCCTCGACGCGATGAAAAGGTGACGCACCTCTTCGTGTTCGTCGGCTCTCGAAGACGACGCGTCTTGCGAGGTACTCGGTGACGCACCGGAGTATTACGGCGGCGGGACACGGTCCTTGCCGGAGTGAACCAGGATGTCGTTGACTGGAGGTTCGCACGGCAAACGGCTCGTAGTCGACGGCGGATACGTGAGGACCGGTTACAGGTAGGATACTCACAGAGCTGGATAAAACTGCGTAATGATTCCTGGATAGCTACAGGTAGACTCAGGTGATTTTGACGTTTTCCGGACGGCTTATATAGGAGTCGTTTGGTGGTGAGGGATGGTAGTGCGGGGAGGTATTTTCTGTTTTGGGAATTTGATTTTGATTCCGTTGGAACAGGGAGGTCGGAGCAGGGGCAACTTGGTACGGCCGGTGCTGTTTTGTTGACGGGGGGTCGACGGTACGTTGCGCGCTTTGAATCTCGCGTATGACCGGTGGAGGTTTGACAGGGGTATTCTAGTAACAAACCTACGTTATTGTAGGTCTGTTACACCCCCCTCCTTCTTCGGGGTGGCGGAAAACAGGCAGCGAGATTCTTTTTATTGATTAAGAAAAACAAAAAAATCTTTACTAACAGGCTTATACAGAGTTGTAATGCAGCGCAATACCGGCGGGTACAGATATTAAACAAAACAATAATGCGACGTCGTATCGGTATTTACAAGTATGAAAAATAAAAAAAACAATATTTTCTGCTCGTTATCGGCGGGTACTGGAAAACTATCTATGTACATTACCTTACTAACTATCTTATCTACTAGATCCCCAAAATTGTTCCCTCCACCAATATGCACTCTACTCTAATTGTCTGTTTTACGCGGGGCCGTGCTGGGTGTTGCTGCTTCGCGTTGCCTACAGCGCAGGAGGCGTCCGCTCCGATCGAATTGCAGCACCCATCTCTCGTCCCCGAAGGACGCCACAAACCGCTTCGAGGTGACGAGGCGCAAGGGTACTTCGACGAGTCGCCCGTTGGGTAGCTCGTACCAGGTTGTGGGGCAAGGGGCGCCCTTGCCTGCATATGCGATCTGCGTCAACCTTGTTGTTTGGCCCGGAATTACTGGGAAGCCGTTGTTGCCCGGCTGCTCGCTTCGTGGCTCCTTGGCCTTGGGGGTCCCCGATTGTGGCTCCTCCGCTTGTCTCTTCCGGTTCGTGACGGGTCGTGGTTGCACGTCCGGCTGTTGCGTCCGCTGGGTCGGATTTTTTTTTTCACCGGCTGGCTCCTCTCTGGGGCCATGTACCGCGTCGTTCTAGCAGGGTGCAGCATTTCCTTGCCTGCTGGCGTGGTCCCAGGTTGAGGCACCTCTGGGGGCGGAGCTTCTCGAGGCAGCTGCTCCTTGCGTGGAGGTTTGCCGACCCTGCTCTTCCCTGTTCGATGTTGTGCGGGGGTGTGCGGTTCTGGTGGCCGTGCTTCCACGCTGGGGCATTTCTTTTGGGCCGGCTCTGGTTTCCCTGGTTTCCGGGGACCCTGTCTCTGGACTGGAGGTCGCAGTGCCTCTTCGTCTCCCTTTTTCCACCATTGTGGAGGTTCAGGGATTCGCGCTGGGAGGCCTATGGACGGTCCGTGTCCTGCCCGTCCCCGGTGCTCCTCGATACTCATAGGCGGTATCGTCGACCCGCTGGACGTGGAGCTGGCGACTGACCCTGAGCGTGGTCGCGTGCTCTTGCCCATGTCCTTTGGCAACCACGTGACCGCTCGAATTATGGTGGGCCCCTTTTTGCGTATGGTTGGTGGTTGGGTGACGTCGGTGTTGGGACCTCTCTCCCCTGGTGTTGGCCGTCGGTAAGTGGTCACTGGCCTGGGCCGGGTGGCTTTCCGGGCGGTGATATCCTCGGTGGGCAGGCTGGCTGACGTCGTTGTGGATGTTGCGACGGTCGGTGGCTTCCTCTCTGAGGTGCGGTGTTGCACTCGAGTGGTCCCGGTGTTCTCGGTCGGAGTTTTTACTGGCGCTGCTATATCTGCTCCCGGTGTGCGAGGTCGTTCCTCGCCGTCCGATGTATCGCTGAACAGCCCTTTCAATTCAGCATAGAAGTCGTCCATTTTCTGTGATCTGTGAATCAGAGAGAGACTATTCGTTATTTTCCGGGGTCGGCCTCGGCCGCGCGGTGCCGGGGTGGCCGTTGGGGAAGGGGTGGGTGCGCGCATCCTGGTTCGTACGGTATCTGGGCTCGGACATGTGTTGGTTTCGGCGTTCTCTGGGTGTGTTTCGTTCTCGTCGTGGTGTTCCGGTTTGAGGTCCTGGATATGAATATGTCTGGCCCATTTCTTTTTTTCGTCGCGGAGGTCGACGATGACCGGGGATACTATACGCTGTACTGTATAGGGTCCGCTGTATTTTGGGGCCAGCTTGGCAGCGATGCCCGCTCCCTTGTCGGAGAGGGTGTGTTCCCTTTTCCAGACTCGGTCTCCTACAGCGGGCCTCCATTCGCGGTGTCGTAAATTGTAGTATTTCTCCTGTCTTCCGAAAGCCTGTGCTAAATGCAGTTTTGCCAGTTCTTGTGCTTCTCGGAGGTTTTTCCAGCGCTGGTGCGGCGTGACAGTCGGTTCGTCTGTTGACGGCTGTCCTGGTACCCTTAATTCTCGGCCTTGATTCAGGTATGCCGGAGTATATCCGGTTGCTTCGTGCCATGCGGTATTAACGGCGAACCTTACTTCGTCCAGCTTTTCGTCCCATCGGTCGTGGTGTTTTCCGGCGTACTGGGCCAGCATGGTTTTTATGACCTTGTTTGCCCTTTCGACTGGGTTGCATTGTGGCGAGTACGGTGGTGTACGGCGATGCGTGATGCCTGCTGCTCGTAGTAGACTGGTGAACGCTTCTCCGATGAACTGTCGTCCGTTGTCGGAAATAATTATTTGTGGCGCTCCGTGACGTAGAATAATGTCTTTCTGGATGGCAGCTGCGACGGCGGTGCTGGTGGCCTTCCGAAGGGGCGTGGGTTCGACCCACTTGGTGAAACGGTCAAGTGCGACGAGCAGCCAGATGTGACCGCGGCGCGATCGTGGCAACGGACCTACCAAATCGACGGACACGGTATGCCACGGCTGTGTTCCTGGGTTCGCGTGGAGGAGTCCTGGTGGTGGCCGCGGTGACGTTTTATATTGTTGGCAGCTGACGCAGCTGCGAACGTATCGGGCGATATCCCGAAACATCCCCGGCCAGTGGAACCTTTGAGCGATACGGACGCTGGTTTTGGCAATTCCTAGGTGCCCCGCGGTAGGGTCATCGTGGAATTGTCGCAGGATTTCCTCTCGGTCGGTGGTCGGTACGCATATTTTCCATGCATTCCCTGGGTCTGGCTCGTTATAATCGAGTTGATGCGGTATTCGTCGCTGTAGCTTCCCTTCGTGTAATCGGAAGTCGGGGACCGATGCTGGGTCGTGCCGTACGCTTTCTTTTTTTTTCTCGTACCAGGAGTCGGTGCGTGGTTTAGTGCGGAGGAGGCTTATACTTGGAACGGGTTCGATGCGGGACAGTGCGTCGGCTACCTGGTTCAACTTCCCTGGTCGGTACTGAATCTCGAAATCATACTGTTGTAGTTCGAGGGCCCATCTTGCGAGCCGTCCCGTTGGGTTATCGATTTGTCTCAACCATCGTAGGGCCTGGTGGTCCGTGAGGACGGTAAAATGATACCCTTCGAGGTATGGTTTCATTTTTCTGATTCCCCAGACAACGGCGAGGCATTCTTTCTCTGTCGCGCTGTAGTTTCGCTCGGTTGTGCTCAGCGTGTGGCTGGCGTAAGCGATGACCCGTTCCTCGTTCGCCGGGCCTTGTGTCAGGACGATTCCTAGTCCGTGGTCACTGGCGTCCGTCTGGAGGGTGAACGGTTGTTCGTAGTCTGGGCAGGCCAGTACCGGTGCAGTGACTAGCCTTTCTTTCATGGTTCGAAAGGCATTGTCCTCGGCCTCGGTCCACTTCCATTTAGCGTTTTTTCGGGTGAGCTGTGTGAGCGGTTCCATTATCTCCGCAAAATTTGGTACGAACCGCCGGTACCACGAAGCCATGCCGTGAAAACGTCGGATTTCTCGGATAGTTTTCGGCTCGGGTATTTTTGCGATTGCGCTAGTTTTTTCCGGGTCGGTCCGGATACCCTGCTGGTCAACGATGTGCCCGAGGTAGCGGAGGCTACTCACACAGAACCGGCATTTCTCGGGGTTCAGGCGAAGTCCGGCCGCGCGGAGGCGTTGAAAAACTTCTCTTAAATGCCGTTGGTGCTCCTCGAGGGTTTTGCTCGCGATAATGATATCATCGAGGTATGCGAACGCGTATGGTTCGAGTTCGGGTCCGATTATTCTGTCGAGTAATCGCTGGAACGTGGCTGGTGCTGAGTGTAGACCGAAGGGCATGACTCGGAATTGAAATAGCCCTTGTCCTGGTACCGTAAAGGCGGTGAGGGGTCGGCTGGCGGCCTCCAGGGGGACTTGCCAATACCCGTTTTTTAAATCGAGCGTGGTTAGATATCTGGCTCCGCGTAATTTGTCTAGCGTGGCCTGGATATGTGGTAGTGGGTATGCGTCTTTTTCGGACCGATCGTTTAATCGGCGGAAATCGACGCAGAATCTGGGTCTCCCGTCCTTCTTTTTGACCACTACCACTGGAGAGCTCCACGGGCTACTGGAAGGCTCTATTACCTGGTCGTTTAGCATTTTTCCGACTTCCTCATTTATAATTGCCTGCATGGCCGGGTTTCGGGGCTGGTAGCGCTGCTTGAGCGGTGTGTCGTCGAGCAGTTTGATTCTGTGCTCGATGAGCGTCGTTTGTCCGGGGACGGTCTCGAACAACTTCATCTCGTCGTTGATGAAGGTGTCGAATCTCTGGCGTGCTTCTTCTGGTGGTACGCGGAGGCCCATTTGCTGGCAAGGTTCGGACATACAGGCGGCGGGCCACGTGGCGATGTCCGTGGGCGGTTTCAGCTCGATCTGGAGCTCGGCGATGGCTTGAATGCCCAGGAGTACCGGTGGGCCCATATTTAGCAGGATAGTAAAATCCTGTCGCCATTCGGTCCCGAGGGTGGTAAACGGGAGTCGTAGGCGGCCCGCGGGCTGGACGTTTGTGCCGTCAGCCATGCTGATCAGGGTGTTCGGTTCGGACGGTCGTAGTCCTTGCT
The DNA here is from genome assembly GCA_933228785.1 of Lasioglossum pauxillum. Classification (NCBI taxonomy): domain Eukaryota; kingdom Metazoa; phylum Arthropoda; class Insecta; order Hymenoptera; family Halictidae; genus Lasioglossum; species Lasioglossum pauxillum. The sequence goes on from OW121699.1 coordinate 24,241,443, forward strand.
GGAGAGCCCATTCGTACACCTCGGCGTTAATGCATGAGAGTTGAGCGCCGGTGTCGAGTAGGGCGTCGATTTCTCTTCCTAATATATTTATAGTTAGGAAGGGACGGGGCGTATATTTTATGACGGGGGTCGGCGGTCGCCCGTCGGTCGCGAGCCCCGCGTCTCGTTTCCCGGAGGGTGGCATTCCTTCGTGAGTACGCCGTCTCGGCCACAGCGTGAACAGAACTTCCGGTAGCTATTTCGGCATTCGAAGCGCGAATGGCCCCGTTGTTTGCAGCGCCAGCAGTGCGTGAGTCGGCTGTATTCGTCGGTGTTGTGATTCTGTATGGCGCTGGCCTCCCCCTCGGGGCGGGGGGTGTTACTTAGCCGAGCGAGCCGTGATTCGATCGGGTCGGGGTATGCTGCACTTGCTGTGCTCTGGAGGCTGTCCGGTCCTTCGGCGGTGGCAGCGGCCAATGGTCGACTCGGCGCAAGTTGCGTCCGTTTTTTCCGGTCAAGAGCCCTCTCAATTCGCTGTACGTGCCGGAGCAGGTCGTCAACGCTGGTAACGGTGTCTGGGTCGATGACCATCGCATAATCTGGTAGCATGTTCTCGTATAAAGCCTCGATGTATTCGTCCGTCGGCATCGACGCTCTTCTCATGAGGGTGGTAAGGGCGTTCATGTACACGTGGAACGGTTCCCCTGGTTTCTGCACGCGCTCGCGTGCCTCTCGCTCCCGTTGTACCCGTGTTTTGTTTGCGGAGTAAACGGCCAGAAATTTATCCGCAAACTGGGTCCAGGTGTGTATCTGGTAGCGGTTGTTCCGGTACCATAGTTGTGCATCGCCCCTTAGTAACTCTGGTATTCCTTCTAACAGCTCCGTATCCGTGATATGGTACGATTGTGCTAGTTCCGTTATTCGTTCGAGGAAGGTAAATGGATCTTTGCCGTCGGTCGTGCAGTTCCATTTCCGTATTCGATCCATTGTTTTACCGGGGTCTTCCGGCGCGGCGGGGGCGGTAACGGTGACCGTGGGCCGCGGTTCGTCACGTCGGGACGTGCTGGGCTGCAGGTGGGCAGTGTTCAGGAACGTCGGAGTTTTTGGTTCGGCCATGCCCAAGAGGTCGGCGGTCTGTTGGGAAATATATGTGTTCCACCGTTGGCGGAGTTCTTCCGCGGTCCCAGTCGTGGGTAAATTTCGGCGACGGAGATCAGTGACTATTCTGCCTTTTGTACGCCGGAGTGAATCTCGGCCGGGCATTCCTCAGTGCGTTCGAAAATGGTTCGAATCGGCGGGGCGCGTAGTATCGTTACGAAATCAGAGATGTCGTACGATGTACTCTTCGCGTGTATGCTGGCGCGGTTACGGTTCAACGCGGCTCAGGAATGTTTACGCGGCGTACTGGTCTTCTGTTTACACGCGCGTTACCACGTTGGAACGGCAACCGGCGGATTTCGAAAAGCCAGGAGTCATTCGCGACGCGTTTGCTTTTCAACAGGTCCCTGTTCGGGCGCCATGTAACGGTCCTGGTTCCTGGTGCGCGACTTTCTCGCGGTGGTGCTCCTCGTAGCCGGTATAGCTCGCCGCTCCAGGGTTCGTAACGGCGAGGAGCGTGTTCGGCGCGTGGAAAGGAGTCGGTACGGTGATAGAAAAAATAACGAGACGAGTGTTTCGAAATATAACAGTGCTCGCTGCCTAGTGATTGATTACGTTCCGGTGTTTCGGCGTACGGTGTTCCCGGACGTGATGTTCGATTTCGATGCTACGGTGCGCGGGTGACGATGTACTCGAGTGCGGTCGAACGCGGGGGTGCTACCTGGACCTGTAGGAGATTGAGGACGGACTCAGAGTAGGTGGGAGGATGGTAGACTGCGGCTATTGCCGAGGTCTCCCTACCCAGGCCGGTTCTACTGGATCTTGGAGGTCGGTGACGCACCGTCCCTCAAATCTCCTCCGGACAGTCCAGCGGGGAGTTCGACAAGGTGACGCACCTTGTCTTACTCGTCCGACCTCGAAGACGACTCGTCTCCCGAGGATGCAGGTGACGCACCGTGCTCTAGGACTTACTAGGCGGTTCTGAGGCGACGTGGAAGGGTGACGCACCACTTCTCGTTCTGCCGATTCTGCAGGCGACTCGCCTTGCTGAATTTTACCGGTGACGCACCGGGTGTTTGCGAGGTGGAACGCGGTTCTCACCAGCGGAAATGCAGGATGTCGGACAGGAGACGGGTTGGTGGAGTTGAAGGGTGACGCACCACTTCTAGTCCGACCGATGTCGTAGACGACGCGTCTCTCGACGTTACCGGTGACGCACCGGGGAATTGTCACGGCGGAACGCGGTTCGCGCCGGCGGGTATTCGGGGTGCGGACGGGAGGTTCCTCGACGCGATGAAAAGGTGACGCACCTCTTCGTGTTCGTCGGCTCTCGAAGACGACGCGTCTTGCGAGGTACTCGGTGACGCACCGGAGTATTACGGCGGCGGGTCACGGTCCTTGCCGGAGTGAACCAGGATGTCGTTGACTGGAGGTTCGCACGGCAAACGGCTCGTAGTCGACGGCGGATACGTGGGGACCGGTTACAGGTAGGATACTCACAGAGCTGGATAAAACTGCGTAATGATTCCTGGATAGCTACAGGTAGACTCAGGTGATTTTGACGTTTTCCGGACGGCTTATATAGGAGTCGTTTGGTGGTGAGGGATGGTAGTGCGGGGAGGTATTTTCTGTTTTGGGAATTTGATTTTGTATTCCGTTGGAATAGGGAGGTCGGAGCAGGGGCAACTTGGTACGGCCGGTGCTGTTTTGTTGACGGGGGGTCGACGGTACGTTGCGCGCTTTGAATCTCGCGTATGACCGGTGGAGGTTTGACAGGGGTATTCTAGTAACAAACCTACGTTATTGTAGGTCTGTTACAAGACGTATTTGTATCGGCGCCACCTCATCAGAACGTCTGCAATATTGGGCAGTAGATTTGGACCACGTAGCAGAAAGTCGTTGATGGACTTCCCGTTGGAGGATGGCATGGATCCGTTGAAGACCACCCTCAGTTTCGTAGTGGTGCTGCTCTCCCGCAACACCCCGTGGTGGGGGAGATAGTAGGCGTCACTGGAAAAAGAGGGTGGAGGGGCGCCATGTGTCCATGCGTCTCATAGGCCTTAAGAAAGTCGTGGTACGAGCGTTGGAACTCTGGAGAGCGTTGGAAGCGGGAGCTCAATCTGTTCAGCGTCCGTACAGCTGTGCGTCTGGAGTCACCAAGTTCAGGAGCGGCCTTGAACGGTAACCGGACAACGAAGCGACCGTCAGCCTGCCGAGAATGAGTCGCCAAGAAGTGGTTCTCGGCTCGGACCTCCTCCTCAGTGCTCGGGATGGTAGCTTCGACCTCCTCCTGGTCACAGAATCTAGCCAAGGAATCCATGAGCTCTCTGTCTATCCTGGTGTGATGGACGGGAGCCGCGGTTGACCTCGACGATCCGGGCTGGGTGTGTCCAGCTCCTCCAGTCAAGATCCAACCAAAGTAAGTCTCCTGGGCGACCGGCGTGTGGGGTGGTCCCTTCTTGACTCCCTCTAATAAGATAAGGTCATAACAGTCGGCACCCAGCAGGATGTCAACCGGATCGGATTGATGGAATAGAGGATCGGCGAGTTGTAGTTCCTGTATGTGAGGCCAAGAACCGGGAGGAGGTGAATTGCGGGGCTGATAAGAAGAGAGCTCGGAAAGAATATAGGCTGGAATTCGGACGTGTGTAGCCCGGTCCTGAAGAGAAGTGATGTCCAGCACCGTCTTCCCTCTAGTGAACTGCGTTCGGCCACGTCCAACTCCCCGAAGCGGAATCCGAGCCTGCGTTCTCCGGAGGCCGAGACGTTGAGCCAGTGATTCGGAAATCAAGGAGACCTCGCTGCCAGGATCTATTAGGACGCGAGCAAGACTGCCTTTTCCAACAGTACCTAGAACCTCAACACGAGCCGTACCGAGTATCACGGAGGTGCTACTTACGTGGGAGGAAACCTTCTGCACGGTCACTCCCGAGGAACCGTCAGTCCTGGCTGAGGGAGCTGCCTCATGGATCGTGGTATGATGCAGGCCGCGGCATTTCAGACACCGATTTGTCGATTGGCAGTCGTGGACCTGGTGGCTCCCGAGGCAATTAAAACAGAGGTTGAGCCTTCTGATTAAATCCTTCCGATCGGCGACGCTCTTCTCACTGAACTGACTGCAGCGCTGGATAGGGTGGCTCTGTTGACACAGGCTACAGATCCTGCCGGAGGAGTTAGCTGCCGACACCTGGTGCACCTTGAATCCTTTGCCAGTAGGTTTCTGAGCAGTGGCTTGCCCCGAGGTCGCTGCGGATTCCAAAGCCTCGCACGTTTGGATTCGACCAATCATAAATGTTTTTAGTTGTTCCAGAGTTGGCAAGTCCCGTGACAGTTTGAGCGAATCCTCCCACTCTCGAAGCGATTGCCGATCTAGTCGCTCCGCAGTCAACTCCACGATCCAGTCTGCACTGTTGGAGATGGGCCGATCCAAGTTGGCGAGAGCGTCGACAGCATCGAAAGTTTCGTCGAAGAGACGCTGTAATTCTGCGGCGGACTCCCTTCGGACTGGAGACAACTTCGTGAGGAGCTTGATTTGTGCCTGCACGAGGAGGCGCCGATTCTCGAATCGGTTTTCCAATTTCTCCCAGGCCACCTGAAAGTTCTCAGAGGTAGGCTTGATATTTTTCAGAAGGGAAGCGGCGCTGCCCTTCATGCATGTTTTCAAGTAGTAAAGTCGTTCCACTGGCGACAGCGATTGATCATTTCGAATCAGCGAGGTAAATAAATCTCGAAAACGGCCAGTCCTTGTACTGCCCATCGAAGGTTGGAAGAGCCATCTTTGGCAACACGGCTCGTGACCTCTGGGTAACCGTCTCGGAACCCGTTGGATTTGAACTGGGAGCTTCCTTAACGGTTGCCGAGGCCTTTAGCTCCGAAATCATATCTCTGATTGTTCCAGCTTGCTCAATGAAGGTGAACTGGACATCTTCATATTCGTCGGCCTTGAAATATGGGATTTCCCTTAGCTTCGTATCGGCTTCCGCTGCGGCTCGTAAGGCAGAGTCTCCATGCCGATATTCCACCCACAATTCCTGCAGAGCGCTGAGACACGATTGAAGCAATCCTAGCGAGATATTGGACTTCCACGATTCGAGAGATTCGTTGCCCGATGACTCGCTGGTTGTTCTGAAGGTCAGCCATGTGGTTATCGCGATGAGCACTTGTAACGGTCACGTTAAGCTCACTTTGTTAATTTTAGTGAAACTGCAGCACTGAATCCGGCTCGAAGGACCAAAATGTTTCGTGATTCGGGGAAAAACTTGGAAGTCGATTTGGACGAACAACTTTATTCACCGATCAACGGAATATTGTCAATATGAACACTTGCGCGAATATGTACACGTTTTGAACAGCGAGTTCAACCAAAGAAGAAGAATTACAATAAAGAATGGAACTTTAATGCGAGAGAATGAGCAGCGTAGCTGTGATATGCGATTCTACTTTTATTTCTTAACCGGTCTTACGACGCACGACGTTAGCAGAAGTCAAAGCAAGAATGGAAACGGTTGATCAGCAGTGATCTCGTTTGCTCACACCGAAAAGATAATGACTTGCGTTTTGCACGATAAGCCAATAGACGCGAGCAAAACAACCCTACTCGCGAGCGAGCGAAGCGAGCGAGCAACAATAACCCTCTAGTTTACTATTCATTTTGTACGTTCTATACAGGGAGTGTCCGTTAAGTTATGTCACCATTTTTTAGGCATTTCCGGTAGTGTAATTAAAAAATGTTTTAGACAAACGTTTCTCTGTTGACCAGTAACGTTGATTTCGTCGATTGAATACACTATTAGTTGTAAATTTAGATTCGTCTGTCCACATAATTTTCATAAAAACTTCAGGATCCTCTTCATTAGCCACGCTAGTCACGTCAGAAATTCTAATCACCGTTGTCCATCAGTAACACACAGTTCTTGAACTAATGTCATTTTAAATGGATGATATTTGTATCTTTTCGTAATTCTATTAATACTTTTGACCGATGTCACGTCTACCGACGTGTTGCCATAGTCATAAGTATAGTTGGTAAGAATTAAACATATAATATTCACCTAGATATAAGTTCTCACGACTCATTAAGATTAAAACCTCACGTCCGCCATAATTCTTCGTATTCATGCCATATTATATTTCACGTCTGCCATAGTTCTCCGTAATCGTATCACCATATATTTTTGGAATCTCTTTCTCGTAATCAACCATATCTTACTGTAAGCATCCTGTAACCATACACCGCATTCACCTTAGCTCGTAGTCCCTATATCATAATCAATTCCCCGTAGCCTCTTTTTAATAACAACGATGAAATCGACATGTCGAAGTGATCCGAGGAGGGCCAAGCAGCGGCAGTCCCAGTTCTGTCTTCGAAGCGAACGGTTCTTCCACTTCTTGCGTCCATCCGCCCTCGTGCGGTCTCATCGTTCTCGCGCGCGTTTCTAATTCCGGTTGTTATCTTTATCATAATCTACTTTCGAACGTTGTACCGTTGTAAAATTGAACGACGTAATATACTTATAGTTATCGCAACAATCAGCGAGTCTCACTTAATTCCCGCCCCACACCGCGCGCTTGCGATATACTCTTTTTACCACGTTTTTATTAGCTCGCTTTCTTGTTTGTTTGTTTGTTTGTCTGTTCGGTGGCAAATTTTGCAATTGATTTTAAGCTAACTTCCTGATGAGCTAGAGACTTGAAATCGGTTACATGGCTCAGAACTGGATGACAATGCATTATTCAAAAAAAATTTTTTTAAAAAGTCTGTCCGTTCCGAAGAAATAACAATTAAATATTTACCTGTTCACCTCCCCGCGAAACTTATGTCATCGCATTCAGCGATCGCCACGCCGCGCGACAGCGCTCCCTACTCCACTACGCGTTCCCACTCTGACTCATCCCCACTCCACTGACCCGCTTCGCACCGAAGGAGCTCAGTGTGCGTCAGTGTGTGTCAGTGTGCGTTTGAGCTCCGTGCGGTGTTTACAAAGTTACTACGTATTATTATACTATAATGTTTGTTTACCAATCGAAGGGACAGTTACACCGAGATTTTCGGTCGAACTAACACGTTTTTAAAACGGACTAAAAAGTATAAAATACAATTTTTAAAAACGCCACGTTTAAAAAACGGACTAAAAAGTATAAAATAATTTTTTCTAGCCCCATACAGATTTCTAACCCCTGAAAATTTGTGATTCTGAATTTTTAATAGCGAAGAAAATACTTGTAAGATTTAAAACGAAAAACGTGGGGCGCAAGATAATACGTAAGGAGTGTAGAGAGTAGCTGCCGCTGAGAAATCTCGTACAACACTTCATATCATTTGCAGTGCAATAAAGTTGTTAGTGATTTAGTGTTCATGCATCAATTATCTATTGCATGCGCCCCGCGTTTTTCGTTTTAAATCTTACAAGTATTTTCTTAGCCATTAAAAATTCACAATCACAAATTTTCAGGGGTTAGAAATCTGTATGGGGCTAGAAAAAATTATTTTATACTTTTTAGTCGGTCTTTTAAACGTGGCGTTTTTAAAAATTTTATTTTATACTTTTTAGTCCGTTTTAAAAACGTGGTATTTTTAAAAAATTTATTTTTATTTAAATAATTATTTTACAATTAAATAGGTCCCTGATCATCCCGACTCCCTAACACTTGTCGTGTGTGATATTGAACCATTTATTGCATTGTTCATTCTGATTCCCTGTATTGTACGTCAGGTAGCTCGGTACGATCTACGGATTCTGCACGAAGCCAGCTGTTGCTTCCATTAACGTAAATTCACTCTTGTTATTTGTACAATATCACATGCCGCGCCAGCCGTAAATACCAATTGCGCAAGATCCTACGCGATTACTCTCTTGAGGAGACCGTTAAGGACGAATTCACTAGAGTCATCGGTGTGCGCGGAGTTTCGACAATCGTTCGTGACACGCTATTCGCGTGGAAGCTTCGCATCGGTTCGATCCAGAAGGGGCAGACTCCTTAGAGGACGCCAGCCCGACTTTCGCTGCAGCCCGTCGACCTCGTCCGAGACCGATCTTCCTATCAGTCAGTTGAGCATGCGGCGTACCCGGCTCCCCAAGACGAGCGAGGCCTAGAGGATTCATATTACGCAAGCAGCGGCTGATATCGTTATTGTCTAGGTCAAGATGCGGTAAGTGTTATCTGTAAACCGTAGGGAACCCATTGCATCGTGACCCGAGTTAGACACGGTTAGACTCGCCGTGTGGACTCAAAAACTGAGTTAATTATTAGCGTCTTGATCCGCGAGCTCGCGAGTTGCCCTAACCAACAAATTCGACTTGCGGGACGTAACAAACAATATGTGTATGTTAAAAATTAATATTCAATGAAATAAAAAAATTGGCCAAATTTTTTACATTTGATAAAGAATATCTAGAGGGTCATAAAAAGTCATGATTTATAACAAATTGGATCATTTTCAGTGTTTTTTCCCGTATATAATCATGCAAAAATCTTGTCCTACCTCGTCCTACTTTGCAGATTATCAATGTTCAAAGCTGTCAATGTTACTTCGCGACGAGTTTCGCTTACGTAAAACAGGCTCGTATGACTGATCAAATGTTGCAAATATGAACGTTTCTGCAATAAAATTATAAGAGATAAATAGAGTAAAGATATACAAATTTTGCGACGTCACTTCTGCGTTAATTTCGTGTACGCTTGAGAGCGATAAAGGACCGGACCGCCCTCTAACGGGACACGACACCGAAAATATAGGTTTCGAGAGCGATATTATCGAGGACCTCGTAATGACATCTGTCGCGCGTGTCGAGAACGGCAAGTTTCAGGGCCGTATATGGGACGCGCAGAAGAAACCACCGATCTTCCGCATTGTCACGGGAACGTAACAGCATCCCGCAGCAGGAAGCGCCCGACCGAAAACAAATGGCCATTTTTCGAGACGAGAGCTTGGTGCGAGGACACTCGGCAAACAAACCAGAGGCGTCACCAGGACAGCAGCTCTATCGAACATCTCGTCCACTGCGACCGATTAAAAACCCTGACGCCGTCTCGCCCCGTCAAGGGAGAGCTGTCCCGGGGTCGGTGCCCTCGTAACCAAGAAGAGGAAGCCCCTCCGCTGATCAAGAGAGCGACAGGCTCCTTAGCCAATTTCGTGACTGTCCGGGGCTCTAGGACGCTATAGGGTACGCTCCTGTGCCGAAGAGTTCGCGCGGTGGAAATGCGCCATTGGGAATTCGGAAAACCGGTCGAGTGGGGGGAACCGGGTTCGATCCGCTAGGTTGCCAAAATCGATAGATTTTCGCGTTGCGAACTTTAATAATTGCGCCGCAAAAGAATCGTGTGCCCGTTAGAGGATACCGTGGTGCCTGTAACGCCAAGGACTGAAGTCTGGCCGAGCCTCAGCTCTATCGGGAGCGATTCACTGACCGTAAACAGAACGAAAACGCCACGAGAAAACGGTAAGTCGCCTCAGTGATCTTTTCGATATTTCGTAGCGCGACGGCTCGATCTACGCCGCCCGAGGACGAACGCTTCCCGTTCCGTCCTCGATAATTTGCTCGCGTTCGTTCGGGAATGCTTTGAGGATTTCGGGATTGTTTCGAGGGAGTTTTCCTCCTTTCATTGCGTGCGTAGGAGTGTCCTCAGAGGAGTCGCGTTCCGTGAGAGCAAATCTCTTCGACATCTTCGTGTTTCTCGAATTCTGTGTTTCTCGCTGAACATCGTATTGTTCTCGTCGACGTTAGATCGCGTAATCGTTAGCGTACGCGTCGGGGCGAATCACGCACGGATGTCATCGCGGCAGTCTCGCAGCTCGCCGGTCATCTGCACCTCGCGTTTCGAAGTCGTATTACAAAAGAAACGACGATAAACTTCAGCGGTATTGTCGCGAGCGAAAGCGGTAGAACAACCGCGCTGCGAACGACCATCCACTCGCTATCCTGTACGAAGAGCGCGGGCTCTCGAGTCGCGGGCACGTGGCCGCAGATTTTGTAATCTTTACGACGGCTACAATAAACAGCTCAAGACTATATTGTAGTCGAATTATTCGATCCCGTGTGAGATCCGTCCTTCCGAGAGGGCTGTCCTAGTTTTCCCGTGTTCGAACCACCTGGCCTAGTCGCGACGTCACTTTCGATCCGCGTTTCGAAGATTCGATTCTCGATTTCCGCTTCTCCGAGCTCGAGGAATATTCCGCGTTTCGTGTGGCATCCTTGAGGTGCCTGGCGCCCGAACTTCTCGTTTTCGCAGAAGAATCGTCGAATCTTCGAGTCCCGTTTGTCTCGGGCGGACCGCGTGAACTCGGCCTGCACGGGCCTGGTCTCAGTGCCTGCAAGGCCCGAAGTTAACCGGTTTTCGCGAGCCCAACCGCTCGCCGGAAAAAGGTTAACGTGACAATATATATATACAGGGTGTCCCAGACCACCCGTACTACCCATTTATAATTTATAACAGAGCTCGGATTTATTTCATCGCGGCGGCCGAGAATCGAAGGCTACACCTCTTCGTCCCGGCCGCGCATCTTGCTCCCCGTACCGGCCCTAGTTCGGAGCTCCTCAGGAGCGTTCCATAAACGCTACTAGTGGCGCCTAGAAGAACTAGGGCCGCTACGGGGAGCGAGACGCGCGGTCGGGCGATGAGGCGTAGGCTTCGATTCTCGCCCGCCGCGATGAAATAAATCCGAGCGCTGATTTATAAAATAGGTTATTTTCCAAAATTCGAAGTGTTTCTTTTATAAATCAGATGCGCTCTATCAAGTGGTGATATTTTTAACTTCCGGTTTCGGCCGGAAATAGGTGATTGAGACCGGTAGTTACATTTTTCAAATGGAACATGGTATTTTTTATTACAGATTCGGATTCTATGCAAAAAAACAAGAAACTTTTGTCTGAAACATTTTTTCAAAAAAATGTAATTTTATGTCCTTTAAGTAACCTTCAAAATGAGTCTTGGCAAAATAATGTTTTCATTATCTGCTCTTGGCATAACCCAGAAACATGGCCAAAAATCATCGAACAAAGTGGAAAATATTTTATTGATTAAAGTTCATTCCTTGAATAAAAAAATTGGACTATATTACGCAGATAGTGAAACATTATTTCGCCAAGACTCATTTTGAAGGTTACTTAAAGGACATAAAATGAAATTTTTCGTCTTTTTGAACTTTTGTCTTTTTGAACTTTGTTTCGGAATCAAAATACCCTGGCGCGTGTGCTGCTTGGTACGAGTCGGCCAATAACGATGCGCTGCCAAGTCACGCATGCGTCGCTCAACTGTGACGTAATCGTGACGGCGAGCGACCGAAACATGATCTATCGATCATCAACTCGACTCCCTGCGACAATAAAAACAAGGTCGATAGGGCACCTTTAGCCAGTCGAACAGAAATTAAAAAATCAGCTCGATCGCCGTCACGTTGTCACGTTCTTGTTCTACCAACGATTCGGTTAAAATCGTCAACTTTTTATCGGATCGCTCGCACGTGCATTTTCACGCCGACTCCTGTACAAATTCACGGATCGCGACGCGAACGTTCAAAATAAAGAGGAATTCTGCCCTTCAACCGAAGGAATCGTGCATCTTTTTGGCACCCATTCACTCCGGTCCTTTTTCAAAGATAGAACGGCTATCCTTTGGGCCGATAGAGGTCAAACTAGACTGATTCAGCCCGGTGACAATTCGCCTACGAAACAAACTTTGAATTTTTGAAAATTATCTATTTTCTAGATTATAAATGGGTGGTACGGGTGGTCTGGGACACCCTGTATGTGCGAACCATTATTTTCAACCTTTAAGAATAATAAAACTGCGGAAAGGTCAAGATGAACAGACCAGCGTGTATAATCCATTTTAAAAATAATTACAGTTCAACAAATTCCACCAAATTTCGAAAATTTGGTTACTGAAAAACATTGCCAAGTTTCTTTGAAACATAAATGCATCTTTCTGGGTTATGCCAAGAGCAGATAGTGAAAACATCATTTCGCCAAGACTCATTTTGAAGGTTACTTAAAGGACATAAAATGACATTTTTTAAAAAAATGTTTCAGACAAAAGTTTCTTGTTTTTTTCGCATAGAATCCGAATCCGTAATAAAAAATACCACGTTCCATTTGAAAAATGTAACTTCCGGTCTTAATCACCTATTTCCGGCCGAAACCGGAAGTTAAAAATATCACCATTTGATAGAGCACATCTTAGTTATAAAAGAAACACTTTGAATTTTTGAAAATAACCTGTTTTATATATTATAAATGGGTGGTCTGGCACACCCTGTATATAAATTAGTCTTTCTGCAGAAACTGGTAAAGCACTAAAAACATCTGTGAAGAAATTCACTTGGAACTTAAAACAAAAATGGGTACAATCAGCTTACGTAGAAGCTAAATTTCTAAAACGAAATGAGGAATGGTTGAATAACGATTTCATTTACCCAAGTGTAATGTTAGCGGAAATTCCGTCAACTTCGAGTACAACGCAAAGGCAAACACTTAAAAGACAATCAAAATCTGTTCTTCAGATACACAAGGGGATACACAGGGCTCGATCTTTAGTGAGTAATTTTTCTCTAGAGGAATTAGTCAATGCAACGAAGTTGAGCTTTCATAGACACGGAATGTATCATAAGTCTCGTTTACTTCAACACCTATATGATACCCCATATAATCAGCATCTTGAAACTTCTGTGAACGCAGGATACGCAAGAAAATAAAAGATGTTTACAACAGAGACGGTATTGCACATCTTTATGAAAGCACAATTAACGAAACAACAATACATCTTTCTTAGGAATGAGTCAATAATATATAAAAACAATCTATGGCCATCATATTTTCAATTATTGGAAGAAAAAGAAAAATGCTACCCATCAAAAGATATATCTGATAATTCATCAATATATTCGAAAATTCTGCCAAAGTAAAAGTGCAAAGCTTACTGGACCACACAGTTTCGCGGATATTACAAAGTTTAAATTATTCAATTAATGATGCAAGGTTAATATTAACATCCAAATGGGGTTGCGATGGAGCTGCAGGACAACCAAGATACAAACATAAACATACAGACCAGAATATAAGTGATGACGAATTTTGTGGCAAAATCCCCGACCTTCGTCGCCATAGTTCTGTCGACCAATTAAATTCGAATTTGTTAAAGAAACTAAACAAGTTGTCGAGAAGGAATTAGATGCTATAAAGAGCGGAATACAAAATTTAAGACCACTCAAAATAAATAATGTGGAAATAGAGTATGCTGTGGCTTTTACTATGGCCGACAACAAAATTTGTAATATTGTAACCAGCACTACATCTGCAATGCGATGTTACATTTGTAACGCGCAACCGACCGAGATGAACGACTTGCAAGTAATAAATTCTAAATTTTGTAACAGCTGTAAGATAATAGCCTACTAGACGAGTGGGCGATAAATGAATACAACTGTTGACGGTGAAGCCGTCCGCAAAGGTGCGATTTATTAATAAAGATCTCAGTACTAGACACTCCGAGCGTCACTGGAAGAGTGACCGCTAAGGTAAACGATAGTCGTAAGGACACCTTGTTGCCAGCGTGTTCGCTACCTGCACCCCCAAATGTGCACTGGGTTTTTACCTGAAGGGTACGCGTCGCGCTGTCGAGCCGCACGCTGCCCGCTCTCGACGTTCGCAATATCGATATTCCTTACACTCGGCCATACTGACAACAAAGTCTGTTCTCGGATTTTACATACACATAATTATACAAAGAAAGGAAAAATGATTCTATACAATCAATGCAAACAAAAAAAAGTTTCTACACGCAATACCGTCGTATCTTTCAGTCCATCCGTAATACCGTCGTATTCCTTCTGTGGACTCTTACCACCACCCTGCCTGAGGCACCTCGTGCCCTTCTGGTTCGGTGTTGACCTAGAATGCTGCGCATTCGTCCTGGGTCCTATGGTACTGTTGTATCCTTTGTCTATCCGTAATACCGTCGTATTCCTTCTGTAGACCCACCACCCTGCCTGAGGCACCGCGTGCCCTTCTGGTTCGGTGTTGACCTGGAATGCCGCGCATTCGTCCTGAGTCCGGTGATGCCGTTGCATCATTCTGATAACTTAACCACCACCCTGCCTGAGGCATCTCGTGCCCTCCTGGTTCGGTGTTGACCTAGAATGCCGCGCATTCGTCCTGGGTCCGGTGATGCCGTTGAATCATTCTGATGACTTAACCACCACCCTGCCTGAGGCACCTCGTGCCCTTCTGGTTCGGTGTTGACCTAGAATGCCGCGCATTCGTCCTGGGTCTGGTGATGCCGTTGGAATACCTGCGTATCCCCCCTGTGGATTGACACACGTCATGTCGCTGATATGTCTCCCGTTTGGCCCGTGATAGTCCTGATGCTGCCCTCGCTGCGTCAGGTGTCTGGGACCGTCATGTCCACATCCCTTCGTCGTCAGTTGTCGCAGGGAACACCTTTCCACATTCTGGCGTGCCTGCTACACGTGCAGCCGCGCTGCCTAGGAGGTTGAGGATGCTCCCATCCTCGGTCTCCTGTTGTTAATAATATCGTTCCGTCTCTATAAACATATGTAAACACACGTGTAAATTACTATATCTTGTCAAGTAGCGGCCTACTACAACCCTGTTGTTATCTTTTCCATTATCAGAAATTGCGGAAAAAGAAAGAGAGAAGAAAAAAAGGAAAAGAAGCAAAAACCTGGAAAAATAAGGAAAGTTACAAAAATAATTAATCAAAACGATTTTTTTTTATTTAAGACGAATCGTGAACGTCCCCTTGAACCGTGATCCACGGTTTGATTCTATCCGCTGCAGCTACGGTTCGTTATCGTTTCGCCTTCTCTCGAAGGTCCTCTACCTCGTAGCGATCGTTCGGTAGAACAGTTCGAATCCGGAATGGTCCCTTGAATTTTGGCAACAGCTTCCTACTGCCGCCCATTGATGGTTCGCTAGTGATCTGCACTAGCACCAACTCGCCCGTCGTGTATCTGCGAGCCTCTCTCCTCGTACGGTCGTACCGTTCCTTCTGAACTCTTTGCTCCTCCGTGATATGCCGGCTGATCTCTCCCCTCAGTTGTGGCAGGTCCAGTCTGTCCATTTCGTCCTTCACGGCACTAAGAATTATCCCTTCGGCGACAGTCTTCATGTCGCACCCGATGAGGGCTTTCATCGGCGTCGTATTGATGCTTTTGTTCTGCATCGTGTTTATGGCGCTTTGTACCTTTTTTACCTGCGTGTCCCAGTCACGAGGGTCGTGTCCGGCCGCGCTTGTCGCCAATGCATCGACGATGGTTTTATTGTACCGTTCGCATTGTCCATTTGCTCTGGGTGTGGCCACTGCGTTGAGTACATGCTTAATCCCGAATGTATCACACAGTGTCTTGAATATTCGCGAGGTGAAACTTAGTCCATCCAACGTTCCACGGTCGCTGATTATCCTCGATGGTACACCGAATAGGTACATGAGGTCCATCAGTACCTTCTCTGTGTGGCGCGTCTTTTGATTTTTTACTGGCTCCACTAGGGTGAACTTTGTGAAAGCGTCCACCATGACCAGCAGATATTTATTGCCTTTCTTGCTTGTTTCAAAGAGTTCCACGTGATCGATATGAATTGTATGAAAAGGCACCAGTACTTTCTCTATCGTGTTTAGTTTGCACTGCTTTTTTCCTACGGTGTGCTTATAGTATGCACAGCTTAGACATGCTTTGACGTATTTGTGGACAAATCGTCGCATGCTGGCGAACCAGTAATTCCGCTGGATTCGTTCTATTGTCTTCTTTGCGCTTGAATGTCCGGCGTCGTCATGGCATAGTCTGCATATTTGTAATCTGGCGTCTCTCGGGACCACCAAGGCTCTTTTGTTGTTCTGTAGCTGGCGATACAATGTGTTATTTTTGTTGAGCCGTTCATAGTCTTGCGGCAATAAGCACGCGACAATATAGCGACACCTATAATAGGTTTTTGGTACCGTGTGGTTCCCGCGCGGTCTGTTCTCACTGCTCTTCACGTGTCGCTTGTAGCCGCATGGTCGGCATCACACATTGTAATAATTATGTTAATTATGTGGCATTATTCTATTAAAGTGTAGGTGTGTGTTTCATATTAAAGAAGTACTTCTATATTCATATATTTATTCTGTTCCCACGGAACAAGACCGTATATTTCCAACAGGTTATGGGCCCAGGCATGGTTATAACCTCAAATTGGTCGAAACACGTGTTCACTCAGACTACCCATTGAATTTTTTTTCCATTAAGACAGATAACGATGTCTTCAATGATGAGGTGTTCTCGTATGGAACTATTTACAAAGGAGACTTATGACTCCTGGAGAGTTCATGCAGAAGCTGTATTAAGTAAGGGTGAGTTGTGGGAATACGTTAGTGGAGATATTCCAATGCCGGGTGGAGATGCGGCAGATGCGAGGCAAAAATGGATAAAATGTGACCGTAAGGCTCGCGCAGAATTGGTCTTATTAATACATCCGAAGGAGTTGCAACAGATTCGAGGCTGTAACACCTCATATGAAGTTTGGAGGAAACTTGAGACAGTGTATGCTTCCAAAGGGCCAGCGAGAAAAGCCATATTTCTCAAGCAGTTGGCATTGTCTAGAATGTCAGAGGGTGATGATATTCGAGAACATTTAAATAAATTTTTCGATGCAATTGATAAATTGGCTGCGATGGATATAATAATACATACGGATATGGCTGCTATTCTTCTATTATACAGGGTGTCCCAAAACTCCTTCAACTCCGGGAAATGGGAGATTCCTTAGGTCATTTGAAGCAACATTTTCCTTTGCACCAATGTCAGCCGCGGCTTTGTTTAGGAGTTTTTTTTTTTTGTTTGTTATTTAACGTCGCTTTTTGAACTCCTTTTCGGAATTATTTTGTTTAGGAGTTATTAACGAAAAACACTGACCAATCAGAGCGCGACTTCGACGCGCGATGGTACCAACAGCCCGGCACGCCGGGAGACGAACGTGGTGTAACGCCACGATGCCGCAACGAACAAGAGTTTCTCGAGATTAAGTAAATCCTCCCCGATTTGGCTGAGCTTTGGATATGTTGTCGAGACCATGATTCTGAACAACATTACCCTTTACAGTTTTTGTCGGCCGGTTTTAGTTTACGAGATAAGTGTAAAAACTTGTAATTGTAAATCGATCGATGTATTATCTTCTACCCGATTTCGATGAGCTTTGGATATGTTGTCAAGACCAGGATTCTGAACAACATTTCTCTTTGGACTATTTGGCGGTCGGCTTTAGTTTACGAGATGATCGTAAGAAAAGAGAAGAAGCAGAAACTGATTGTATTAAAACCGTTCGAAAACGTCATCGGTCCTTTTACCCAGCAAGGGGTAAAAATGTCAGGTCAGCGTAGCATCCCTATTGTCCTATACCTTCCGTAAGAAACTTTCTAAAAGAAGGACAGCCGACGTTTTCGAACGGTTACCCATCGACTCTGCGTATCAATCTGCAGGAAAAACTAAACATGTGTTTGCCATAGATCTTACAGCGGTCCTTCTCGCATCCTGTTTTTCGTCTGACCGTCTCGTCGTTTTCGTAAACGTGCTACAGCGTGCATTTCGAATTTCGACACGCTAAATGCCCTTCCTAAATTCTTTAGAAAAATCTTGCAGAAAATCAGTGTCGTTCCAGCCGCGGTAGAGAGAATGTCTCCAAAAATTTGTCAATTCAAAGCTAACGGTTGCTATTAGTTGTGTTTTTGATAGTGATATTTAAACTAATCACTAGACTGCGGATATGGCAATTATTATTAGTACTGTGACGTTGCAAATTTTGCGACGTCACTTCTCCGTTCATTTCGAGCGCATTTGAAAGCGATAAAGGACCGGACCGCCCTCTACCAGACACGACACCGAAGACACAGGTTTCGAAAGCGCTCCTCTAAGAGATTCCGATATTATCGAGGATCACATAATGACATCCGTCGCGCGCGCCGAGAACGGCAAGTTTCAGGGCCGTATATGGGGCGCGCCGAAGGAACCACCGATCGTCCGAATTGTCACGGGAAACTAACAGACGTCCCGCAGCCAGGAAGCGCCCGACCGAGAGCAAATGGCCGTTTCGAGATTTCGAGCTTGGTGCGAGGGCACTCGGCAAACCAAACCGGAGGCGACGCCAGGACAACAGCGAAATCAAACAGCACGTCCATTGCGACTATTTGCAACTCTTGACGTCGTCTCGCCCCGTCAAGGGAGAAGCTGCCCCGGGGTCGGCGCCCTCGTAGCCAAGAAGAGGAAGCCCCTCCGCCGACCAAGGGAGCGATAGGCCCCTGGGTCAATTTCGTGACTGTCCGGGGCCCTAGGACGCTAAAGGGAACGCTCCTGAGCCAAGAGTTTGCGCCCGTGGAAACACGGCATAGGCAATTCGGAGAAGCGGTCGAGTGGGGGGAGCCGGGTTCGATCCGCTAGCTTCCCGAAAATCGATAGATCACTGTCGCGCTGGCTCTCGTTGCAGCATTACGCTTTGCCGTCTGCTCTACTCGCGTTGCGAAGTATCTGAAATTGCGTCGCGAAAAAGTGTGCGCGCCTGGGAGAGGTTTTCGGAACGCCAAGGACGACACCGCCGAAGATTGTCGAGCTCTACGCTCTCTCGGGAGCTGTAATTGCCAAAAGACGTTAGAAAACGAGAAACGGTGAGTCGCAACTGTGATCTTTTCGATAGTTCGGTGCGCGACGGCTCGACCTTCGTCGTGAGAGGACGAACGCTTCCCGTTCCGTCCTCGGTAATTCGTTCGTATTCGTTTCGGGAATACTTTGAGTTTTCGGGTCATTTTTCGAGAAAGTTTTCTTCTTAGATTGCGTGCGAAAGAGTGTCCTAGAGGAGTCGCGTTTCGTGAGGGTAATCTCTGCGATAGTTTCGTGTATTCTCGAATCCTGTGTCTCTCGCCGCGCATCGTATCGTTTCCGTCGGCGTGCGATCGCGTAATCGTTAGCGTACGCGTTGTAGCGACTCGCGTACGGAAGTCATCGCGGCAGTCTCGTAATTCGCCGATCATCTGCGCCTCGCGTTTCGAAAGTTCTTGTCGAACGAAACGACGATCGAATTTCCAACGGTATCGTCGCGAGGGAAAAACGATAGGACAACCGCGCTGCGAACGACCATCTTCTCGCTATCTTGTATGAAGAGCGCGGGCTCTCGGGTCGCGGCCACGTGGCCGCAGGTTTTGTAAATTAACGACCGCTACAATAAACAGCTCGAGACCATATCGTCGTCGAATCATTACGTTCCCTGTGAGATCCGTCCTTCCGAGAGAACTGTCCTAGTTTTCCCGTGTCCGAACCTTCTGGCCTAGTCGCGACGTCACTTTCGATCCGCGTTTCGAAGATTCGATTCTCGATTTCCGCTTCTCCGAGCTCGAGGAATATTCCGCGTTTCGTGTGGCATCCTTGAGGTGCCTGGCGCCCGAACTTTTCGCGTTTCGAGAGAAAAACCGTCGAATCTTCGAATCTCGTTTTGTCTCGGGCGGACCGCGTGTACTCGGCCTGCACGCGGCCTGGTCTCAGTGCCTGCAAGGCCCGAAGTTAACCGGCTTCCGAGGGTCAAACCGCCCGTCGGAAAAAGGTTAACGTGACAGTACATAACTATGTGTGTAGACAAATGTGAACAGTGATTGTGAGTGTGGAAAAATTTCAAGGCATCTGTGTGAAATAAACGTACGAATTATTTAACGATTCGAAAGTGAAAGTGAAATTCTGGATCATCGACTTGACCGCGCATCCCTTAGGCCTTATTACTATCTACCACCGGCTGTGCAGTTCATCGACCTGGCCGTATGTCCCTTACCTTTCGGTGCTGCCGTATACCTGAAGACATCTGTGCAGTTCGTCACCGAGTGACCCAGTGACACACATTTCGAAGCAGCAAATGGATTTACGGCTGAATAAGTGAGTTTTTAATACAATCAGTTTCTGCTTCTTCTCTTTTCTTACGATCATCTCGTAAACTAAAGCCGACCGCCAAATAGTCCAAAGAGAAATGTTGTTCAGAATCCTGGTCTTGACAACATATCCAAAGCTCATCGACATCGGGTAGAAGATAGTACATCGATCGATTTACAATTACAAGTTTTTACACTTATCTCGTAAACTAAAGCCGGCCGACAAAAACTGTAAAGGATAATTGTTGGTGTATTTGAAATTATATAATCAATAAAACAAAAATGAATTTGTTTTATGTAATTGAACACCACTTCATAGTTTATTTTTGTTTCATGTTTCACTTTCATTCTGTTCTTCAATGTGTCACGACGTCCTTCCTTGCATATTAAATAAATGATAGTTTGTTGATTCTAAACATAGTTCAGTTTATTTAACCCATATTTCCAATAGGTTATGGGCCCAGAAACGTTTTTGCTATTGTAAAATAATAGTGAGAAAGTATTTGAGAAAGTACTCGAAATGTCTGGAAACTAAGAGTGCGTGGTTTAATGAGCGAACTTGATGTAATAAAAGTGATCGTCAGCTGGAGGTCGGAAAAGGAGTGACTTTTCTATTGGACTCGGGAGCCTCCGATCATCTTGTCAATTAGGAAGATTTATTTACTGATTTTACAATTCTACAACCGCCGTTAAATATTTCTGTTGCAAAAAATGGTGCATTTATTACAGCAACAAAGAGGGGGACAATTTACGTAACCAGCAACAAAATGGTAAATGGTGTGCTTGAAAATGTTCTTTACTGCCCTGAAGTTCCATACAATATACTGTCGGTACGAAGGATGCAGCAGGCTGGTATGACGATTGTATTCGACGAAAATGGTGCGACTGTTTTAAATAACGGAAAGACTATAATGACTGGTAAGCCCTTAAGTAATTTAATTGCTATTGAATTCGAGATTGTCCAGAAAAGGGTAAGAAATACTAATATACCCAGATAGCACGCGTGCTCGGTCTGTTCCGAGCCAGTGCGCGCGCCAGTGCGAGCACCGAGCGAGCTCGCCGGGCCTCGCCCGCCGTTCCGGTCCTGGGTCAGCTTTGGGCCGATTAGCATGGGTGCGGGATTCGCGTCCTCATTTCGTGATAATACAAACACGGGTTGTTTCAGTAGTCAAAAACGCTAGATAAAAGATCAATCTAGGCAGCAATCGTCCTCAAAAGTGTTTTTTTTTGCGTATACTAGGTGTAATTTGCATTATTCGGCAGCATACATGTTACAAAAATAGCCATACATGCGCAGTCGTACGCTTCCGAATGATGCAAATTACGACTCGTAAACGTAAAAAATCGAACTTCCGAGGTCGATCGTGGCCTAGATCAATCTTTTATCTAGCGTTATTGACTACTGAAAAATCAAATTTGTGCATTATCGAGAAACGAGAACGCGAATCCCGCACCCTTAAAATCCTGGAAAAAGGAATCTACCTCCGCAGGAGGGCAGCACTAATGTCGCGATTGCCGGTATACAGAATACAGGGCAGGCCGCACCATCGTGGTAGACGTCGATAAAGTTAATACCTACTACGTAGATGCGCACAATTCTCCCTTTTTCCCAGATAACAGCAGCCAATAAATAATAGTTTCTTAAATTCATATTTAAAATTTTTCAATGAATATTCGTGCGCATGCAAGCACGGCAATCGAAATACTAAGTAAAATATGAAATTTAAAAAAAGTCTCGCAGAAACGAAAATTCATAATAACGTATGACTACGTTAAAAATATTAATATTTATTAAAAAATGAAATAATTCTGAAATTCAATCAGCTATATTTACAATTAAAATACTTGAAATTCGCCGAAGAAACAGGGAATATATACAATGAATATTCTAATTTAAACTTTATTAAAGATGTTCTTTATTAATGACTTCATTAAATAAAACATTTATTTTAAAAGAATAAATAAATCTTCCAGATACGACGTTGCGTGGCACCCTGTGCTCCTGCTCCTAGTCCTCCTCCACGAGCTCGATTTTGTTAAATACAGCATACCTGAAAAATACGAGACAAACAATTAATATGAAATAGTTCAAACGACTAATACAAAACGGCAGAATTACGCATATGCTTACCAAACGAGAAATTCAATAATCGTCGCCTCTTCCAGATTGCCGCGACGACCTGTGCTCCTTTTCCACGAGCTCGATTTGTGCTCCTTTTCCACGAGCTCGATTTTGTTAAATACAGCATACCTGAAAAATACGAGACAAACAATTAATATGAAATACTTCAAACGACTAATGACAAAACGGCAGAATTACGCATATGCTTACCAAACGAGAAATTCAATCATCGTTGCCTCTTCCAGATTGCCGCGACGTCCTGTGCTCCTTTTCCACGAGCTCGATTTTGTTAAATACAGCATACCTGAAAAATACGAGACAAACAATTAATATGAAATAGTTCAAACGACTAATACAAAACGGCAGAATTACGCATATGCTTACCAAACGAGAAATTCAATAATCGTCGCCTCTTCCAGATTGCCGCGACGACCTGTGCTCCTTTTCCACGAGCTCGATTTGTGCTCCTTTTCCACGAGCTCGATTTTGTTAAATACAGCATACCTGAAAAATACGAGACAAACAATTAATATGAAATACTTCAAACGACTAATACAAAACGGCAGAATTACGCATATGCTTACCAAACGAGAAATTCAATAATCGTCGCCTCTTCCAGATTGCCGCGACGACCTGTGCTCCTTTTCCACGAGCTCGATTTGTGCTCCTTTTCCACGAGCTCGATTTTGTTAAATACAGCATACCTGAAAAATACGAGACAAACAATTAATATGAAATACTTCAAACGACTAATACAAAACGGCAGAATTACGCATATGCTTACCAAACGAGAAATTCAATAATCGTCGCCTCTTCCAGATTGCCGCGACGTCCTGTGCTCCTTTTCCACGAGCTCGATTTGTGCTCCTTTTCCACGAGCTCGATTTTGTTAAATACAGCATACCTGAAAAATACGAGACAAACAATTAGTATGAAATACTTCAAACGACTAATACAAAACGGCAGAATTACGCATATGCTTACCAAACGAGAAATTCAATAATCGTCGCCTCTTCCAGATTGCCGCGACGTCCTTTGCTCCTTCTCCTCGTCCTACGAGATACCGATAAAATTCAATGGGTTTCCACATTACCCAGGAGGTACCATTGTTAATGCATTTTTTTTTAAGTGGTATCCCCAGGAGGTATATTCCACTGTGCAACTTCTGCTGTGAAGTGCGGTCAACCTAAAAAAATTGGTTTGTATATTAATATTGCAGATATACTTATTTTCAGTAAAATTTTACTATAATATACTTACGGCACACTCCAGTGTCTTCATAGTTACGGTGGAGTTGTGGGGAGGTATTGTTCGAAATTATGTCCCCAGGTCGCCCGGGCAGCCTCTTGAGCGGCGGTGTCGGCGGAAATGGCTGCAGGGGTGCCTTTGAGCCGGTGTACCCGCTGCTTCGCGGCTTTGAGAGCAGCTTTCGCCATGTTGGCGAATTCGAAGCGGTCCGTCTTCTCGATCCATTTATTTCTGAGAATGGCGACTGTAACATGAATTTAAATCGAGATAAATATTGCTAAACAATAAATTAATGAAGACAAACAATTGATAATGAAATTAAATCAAAGATGTGCAAAGCTTACCATACATAGCCTCCATTATTTTTTTGTCGTACAAGGTCTCCAATGTCCCGCTCCTCCCCCACGCGAACTTCGTCAGGACCTCGTCTGCGAATGCTGCACGGAAACATCCGTTCACTGCATCCCGCAGATTACGTCCCCCCATTTGGACAAAGTATGTAACCTGAAAAAACAATAAACATCAATTTACATATTCATTAATTTCATGTGCTTACTTTTACTATGCAATATACTTACGACAGCGGAGTATTCACTGTCAGGAACCTCACGGAATGCCTCTATCTGCTGTACCGTCGTCAGAGGCAGGCATGACGGCTTCTCCCCTTCGTATTCCACGCCCAGGATTGCCCATATTTGCCTGTTAATTGTTGGAGCAACGAAAAATTAATAAATGCTACACGTTTTTGATTAGAATCTGAAATGTAATACTCACTGCACCGTGCCGGACGTACGTTTGGCGAGCTCCCGCGATTGCGCGACCTCTTCCTTCGCACTGGCGAGCTCCCCCTTAACAGTGGCGAGCTCTTTCTTGAGCTCGCCGAGCTCTTTGACCATTGTCTGCATGCTAAAACAAATGCAAACATTACACCATGTACTATAAAATGTAATTGCAATTATTACTAAATTTGAAAATAAATATGCAACTTACCATTGAAACATCTGCATCTGCAGATCAGTAGCAGGGGCAGGCGACGGGGTATTCGGAGCCGGGAAATAAGTATCCGGATGCACAAGAGCGGGGGAGGGGGCATCACGGTACTGGATAGGGTGGTGATACTCCACAAGGGGAGGATCGAGGATTTGTGGAAGAGGGTTGGGTGAAGGATTGGGGTGGATGGGCCCCGAATACTCGTCAATTTCCCCATTCAACTCCCTATATAATCCCGTGAGGTCGTCGACCACCTCCGGGAACGGTGTCTTCCTCTTGGTAGGACGTCGTTTCTCCTCCTCGGAGCTTGTCGTTTTGTACCTTATGGGCTTTGGTACGTTATGCCTTTTCGGGCGTTTTTCCGTCTGAAATTAATATATATATATATATATATTAAAACTTTTTTTTTAAACCACATAAATACGATGACAAAATTTCCGATCGGACAGCTAATTACATACATGGTAATCTCTGCTTGCCGATCACGATTCGTATGTCACCCGCGGTATATCAAAACTAATGAAATCATTTTTTTCACGTTATTTAAATTGGATATCCATTTTACACAATTAGATTTTCATTTACACAGAGTAAGCAAGGTAGGTGTTTAATCTTTTTAACTTGCTCACCATCACCTTACTTCTTCACTTCTAGTGGTAAAAATGAGAATAAGGTATCACCAGAAATGAAAAAATTCGCTGATGAGAAGCAAAAGTTAAAAAGATTAAAGAAATACTTCATATATGAGAATACGATATACCTTCAATCTAGTTTGCTATTAGCAAATTTCAACGAAAAAATGATTTCATTAGCTTTTTCACAGTTACAATAATAACTTATTCAACAATAACTTACACAATCCATGACGTTGAATAACACACGATTTACTAAGAAACACAGTACTGCACTGAAAATCGCGCGTGGGAGTCTGCGTCTATCCGCGATAAAAAGACTACTGAAACGCGTCTCGGAGAATTTTTCCACTTCTGTTGCCAGATTGAGAAAATCAAGAGGAATACGCAGGTACCGCCCACCCACGTGGTGCAGCTAGTCTACGGCTTAGTGGCGGGTATGTCTACGGCCTGCAACCATTTTGGCAAATTGCGCGGGGGGAGAGGGGTCCTGTACTCAGAAAAGCGCTGATTGTAAAACGTCGTCGGTTGCTTTCTTGGCCCGGTACGCCCCTACCATCCCTTGCGCTCGGGGCGCGTTTTTGCGAAGTTGCGAGGTGTGGCCGTGGAGGTCTCACCCCTTCCCCTACGAGTATTACAGCATGCAATGAATCAATGAACGACTACAATGGAAAATTAACTGTTATTCCCAATTAACGATTAATAAGTGTTCCATCGTTGACCGCAATTAACGACTGAACCGGGAGATTAATTGTTAATTGTGATTTACGATTCAAGTAGAAATTTATTCGCCGATCGTTGATTAAATTTTTACCAAACTTTGAATTGTTTTGCAAACAGATTTGCAAGTGCAACCCGTTCGCGTTCGTGCCCGCTGAAATTCTCGTCGTCGCACAGTGTGACGTTTCGATCATTTGGGAGCATTAAATTCTTAATTTCTCGAAGATCAAGATCTTAATGATGTGGTTTCTTTTTTTTATCATGTATTTTGTTAAAACTACTCAAAATATGGTGATTTCTAATTTCTAATTTCTAATTTAACATGACTTTTGTTGTATTGACAGAAAATACGTTTTTTAACACTTGCAAATAACTATTTGAAAGGGTATTTAATTTGAATGATATGAGGAAGTTGTAAACACAGTCTTACATAAATATATTCAAACTTTTAATAAACTAAATACATGTAGAGAAACACTGAACAACAAGCTTCAGTGGTTACTTCAGTCATATCTGCATTTTCATATATGTCCGTACAATAAAAGAGTATAATGCATTAAATCGTTCCTATGTTGTACTTGAACACCAAATGGCGAATAAGGTGGCTATAGAAATACTACGACACATTCTGAAAACACGAAAGAGAACATTCACGATCCCAAATACATTGATACAATCTTCTTTTCATTTCTGCCTACACAAAATCACAACTTCCAACAATACTTGGAAATCCAGAATAACTGAATTCTTGAATGTTCAACATTCAGGGAGTGAAAATTCATGTATTAGGTGCGATTTATTAGGGGCATATCATGAATAATAAAAAAATTGTGAAATTCATAATTGAATGAATATTTTTCTTTTTTTAAAGTTGTTATTATAATTTTTGGTTAAATAAACAAAGTTCTCATTGAATTTGCGAACGCTGTCACAAAAACGTTTTTTTGGAAAAATCGTGAAATCGTAGACAAATTTAGAGACTAGATTTGAATTCAGCGTGAAAAAATCTACAGGAAATTATATGTGTAGCATGTTGAAAAAAGAATATTTCCCGCGCGTGGTATTGGGAAACCGCAATCTTTTCAAAGTTAAGAAACGTTCGTACCATAATCTCCCTATTTTTCCCATATTGTGTCAAGTTTTAGCTGTGATTGAAAAAAAATTCACCGCTCTATCTCAATTCTATCGGAAGTTCCACTGTGCGGCGTTCGTGGCACCGCACACAGTGGGGCGTTTGCCCGATTTCAGCGGTCATGAGGCAATTTTAAAAATTTTGGATAAATTGAAAAATTTTTGTGGCTTGCGTTCGTTGAATGTCTGAGGAACAATCTCCCATCATTCGTTTTCCCATTCATGTATTCATTAAGCCCTGGTATTTGTCGGAAGTTTGAAGTTTCGTTAACCGCTTTCATTTCTCAACGAATTCACCTGTTAGTAAATTTTACCTTATTCACATACACTAACAGATTTTTGTTTCACAGAAGTTTTTCTAGCTAAGTATAGGGTATACCTTTAACAGAAATTCACTTTTGTACTATATACATTTGTGTAATTATTAATATTTAAAGATAACCAACGAAGAGTCACTTTCTTGATGATTCTAAAACTTTGGTAATGATTTTGTTATACTTCAGGGTGAGTCCCGGTGCTCGTTTCTATGCCATTGTATTCGTTGAAGTTTTCTGAATAAGACGCAAGAAAAATTGGAACTGCTTTCGACTGCTTTCGTGTTTTATAGTCGATTTACGAAAAAATGGCCAGCGCGCGCGCACGAAAATCGCGGCATTTCTCACATCCTGCATGTTCGCATTCAATACCGTAGATAGATCTTTGTCTATATTTTTTTATTGTATTTAGTTGAATCAGTCAGTTTACCCTGACAAATCGAAAAAAATTATATTTGTATGTATATCACTTAACGAAGATATTTAATTTCGGTGATGCAAAATAGATTGTGACGTGGCAGGTTTTGCCGACGTCTTTCCGAACCTTCTACCAGAGACCGGGTCACTTTCTTCGACCATCGGAACCGAAACGGGCGTTGCGATCGATCTCCCTGGAGACGGCCGAGTCCCAGCGGAATGGTATTATCGCGTTTGAATGTCGCGCCGCTGGGCGCGACACAAGGTTTCAGGTCCAACTACGCTCCTTAGGAGAATTCGAGGCCCATCGTCCGCTGCTAATTGGCGAGATATCTCAGGAAGAGCCACCCGGAGAACCTATCGCAAGTCGGCGAGCACGGGGAAGACAACGGGGATTGGACCGAGCCCGGATTCGACAACCCGGAGACATCGACGAGGCTATTACGTTTAAGGGACGACCAACGGCCCAACCTTGTCGATTCTCGCCCGGGCAGGGCCATGAGAGTCCACCCGGAATGGGTCGCGTCCACCCTTGCCGCCCTCGCAGCGTTATCGGACGCAGCCTCGAAAAAGCAACCAATTTTCGAAGGCCCGGGTCCGAATCCTTTAGATTCGGCCCGGCAGCGAGGAGCCAAGCGATAGGCCCGAGTGTCGCCACAGCGAAGATGAATAAGGAAGTAGAGGGGATGCCTCGCTTCCGCGTTCCGAGCCGACACGAAGTAGGTCACTAGGCCGAAGGACTGCGAATAACTAACACCGAAGTACCGATTTGAATTCGCGAATTAATAAGTAATATCGTGCGACTCCATTGCTGCGTGAGAGGAGTCCACGAATTGGTAAGTGCCGGTCAGTTTCGTAATTAGAAAATCTGTGAGTGCTCGTGTTGGCTCGGAGCGTAATTTGACGGGAATAATAACCTCGTGTCGTGTGCCACGTGCTTTCGGCGTGTCCAGCGACCGGGAAGAGCTCTCCCGAGAGGAACGCCGGGCCGTGTATCGTAGCGTCCCCGAGTGCTGCGTGTTGCGGGGCGTACGATCTTTCGTTTTCGATATTTTATAGGAGATCCTCGAGACGTTCCACGGTGGGACGACGCGACGCGCCCGTTTCG
Source organism: Lasioglossum pauxillum (assembly GCA_933228785.1). NCBI lineage: Eukaryota > Metazoa > Arthropoda > Insecta > Hymenoptera > Halictidae > Lasioglossum > Lasioglossum pauxillum. Next base: position 24,270,096 of record OW121699.1, read on the forward strand.
TTCTTCGTCGCGTTCATTTCCGTCCTCGCCTAGTCAATTCGTACAACACCGCGTATTCTACCGGAGCTCGGCAGATTTCGTGCCCTTCTGGGCTTGTATCATTTCCGCGAAGTCCTGTGACTGCCGAGCTCGACGCGAAGAGAAATAATTGACGCGCGATCGGCCGAACAACCGCCGAATATTATCGACGACGCGCCGGCAAATATTTGGACTGCCGCCGGCTCACGCCGGTGGCTTGTAACCTAAGATCTCGACCGTAATAAACGGTGTCATTTTGCCTAATCATCTCTAATTATTTCACCTGTGAGAAACGTTCCTGTCGCGGGGAATGCCCCGTCCTTTTTCCCACGTGGAACCCTGACCCGTTTCGTCGCTATCCTCGGCTCTCGCGCAATCCTCGTGGATTCGAAAGAGATTCCGTCAAGGGTCAATAGTTTTCGAGTGGCACGGCAACGTGCCTGGCGCCCGATTTCCGATCTTCGATCGATTAAGAATGACCAATTTTCGAATCTGCGAGTGATTGTTTGTCCCGGGAGGACCACGTTTCGCGCGACCGAGCGTGGCCCGGTCTCCAAGCCATAATTTCCCGAGCCCGTTGACCGATTCGTTCACGAAACGGTGAACGGCGTGACAAGATATATGAGAATGTACCTTTTCATAGAAAACCCTGTGTTTCTATTAATTTTCTTCGGAACAAAATTCTTCGCTTGAAAATTCTACCTCCTTCGCATTCTTCTTCTTTCTCTGCAATGTCTCGCTTAGAAAGGGGTTTGATTTTTTCCTTCTAATCTGTCTCGTACTAGATTAATTAGAGGATCGGAAGTAATTAAAAGTCTATTGAGCACGACTGTATCTCGCGAGTTCGTAATTTAAACAGTTCCTTCGATAGGTCTCGTAGTACAATGTATTACAGAGCCTCAGCATCACCAAAGCACAAGCGGATGGAAAATGCATACTTCTCGTCATGGCTATATATATATATATATATATATTTAAAACACAGAATTCTTTATAATAAGTATTTAAAAAAGATATTTTAAATGTAAATGATTATATTTTTCGATAGTGTTCATAAAATAGACGAATAACGTTAAAATATTGATTATTATCCGCAGGACTTGATTGAAAAATAGTTACAAACTTCACAATCTGATACGCTCCTCTTTATGGACAAATTTTGCACTCAAAACATCCGTTTCAGTAAAAACGGCATACAGTACTAAAAGTAGAAATCTCTAGCTTTAAAATAATTCATTTTTCATCAAATTTAGATAAATTTTAGCAAAGTTACAGCAGTTTCAATATGGAGCGAATTTTGAACTAGTTGTGGCCGCTGAATTCGGGCATACACCCCACTGTGCACCGTTCAGTGCAATGTTTGTCGAAATGTCATAACATCGCCAAAAAAATTCAAGTCACGTTTTCTCGAATCTGCTATCTTCAATGCTTCGTACAGACTTGAGCATTTAACTTTTTAATTTAAATTCACTCAATAAACTGCCAACATTGTCTGCATTACTTTATGTGGCCGCTGCAGCTTCCACAGTTGTTCGCAAAAAATTCTGGAAATTGACGCAAATCCGTTCCGTTCGCCGTTTTGTGCACCTCGGCGCGCGGTCCGACAAAATGTTTTCGTCTGTACGAGGCATTCGATTGTGCGCTTTTATGCGCACTTTCCGAGGCGTTTTCCTGAGTCGCATTCTCGAGAATTTTTCCAGATATTTTTGTTGCAAACTATGGTCGTATAAAAACGAAAGCCCACAGAAAAATTGGAAAAATAGTTTTTCTCGAAAAAATGAAAACATGCTATTCTACTGTTTCGTTCCTTGATAATGTACTACAGGAGGCAGTGTCGTCAATTTTTTCGGACCTATTGTTGCGGGACAACGTTGTCGTCGACACACCGGTTACAGACCGGATTTTTTCGTTTCAGCTGTGAGAATGAAACTTACATTTTTTGGTTTTACCGCAGGTGTGTATGTCGAGCAAATTTTAAACACATTTGAAAACAAGGCATGATGTACGGAAGAAAAACTTTGCCGCCAGCAGGATTCGAACCACCCGTAGTCTATCTGCTCCTTAGTTATTTGAGATCGTCATGTTATCTGTATGAGACTGTCGTGATGAGATCCTGTATAACTTGCTTGATTCTGTGGAAGTCGAGAAGGCATATTTTAAATTTTCATCATAGGCCCAGATGAAAAAGTTAAAAATCGTTATCTTCACATTAATCTTCGAAATTCCAAGCAATAGTAATTTTTAAGAAAATTTTCTTATGCATTATCTAGTAAAAAGATTCTTCTAACATCTGAAAAAAAACCATTTTTCTTAATCACATCCCAACTCGTCCGCCCTGGAGATTTTATAACTGTAGGCTGGAAATCGAGGTTGGCATCAACGCGAACATCTCAACCGAGCTCCAACGAGTTTTGTCGAGTTGTCGAAGACACATACGCTATCAATGCGTTGTCCTCCTCTGCGTTCAAAACTTTCATCTTTCATCGCACGAGCAAATATCAACGGAGTTGTATCATGATATATGGTATAAATTTCATTAGAGAAATGCCACGAATTTGTTGTCGGAAGTCTCATTTGGGGATGATGGGTCTAGGTGCTTCAAGCGGGACCTAGGACTCGCCAAGGCCGCACATTTGGCGACCAAACCTGGGGGTTCTCCAGCCATCTGGAGACCAGACACGGTAGAGTTCCAAGCACCCAGCCGCGCTGAGCCCAATACACAAGGATTTTTTAGGTATTCCATGCCAAGGGATTGCATAGAAGGTATACCTACAGGCGCAGACGGCAGTCCTGTGATATTACAATGCCATGATATTTATTACATTATTTTCTCCGTCGTTCGGGCAACTTGAAAGTTTCGTCCGTCCAGAATCTCTATGGTCGTTTTCGGTGAAAAGCTTTTCTATATGATGTTTTGTAGTTTTTCTATTAAGGGAATTTTGGCAGCACCCTCCTTTGTCAAAAAGAGAAGTGGTAATTCTTCAACCACTAATTATTAATGGTTAATCAATGCACATGGAATGATTATATGTGGATCACCGCTCATAGATGTACGGATACTCGGAAATAATTAAAAATGAAAACAATCATAACAAACTGCGATTTAGATCAATCGTAAGCAGAAGAATTCAAAGATTCGTATCTTAACATCTTTGAAGGCATACCAAATCTTTTTACGCTTCAACCGATTTCAATGAAATTTTGTGAATTTGCATTGTGTTTTCGGCATCGAAAGTTTTACAACGTACCGGAATAAATGGAAAATATACCTTTTTCACGGACGTGACTTCCTTGCTATTTTTGGGAAAAAGCCTCTCTTAAATGCATTTAGTACTTTATGACTTTATTGCCAGAGTCACGAGGAAAGACTCGGGCATTTCCCTATGCCTTAATAGCAGTTATGCGTTATAAACCTTGCAGACCTGCAGCTATTCATTTTGGGGTTATTACGTTAATCCGTCTACCCTGTGCAATGACTCTTCTACCTGTCTTTCACCTCCATGGTGGACAAGTTGGGATGGGTTTTCAACCGTTTAGTTTTTTCCTTTAATCTTATTGTTCTTTTCCCCGCTTCTATGCTTACCTTGACCGTTCTAGTTACCTTGAAAACTAGATATGCTGGTGTGTTCCTTTTGAAAACGCTTCCCACAGTTCATCAATATAATTAAAACCTCTAACTTCTTTGCCATTGCAAACAAATTTCACGGGTAGTTGTGGCACAGAGATTGAAACACAAAATTTAAATAACAAAATCATAGTTTATTAACAACGAAACACTTAATTCTAAATCGTTCAAATCTCTTTTCACACGCACTGTTCTAAATAACTCGCCCTAATCTATCTCTGAAGCTGTCCACCTTGTCCCTAACACTCTTCGTTGCACGTATGCGTAACCATTCATTCTCTATTTTATCACATTCGCTTCGATTCATACTCTGATTCATGTAAAATTGTACAATACTTATAAAGTAAATTATAGCGAATATTGTAAATTCGAGTCTTGGGAATCTATTGACATGTCAGACGAGTCACTATGATCGATGTAATTAATTTAAACGGCGGGCACAAGCACCTTTGATGATAATTTTTGTTTCGCGGTTTATGTAATTTTCTATTGGTTGTCATTAGAGGATCGGAACTTAATAATAATAATTGATTAAGCACATCGCAATTGTACGGCTTCTTTGAAAATTTGCTACTGCAACTTTCCCCATAGTTTCGCAAATGTTTATTTCTCACCTCTGACGCCTCCTCTGACAATTGTCCAATGGGCAATATGGACGTTTGAACGACAATTGCACCATGTATCAAAATTTTGTGGATTGTCGGCGACATTGGATTCCATGAATATAATTTTACGCGATTGCTAAACCACGATTACATTCTTCCGATAATATAAACTAAATATTCTAGCAATAGTTACATTAATTCCTCCTCACTTACTTCCAAGCATCTATCACATACAGCTCAATCATTTCATCATTATCAGTCATATGATATACGGTCGATTCATGCCATACTGATATGAATCGCACAAAACGCTAAATATCTTTTGTGTCCGTACTTGTTCGCACCTACACTTCCATGGCTAGTGATTAATCTCACCAAAAAATAAAGAGATGTTACGCGTAGAAAATGGGTCCCATGACAAGGGACTGCATGAAGGTACACCTGCAGGCGGAGACGGCAAACCAGTGAAATTACAATGCCATGATATTTATTACATTATTTTCTCCGTCGTTCGGGCAACTTGAAAGTTTCGTCCGTCCAGAATCTCTATGGTCGTTTTCGGTGAAAAGCTTTTCTGTTTTGAAGTTTTTAATGAACGAAATAGGTGGAAACCCGACTTTTAGAAAATATGTACAGTTCTCGTTTGCTTAAAGACTGCAACATTGTAGCCAAAGGGTATAGCCGGATAAGATAGTAAAAAATGCCCTTGAACCGAATTTTATCGACGATGTGCCATTCGATAGAGCACCAAGAAAAAACATACTGTGCAAAGTTTCAACCCTGTATCTCGCTCCGGAGGGTAGTTATGGGGTAAAATCGAAAAATCAGTTTTTGGCCAATTTTCCCCAGTTAATGATGTTTAGAAATTCTGAAAGAAATGTGACATATGTCAAGAACCCAAATACATACTTTACAATTGGTTTCAGATTTTTAAAGTGAAAATCCTGTTCGTAAAAAATCAAAAACCTGAAAAAATTCGAAAAAATGCAGATTTCACATGGAAGTTCTAGAGTGTCCGTTTCATAGCTTTTGAGGTCCTGAATTGAAATTAATAATCTGATTTTACTTAATTCCAAACCTATAAAAGATACATAAGGTTTTTTAGAAACGATTTTCTCGAATTTGGACATACATATTATTAATTGTTATTATATAATAAATTTTGTATAATTTGCTTGATGTTAATCGCTGGATCATATCCATACGTTTGTATCTGTATGTAATTCACAGACCCTTTCGGATCTTTTAGGATCCTTTTGGCCAGCTCGAAGCTTGAATGAACGCGTTCCGAGGCCGGAGTGGTGCAATAAACACGGTTGGGCAATCCCGACGGCCAGCCAGGTACATACATACGTATATACCGCAGAGAAACTGCTAAAAATGCAATTTGTAAACCTGTACATTTCACATACTTTTTTTCATGGAGTGCTGCAAAAATTCACGCAGTGTCGCCCTAGCAGAAAATGATGTAGCATCATGCCGAAAAATCGATGAAATTATAATCACCGTACGGTCTATCGACAAATTGTAATATGGAGGGAGAGGGAGACAAAGCGAGGGAACAGAGAGCGGATGGAGAATTTACAGTTGATCATTAATCAATTATCAGATTGACGATTAATAATCGTTAATCGCAATTAACGAGTAAAGCAGAAAAGTCGTCAATCGGCGATGAATTTTTTGCCCAATTCCGAAGGAGTCACTGCACACGGTGTGCGGGTTGACGGGAAAACCCAAGATGAATAGCTGCAACTCTCAAGTGACCGCGGAGGTCTGCAAATAAGTTTGTAACAAAGAAACGCTATAGAGGCATGGTAAGATGTTCGTGTCTTTCTTCGTGACTATCGACGAGTGCAATAAAACATTTGCCCTTCCGCGCAAAGGGTCGGGTAATTATGCTACGAGCAACAGCGAAGTTATATTTTCCGGAAAGCCGTTTCACAACTGGTATGGCAATGGAATTTTTAACGACAAGGTACAACTGGCACTCCAGATGTTTTTTATGACCAATGCAGTTAGGCCCAAGGTCTTTTTGTACACACGTGCACCTCCATATTCCGTTAAGAATCCTACTTCTTTAAACAATGGGATTGTAACGTGGGGAAAGAACGATGGAAGAAAGAAAAATTGTTATTAACTTGCACAACCAGTGCAAAAGTTTAGCAGAAATTCAATTTAAAATATGTAAGGGATGGCCAGGATTAAAGGAATCAATTTAACTTTATTATAATGTACGTCTTTTCCCGATGACGGACCGAACGAGACTCGACGCTGTTCGCTTCATTGCGAATACATTTGCTTGCGAAACATTTGTTTGTCGTTGGTGACGGCTGTTGACGTGTATTTTCGTTGGTAATAAACAGTTGGCATTTTTATGTTAAAAATATACCAGGTGGCCATAACAGCTTACAAATAGTAACTCTGACCATCCAGGAAAAATGAATAGCAAAATGTATTTGGAAATGACCAAGGAACAAATAAACACGTACGCGACCAGAATTGCTGGAAAGAGAATTTTGTGTGTCAGTGTTTCCATGCATATCTCAGATAAATTTGTCAGTCGAAAATCTGGATCATGTCATTGTCACCAAATTTGACATCATTCCATTTCCACTCTTGGTTCATTTTTACTCTTCGCACACCTGTAAATCATGTATGAAATAGAAGTTATTTAGCGAATTCCCGAAAGGGAGTTCACGATAACAACCGCTAGATGATACCTGATGAGTTCTATCTTGTTTAGTCTTGTTCAAGTCGGATCCATCGAAACGACAATTCAAACATTTTGGCGTGGTGGGCAAATTTAGATTCTGTTTGTCCATAATTAAAAATTACGTCTTCTTTGATAATATATCTACTATTTGTTAAATCACTCTGTGCTACATGGGTCCATTACTAACTTTGTTGTAATTTATATTTAATTACAAATAACTTAAAATCTATTGTTTAATTAACAAAAACCAACTAACTGTGCTAAGAATTTAAGAATTATTCATAATTTATACATCTGTAAACATATTAATTGATAAATATAGAAAAGTAGGCGATGTAGACTTTTGTCCAGCTAAAATGCTCATTTGACACACTACGCGACGCACAATGTGCTGGAAACCCGTTTTTCGTGGCCAAAAGTCATTTTTCAAGATTACAATTTTCAAACAATTTTCTTTTGGAACAGAGTAAGAACCCTTCAAAGAGCTTTCTTCTAAAATGGAACCATTTGCATATGAAACATGTTGACATATCTGAATATAGTGTATGAAGTTTCAACTGTCCTCGTCTGCCCGCTTTAATTGTACAACGATTTTAATAAATAGTCACCAGGAATTTATGTTTTATATATTTTTATAGTTTATGTAGATTTATAAATAATGCATATACGTATAATATACATTGGTGCATTAATAATTTAACTTATGTATTTATCTTATTTGTGTTAGTATGGTTACTTATGTTATTCCTGCGGCAGAATAGTACTGTTAACACGATTTTTAAGACATTTTCTACGATCTGCCAGAAAAATGTTTTCAACAAAAGTTGATCTTTTGGGACATATTTTCCGACGTATCTATAAATTTTAATAAACAAAAATTAAAAATAAAATTTTTTGTTTATAAAAATGGAAATCACGTCAATTTTTTAAATGTTACAATGTATTTCTGACTTTATAATATTATTGCTGATGTCGAAACGAATTCAACGACCTAGCATACTATAACTCTTAACTTTAAAGTAACGCTAAAATATACTTTTGGCCACGAAAAACGGGTTTCCAGCCGTTCGTGCGTTGATGCGCCAGAGAGGGGCACTCAGCAGTTGAGGTGGTGGAACGGCCCACGGGTACGGGGGGGGGGGCCACGGACCGGGGGGTCCGACGAATGCACCATCGCCGCCGCTGGGTCAGTCCTCAATTCTCGTTCAATTGGCTCGGTCGTGTAAAACAGGTTCAGTTGTGACGGTCGCGACTCGGTTGTGTGGTTGAAGTTGTGAGTGCCGAGTGAAGTCTGCGACTGAGTACTGGGATTACGCGAGCCACCTGGATCATCAAGTGAGGTATTAGAATTACGTGGACTGCGTGGAAGGAAAGAAGGTATTTGCGTGATTATTTATATTATTTGTTAGGTTCACTCTTGCTCTAATGGCTCCCAGAATTTTGAAAAAGTCAATTTCGCGTAAGTCATTTCGAACACTTAGTAGTAGTCAACAACGCCGTATTTCGAACGAGATAAGGGCACGGTTACACCACTCGCGTTATCAAACGGCAGCCCCCGCGAATGTTGCCACTGTGCAGGAGATCACCACCACCACCACCACCACCTCTTCGTCCGATCAAAATTTTCAAGACATGCCTAGCACGTCTTCTTGTTCCATTCCGTCACGCGATGACACAGCCCAGAACTCTGCTGGTGCTGAACGGGAAAAACCTTTCCGCGAACTTTTAGCCTCATTTTTTATAAATAATAATATAACACACACTCAGGCTAATAACTTCCTACGCCTTCTGCGTACACACACTTGTTTTAGCGATTTACCCACTGATGTGAGGACACTTGTCGGCACACCTCGCGGAAGGGCCACCACGTCCGTCGTGGAACCAGGCCAGTATATTCATTTTAACGTAGAGTCAAAATTGGTGCATCTAATTAAATCTGTCAAGACCATTCCCGAACGGTTAGTAATAGATTTCCATATAGATGGCTGCACGTTGGACAAATCCGGCATGATCCAACTGTGGCCAATTCAAATTCGAGTAACTAACATTAAAAACAGTAGGCCAATTATTATTGGAATTTATAAAGGGGAACATAAGCCCGCGAACCCCGTAGATTACTTACAAAAATTTGTCGCCGACATCGATTCGATCACGTCGAATGGAGGTATTAATTTTAACGATCGGAAAATCCCCGTAGAGTTGCGTTGTTTCATTGCTGATGCACCGGCGCGAGCATTCATTTTAAATCATAAAGCCCACACGTCGCAACAACCATGCTCTAAGTGTAAAGTCTGTGGCACACGGGTAGAGAATCGCATGGTTTTTTATGGGGTTGATCATGAACCCCGAACCGATTCAGAATATATTCAAATAACGTATAACGATCATCACAAAGAAGGCCACAGCCCATTAGCTTCTTTACCCATGGGAATGGTTTCGCAGGTCCCGTTCGAGTACATGCATCTAGTATTACTAGGTGTCATGCGAAAATTATGCTACGCCTGGGTGTGTGGGAATTATAGCAAATCAGTAAAATTACCTTCACCGAAAATCGATTCAGTCTCCCAAAAATTAATTTCAATTCATAGATATTGTCCTTCCGACTTTGCTCGCCGTCCGCGACCCATAACATTTTTTACAAAATTCAAAGCAACGGAATTTCGGCAATTACTTTTGTATACTGGCCCCGTTGTAATGCGCGAAGTATTAGACCACCACATTTACACTCATTTCTTACTCCTGCACAGTGCAATCAGAATTTTCACTTCAGCGTCGCTATTAAAATTACATTTCCGGTTTGCTAAAGCAGCATTAAAACAGTTTGTTCGCTCCTGCGAACACCATTATGGCCCAAAATTCAATTCGTATAATGTCCATTGCCTTCTGCACTTGGCGGAAGACGTCAGCCGATTCGATCCATTAGATTCCTTTTCCGCTTTCCCGTATGAAAGCAACATGTCCTTTTTCACAAAAAATTTCAGAAAGCCCGGGCTACCTTTGTCCCAATTTAAAAATAGAATAGCCGAAATAGAAAGACATGGTAGCAGTAAGAAAGTTGGTGACTCTTCCAAAACTGTCCATGCTTCTATGAGGTTTTCCGATAGTAGTGGCGCGATTTTTTATAAAAAAATTAAATTCAACAACATCTTATTTTCCATACACAATAGAAACAATTGCTGCATCTTACGCGACGGTACAATATGTCTTATAAGAACAATTCGCCCGCATAAAAACACATTTACATTAGGCGTGAAGCGGTTTCACACGGTTAAAGAATTTTACGATATACACATGAGTTCGAAGAGTTTAGACATTTTCCAATGTACAAACCTGGGCACAGAATTGCACTGTATCAAATTGGAAGAAGTTAGAGCAAAGTGCTACCTTATGCCGTTAGTCAGTGCGAGAGAGACCTACGATAGCCCATTGGAAGTCACCGAATGGGTTGTCTCAGTCCTTTCTCATACTGACGAGACGTGATTTTTTTAATAGGTACGACCGCATTTACATCTTTCCTTTCCCGCAACCATCATATGACATAGTGGAATATGCCTCCTGGGGATACCACTTTTAAAAAAATGCATTAACAATGGTACCTCCTGGGTAATGTGGAAACCCATTGAATTTTATCGGTATCTCGTAGAACGAGGAGAAGGAGCACAGGACGTCGCAGCAATCTGGAAGAGGCAACGATGATTGAATTTCTCGTTTGGTAAGCATATGCGTAATTCTGCCGTTTTGTCATTAGTCGTTTGAAGTATTTCATATTAATTGTTTGTCTCGTATTTTTCAGGTATGCTGTATTTAACAAAATCGAGCTCGTGGAAAAGGAGCACAAATCGAGCTCGTGGAAAAGGAGCACAGGTCGTCGCGGCAATCTGGAAGAGGCGACGATTATTGAATTTCTCGTTTGGTAAGCATATGCGTAATTCTGCCGTTTTGTATTAGTCGTTTGAAGTATTTCATATTAATTGTTTGTCTCGTATTTTTCAGGTATGCTGTATTTAACAAAATCGAGCTCGTGGAGGAGGACTAGGAGCAGGAGCACAGGGTGCCACGCAACGTCGTATCTGGAAGATTTATTTATTCTTTTAAAATAAATGTTTTATTTAATGAAGTCATTAATAAAGAACATCTTTAATAAAGTTTAAATTAGAATATTCATTGTATATATTCCCTGTTTCTTCGGCGAATTTCAAGTATTTTAATTGTAAATATAGCTGATTGAATTTCAGAATTATTTCATTTTTTAATAAATATTAATATTTTTAACGTAGTCATACGTTATTATGAATTTTCGTTTCTGCGAGACTTTTTTTAAATTTCATATTTTACTTAGTATTTCGATTGCCGTGCTTGCATGCGCACGAATATTCATTGAAAAATTTTAAATATGAATTTAAGAAACTATTATTTATTGGCTGCTGTTATCTGGGAAAAAGGGAGAATTGTGCGCATCTACGTAGTAGGTATTAACTTTATCGACGTCTACCACGATGGTGCGGCCTGCCCTGTATTCTGTATACCGGCAATCGCGACATGAGTGCTGCCCTCCTGCGGAGGTAGATTCCTTTTTCCAGGATTTTAAGGGGGATCTATACCCTCGGATTTTGGGGTATTTATCAATGTTATCAACCTCTGTGCAGAAAAAAAGTTTGGTAACATTGATAAACACGCAACTGCATAATGAACACGAGATGGAGTTGCTTGCTATTTCCATATTCTATTCATCTCGTCGCGAATGCCGTTATACAGGGCAGGTCGCACTAATATTAGTGCCACCGATGAGAATATGTACCTCGTCTGTGTCAGTTTTGCTATGATTCCACATTGACAACAGTGCAGCAGTGAAATGTTGCACAATATCGCAGCACTGATTGACAGTCCTTCTGACTAGGCACCATCTCGTGTAAACTAACTGAAATGAAATTGGCTCTAGATTGGCTCTACATCAGAGATAACCTCTGTCTTCATGAACGTAATATGGGGAAATCTCTGCTAATGTGAATGAAATCACGCGCGGCGATTTTTTGTCCTTATACGAGCATATTTTGAGCTACACAAAGGCTCATTTGATAGAGGAAGGTTCATCACGGCGCGCTCTGCTCATCATATCAGTCAGAAAAATCTCTTTGAGACAGGAAAATACATTGAAATCTGCGGTTATTTTTCTAGATTTTTTCTCTACTTTGGGCACTCATATTATTAGATATAAACATAATCTCGTTAAATCAATAGCAGAGCGCGCTGGATTTAACCTTCCTTTATAGAATGAGTCCTCACCCAGTCCAAAATCCGCTCAAATAAGGACAAAAAATCGCCGCGCGTAAACCCATGTTTCGACCCAAAATCTAGTAAGATTCTAGTTCCTTTCTAGTTACTTCATTGGGTATAGATCCCCCTTAAGGGTGTGGGTCGGATTTTGACCTTGGTCGTAGTATCGGTGCCCTCCGCATTTGTAGCTAGGAGCGCTAGTGTTTTTAGTCACTGTTTTACCGATTCAGTCACTGTATTGGTAAAATATCGGTAAAATAGTGACTAAAAACGCTAGCGCTCCTAGCTAAAAATGCCATGGAACTAATACTTGCACCAAAATCTCCCGTATAGGGATCTACTTCGTAGATTTCGTTTGCTGTGTTTAAACACGTATAGTTTAACATAATAAAGGTTTCATTGACATTGTATGTGACCCTGAATTCCGGGATGCCTACATTTTTTTCTATAAGAACCCTAAATCTCTCGATATTTAAGAAAATGTATGTGTCTCGACAATGGCAGCACTGTCGCTTCGTCCAATATTTGTGAAACTGCGCTACATGCTGCCGAATAATGCAAATTACGCCTCGAAAACGCAAAAGTAGGCCATATAAGGAAGCATCCCGTAATGGTGGGTCTTTTATCTAGCGATTGTGACTACGTAGGGGCCCCAAATGTGCGTTAGAGAGACAGCAAACGAAATCTACGGAACCCTTGCAATCTCGTGTACGTATACAGTATCTATTGGTGTGTTAAGGTACTACCACACTCGCACTCGACCAAGGTCAAAATCCGACCCACACCCTTAAGGGGGTAGTTACACGTCGGTTACAACTAGAAAATCAGTGTGAACAACCTGTATGCAAAAAAAGAGTTTGGTAACACTGAGCAACACGCACTGCCTGATGAACACGAGATGGCGTTGCTTGCTATTTCCATATTATCAATGTAACCAACCTCTGTGCAGAAAAAGGAAGGTTTCTTGTGGTAACACTGATAAACACGCAACTGTCTGGCTCAGCTGGCCGGGCCCGCTCTCTGACGTACGCATCGGCTCCTTACGTTGCTTCTGTATATGTACTGTGCACGCGCTACACACAAGCGTACCCCTAGTCTGTCCGTGTGAGCTGCCTATTCGATTTGATGCGTTCCTTCGAAATTCACGTTTTACCGAAACGTGAAATCTGGAGGTAGCGCATTCGATTCCCGGCGCAGCGCGACGCGGCGCGACGCGGCGCGGCGAATGCTACCTCATTATTCTCGTTTGATCTGCAAAAATAAATAAGTTTATATAAGTAAATATTTATTTCAGTTTTTATCTAAACTGCGATACATACCAATTTTTTACACTGATTCGGGTCGTCCTAGCATTCGATTCCCGGCGCGGCGAATGCTACCTCATTATTCTCGTTTGATCTGCAAAAATAAATAAGTTTATATAAGTAAATATTTATTTCAATTTTTATCTAAACTACGATACATACCAATTTTTTACACTGATTCGGGTCGTCCTAGCATTCGATTCCCGGCGCGGCGAATGCTACCTCATTATTCTCGTTTGATCTGCAAAAATAAATAAGTTTATATAAGTAAATATTTATTTTAGTTTCTATCTAAACTACGATACATACCAATTTTTTACACTGATTCGGGTCGTCCTAGCATTCGATTCCCGTCGCGGCGAATGCTACCTCATCATTCTCGTTTGATCTGCAAAAATAAATAAGTTTATATAAGTAAATATTTATTTCAGTTTTTATCTAAACTACGATACATACCAATTTTTTACACTGATTCGGGTCGTCCTGGTAGCATCTGCGAAAATAAATAAATTTAAATTTATTTCAATTGTAATCTAAACAACGATACATACCATTTTTTACTCTTCTTCAGGTCATCCTGATTTGATCTAGAAAAATGAATAATTTTATATAAATGAATTCAAATTTATTTCAATGTTAATCTAAACAACGATACATACCATTTTCTTACGCTTCTTTAGGCCATCCTGGTTTGATCTGCAAAAATGAATACATTCATATAAACAAATATCTATTCAAATTTCTATCTAAACTACGATGTGTACTTACCAATTTTTTATTGCCGTTGTCTTTTGGATTCCATATGAAAATTTTTAAGAATTTTTTTTTTTATTGTTTAACGTATAGGGAGTTTAATCTTTATGACGTGCCTCGGGATCATCGCAACCCCGAGGTGTGTGGGGACTCCCTCAGCCATGCCCCCGAAATTAATCAGGTGGCATGTGCAATGCCCGTCGGTGCGCCTGTGCGTGCAATGCACAGGTCGCACGAGGTCTACCCCACTAAAACTCTCCCTATACGCCGATCCTTGACCCTGGCGGGAGAGGCTTGACCCTGGCGGGAGAAGAAGTGTCCGTACCGACTTTACTTCGGTTAGGTCATCCTGGTTTGATCTGCAAAAATGAATACATTTATATAAACAAATATCTCATTAAATTTTTATCTAAACTACGATATATACCTATAATATAATATATATATATATGTATAAGGCCATAAAACAGCTCTTGTGTGCTGTGTTGCACTCGCCGGTGCAATCGTGATAGGCCATGAAACAGCTCATGTGCTCTGTGTTGCACTCGCCGGTGCAATTGCGACCTTGGATTTTGGAGGTCTGTCGCGCACTTTACGCGTTATTAGTTCTGGTGCCATATACTCCTCGTAGAACCTTTTCAATTTGTCTTCCATTTGTGTTGCCCAGAAATTATCTTCTCTTTCAACTCGGACAGTTCTTCTGCCATGCGGTGTCCATATACAGAATTGAGCATACTGCCTGTTTGTTATATGCAACTGTCCTTGCACTTGGTAATAATACTTATGATTTGTATTCATTTTGTCGTTAATAATAATTCTTCGTAGACCAGGAATCTTCTCTAATGCTTCGTCGGCAGACATATTCTTCGCCGATGATGGACATTTGATTTCGACAATGGTATCGTCATTTATTAGCCCATCTGGTGTTGCACCTAAGTAAGGAATGTCGGCATCAATAAAGAGCCCACACGGCTTAATAGGGACTTTGAATTCGGCTGCTAATTCATCGAGGGCGATCTTCTCGTTCTCCTTTCCGTATTCCACTGATGGTACACTCAGTACTTTTGGATACATAATCCTTGATAGAGTACCTGTTCGATCTGTATTCTTTCGTAATTTGCACACTTGGCCGAAATTGGATGCAGTCAATAAAGATTTTCTATATGATAACCATTTATCGCTGCTCGCTTGACCACGAGTTTTAGCTTCGATTCTTTGTCGCCTTGCTTGCCGCCGGCGGAGCATTGCCACGAGCTTCTCATGCTTTAAATTGTAGACTTCTTCCGTCATTTCATCATCTGGTTTCTCCGCATTAGGGCCGTAGTCCTTGTCGCATCCTTGTGGTGCTTCAGTTTGGAAGAAGGATGCTTTTGCTTTTTCCTTCTGCTTCTTCGACTCTTCCGCTTGACGTTTCCGTTTCTCTTCCAACTTTATTATGGCGGCTGTCGATTGTTTACCCATTGCAACGCATAATCGACTAAGCGTTTCCTTTGAATTATAATGGACGACAGCATCATGGACTCTTCCTTCGTACGAGCCTTTTCGTCCCAAGTTGATTCGTTTCCCTCCGTCGTATTTTGCTATGATGCCGTTGAAACATTCTACTGGGTTATTATCTTGTCTGTAGAGTATACTTCCGGCATGATCGATGACCCGCTGCATTGCCTCTTCGATTTGTTGATATATACCAGTTTCTCTCAATTGCGGGATATAGTTAGTCTGGTTGGGATTGGAATGGTTTCGGCAAAAGTATACCAAGTTCCGACACTCTTTATGTTCCCCGAACACGTGACTTGCCACGTTCCTCAAGTCACCTTTGAGGTTTCTGACTCGATCCGAAACGGGCAGCTTTTCTTCGAATCTGTGTTTTGCGGCACGCTTGATTGCGGTGCGCAGACGGTAGACATTTTTAGCTACAATTTTTCTCAGCTCCTTGTATGAGCCTCTTGCGCTTATCATCCTGATTTTATTGCTGAAATTTCGCAACAGGTGGTTCGTGCATTCAATTTTATTCACTGACACATTGTAGTCACTATACGGATCAACATCCCGTATCCTTTTGTATACGCTGCTATCGCCATCGGCAATTAATGTCTTGTATATTAATCCGTGCGTTTCTACACTGCATTGAAATCCTTTCACGATAGCAGCGCTTTCCATTCCTGTCGAACTTTGTTGGCGATTCCAATTCTTGTAACAACGGTGTTCGCGTGGCACTTCGTTCTTCCGCGCCGCTGTTTGGCAAATGCTGCAGAACTTGTTCTTCACTTCGATTGACAGGACCTTCTTAGTGTGGCATCCAATAATGGCTGCTGCTCCAGACAGGGAATTGTAGTTTCCGCCACGGTATGATCTCTTCATCCAGCTGCCATCTGCGACTATTGGAATCATCGGTAGTTCAGATCTTGGATGAATGTCGCCTCTTGCAATGGCAAGTTCTCTTTCTTTTTCCGCAGCATCTTTCATCGTTTGTTCCGAAGCCTTCTTGAAGCCATCGATGATTTCCTCTTGACAATCTAGGTACATCCTCTTCGACATGCACAACACGTTGATACTTTGCATTATGTCCTCTAATTGATTGAAGCCGCCTCCTGTCAGCATTGTTACGACAACTAAGCTGTGGTTGATATCCATGGTGCCGTCATTTTGTGGGAGACATTGTATAAGTTTGGTGAGACCGCACATCTGGCATTGTACCTCATACGTTTTCTCAAAACCGTTCCGTGTACATCTTATTATATCCAAATGGTCGATACCACAATCATGTCCCGAATTTTTCCCAAACTCTTTCATCTGCTTCAAAACATAGGGAAAATCGGCGAAGACTGTTTCCTTGTTAATTGGCTGTCGTTGATCTCCATTGTCGTCAATCTCCTCGATGATTTCGGTCATCTCGACATCTTCAGCGAAATCTGCGACATCTGCGACATCTGCGAAATCTACGGAGTCTGCGGAATCGTTTTCCTGCAGAAGCTCCCAGATTGATTGTCCTGTGTACTCCGCGTTTTCTATAGCGGCTCTTGGACAATCATTTTCCCTCGATGAAATTAATTCCCCTGAGGTACTTGCCTCGGCCACGGTATCAAGACTCACGGGATACGACACATTTTTTATCCGTTTTCTGCACGTAAAAAATGACTTATTATTAATCTTAGCTTATTAATCAGAAAATACGGTCGTACGGTCTGGTCAATGAGCTGCATAGCTGGTGGTAGGTAGTAGGTATTTCATGTACGAGAGCCTAAGGAATGTGCGGTCAAGGCTGCGGTCAAGGCTGCTCTTTTCGCGCTTTCATTTTCACTTTCAAATCGATAGATAAATAACATGTTTATTTCACTCAGATGCTTTGAAATTTTTCCACACTCACGATTATTGTTCACATTTAACATATTTCAACTAATCGCTAGACTACGGATCTTTAATCGCTATTACAAGGGACAGGAACCAGACAGATATTTGATTCTTCCTGTAATCATTTTGACAAGTTGAAAATAATACAATGGTGTTTTTAAATTATCTTAACCTCTCTACTTGATTTACTCTACTGTGTGATTTATTAAAATTTATTTATCTACTTGAAAGTGAAAATGAAACGCGGCCTTGACCGCATATCCCTTAGGCTGTCGTATACCTACTACTAGATATCTACCACCGCTATTGTATCTGTGCAGTTCATTGACCTGACCGTACGTCCCTTAGCTTTCGGTATTGTCGTACACCTGAGGACACCTGTGCAGTTTGTCATCAAGTGACTCCGCTATTATATCTGTGCAGTTCATTGACCTGACCGTACGTCCCTTAGCTTTCGGTATTGTCGTACACCTGAGGACACCTGTTTGTCACCAAGTGACTCAGTGGCACACATTTCGAAACAGCACAATTACGGCTGAATAAGTGAGTTTTCAATTCAATCAGTTTCTGTTCCTTCTCTTTTTTTACGATTATCTCGTAAACGAAAGCCGTCTGTACACTAAACCAGCAATAAGACGAAATTTTGTTTATAGATATTGTTTTTCAATGTTTAAATAAATGACTATATTTATAATAATATCCTATTCAGATTGTTTTCAATATAAATAAAGAAACCATTTGGTTTCATGACTCTATCAGAAACGGAACAAAAGTTATTAAATTTTGTCCAAAAAAAGGCATTTCGCGACACTGTGCGGCGCGGGCCGATTTCGCGGTTTCTTTGTCGCTTGGATCGTTGGTACCTTTGATGATAAAAATAAAAGTATAAGGTATCACCAGAAGTCAAAAAGTTCGTTGATGAAAAGTAAGTTAAAAAGATGAAATACTTAAATTACTTCTACGGAAAACCCTATGTCGTGATTTGCTATGTCTTCTTGATGCTTTGAAGTACAGAATTGTAGCAATCGTCTAAACAATTTTTACGCAGCGTCGATTCATCCGGAATAGGTTGGCCTATGTATTTTGTCAGAAAATTCCTTTATATATTATTATTTAAAGTACGCCACGGAATATTAACAGCAACCATCGCTTTCGACAAGTCTGAATAAAATACACTATTTTCTTAAACTTGTTGCTCGTTTCGCGGTATTTTCCGCGGAGGTCGTAATATTTGCTCGATCGCTATTTTTTTGTTCATGGAAGTATTAATATGTTGAATGAATTCCAATTCTCTCTATAGCACTTTACACTTGTATTGCGCATTTCATAGTAAATACTACTTTCATTATTTTCGTCAATAATGAAATTGGGATCGGCTTCGATCTAGCTTTTCATTCAGTTTAATCATGTTGGCAGGCACTGTCACAAAATTCGCCATATCACTTCGAGTATCGATATTATTTGACGAGCGACAGCGAAGTTATTTTTTAGAAAGCCGTTTTATATTTCAAAAATCATTTCATAATTTCTTTCAAAATGTGGGACGCTGTAGGAGTTCCTACATTTTTAACGGAAAGGTACGGCTGGCATCCCAGATGTTTTTTTTTATTACTGAAGCAGTTAGGTCCAAGTCGTTTTTGCAAAGACGTACTCCTCTAAGGTTGTTCTCGCTCAATAGCAATTGACGTGTCATAAATCTTGAGATGCGAACCGGCAGGCATTACGGACTGCGCGACCCCCGCCCTGTCACGTCGGGCCCATACCTGAGAGCTTCTTTATTCTCCCTTATGCATACAATCTCTTTATGAAAATATAGAGGAAATTTTGAGGAAATTGAAAAAGTTCATATGTTTACATCTTTCAATGCGTATAGCTGTTTTATTCTTCAACCGATTTTTATGAAATTTTGTGCATGTATACAGGGCGAGTTTGATAACACGACGATCTCGAGTAACTCGTAAGTTATTTGTTCTATGAAAAAAATGTTCAAACACATGTTGCATCGTCCCTAGGAGTACATGCAGTGGAGCAATCTGATTTCTGTTACTTTGATTTTTTATCAGGATGTGAAGGTCACCTTCAGTTTTTTAAATAGAATGCCCAATATTTTTGCTTGACCTCGGATGAATCACAAAATTCTGCGTAAACTAGTATTAGCCTTTATACAACATATGTACACATGTACATATTGTATTTAAAAACTGAAGGTGACCTTCATACCTGATAGAATCAAAGTGACAAAGATCAGATTGCTGCACTGTACATCCACCTAGGAACAATGCAGCATTTGTTTGAACATTTTTTTCGTACAACAAACAACTTACCCGTTATTCGAGATCGTCGTGTTATCAGACTTGACCTGTTTAACTTACTTGATTCTCTAGAACAGTGCTCCCCAACTTTCTGATCGCCGCGGACCGGTCAACGTTTCATAATTTTTCCGCGGCCCGCTGAGGGCGGGGGGGGGGACGTTGATTGTTCATATTTTAATTTTAATTTGATTGTATTTAAATAATTGTATTTCATGTTCCTTGGGCGGCCCGCGGTACCATTTGATCCGCGGACCGGTAACGGTCCGCGGCCTGCGGGGTTGGGGGCCACTGCTCTAGAAGACATATTTTACATTTTCATTATAGGCACAGATAAAAAAGTTAAAAATCGTAACCTTCACAGTTATCTTCGAAATTCCAAGCAATAGTAATTTTTAAAAAAATGTCTTATGCATCATCTAGTAAAAAGTTTCTACTAACATCTAAAAAAAATACATTTTTCTTAAACCCATCCCAACTTGTCCACCATGGAGGTGGAAGACAGGTAAAAGAGTCACTGCACACGGTGTGCGGGTTGACGGGAAAACCCCAAGATGAATAGCGGCAGCTCTCAACTGACCGTGGAGGTCTGCAAAGTTTATAACACATCATTGCTATTGAGGTATAGGAGGTTGCCAGAGTTTTTCTTCGTAGCACCGGCAATACAGTAATAAAGAACGAAATGCAGAAAAGCTTTCTCTCAAAACTATGTACATGTTGTTGTGTACTTGCCCCATGGGGTTTGCCACATTGAGATCCTTCTCGAAGCAGTTGAAAAGCAGAGATGCGCAAAAATATACAAATTTTGAATAACGTGGAGTTAGGTTATTCGTGGAAAGCCTTCGAATAATTTTCTGCCAGGCCGACGAAGGCGTCGGTAGCAGTGGCAAAGTGGTGCAATAAACACGGCCGGGCAACCCTGCGCAATTAGAAATGATTTCTAATTGCACCAAATGATCTGATTTTTATAATCAATTAGAAGCATTGGTTTATGAAATGATATGCAAAGAAGATTTTCCAAAAATTGTAATTTACAAGGTTACATGCAAAAATAAATATGGTATTTCTTAAAACTTCTATGATTTATTTATTAATTTATTTATTTATATTTTTTAAAATTTCTATACGGGCCCTTAATAAAAATTTAAAATATACGTTTTGTGGATCTGTAGTTAGTAAAACAAATGCTAGAATACACTGCGCCGGAACCTTTGCATATTCGAACTACGCCCGACCGACGATGGTAGAAATTGCAGTTTTCATAGCATGCAGTAAACTAATTGATCCAGTTTCTCAATTAAGTTCAAATAGTTAAAAAAGCTATCGCTTTCTTGAGAGCGCGAGCATCAGAATGAGTGTTACTGTAATCAGTAGACTGCGGATCTTTATGTGTGTGAAATATGCAAAAACTTGTGAAGATATGCACGTAAAATATGCATATATGCACGAAAAATATGATCAGAACTAATGCAAAGAGATATATATCAGTTATGTTTTAGTTAACAATTTATCTATACAGAAACACCATAATTTGCGTTGTAATAAATTACTAGTAATTTTTCCAGACGTTCCAAACGTTAAATTTTGTGCAACTTACATATGTCTGTTGCAACACATTCTGATCTGTTCTAATTGCAACTATATCATTTTTATCAAAATTTTCAACTATTCATTTACATAAACAAAATAAAGATTGTGAATTTAATTATTTCATTGCGTTCAGATGTTAAGAAAAAAGATTGGTCGAATCTCTTTAGTTTTATTAAAATTTTCGTCATCAAATATTGCAGTCAAACAAATCGCAGTAAAATATAGTGAAGTTGTATATAATAAATATGTAATATATGTATATGTGCATGGTAGAATCTATTTGCAATATGCAAGATAATATTTGCATATCGATATATATATGCATAAACATCCGCAGTCTAGTAATCAGTCTACCTTTTTCTTAATAAATACATGTACACTATTATTATTATGGTATACTGATATCCTTCTTTTTATGAATTTGTCCGTTCAATCGCTGTTGAAAATTGAGTTTTTTAACGCTATGCCTCCCAAAACCCGCCAAGTACTTTAATTTCGTATTTTGTATAGCAGTAATTGTCATTTTCGAAAATAAGACGAATTTGACGATACATGAATTGTTAAAATCGGCCCAGTCGTTTATACATAAGAGGGAATAAAGAAATTCTCAGGTATGGGCCCGACGCGACGGGGCGGGAGTCGCGCAGTCCCTAATGCCTGCCGGTTCGCATCTCAAGGTTTATGACACGTCAATTGCTATTGAGCGAGAACAACCTTAGAAGAGTACGTGTTTGCAAAAACGTCTTGGACCTAACGGCTTCAGTAATAAAAAAACATCTGGTTTGCCAGCCGTACCTTTCCGTTAAAAACTGCATTAGTAATAAAAACACATCTGGGATGCCAGCCGTACCTTTCCGTTAAAAATGTAGGAACTCCTACAGCGTCCCACATTTTGAAAGAAATTATGAAATGATTTTTGAAATATAAAACGGCTTTCTAAAAAATAACTTCGCTGTCGCATGTCCAGTAATAACCTGATCATTTGCCGAACCTTTTCAACAGAGATGGGCACAAATTTTATTCAAATAAAAATTTGGAATAAAGTGGGTTAGCTTATTCGTGGAAAGTGTTCGAATAAATCCTTTGAACAATTTTCTGTCAGGCCGGCGAAGGCGTCGGTAGCTGTGGTTTTAGTGGTCTTCGAAGTCTTTGAATAGATTTACGAATGAAACTACTAGACACAGTCCAATGTCACGTCCAGTGGTTCAGCCATCGTTAATAATTCATATAATCAATGATGTATTACATATACCTTTGAATTTCTTTTTATGTTTAATCTAATAATGTTGTACGAGAAACTATATATTCAATACTATTGTTAAAAAACCAAATCGAACTATCGTATATTATACCACATTGCGTGCGATAGAATTAAGAAATTCATTCTTCATTTGAATCGTATTGAACGAAAGAACTGCGTAGCGAAATTATTTCATTAAATGACCAGATCACTTCCAAATATAAATCATGATCTAAAATCCGCTGAAGACTGTCCATCGAGAATCGATGAGTAATAAATTGTTCGTCGCCCCACGTGTGATGTAATTCGATCTGGCCAGGGGAGTTACAGAGAAGAAAGCAGCTAAGGAGAAACTGACCTAGGAGATGCATAGGGTAATATGATCTAGCTATGACGATTATGACGACAATAATCACCTGACAAAATTGACGAAACAAAGGACTGATATGTCTATAAAAGGGATGACTCCCCCTCATGAGGAGCCCATTCTTCACCAGTCTTCACACAATAAAACAACAATCAACTACAAAAAGGATTAAGTCAGTTTTTAAAATATCAAGTGAAAGTTTTTTTTAAGTTTAATTTACAATCAACCCAAACATCAAGAAGGAAGAAACACCACTGTAAAATCAAGCCAGAAGACTGTTTAGCGGTAATTACTAACAATTTATAATAAAATTTTTCTAAAATATTAAATATCCGAAATTTGAAGCTTAAAATACAGTTTTGTTTATTTTTATTCCAAAATATGAGAATATCAAATCATTTTTAAAGAGTATACCCATCATCGATTTCTTCGTACCAATTCCACAATCAAAATCACGTAGAATATAAAGAAAAATCCTCGATTACCCGAACCGAAGCCGGTGAATGCAGGTAGGTTCAAAACTGCGTTATATCTCAATTATAATTCATTTCAATCATTCCAATCTACTTAAATTAAATTTCAATTTTTTACTATTCAAATCTAACATACGTCCACCTCAGGACGTAACACCAGCATGAAAAAATTGTGAAAAATAAACAACTTTTGCAATTGAATTACACACCGATATACCTGACTGGGCGTCGCACAGTGGGCAATTTGGACGAAATCTTTTTCAAAGTCAAAGAACTTTCGATAGAAATGAGGTAGAGCGATGAAATTTTTTAAAATTAAAGCTGAAACTTTGCAGAATATGGCAAAAATAGGGAGATTATGGTACGAACATTTTTTAACCTTGAAAAAATTCGTTAAACTTGCATAATTACAAGAAAATTGTGGTTTTTTCAATACCACGCGCGGGAAAAAATTTTTTTGAACATGCTATACATCATTTCTCGTAAATTTTTTTTACACAAGTGAAGTGATGAGATACTTAACTTGCTTCCTGTGTAAATGAAAATATAATTATGGAAAATAGATATCTAATTTAAATTACATATTACAGTCACACATAGCCTATAAGTAGGTTCAGCGACAAAAATCGATTTGTTGGAAAATCCTGAGGTCGTAGACAAATTTTGAGACCAGATTTGAAATCAGCGTGAAAAAAATTGCCCACTGTGCGTTATTCTGTTTTAAATATTTGAAGCGATGATAAAAACATACTTGTAAGATTAGAAAGCACTGCAAGGTAGGAAATTACGTCCGTAAATGTTAGCTGTCAAGATATACCACGATTTTGCGATTTAAAATAAGGTTAGTAATGACAAATGTAAAAACAATGTCATTTCTACACGAAAAACGAAATGACTTTCCGAAAGACCCAATAGATCGGAAGAAATGTTTGATTGTCCAGTTAAAATAGCTCCCAGTTCAAAGGGTTAAAAAAGTTATCCCAAATAAGTTTCGCTGAGGTTTATCTTTAGTACGATAAAACTTACCTTTCCCGACACTTGTTGCTTTTGGACAAACGCCTTGTAGTTAATAGAGGAGTCTTCATTATCTTCCGCAACATATAGGCCGCTGCATATCTTCTCTCTTCTTCCATCGCCACGGAATACACACGCACAATTAAACACTAATTAAACTCCCGAACAATTCACGAACAACTCGCGAACTGTTAATGATCACCACGGAATACACGCGCACAACACTTATTGAACTCCCGAACAATTCACGAACAATTTACGAACAATCGCGAACTGTCAATAAATACAAAAAACCCGATGTGTCTGCACCGTACCAGTGAAGACAACTGATTGATCAGAAATATGCAGCAATGAGCACAGCACATGCTGCGCGTTTTCAAACCTTCGAACTTTTACGCGGGCCGATGACGGGCGTTCGTTCATTGGTGCAAGTAAAACTCAAACTGTTGAGTGGGGGGGGAAAGCCAATGAGGGCCAGTGCCGCTAGATCGAGAAAATGTGGTGGCGGTGGCGGTGGCGGTGGCACGATCGTCAGAAACAACGCGACCATTGAAGAGGAAAGATCGTAAGTGCCTTGATATAAGTATTTTCATATTGTCAATTCGTTTTCCGACAGTTTTCCGACAGTTTTCCGACAGTTTCCCGACAGTTTCCCGACAGTTTTCCGACAGTTTTCCGACAGTTTTCCGACAGTTTTCCGACAGTTTTCCGACAGTTTTCCGACAGTTTTCCGACAGTTTTCCGACAGTTTTCCGACAGTTTTCCGACAGTTTTCCGACAGTTTTCCGACAGTTTTCCGACAGTTTTCCGACAGTTTTCCGACAGTTTTCCGACAGTTTTCCGACAGTTTTCCGACAGTTTTCCGACAGTTTTCCGACAGTTTTCCGACAGTTTTCCGACAGTTTTCCGACAGTTTTCCGACAGTTTTCCGACAGCTTTCCTACAGTTTTCCTACAGTGTTTCTACAGTGTTTCTATAGTGTTCGTACAGTGTTCGTACAGTGTTCCTACAAGTGTTCTAATTGCCTACTAAGCTGTTTTCATGCGGTATATTATGCGTTCATGTTTCTCTTTTTTGAATAGGTTTTTCCTTTCATTTCGCCCTGTTTTTTATATTGCGCGTCCTTCTGACACGGGACGTATTCAAGTATTCGCATTGCAAAAAGACACCGACGTGTGTATCTGATCTTGTAGCCTTCACTAAGCATGGCATTGTCGCTGCTAATTTTTAGAACTCGAACAAATTTTTAACTTTCTTTCGGTTTTTTTGAAGAATGGATTTTAGAAAACGGTTTCTACATTTGTATTCAGCTCAATAGGTTACAAAATCAGATACACGTCGATGTTTTTTTACGGTGTGAATACTTGGAATATGCAACGTGTAAACAAGGCCGCGTAATATAAACAAACTGAGCGGAGTAAAAATGAAAAACCTGTTTAAAAAAAAGAACCATGTACGCAGAATATACCGTGCGAAAACAGATTAGCAGAAAAATAGAAAACTTGTATCAAAGAACCAAAGTATAGTAATTATTTGAACTATTTATACTGGTACCTGTAAAAAATTATTCTCAATATTTGTCTTGTGTTCTAATTTACTGTGAAAATATGTTTATAAACTTGAAATATTTTTATTGAATGCATCTTCATATTGTGAATTGTTTTCCTATAGTTTAGTAAGAAAACTGTAGGAAAACCAATTGACAATATGAAGATGCATTCAATACAAATATTTCAGTTTACAAACATATTTTTACAGTACGTTAGAATACAAGACAAATATTGTTTACTACGTACCTACTACAATAATTTTTGTACATTTGCTTTCAGATGCCAGGAAGAATAGAAAGAATTGACGAAGTTGTCCGTGCGATGGAGATCTCATCGCGACGGCGACCGCGACCGCCATCACGGTCGCCGTCGCGATCGCGATTACGGTCGCCGTCGCGATCGCGATTACGGTCAAGGTCAAGGTCAAGGTCGCACCGACGACGATCGCGGTCGCACCAACGATCGCGGTCGCACCGACGATCGCGATCGAGGGAAAGCTTTCGGAGGACCACATCGCGTCGGCCGACGCGATCATCTTCTAGGTCAGCAGAGTCACGAATGGCGATCGTGGGGTCGCCAATACGCGAACGGGGGACACTTGATTTAATGTGGCGTAGGATGCAAGAAGTACGTATATAAACCAAAATTTTTTTTAAATTTTCAATGTCAGTAAGATACAAAAAATTTAATTTTCGCTTTTGTGTTTCAGCTACAACAATTAAAAAAAAAATATTAAAAATTCGATACGGGCGGCGGGGAGGAGGCCGAGGAAGAGGTGGTGGAGGAGGAAGAGGAAGAGGAAGAATAGGAGCAGGAGCAGGAGGAAGAGAAATAAGAGGAGGAGGAAGAGGAAGAAAAGGCGGAAATAACATATTCATAAATTGTGATGTTAAGTGATTTTAAATTATATTTGTTTTTTTTTAATAAATGTGTAAAATGTAACATTTAAAAATTATTCTCTTTCCCTATTAGATTCCACACTCTTGCAATCCTGGAAACGCGAAGGTATAATTAAACTGCGGATCTTTACGCAAAATAAAAATTGTCTGCATCGATTATATGAATTTTGAATTTTTGAGATTTTCCAACAATTTCGAGTTTCATCTACTTGATTTTCCTATAAATGCATAAAGATCCGCAGTGTAGTTATAATATACAGGGTGAATTCGATAAAGCAGGACACCTAAATATCTCCGTTAGGATTAGAGATAGAAGAAAATGTTAGAGAGAAAAGTTGTACTGTTAAAGGGGGCAAATATGGTAATATAAAAAAATGTTCCGTTTGTAGTCGTTTTCAAGGTCTTTTGAAGGTCATCGATGACTTTTTAAATAGCACCATATATTTTTAACTTCACAGTGTTGTAGCTGATGTCAAGACGAGTTCAATGATGCGGTACACTATGACCTTCAAATTACCTTGAAAACGACTACAAACGGAACATTTTTTTACAACTTCTCTCTCTAACATTTTCTTCTATCTCTAATCCTAACGGAGATATTTAGGTGTCCTGCTTTATAATTAATATAATTAAACAATAAATTAAAAAAAGAATTCCTAATTTCTATCTTGAGTGTTCATATAGTTTCTGAATTTTTAAATAATTTTGCTACTGTATTTTAAAGTAACATTTTCTCTAACATTTTCTTCTATCTCTAATCCTAACGGAGATATTTAGGTGTCCTGCTTTATAATTAATATAATTAAACAATAAATTAAAAAAAGAATTCCTAATTTCTATCTTGAGTGTTCATATAGTTTCTGAATTTTTAAATAATTTTGTTACTGTATTTTAAAGTAACATTTTCTCTAACATTTTCTTCTATCTCTAATCCTAACGGAGATATTTAGGTGTCCTGCTTTATAATTAATATAATTCAACAATAAATTAAAAAAAGAATTCCTAATTTCTATCTTGAGTGTTCATATAGTTTCTGAATTTTTTAATAATTTTGTTACTGTATTTTAAAGTCGTAGGCAGGATCCCTTGGCTGCGAAACTTTGCTTTCTCTATATGATTGGAGCCATCGTTCTTCATTGTTTCCTGTATAACTTGTTTCTTTTTCATCTTACTTTTACAATGTATTCGTTGATATTCAACTTAAATAAAACGATTAAAATAAAAATATCTCATCTTTGCATTATTGAGAAATGAGAAGGCGCATCCCGCACCCTTGCAATCCTGGAAAAAAACGCGAGTCTTATAATATATATAATATACTATATATGTACATATATATATAATGCGTATACAGGGTGTCCCAAAACTCCTTCAAGTCCGGGAAATGGGAGGTTCCTTAGATCATTTGAAGCAACATTTTCCTTTGCACCAATGTCAGCCGCGGCTTTGTTTAGGAGTTATTAACGAAAAACACTGACCAATCAGAGCGCGCCCTGGGCCGCCGCGCCGCGCCGCGCTCGCATCAGAGCGTTGGCGGTACGCCGTGACATCGCAACGAACAAGAGTTTCTCGATTATGTGAATGCTCTCCGATTTCAATGAGCTTTGGATATGTGGTCAAGACTATTATTCTGAACAACATTTCTCTTTAGAATTTGTGGCTGTAGGCTTTAGTTTACGAGATTATCGCGAGAATCTTTACTTGTAAATCCATGGGATCGATGTACTACTAGCTTCTATCCGATTTCAATGAGCTTTGGATATGTGGTCAAGACCATTATTCTGAACAACATTTCTCTTTAGAATTTGTGGCTGTAGGCTTTAGTTTACGAGATTATCGCGAGAAACTTTACTTGTAAATTCATTATGGGTGTTCATGATAACGGACACGGCCTGCTAATGTCTCCGAAACTAAAGCCGACCGTCAACCATTTCAAAGGAAAAAGATATTCAAAACATCGAGATTTATAACATTATTTCAAGGTTATTGAAATCGATAGAGACCCGGATCATCCTTACCCGACTTACGGCAACTTTACCCGAACGAGAAAAGAGGCAGAAACTGATTGTTTTAAAAACTCACTTATTCAGCCGTAAATCCATTTGCTGCTTCGAAATGTGTGTCACTAGGTCACTCGGTGACGAACTGTACAGATGTCTTCGGGCATACGGCAGTAACGAAATGTAAGGGACGTACGGCCAGGTCGACGAACTGCACAGCCGGTGGTAGATAGTAATAAGGCCTAAGGGATGCGCGGTCAAGTCGACGATCCAGAATTTCACTTTCACTTTCGAATCGATAAATAATTCGTATGTTTATTTCACACAGGTGCCTTGAAATTTTTCCACGCTCACAATCACTGTTCACATTTGTCTACACGCATAGTTATGCACTAATAATAATTTCCATATCCCTTGTACTGCTGCACAAATCATAACAATCAGGTAATGCAATCACTAGACTGCGGATTTCATGCATTTGTAGCAAACGTGAGTAGGTGCATTTTAAGACAGTAGAGAGATTAAAATAATTTCAAAACACCTATTTATTATTTTCAACTTCTTAAAGTGATCGCAGTAAGAATCAAATATCTGTCTGGCTGCTGTCCCTTGTAATAGCGGCAACCAACTTTCATTTTGCATAAAGATCCGCAGTCTAGTGATTAGTTTAAGTATCACTATCAAAACACAGCTAATAGCAACCGTTAGCTTTGAATTGACAAATCTTTGGAGATGTTCTCTCTACCGCGGCTCGAACGACACTGATTTTCCGCAAGATTTTTCTAAAGATTTTAGAAAGGGCATTTAGAGTGTCGAAATTCGAAATGCACGCTGTAGCACGTTTACGAAAACGACGGGACGGTTAGACGAAAAACAGGATACGAGAAGGACCGCTGTAAGATTTATGGCAATCACATGTTCAGTTTTTCCTGCAGATTGATACGCAGGGTCGATGGGTAACCATTCGAAAACGTCGTCTGTCCTTCTTTTAGAAAGCTTCTTAAGGAAGGTATAGGACAATAGGGATGCTACGCTGACCTGACATTTTTACCCCTTGCTGGGTGAAAGGACCGATGACGTTTTCGAACGGTTACCCATCGACTCTACGTACCAATCTGCAGGAAAAACTAAACATGTGATTGCCATAAATCTTACAGCGGTCCTTCTCGTATCCTGTTTTTCGTCTAACCGTCCCGTCGTTTTCGTAAACGTGCTACAGCGTGCATTTCGAATTTCGACACTCTAAATGCCCTTTCTAAAATCTTTAGAAAAATCTTGCGGAAAATCAGTGTCGTTCGAGCCGCGGTAGAGAGAACATCTCCAAAGATTTGTCAATTCAAAGCTAACGGTTGCTATTAGCTGTGTTTTGATAGTGATACTTAAACTAATCACTAGACTGCGGATCTTTATGCAAAATGAAAGTTGGTTGCCGCTATTACAAGGGACAGCAGCCAGACAGATATTTGATTCTTACTGCGATCACTTTAAGAAGTTGAAAATAATAAATAGGTGTTTTGAAATTATTTTAATCTCTCTACTGTCTTAAAATGCACCTACTCACGTTTGCTACAAATGCATGAAATCCGCAGTCTAGTGATTGCATTACCTGATTGTTATGATTTGTGCAGCAGTACAAGGGATATGGAAATTATTATTAGTGCATAACTATGCGTGTAGACAAATGTGAACAGTGATTGTGAGCGTGGAAAAATTTCAAGGCACCTGTGTGAAATAAACATACGAATTATTTATCGATTCGAAAGTGAAAGTGAAATTCTGGATCGTCGACTTGACCGCGCATCCCTTAGGCCTTATTACTATCTACCACCGGCTGTGCAGTTCGTCGACCTGGCCGTACGTCCCTTACATTTCGTTACTGCCGTATGCCCGAAGACATCTGTACAGTTCGTCACCGAGTGACCTAGTGACACACATTTCGAAGCAGCAAATGGATTTACGGCTGAATAAGTGAGTTTTTAAAACAATCAGTTTCTGCCTCTTTTCTCGTTCGGGTAAAGTTGCCGTAAGTCGGGTAAGGATGATCCGGGTCTCTATCGATTTCAATAACCTTGAAATAATGTTATAAATCTCGATGTTTTGAATATCTTTTTCCTTTGAAATGGTTGACGGTCGGCTTTAGTTTCGGAGACATTAGCAGGCCGTGTCCGTTATCATGAACACCCATAATGAATTTACAAGTAAAGTTTCTCGCGATAATCTCGTAAACTAAAGCCTACAGCCACAAATTCTAAAGAGAAATGTTGTTCAGAATAATGGCCTTGACCACATATCCAAAGCTCATTGAAATCGGATAGAAGCTAGTAGTACATCGATCCCATGGATTTACAAGTAAAGATTCTCGCGATAATCTCGTAAACTAAAGCCTACAGCCACAAATTCTAAAGAGAAATGTTGTTCAGAATAATAGTCTTGACCACATATCCAAAGCTCATTGAAATCGGAGAGCATTCACATAATCGAGAAACTCTTGTTTGTTGCGATGTCACGGCGTACCGCCAACGCTCTGATGCGAGCGCGGCGCGGCGCGGCGGCCCAGGGCGCGCTCTGATTGGTCAGTGTTTTTCGTTAATAACTCCTAAACAAAGCCGCGGCTGACATTGGTGCACAGGAAAATGTTGCTTCAAATGACCTAAGGAACCTCCCATTTCCCGGACTTGAAGGAGTTTTGGGACACCCTGTATATAGTATATATGTACTTCTGAACTTTTCCGGGACTTTACTACCAGTAAACTAATTATTATTTGTATATATTATGGTATAAGAATTAGTTTTTTATTCAAAAATTTTGGCGCCTCTCCTGGTATTAGTCCGTGTCAGGCTGGAAATCGATGGCCTAACCTACAATCGTACGAAAATGCATACATTGACTTCGTCACGCTTTCACTGTGGCATACATATGTATCAGCCTAACGCTTCAGTTTAGTTTCTCAGCAGAGCATCAGTCCTCCTGACTAGGCGCCATCTCGTCAAAACTGGCTGAACTAAATTTGGCTCTAGCTTGCTCTGCACTCTATCATCATGAGTGTAATATGGGGGAAATTCTGCTAATGTGAATGCAATTACGGGAAAACAAATGCTGACCTCATTTCAGCAAATTGTAGGCTGGGTGAGGGCTCATTGTAAAGAGGAAGGTTTGACGATATTCGCTCAGGTCATTAGGGCAGTCAAAAAGTCTTTCAGAGACAGAAAAATGCATTGAAACCTGCGGGTTTTTTTCCAAGATTTTTTCTCTACTTTGGGCCTTCATATTATTAGATATAAACATAATCTCGTTAATTAATGACCTGAGCGAATATCGTCAAACCTTCCTCTTTAGAATGAGCCCTCAACCAGCCCACAATTTGCTGAAATAAGGACAGCATTTGTTTTCCCGCAAACCCATATTTTCTAGTAAGATTCTAGTAAGATTCTAGTTGTAACCAACGTGTGACTACCCCCTTAATCTCGAGAAACTCTTGTTCGTTGCGGCATCGTGGCGTTACACCACGCTCGTCTCCCGGCGTGCCGGGCTGTTGGTACCATCGCGCGTCGAAGTCGCGCTCTGATTGGTCAGTGTTTTTCGTTAATAACTCCTAAACAAAGCCGCGGCTGACATTGGTACAAAGGAAAATGTTGCTTCAAATGACCTAAGGAACCTCCCATTTCCCGGAGTTGAAGGAGTTTTGGGACACCCTGTATAGTTTACCAAGCAGCTATGAGAATTTTAGATGTGCAATTGAGTCTCGTGACGAGTTACCTAGTCCAGATATACTTAAAGTGAAAATTATTGAAGAAAGCGAAGCTAGGTGCAAGTCAAGTGCTGTTGATTCTCCTGGAGCATTTGCAGCGGACAATGAATACAAGCAAAGATATAATCCGCGCAACCAAAACAATAATTGGAGAAATAGGAACCAATTTGAGAAGGATGCAAGGATGGAACGACAGGGAAGTATAAAAGTAAAATGTTATAAGTGTGGAAAACTGGGGCATAAATCTCCACAATGCAAATCAAAACTAGAGGGCTATTGTTGCTCGCTCGCTTCGCGAGCTCGCGGGTAGAGCTGCTCTTGCGAGAGGGTTAGTGATACGTATGGCTAGTAGGGCCTACTGCTTTTAATGTTTTTTATTTGGTGTGTGACTCTCCACGAGCCACACAAAGAACTTCCCGATTCAATAGTTTTCTACTTATCAAAATGTTTGCTATATGGCGTCGCATTAAACCAATATCGTATGCTCGTTGCTCGCTTGGTTCCTTGTTATAGCATACTAATGTTACAAAATAAATTGTCTTAATTAGTTTTTCGCAAACGTTACAACTCATCATTATCCGGGTTTGCAGTATTGATCTTGGTTTTCTTCGATACTATTAATTTAAATTTTCTTAAAATATATAAACCGCTCAATTTTGAAACTCTGCTCAGTGCTACATAAACATTTGTAAAGTTCGTGTTGGAGCTCGGTGGTTAAATCAGTGAGTGTGTTTAACACTTTGTAAGACGACGTTAGATTTCACAATTAACTGTATTTTATTACTACGAATATTACATATAGAGAAAGGCACAATGGATACTTTTGGTTTCTTATCAGAGCACACGAACGGATCTTATCAATATGTATCGATCTTTCTCGGTTGATCGATCGCAAGTCGCGACATCTCTACTTTACAGTTTGTATCGGTATCGCGGGTGCTCGACGGTCATTGATTCTACATTATCAACACCTCCCCTTCAATGCGGTCGGGCAACCCTTGTCTTTAACCGTTTATATTAATCCCTAGTCGATTCAAACAGTTTATGTGACGATGATGAGTCAGCCCTTTCGTCAGTACATCGGCCGGCATCTCGTCCGATGGTAGGTATTCTAATTTCAGAATCCCTTTTTCGAGATTCTCATGCACGAAAAAATGTCGTACATCCATATGTTTAGTCCTTGAATGGCGTGGGTTATTCTTTATCTGGTTCTGGGCACTTTGGGAATCGTTCCAAAGTGTGGTTGCCCTGCATGGTATCCCTATAGAGGTCAATAGACCCCGTAGGTACAAAACCTCCCTGGTAGCTTCCGAAATCGCCATATATTCTGCTTCTGTCGTAGATAGAGCAACAGTCCTCTGCTTTCGCGTTTCCCAACTGATCGGACATGAGGAATACATGAAAGCGAACCCTGAAAACGAACGTCTATCTAAACGGTTGGAAGCCCAGTCCGCATCTGCTACTCCGTATAGCTCTTGTCCATTCTTTTTATAGGACAATTTATAATTTTTGGTCCCTTGGAGGTACCTTAAAACCCTCTTAGCTGCTTTCCAATGGCTGTAATCATAACAGGAATTAAACTGGCTCAAAAAATTAACTGAGAATAATATATCTGGACGTGTGGAGATGGCCAAATATAACAGCCCACCGATCAAATTTTGATAAGGTAGTTCCGCCATAACACTCACGTCAACCTTCTCTGGTCGTACTAAATCATTGTGCGTCTCGATCGGGGTATTGATCGCCTTGCAATTACTCATACCGAATTTTTTGAGTAATTCCTCAATGTAGCCAGTCTGTGAAAGCTCAATGGAATGATTATTAGTGTCTTGGTAGAAATCAATACCAAGGCATTTCCTGATTTTGCCCAAATCCTTTATTTGGAAACTTCTTGAAAGGCTATCCTTAATTTCTTCTATCCATTTTGGCTGGTTCGAAGCGATTAGTATGTCATCAACGTAGATAGTTAAGTACAAGGTATCAACTTCGTTGTATTTGTAAAAAAGACATGGGTCGTGAGTTGATGGTTTTAATCCTGTTTTTGACAATTCATCTTTAAGTCGTTTGTACCATTGTACTCCCGATTGCTTTAAACCGTAGAGGGAGCGTCTCAATAAACATACGCTATCTGGGTTCCCCTTTAGCTTTTTCAGCCACTCTGAAGCTATGTCGGTGATCCTTCGATCTTTAATCATTTTATTAGCAACTCCTACTGGTTTATGCTCGGTTATTTTCTTTAGTATCTGTTCCAGTTGGATTGGTACCTCCATAAATATTTTTTCTTCTAACGTCCCATTTAGATAGGCCGTGACAATATCCATTTGGTGGATGGTAAGTCCTTTCTCCGCTGCCAACGCAGCGAGGAGGCGGATTGACGTCATCCTCACTACTGGGGAGTAAGTTTCTGAGTAGTCCACTCCTGGTAATTGCGTGCAGCCTTTTGCGACTAAACGGACCTTTTTCCTTTCGTTTACTCCATCATGTTTTATGGCGAGTACAAGACGATTTTTAATAGTTTTTCGATTTTTTGGGCGGTCGACTATATCCCATGTCTCGTTGTAGATCAATGATAGGAATTCATCCTCTAGTGCTTTAACCCACGATTCTGAGTCGAGTGAGTCCATCGCACTCTCCCATGTTTCTAGTTCTGGCTGGGCCAGATAGTTCACGAAGACATCATCCTCCGTTTCTTCCATGTCTTCGGAAGGTAATTCATTTACCTCAGAGCTAGTCGATATCGTATTATAGATTTTCCGGGGTCTTCCCCTGGACCCTGTGCGTACTATCCTTGGTCTGCCTCTGCAGCGACGATTATTATCAATTTGCTCCGTCCTGGCATCAGGTGGAGGTACGTTTTCCGTGGTAATAACCTCCACGTTTGATTGGTCTAATTGCTTGATTGCGGGCTCTTCAGGCCCAATCTCCTCTTCGGGTTGGAAATTTTCGAAATCCTTATTGTAGTACATGGAATCCATAAATTTTACATCTCGGCTGATTATTAATTTCTTCGCCTCTGGATCCCAGAGTCTATATGCTTTCGAAACTTTTGAATAGCCGACAAAGATACATGGTCTTCCTCGTGACGTTAATTTCCCCTTCGCCATTTTGTTGAGAGCGAATACTTTACATCCAAATGTTTTAAAATAGGCCAACGTTGGCTTCTTCTGTTTCCAAATCATATATGGTGTTTCCCCGTTGAGGGCCTTGCTGATACATCTATTTCGTATGTAGCATGCAGTATTGATGGCTTCTGCCCAAAATATCGGTGGCATTTGAGCTTGTCTTAAAAGGCAGCGGCCCATTTCTACCAGGGTCCGATTCATTCGTTCTGCCACGCCATTCTGCTGTGGCGTGTATGGAGCGGATAATCGCCGCTGAATGCCATGTTGAATTAAATAATCATTAAACTCGTTATTGTAGAATTCTCTTCCATTATCCGTCTGGAAGAATTTTAGTTTTCTTCCAGTTTCGGTTTCGACTCGAGTCTTGTACTTCTTAAAATTTTCGAACACTTCTGATTTTTGTTTTATAAATTCCACGGTACACCATCTAGACCTGTCGTCTACAAATACGATAAAGTACCGAGCTCCTGAGTGAGATGGGACCCTCATGGGTCCGCACACGTCAGCGTGCACGATCTCCAAGATTTCTTTGGTTCGATCGTTCTCTACCGGTCGGAATGGTTTCTGTATTAATTTCTCTTGAGCACATATTTCGCAGCTCTTCATATCCTCATCTGGATTAAAATTGAGCCCATAGACTTTCTCTTCTCGTCGCATTTTCTTCATGTCATGGGCGTTTATATGGCCAAGTCTACCGTGCCAAATCCCGATCAAATTCTCCGGTTCCACTTTTGAAGTCGCATCAGCCACGTAACATTCTTTGCTTTTCTCCTTTACATAATATAGGTCTCCTTTTCGATCAGCGGTCATTAAAATATTTCCAAATCGGTCTTTTACCATAGCACAATCCTTTTTAAATATGACGTCATAGCCTTGATCGGTAATTTTCGATACGGACATTAAATTGGTTCGTAGGTCTTCAACGTGGTATACTTTATTTAACTTTAGTTTTCGATCGTCAAAACCGTTATCAATTGTTAATTTTGCCTCCCCTACTCCGCATATCATCGTGGTGTCGTTATTGGCCAAATTTAGCGGTTTTTGAACTTCCGAGTAATTATACAAGGTTTCCTTGGTAGGAATCATATGTGAGGAGCACCCACTGTCGAGACACCACATTTTTGTTTTTTGGGTGAGGTGGTCCGTTTGAAAAAAGGCAATCTCTTCCACCAAATCGACTTGGCCTGCTGATTCTGATTTGTTTGTTCCGTTTACTGATCTGGCCGCCGCCCTAAAGTGTGGCTGTTCTGGATGCGACTTCGGGAACCTGGAAAAGCAGTTACGTGTCAAGTGACCTAGCTTACCACATCTAAAACATTTAATCGGATTGGATGCACCTGATTTTTCTCTAATATATTGATGACGTTGTGTTTCTTCTCCTCTGTGATTCTGAGGTCCTCTCTGGTAATTCCATCTTTGCTGATAATTTGGTGGTCCCTTTTGGGGGTAAGAACGACCTCCTTTGGCAAACATTACATTGTGGTCATTCTCTTGGATAGTTAAACTCTTTCGTGAATCTGAGTCTTCAAGAATTTTAATCTTCATATCTTCTGGCTTGGGGACATCGTCCCTAGCCGTCATCGCTCGTTGGAACGCATCAAACGACACTGGAAGACTACACAACATTAGTATTGACAACAATTCATCATTAATTTTTATATCAATTTCCTCAAGTTTATCAACAGTATCCATGAATTGATCCAAATGTTCGGCGAGATCTTCTCCCTCCTTCATTTTATGTGTGACAATCTTTTTCAATAGCATTATTTTACGAGCAGGACCTTTGGATTGAAAATGCTTTTTTAGAGCTAACCAAGCTTCTCTTGAACTTGTGCACTTCTTAATGTGCTTCAGTTCCGACTTTTCAATACTTAAGATTAATTCAGAAAGTGCTTTCT
The DNA here is from genome assembly GCA_933228785.1 of Lasioglossum pauxillum. NCBI lineage: Eukaryota > Metazoa > Arthropoda > Insecta > Hymenoptera > Halictidae > Lasioglossum > Lasioglossum pauxillum. Next base: position 24,307,950 of record OW121699.1, read on the forward strand.
CATCTTGCTTTACCCATGTATTAATCGCTTCTGTATCGCTACTTGGCTTTTGTTTCAAGCCATTCACATATTCCCATAAGTCGCATTTTATTAACGTGGCTTTCATCTGTAATTCCCAGGTATCGTAATTTTCTTTGTTTAACTTTTCAAATTTGGTTGTGGTACTCGTCATTTTTATTTTATTTATAATTTCAAAGTCTCAACGGTCTTCCCGTTCCTTTTTAATATTTCCGACACGTGGCGTTTTGAGGTTACGTTATCTTTTCTTATTGCTATACTTTATTGGTATAATTACCTGGGCCCATAACCTGTTGGAGCTCGGTGGTTAAATCAGTGAGTGTGTTTAACACTTTGTAAGACGACGTTAGATTTCACAATTAACTGTATTTTATTACTACGAATATTACATATAGAGAAAGGCACAATGGATACTTTTGGTTTCTTATCAGAGCACACGAACGGATCTTATCAATATGTATCGATCTTTCTCGGTTGATCGATCGCAAGTCGCGACATCTCTACTTTACAGTTTGTATCGGTATCGCGGGTGCTCGACGGTCATTGATTCTACATTATCAACAGTTCGTATTTCTGATGTTTTAAAATCCATACATACTTTCTCGTATGTTTGTCCCTGACTTTTATAAATCGTAATCGCTTCAGCAGGAACCACTGGAAATTGACTACGTGTGATTTCTTATTTTTCTTCACTCGAAATATTTACTTGATTCGATATTTTTTTATTATTGGTGTTAAATTTTGATTTATATTTGCATTTTTCATATAATCACGATAACGAGTTCTTACTTTCACTCCTACTATGGCCAATTGAAAATCTAACCACAATATAGACAGAATTTTAGTATTTTCTTGAAAAGTAATAAATTTTAATATTCCGCATGCTCCATTAACCAATCCGTCGTCAACATCAATGTTATTAATTATCATATATTTTATATAAATTTTCAATTTAATCTCAGTTCACAATTCGTTTTGAACTAATTGTTTATTTAAAGATTGTAATATAAATGTTTTTGTACTTTCATCGATATTCTTTGAAAATGTATTCTCGGCGATGATTAACTCACTCTTGCATTGGAATAATTTTCGATTATTGTAAGCGGTTACATTAGCATTAGTTGCATAATTGGAAAAAAGTATTTTTAATTAAAAAAAAAACAAGAAAAAAATTTTGTTTTAATTTTATAAAAAAAATTTTTTTTTAAATATGTCTAAATATATATACATATATAGTTACGTTTACTTCTTCGGTGGATACGCCTTTCGTATAAATTGCAATGTTTAATCAACTCCTTTCGAAAAAAACTAAAAAACTACTTGACCAAAATGGACCAAAATCTAATCAGCTCTAAGTTACAGCGAGGCACATCGATTGCATCATTCATCATTCTGATCGCGTTGTTACTTTTTCAGAAAACGTTAACGAAAAATTTGATTACATAGAAACGGCCATACGCACACACACACACATACGAACATTTTGCTGAAAATAGTCTAAAATGACTCCAATGACCATGAAACGTGAAGATCTGCTAAAAAATCGATTTTCGATTTTCGGGGTAATTACAATAACTTCCCTATAAAATCGGGAAGTTAACAAGTATTCATAAATACGCATTCATCGCAAAATGTTGATGACGATACATTTTGTGTAACATATTCAGCTGTTGATTCTACAGGTTATTCCTCAAATGAACATGTGTCAAGGAATCGCAACTGGATGTTAGATAGCGGATGTACAACGCATTTATGTGCAACGAAGGACAATTTCCAATCTATAGATATGTCAAATTGTGGAAAAATTAACCTAGCCTGTCACATGTCTAGCGAGGTGAAGGGGAAAGGTGCTGTACAAATTCCAGTATCAAATAATTACAGAGAAAAGACAATTACGCTGGAGAATACTCTGTATGTACCAGATCTTCGATCAAACCTGGTCTCAGTAGCGAAGATCACAAACAGAGGACACTCAGTCACATTTACAAAAGGATCTGCAATAGTAAAAAACCAAACTGGCAGAGTGATTTTGAAAGCAGAACGTACAGGTGACTTATACTATATCAAAGAAAATGTAAACTCTGTTAATGTTGCAGAATCAGGTTCATTAGCCAAGTTGTGGCACAGACGTTTAGGGCACTTAAATGCGAAGGATCTAATGCAATTAACAAAGTATTCAAAAGGGTTGAATATAAATAATCCTGAAGAAATATCAGCATGTGATATATGCATACGTGGAAAGATAACTTCTGTTCCGTTTCCTAAGGGTGGAAGGATTTCAAACGAACCATTAGGCATTGTGCACACAGACGTAGTTGGTCCAATGCGAACGCAAGGAGTGAATGGTTCAAGGTGGTTTGTCACCTTTATTGACGACAACTCACGGTGGTGTGAGGTTTACTTTCTTAAGACAAAGGCTGGTGTCTTAGAGGCTTTTAAAGCATACAAAAACAGGGTTGAAAACCAACTCGGAAGGAAAATAAAATGTGTGCAATCTGATAATGGCGGTGAATACTGCAATTATGAATTCGACATATTACTCAAAACCGCTGGGATTGAACGCAGATTAACTGTGGCTCGGACTCCTCAACAAAATGGAGTCGCTGAGCGCATGAACCGAACGCTGGTTGATATGGCGCGTTGTTTGTTGTTGCAGTCAGGGATGCAACGAATGTTTTAGACAGATGCAGTTTCAACTGCATGCTATAATCGAAATAGGTGTCCGTCAAGCAGTATAAATGGTATAACACCATATGAGAAATGGCATGAGGTGCTGCCAAATCTGTCTCATCTGAGAACGTTCGGAGTACCAGTGTATGTACTCAACAAGGATCCGACAAAGGATAAGTTTGCTGAAAGGACAGTAAAAGGAATATTTGTAGGATATTCGCGAGTAACCAAAGGGTATAGAGTTTGGTTACCGGATGAGAGAAAGCATATTGTTGCACGTGACGTAAAATTTCAAGAGATTCATCCAAAGTGCGATAAAGACGTTGGAACTATCCAACATGACATGCAACATGAGGTCGCTAACGAGAATTTAATATATGTTGACAATAACAGGTCGAGGTCGAGGTCAAGGTCGAGGTCGAGGCCAAGTTCGCCGATCTCGTATCCAAATTTGATTACAGATGATACTCCAAAGATTGAGTCTGCAAAAATTGAAGCGAACGACACTCGCAGGGGGCGGGGACGTCCCAGGTTGATCCGCACGGGAAACCGTGGAAGACCAAGAAAATTATTTCAGCAAGCACCAGCGTCTGTAGAAGAATGTAAAGTCGATGTACAAAATGAACAGGCACGGAATGTAGAATACGAGAGATTTACTGGGGTTGCTGAATTCTCGTTGATGAAGCTATGTCATCGCCAGAGCAAGAAGACTGGAAGCGTGCAATATTGTCGGAAGTGGAAAGTCTAGTCAAGAACGATACTATAGAAATAGTCAAAAGGTCTGAAGCACGAAACGTTATAGGCAGTCGTATAGTTCTTACAAATAAATACAATGCGGATGGAAGCATCGATAAAAGGAAGGCGAGAATAGTGGCAAAAGGTTACAGTCAGAGACATGGTGTGGATTATCACCAGACATTCGCTCCTGTGGCCAGACTGGAATCAGTTCGACTTTTACTTGCATTGTCTGCACATTTTGGGATGAAAATCAGACAATTCGACATAGTCACAGCATATTTAAATGGATCGCTTGATGAAGAAGTATTTATGGAAGTATCAGATATGTTTCTGGATATGCTAAAGCTGTTGAACGAACAAAAGAATACTTCCAACGTGATAAAGAAGCGATCAAATCAGATGTTACGACAGCTGAAGCAGGGTGAAAATGTATGTAAATTGAGAAAAGCTTTATATGGGCTACGTCAGGCAGGCAGGAAGTGGCACGAAACACTTTCTCAAAAATTGAAGTGTATTGGTCTCCAAGCAACAAAAGGAGAGCCGTGTATGTATCACGCAAGGCGTAATGGCGATATAATTTTGTTGATTGTCTATGTAGATGATTTACTTATCGCATCCACCAACGATGAGTGGGTAGACGAGGTGAAGTCCAAACTGGCCGAAAGTTTTGACTTGAAGGATTTGGGTTTGGCAAAGTATTGTCTGGGTTTGGAAATTACTCAAGGACATGATTTCGTCATGGTGGGTCAGCAGGGTTATGTAAATGACGTTCTTACTCGATATGGGATGAGTCAATGTAATCCGATAATGACTCCAGCGGAGTTAAAAGTAACCCATCCAGTGTATGATACAGGAAAAATATCAAGTAGTTCCTGTACAGATAAAATAATGGACAATCGAGGCTATCGCGAGCTGATGGGCTCTTTGATGTATCTGGCTGTTGGTACCAGACCAGATATATCAAACACTGTATCTAGACTTTCTCAGGTTGTCAATGATCCGAAACCACAGGATATAAGGGCTGCAAAGCAGATCTTAAGGTACTTAGCAGGTACGAGGACACTCGGAATCAAATATACCAAGTCCGATGAGATGCTATTGGGATATTCGGACGCGGACTGGGGTGGATGTACTCAGGACAGGCGTTCATATACGGGCTATACTTTCCTTCTTGCAAACGGAGCCATAGTCTGGAAGTCGCAAAAGCAGCGTACTGTGGCATTATCGTCTACCGAGGCGGAATATGTCAGTCTATCTGAGGCAGTGAAGGAGGTATTACATTTAAAAAGCCTTCTTTACGAATTGGGTTTTAGGAAACTCGCTGAGACTACATTGAACGTCGATAACAATGGGGCAATATGTTTGGCTAGTTATCCTGTTTATCATTCACGAACTAAACATATAGACATTCGGCATCATTTTGTTCGAGATGCAGTTGAGAGGGGATTGGTTACCCTCAAAACACGTTCCGACGGGCCAGATGACTGCGCATATTTTGACCAAGCCATTGGCACGAGTAACACATTGGAGATGTGTTAATGAACTTGGTTGTTGCACTGGAGAGAGTTGCTTCAAGATTAAGCGTGCTTCTTGAGGGGGCGTGTTGAGCCGTTCATAGTCTTGCGGCAATAAGCACGCGACAATATAGCGACACCTATAATAGGTTTTTGGTACCGTGTGGTTCCCGCGCGGTCTGTTCTCACTGCTCTTCACGTGTCGCTTGTAGCCGCATGGTCGGCATCACACATTGTAATAATTATGTTAATTATGTGGCATTATTCTATTAAAGTGTAGGTGTGTGTTTCATAATAAAGAAGTACTTCTATATTCATATATTTATTCTGTTCCCACGGAACAAGACCGTATATTTCCAACAATTTTTCATAACGTATTCCTCGAAATAGTGCTTCGTTTCGGGTGATCGTTCGTTGGTTTCGAGGACGGTCCTGATCCGCGACAGTTGCTCATCCTGGATTTGGGCCGCAACAATCCATTCGGCTTCCGTAATGTCTACTTGTGCTACTTCAAGGGTCGTCGGCAGGGGATTTCGACTGAGCGCGTCCGCGTGTGCCATCCTTGCTCCTGGCCGGTACAGAATCTCGAATTTATATTCCTGTGTTTCTAGCCACCATCGGCCTATGCGTGGCAATATGTCCTTTTTCGAAAATGTGGTTCTTAGCGCATTGCAGTCGGTCACTACGCTAAACTGTATGCCTAGTAGGTATACTCGAAATTGTCGTAATGCGAATACTACGGTCATCGTCTCTAGTTCGTAGGAGTGGTAGCATCTTTGGTCGGCCGTGGTTTGCTTGCTTAAATATGCTATCGCTGCCATATTTCCATCTTCTTGTTGTTGTAATAGGATCGCTCCGACTCCGAGTGAACTTGCATCCGTGTGAACTTCGGTCGGTAATGCTGGATTGAAGATTCGGAGTATCGGTCGCGATATCAACCTTGATCTCTTGGAAGGCGTTTTTCTGTGTTTCCCGATAGAACGATATCGTAAGATATCGCTATCGATTCCCTAATTATTCCATTGTTCAATAAGTCCGCAATGATTTCGCGGACGACTTTCTTCTCTGGTTCGGCGAGTCAATAGGGTCGACACGCGACAGGTTCGTCTGTTAGGCATTTGATGTTCATCGATGTGGTGCTGGTTTTTCCTAGGTCGCGCATTGATGAGGATATACAGTCGCGAAATTCTTCTATCAACGCGATGCACAGTTTTCGCTCCTTCTTCCCGACGTTTCCTAATCTCAACTCGGGGGTGTTGTCGATCGCGTACATATCTATCGCTGGTGTTATCCGCGGTTGCTTTGCTTCTCTGCTATCGTTGAATATTAATTGCTTTCCCCGTTTTAGCATGACGTGCTCTTTTTGCAGAAAGTCTCGCCCCAGTATTACGTTGTACGCCGTATACTCGTCTGGTACAACAAATGAGTCTACCGCGGCTCTTACGTTTTGGATTTTCACTAACATCGGCGCAATTGTGTTGATGACTACGGACTGTCCTGCGAATCCTTTGAATATCGTATCCTTCACGATTTTTGTGGGAATAAGGAATTTCTTGATAATTGATGAATGCACTATAGTGCGTGCGCTATCCGTGTCGACTAGGCTTTCCACCTTTCGTCCGTTGGCGCGAATGTGGATTTGATAAATGTTATGGTCGTGTTTCATACATTTTATGGTGTTTACCTCTTTTGGCGAACAGTTCTCCCTCGCGTGGCCTCGCTTCTTGCAGATGCTGCATTCAGTCTTCGGACTTCGGCAGTCTTTCGCCATATGTCCCGTTCCGTTATAGTTGAAGCACACGATGGGAGTGCTTCTCTCTGGCTTCGTCGGTGGATTATTGCGTCTGCTTGTTGCCGCTTGATGGTCCTCTTTCCCGGTCATGTTGCCGATTGTACGCATATATGCATACAATTTATTTAAGTTTGTGTGCTGTGCCGCCTGGATGGTACGTGTCATATTCTCGTCCGGTATTCCATGGATGATCATGTCAACAGTTTTCTCGTCCGGGAATTTTACGATCATATTCATTTTGGTGAAGCAGTAATCGCCAAGACACTGCCCCGGTTTTGCCTCGTAATTGACGGCTTCCTTCAGTAGCCGGGAGAACGGCATAATTCGGTGAAATTGTTCCGTTAATAATGTCTTCGTCTCGTGCCAGGTGTGGTTGGAATCCAGCCGGGTATCGTACCACTGGCGGGCATGTCCTTTTATTCGTGACACAACTAATTGCATCACGTAGTGATCGTCCCACTCGTAACGCGAAGCTAGATGATCCACGCGGGTTACCCAGGTTTCGATCGAAATGTCACTTTTTGCCGGGTCATAGATCGGGATTAGTAAATCATCACCAGTTCGAGGATAATTCAACCATTTCGTGGCCGCACTGGAGCTACGTGAGTTCAGCGTTTCTTCAATGCGTTCAACGCGATGGAGGCAGTCATTACGCGGTTCACACAAAATGTCTCTTCGCGGGCTACGCGACCGTTCACGTGAAATGTCACCGCGTGGGCTGCGCGATCGAACGCATAAATCGCGGGTACGCGAACTACGCGGCCGTTCGCATGAAACGTCATCCCTTGGGCTACGCGAGCGAACGCGCGAATCGCAGGTACGCGAACTACGCGATCGCGACCTCGATCGTCGGCGGCTCGGTGCACGCGATCGTTCACGCGATTTCCGCAAAATTTCGCCTATCATCGTTTCGAGTCTTTCGAATCGGTATTCGATATCACTCGCGTTGATGACTCGTTCCGCACTACCGTCGCGGCTACACCCTGCGCGATCCATCTTCAAAAAGTACGTTACACGACACAGAGGCACACACGATTCTCAAAGTTCGGAAAACACTTAAACACTATCGCACGTAAAACGCGAATTTTGGTAAATCCCACTTCTGATTTGTAAGTATAATAGCCTACTAGACTACAACTTAACGCTGTGAAAGGTGTGGGCGATAAATGACTACAACTATTGACGGTGAAGCCGTCCGCAAAGGTGCGATTTATTAATAAAGATCTCTCAGTACTAGACACTCCGAGCGTCACTGGAAGAGTGACCGCTAAGGTAAACGATAGTCGTAAGGACACCTTGTTGCCAGCGTGTTCGCTACCTGCACCCCCAAATGTGCACTGGGGTTTTACCTGAGGGGACACGTCGCGCTGTCGAGCTGCACGCTGCCCGCTCTCGACGTTCGCAATTTCGATATTCCTTACACAGCAATAATTATTGTTTTGGTATCTCATCACTTCATGCCTGGATACGTTGCTTCGAATGCTTGTTACTGTGACGTGGCAGTTTTGCCTACGTCCCCTGATACCGAGTATCGGAAGACCGGGTCACCCTCTGGCAGTAAAACATGCGAGACGGGCCGTGCCGAGCGCTCGCCCTGGGCACGAGCGAGACCCATGGGCGAGTTCTAATATTTTTGAGCGTCGCGCCAATTTGCGCGACGCGATTCTGCAGGACCGTACCCGGGCCCCAAGGGGGGAACCCGGAGCACTTATTCCGCCGAGAAAGGAGACAGAAGGATCGGCATCGGTGAAACTCCCACCCTAGAGAAGCGAGGAATCGACGTGGCCCAGGAGAGACAACCTGGAGGCGCCGACGAGGACAGGAGAATCCAAGCCAAGAATCTCAGCTGCCTCGCCGTCGCCTCAACCGCAGAGAAGCCTGGCCAGCTGCTGGACTGGCTAGCGCCGATCACCTCGCAGGGAAGCGGCGAATCCACGAGCAACGCTGCCGGAGAACCGACGAATCGCCGGACGCCAGGGACCGTCGCGCGGAGCGAGGCCCCGTCCGAATATCGAGCAGCGATAGGCCGAATCCTACGCGGGGGAACGAGAGCAGAACGGGGGGGTACGCTTCACTTCCGCGTTCCCGAGCGATCAACGGGGAGATCACTTCTTCGTTGGCTCGTACTGAATAAAGTCGTGAGATTAGATATCTTAACTATTGCGTAAATCACGTTAGTTAATTAATTGTTGCGAAACAAACTGCCGGACGAGAGGGACAGGACGCCATACAACATCGTAGGCTGAGAGTTGCCCTGGGTAAGCTTCTGTCCTATTCCATTCGAACAAGTGATCTTTTCGCGTTGGCTCGGTACGTGTCGTGTTCGCGATCGCGTCGCAGAAAGTTCGACGTGGCTTCGATGCTGCCGGGGGCAGAGTAGGTTTGCGGACGCTACGAATCCGTCGAGCGACGGTTGCGCGGTGAAGATTAATTTGCGAGGGTTCAGCCCTATTTTTATTTTTGGCGAGGATCCGTGCGTCGTCGTATCTTTCACTCGAACCTCGTTTCGTTCCACGGTGCGTCGCCGCCTCGTGCTCGCGTCGTATTTCCGCGACTTGTTACGCCGACGAGAAGAATATTGTACCACGCGTTTTCTATCTGAATTCGGGCGTGAAACGTGAATATCGCGTACGCCAACGTCGTTATCACGTTGCTGCCGGGTTCGACGCATCTCCGAGAGGTCCTGTGAAGGACAGATCGCGCGTACGACGATCAGTACCGTACTTGTAACAACGGAGAAATAAAGATTTGGTTAACCGAAGGTCTGAGAGTCGTCATTGTAGTGAGAAACCTTCCCGCCGCGGGGAATGCCTCGTGTTCGATTCGCGTAGTATCCTGTACCCGTTCGCGAAGTGTATCGTTCTCGATCACGATTGTCGCAGGCTTGTACTATCGTTTCTCAAAGTGCTCGTATTTGCGAAACTTAGCGTGGCACCTTCCGTGCCTGGCGCCCGAACGTGATTTCTAAGAACTGAGAAACGACGAGCTTGCGAACAATTTTTGTCCCGGGTGGACCGCGTTTCGCGCGGCCGAACGCGGCCCGGTCGAAAGGTCTATAAAAACCCGGAGTCGCTGGGATTTTCGCCCTTCTGGCAAAGAAAATCCTGGACGACGTGACATTACATATATCATACTGTTGGGTTTTCGGTAAATTAATACACCAGCTTTTGGTTTCAAATCACTGCGGATTATATTATGATCCGTTTTACCAAGACCCCTTTATATTACACTGTTGTAAGTTATACACATATACTGACTTATTATAATAGCTATTGTACCTTCCTACTTTTGCTACATTTTTCCATATACGCGTTTTCCGTTACGCTTCCCTTTTATAAGTACGCCAGGTTGTCTTGTATCGCACGCACGCTTCTCGTTCACCAATCACGCACGCTTCTCGCTCACCAGTCATATCAACTCCCTCAATTCAAATCGCATCGATGAGAATTGCTAATCGAGCATTTGCAAGTCGTCTCTATGCTTTACAAAAAGCTATGGTACCAGAGACTTAGTTAATATGTCCGTAGTATTTTTGTTTGTTCTCTATTGTCACGTTAACCTTTTTCTGACGGGCAGTTTGACCCGCGGAAGCCGGTTAACTTCGGGCCTTGCAGGCGCTGAGACCAGGCCGCGTGCAGGCCGAGTACACGCGGTCCGCCCGAGACAAACGAGGTTCGAAGATTCGACGATTGTTCTCTCGAAAAGCGAAAAGTTCGGGCGCCAGGCACCTCAAGGATGCCACACGAAACGCGGAATAGTTCTCGAGCTCGGCGAAGCCGAGATCGAGAATCAAATCTTCGAAACGCGGATCGAAAGTGACGTCGCGACTAGGCCAGAAGGTTCGGACACGGAGAAACTAGGACAGCCCTCTCGGCAGGACGGATCTCACAGGGAACGTAATGATTCGACGACGATATGGTCTCGAGCTATTTATTGTAGCGGTCGTTAGTTTACAAAAATCTGCGGCCACGTGGCCGCGACCCGAGAGCCCGCGCTCTTCATACAAGATAGCGAGAAGATGATCGCTCGCAGCGCGGTTGTCCTATCGTTTTTCTCTCGCGACGATACCGTTGGAAATTCGATCGTCGTTTCGTTCGACAAGAACTTTCGAAACGCGAGGCGCAGATGATCGGCGGATTACGGGACTGCCGCGATGACTTCCGTACGCGAGTCGCTACAACGCGTACGCTAACGATTGCGCGATCGCACGCCGACGGAAACGATACGATGCGCGGCGAGAAACACAGGATTCGAGAATACACGAAACTATCGCAAAGATGACTCTCACGAAACGCGACTCCTCTAGGACACCCTTTCGCACGCAATCTAAGAAGAAAACTCTCTCGAAATAATCCCGAAAATCTCAAAACATTCCCGAATGAATGCGAGCGAATTATCGAGGACGGAACGGGAAGCGTTCGTCCTCGCACGGCGAAGGTCGAGCCGTCGCGCTACGAAATACCGAAATGGATCACTGGGCGACTTACCGTTTCTCGATTTCTAGCGTTCTCCGGTATTTTACAGCCCCCGATAGAGCTTCGGAATAGGCCGGACTCGGGTGTACGACGTCCCAACGCACGATATCCTCAACGGGGCACGACACGTCTCGTTCCGTTCTACTTTTCGCAACGCGAGTACGAATGTTTGGCGTGTTCTACGATCGATAGCCAGCGCGACAGTGATCCATCGATTTTCGGCAAGCACGCGGATCGAACCCGGCTCCCCCCACTCGACCGCTTCTCCGAATTGCCTATGCCGTGTTTCCACGGGCGCAAACTCTAGGCTCAGGAGCGTTCCCTCTAGCGTCCTAGGGCCCCGGACAGTCACGAAATTGACCAAGGAGCTTATCGCTCTCTTGGTCGGCGGAGGGGCTTCCTCTTCTTGGCTACGAGGGCACCGACCCCGGGGCAGCTCTCCCTTGACGGGGCGAGACGGCGTCAAGATCTGTAATGAGTCGCTTTGGACGTGATGGTCGATAGAGCTGCTGTCCTGGCGTCGCCTCCGGTTTGTTTGCCGAGTGTCCTCGCACCAAGCTCAAAATCTCGAAATGGCCATTTGCTCTCGGTCGGGCGCTTCCTGGCTGCGGGACATTGTTGAATTCCCGTGACAATTCGGACGATCGGTGGTTCCTTCGGCGCGCCCCATATACGGCCCTGAAACTTGCCGTTCTCGGCGCGCGCGACAGATGTTATTATGCGATCCTCGATAATTTCGGAATCTCTTAGAGGAGCGCCCTCGAATCCTGTATTTTTGGGTGTCGTGTCCCGTTAGAGGGCGGTCCGGTCCTTTATCGCTTTCGAAACGTGCACGAAAGTGACGGAGAAGTGACGTCGCAAGATTTGCAACGTCACACTATATAATCTATGATTATCAAATCCTTGTCGTGACTGAGAGTCCGCGAACTAAATACGCAGGATCGAGTGCGGGAAAGGGATCAAGGGAACGCTCGGGAATCAGGTGTAAAAACACTATAAAGTCACCGAACTGAGTCTCCAAACGATGTTCTGCGGTTCACTAATTGACTTTATTTTTCGTACAACGTGCGCGTGGAACGTAAGATCACGTCCCGAATTATTCTCGCAGAGGAGAGATTGTTCTTAAACCGCGGCTTTCTCACAGGGGAGACGATACCGGTCGGTTTCGAATATTCGGAAAAGCGTTAGACAATGTATATTCGCGTGTGCTCGCGGAGGAGGTTACAACGGAACTCTTATTCTTACGGCTGGGGGTCCTATTTACAGGAATCGGTGGGTACCCCCACCGTACATACCTACATGGGAGCTCACTGCGAGGTATCTACTCGCCGCGTTACTGTCGGGACGACGAGGGGGGGTTCGCGCGGCGCCAAATATTGAAACGTCAGTTGACGTGTCTAACAATGTATTTAAAATATTTCTTTTTTTAGACAGGAAAGCATTCTTTTATGTGTTAAAGATTAAGACCAACACTAAAAATTATTGTTCATAACAAGTAAAACTAGAGGGCTATTGTTGCTCGCTCGCTTCGCTCGCTCGCGAGTAGAGTTGTTTTTGCTCGCTCGCTTCGCGAGCTCGCGGGTAGGAATGCTCTTGCGAGAGGGTTAGTGATACGCATGGCTAGTAGGGCCTACTGCTATTAATGTTTTTTATTTGGTGTGTGACTCTCCAAGAGTCACACAAAGAACTTCCCGATTCGTCACTCCTTCGCCAACATCGCTAACATCGTTTCTTTTTGTACTTTCATCGATATTCTCCCAAAATGTATTCTTGGGAATAGAGATGATAAGTTCACTCTTGCATTGGAATAACTTTCGATTATTCCAAGCGGTAACATTAGCATCAGTTAAAAAAAAATTTCTTTAAATAAAAAAAAATTAAGAAAAAAATTTTTTATGTAATTGCGTTTGGTTCTTTGGTGGAAAATTTTCGTCCTCCCTTATAAATTGCATTGTAGAATCAACTCTTTTCGAAAAAAAAGTAAAAATCTAAAAAACTACTTGACCAATATGGACCAAAATCTAATCAGCTCTAAGTTACGACGGGGCACATCGATTGCATCATTCATCATCCTGATCGCGTTGTTACTTTTTCTGAAAACGTTAACGAAAAATTTGATTACATAGAAACGGCCATACGCGCGCGCGCGCGCGCGCACACACACACACACACACACACACACACACACACACACACACACGCACGCACGCACGCACGCACACGAACATTTTGATAAACATAGTCTAAAATGACTCCAATGACCATGAAACGTGAAGATCTGCTAAAAAATCGATTTTCGATTTTCGGGGTAATTACAATATCTTCCCTATAAAATCGGGAAGTTAAGAAGGTCGAAAAACTATATTGGAACAAATCATTTTTTAATAAAAAACATCAATGAAAAGTTAGTAAAAATTATTGTTTAACAAATGCAAAAAATATTTAATTATGTCTAGGTAAGAATGACTATTTTACCACGTTTTTATTAGCTCGCTTTCTTGTTTGTTTGTTTGCTTCTTTGTCTGATCGGTGGCAAATTTTGCAATTGATTTTAATCTAACTTCCTGATGAGCTAGAGACTTGAAATCGGTTACATAGCTCAGAACTGGATGACAATGCATTATTCAAAAAAAATTTTTTTAAAAAGTCTGTCCGTTCCGAAGAAATAACAATTAAATATTTACCTGTTCACCTCCCCGCGAAACCTACGTCATCGCGTTCAGCGATCGCCACGCCGCGCAACAGCGCTCCCTACTCCACTACGCGTTCCCACTCTGACTCATCCCCACTCCACTGACCTGCTTCGCACCGAAGGAGCTCAGTGTGCGTTCGAGCTCCGTGCGGTGTTTACAAAGTTACTGCGTATTAATATACTATAATGTTTGTTTACCAAGCGAAAGAACAGTTACACCGAAATTCTCCGTCGAACCTTTATCTTTGACATTTTACCACGGCGTTCGTTTTCGATGTGACGCGTCGCAATACCGTCTGAAATTTACTACATGTCTCTGTTATAATCTCATCAAAATGTTCAAAATCGATTGTAAAATTTCACACATGCAAGACTAAAAAGCAGAAAATAATTATTTAAATAAAAATAAATCTTTTAAAAATGCCACGTTTTTAAAACGGACTAAAAAGTATAAAATACAATTTTTAAAAACGCCACGTTTAAAAAACGGACTAAAAAGTATAAAATAATTTTTTCTAGCCCCATACAGATTTCTAACCCCTGAAAATTTGTGATTGTGAATTTTTAATAGCGAAGAAAATACTTGTAGGATTTAAAACGAAAAACGTGGGGCGCAAGATAATACGTAAGGAGTGTAGAGAGTAGCTGCCGCTGAGAAATCTCGTACAACACTTCATAACATTTGCAGTGCAATAAAGTTAGTGATTTAAAAGTTAGTGTTAGTGATTTAGTGTTCATGCATCAAGTATCTATTGCATGCGCCCCGCGTTTTTCGTTTTAAATCTTACAAGTATTTTCTTAGCCATTAAAAATTCACAATCACAAATTTTCAGGGGTTAGAAATCTGTATGGGGCTAGAAAAAATTATTTTATACTTTTTAGTCGGTCTTTTAAACGTGGCGTTTTTAAAAATTTTATTTTATACTTTTTAGTCCGTTTTAAAAACGTGGCATTTTTAAAAAATTTATTTTTATTTATTTTAAATATTGTTGGTGAAAATTTCATTGCGATATGTCTAATAGTTCAAAGGTTATAACAAAATTACATCAACTCCTTCGATCCGGACCACTGTGCGACGTCAGAAACAATCCCATGATGTCCAAAACATATGGTGCCATTTAAAAAAGTCAAGGTGACCTTTACTCTTTTACGTAAAAAGCATTTTTTCAGATTTAAGAATATGCGAACATGTAGCTCACCAATACTGAGAAACTTTTGTCTAAAACATTTTTTAATTGCACTACTGGAAATGCCTAAAAACAACTTAACGGACACACCCTGTATACATATTTTCTTTGAATACTATTGCTATAAGCTTACCATTTCATCTATAATTTTTGATAAATTTCCTTTAGAAACAATCCTATTATTCTCAGTTATTTTTCCATAGCTTATTAAATTTGAATGCGTATCTTTTGCATAAAACACGTTTTTCATTACTATTTCATTTCTCTTATCGAACGTTTCAAAATATCTAACTACATTTCCTATTTTTGATGCTTTTACAAAACTATTATCTCCTAAATACAGGGTGTCCCAAAATTCCTGAACTTGCCGGAAATGGGAGGTTCCTGAGACCATTTGAAGCGATATTTTCCTTTGCAAAAACGTTATCCGCGGCTTTGTTTAGGAGTTATTAACGAAAAACACGGACCAATCAGAGCGCGACCTAGACGCGAGTTGGCACATTCGGTCCGGCGCGGCGGCGCGGCGCACAGTGGTGCGAAATGGCCAAAAGCGGTTAAAAATCCGTAAAACTGAAACTATCCAATGAATTTGTTTAAAATTTTGTGGACAGGTTGCCACAGGTACAATGCTTAAATGGCAAAAAAAATTTTTCAAAAAAATGATTAAATATTAAGCAATATGGGCTAATTGGAAATCTCTGTTTTCGGCTCATTTTTGATTAATGTTAGCAAATCTTAAAAGTGTCAAGGAGCTTCGGTCTGGCACTGATCGTTTTGGCAAGATATAATATTGAACTAACCTTGTGTATAAAATCTCGGGCAACATCGAACAACCTTGGCCGCAATTTAAGTTTAAATATCAACTTTTAGAATTTTCAAGAATGAATCGCGCGGAACTTACGATTATTTAAGGTTTAATGTGAAAATTTTTAAGAAATATTTTTAAATAATAAAGAAAAATGTGAAATGTATATGATTTATTAATCCTTTTTGTATAAAAAGTGTTAATAACAATTTTTTTATATTACATAAATTATTTTTATAGAGGTTGTAACCGTTCTGGTTACACACCTAGGCACAGCATGGATCGACATCGATTCCCACTGCGGGGGCCGTGACGTCACCTGTTATCCTCGTCATAGACAAGGATCGCAGGAGCAATCAATATAGATCATAAGATGCGTACGCATCGACCCCCTCTCGATTTGCGATCAAAGGAGGTCGATGCGAGCAGAAGATTAGACACTCTGCGTCTGGACTCCATCCAGTTAACACGCATGAGTCTAATAGCGTTCCGCGTGAATCATAGAATCGTATAATAATTAGATATTCCATTTCGAGTCGCAAATAAGACTGACAGTTCTTTACTTAGTTGCTAGCCCGGCTAAAGGGCATTTCTAGTCGCGAAGTGTGCGAAATTTGCAATAGTGTTTGCGAATATTAAAGTGTTAAATCGCGAGATTTGTTAATTGAGATTATTATTTGAGAATTGCCAATAAGGCAAATTATTTACTGGTGTTCAAAGCCCAGCAAAAGGGCATTTCTAGTCGCATTGAGAGTTATTGATAGAAATTGCTGTATTTCGAGTAAAGTCTCGTTCGACAACATGTTTATTTGAGCATTGGAGCTCCATTTGATTTATTGTTTATATTGCGTCAAAGAGACAAATAATTGCTTTGTATTCAATTCTTGCAGTGAAATTGATCACTTTTGTGAGTTGCATATCAGCAACCAAGTTTATAAAGATATAATTAAAATTTTGTTGTATTGCTTGTCGGCCGTCCGACGGGCGGTTCAAGCCGCGCGTTCTGAAAAATACAGCGAAGGCGATTCTTCGTAGAGAGACGTTCTCTCACATCGGTACGTGGGATTGTAAAAATCTCATTTGCCGAAAAGCAACAGTACGCGTTGTCTCTGCCGCGATTATTTCCTATAGCAGCAAGAAATTGTGTCCTTCTTCGCGTTACTGTGTATATCCTGATTTCGCGATATACACAGTGTGCTTTGCTCAGAACGGACAACAGGAAAAATTCGCATATCGCCATGACCACGCTTGCATGCTCTGCGTAGATATCCGTAATTTTTCCCACCAAGTTTGTTATCGCCCAGAGTGTAGGAGCCGATTACCCTTCCCGGATTTATCCGGCAAGACTGATCGTTTGCCTGAGTGTCACTGGCCTGATTTCGAACTAGGTTTATTCCTGTGTGTCCTGCTAAGAGCACATAGTTGTTTGGGCGGGGTGAGGAGTCGCCACGGCCACGAATCTGTGCCCTGGCTAGTCTCCTGTATCGCGCCATACAACGAGGTGAATTCCGTGGCAGGTAGGGACCGATCGCCGCTCCCGTGGTATCCCGGCAGCACCGATCGGTGACGACTGCTTTTGCCCGAGAAATTCGACCTAATTAATTAAAAAAGAACCATACTGCTATATGAAATCATCAAACGCGTGTTGGACAAGTGGCGAGCGTCATAAGTCCATTACGGGCGAATGAGAACCGCGGTCGCGTAAACCGTCCGAATTTCTTATAGGCATTCCTAGCGAGGAATACTTTGTTTACTGTCTACGGTCGTCACGTCTCTCTCTCTCTGTCGACCGTATTGTGGTCGTATTAGCTACAGAAGCTAACCTTGCGTTTTTATACGTCTGGAAATCACAGAACAGTAGTAATACGGGTGTTCTCGTCAATACAAATATATCAGAATATATCTCACTTTTACCAGATATCGTCTCTCAACAATTACTCATATTTGTCTCAACCTTTCCGTCATCCAGTACCTGGAGGCACGAACCTCCGTCAAATCAACATCGGGTCTCGTAACCAACCCGGTTTTGGAATTGTTAAGAATATTTCTTTATATTGTTAAAGGCTGAAAGATCGAATTACCCAGATAACGGGTGTGTCTGGACAACAGCAGAGTCGCCCCGGCCACGTGATCGTTCCCCTGTCGACGCTGATCGGATTGTCTACGCTCACCCGTGATTCTTTATCATTCGAGATCGTTCGCCGCTCCTGTGATTCTCCAGCAGTGCCGTTCGATTTTCTGGATTTTGTTACATTAATCCTTCACCCTATTTATTACAATTCGAGATCGTTCGCCGCTCCTGTGATTCTCCAGCAGCGCCGTTCGATTTTTTGAATTTTGTTACATTAATCCTTCACCCTATTTATTACAATTCGAGATCGTTCGCCGCTCCTGTGATTCTCCAGCAGTGCCGTTCGATTTTATGAATTTTGTTACATTAATCCTTCACCCTATTTATAAAAATTCGAGATCGTTCGCCGCTCCTGTGATTCTCCAGCAGTGCCGTTCGGTTTTTTGAATTTTGTTACACTGATCTTATTGACAATTCGAGATCGTTCGCCGCTCCTGTGATTCTCCAGCAGTGCCGTTCGGTTTTCTGAATTTTGTTACATTGATCCTTCACCCAATTACCACCCTACTGCACTCAGTACACATTTTGAGGAATTAACTCATCGGAACGTTCGGCTTATACCGAATAACGACGGTGAGTTTTCCGACAAGTGTGCACTCTTCAACACTTCAACTCTATTAAGATACCATATAAGAGAATGTCAACAATAGTTCGGTTACAAATTGGCGCCCAACGTGGGGCGGTTGAGTTGGACATATTAATTGTTGGAGATACGTATTATGAGTAAAGTAAAGACTCGGGGAAATAAAATGGGAGGACCAGAAAAAGATAACGAAACGCCTGTTTCTTCTGTGTTATCTAGTACGCGTATTCAACGGACACCACCTCCTGGCACCCCGACAGGTAGTGGAACTCAGGGTCGCGTACCAATTTCGAATGCGTCTGTCAACTTTACTCTTAGACGGTTCTGGGGTGAGTGCCGTGGGGTCTGACACAGTCCTCTCACCAAAAGGCACCCTGCCTTCCCCACTCCGTGGCCAGATCCTTTTCGAACAAAGTCTCACTCATTACAACATCATAACATGACCTTTCCGAACAGTAGCTGAATAGACCAAAGTGCCCACCTGCTATTGCCCGACAACGGTTCTGTTTATTTTCACGCGTCCTTATTTAAGACGTCACGTACGACCATAAATCTTTACAATATTAGGGGTCGCCTCTACATCTGCTATTGACTCGATCTAACACGAGGGCGCTGACACGGCCACTCTGACCTTGCTTCACGCTCTCGAGAAGCATCTTTATCAATCTTCCTCTTATTCTTCTTTTTATTACCATCTGCCTCTCGGCAGTAGTTGCAATAACAGAAAACCTTCAAAAGCGAACGACAATTCGCACCATGTTAAGATCATAACGTCCTCTATTTTGCGATCTTACGAGGTTTTCAAACGCCGTCCTTCGAGTACTACACCAGGTCCGTGGCCACATGCCACCCAAGGTGAGACCTTTTTCGAACACATAGCGTTACTCTATTCTGCACGCAAGTCTATCGCTTTTCATACGTTAATCTCAACAATCACAACCGGTAATGCCCTCAAGCAAGACCCAGTCTAAGGTTCCACGAACCTTATCCTTCAAATAACAACCATTATGTTAACTGCCAGCAACGAGACCCGCAAGTATCTTGCAACAATTTGAAATCACCTACAAGTGATTATCAAACAACAATGCACTTTGCAACATGTAGGTAATAAATCCACAATACATAGAATTCACTCGAACGAGTCCATAACACAAAATATTTATTATAAACATTATGACAACAAGTAGTGGTAAACGTAAATACTATTGTTAACATGTTTCATCTACATTCGCTGCATCACACTCATCAGACGAAAGACAATTATTGTTACCAATCACATCATCAGACCATTCGCCTTTCCATAATCTTAAGCGATCTTTAGGCACAGTTTGTTGTCTACCTGATTTCCCAACAATTTCAAAACGGTCATTGACTAAGACTTTAGTTATTTTAAATGGACCCACATATTTAGGTTCCAGCTTGGCGCGTCTCGAGTCCGCAGGTTTCACGAAGACCGTATCGCCCTGATTATATTTTACGTTGACTCTACGC
This sequence comes from Lasioglossum pauxillum, assembly GCA_933228785.1. Taxonomy (NCBI): domain Eukaryota; kingdom Metazoa; phylum Arthropoda; class Insecta; order Hymenoptera; family Halictidae; genus Lasioglossum; species Lasioglossum pauxillum. The sequence continues at coordinate 24,328,046 of OW121699.1, forward strand.
TTTTTATTAAATCTAACATTTTGTTTTTCAGCGTTTTCCGCCAATCGTTTCGACGCCACTCTCTGTCATTATTAATATTAATTTCCTCGCCCGTGTCTGGTAGTTCGGCTTCAGCGAGGTCAGCCGTACCCGTGCTCCGCTCAACACCGAATAATAACCGATGCGGGGAAAATCCGGTCGTTTTTTGCACAGTCGTATTTAATGATAACATAAGTTTAGGCAACTTGCTCGGCCATTCCGAACTTTTATTAATTTCCGCTGAGAGCAGATTTGTCACGTAGATTTGTCACGTAGATTTGTCACGTGTCGAAACGTAGCGTTCGGCTTGTCCATTAGCACGAAAATCAACACACAAGCGATCTTTACCGTTCTTTTTCTTAACTAAAATTATAGGGCTAGCAAACGGTGAATGACTCTTACGTATGATACAATTTGCCAACAAATCGTCAATAATTTCGCGTACGCTTTCTCGCTCTGCAAACGACAATCGATATGGGCGATAATTAATTACCTTGTCTTCCTTCAATTCAATTTTTAACTCGCCTGAATTTACGCGTCGCACATTGGGTCCCACAGCAATCATGGATTTGTACCGATCCAGTATTTCTCCAATCTGCTCGCGTACTTCGTCACCGCCCTGGTGACATATGAAGGCTTGCGAAGGCGTCGTCGCTGTTTCTTGAGAAATTCCTTGTTGTCCTAGCGGACACCGCTCTAACGTTGTCTCTCCGTTAGTGTCCGTCGTTATCCTTATTCCCTGGTTCACGATATTCTTCCCAATCAGAAGGTCGTATGCCATCGTATTGTCAGGGACTACCAACAGATCCAGCTCGACAGTCACTCCTTCCGTCTAGATCACAGCAGTTGTACTGCCGACCGTCATTGTGACCGAATCGCAGAGCCCTCTCACAGGTCTCACATCCGGGGAAATTTTGCAACTAGTGCGTTTCACAACCCGCTCTTTGACTAGCGAGCAAGTCGCACCGCTGTCTATCAAACAGCTTCGCACCAACATATTCTGGAATATTACGGGAGTTAGCTGATGGTCCAGAGAAAAGCATGCGTTGGCCTCGTGTTCCCCGCGGTGGCTGTTTCCCTTCTTGTCGACTCTCCCTTCCCGCGGCGTTCGTTTCTTGATCCAGCAATCAGGTTCTTCATGTCCCCTCTTGGAACAAAATGTACACGTAGGTACATTGGACCTCTTTATCGTCTCTTTCTGCAGAACTTCCACTTTCCGTTTCTTTGGACAATCGCCTTGCAGATGGCCTATTTCGTTGCACTAGTAGCACCGTCTTTGCAGGGGTTGTCCTCGACGCTTGTGCGCCACCTTTTTGTTTTCACTATTCGGCTCCTTTCGCTGCGCTTTAACGAAATTTGAGATGCCACTGATCAAATCCTTCGTCGACTCGTAACGCGCGTTCATCAAGGATTGTCGCACTGTAGCGTCCATCACATGACCGATTACAAGGCTAACGAGTTCGTGTGGTTGAAAAGCGATTTGCGTTTGTCCATAATATTTCAGTTTATTACGGGCGTACTCGGAATATGTAGACGCTGAATCACTCGTATATTGCACCGCTCGAGATAGTCGCTCACATAGCCGATCTTCTGGCACAAACACGGCGCACAAGTCCTCACGAAACGTTGCCCAAGTTCGCGGATTACCTTCCCAGCCTTTATACCATTTTTGGGCCGCACCTGTCAGTGCATGCGTGGCCAGGCTCAACCTTTGCGCTGCAGAGAGTTTCTCGGTGATTGTTTCAACAATCCCACACCATTGTTTCGCATCCTCTCCAATATCCGTCCCACTAAACTCCGGCACGGCATCAGCGATCACTTTATCACTCGTCGCACTCGAAGTTGAGGGTACAGCACCAGACGCGACCGTTTCTAAGAAACGCCGGAAGAGTTCATCGAATGACGGCACGTTAGCGGTATTTGATGTACCTTCCATTGCGGACATGGATATACGAAATTTTACTTCTTCGGATCCCACTACTGATGTCAACTTTACTCTTAGACGGTTCTGGGATGAGTGCCGTGGGGTCTGACACAGTTCTCTCACCAAAAGGCACCCTGCCTTCCCCACTCCGTGGCCAGATCCTTTTCGAACAAAGTGTCACTCATTACAACATCATAACATGACCTTTCCGAACAATAGCTGAATAGACCAAAGTGCCCACCTGCCATTGCCCGACAACGGTTCTGTTTATTTTCACGCCTCCTTATTTAAGACGTCACGTACGACCATAAATCTTTACAATATTAGGGGTCGCCTCTACATCTGCTATTGACTCGATCTAACACGTGGGCGCTGACACATCCATCGACAATCGGGCCCCGGGGCCAATGTCTTCGCGCGAAAAAGATACCATGTCCGATGCCATTCGGGAGTTGGAAACGGAAATCGCGCGTCTACAGGCTCAAGTCGAGCAACTTACGACAAAGGTCGAAGAGTCGCACAGTGGTTCGAAACCGTGAAAACGTGAACTAAAGTCGAATTTTCAATTCCGTCGAAATTTTTTGAAATTTTTACTATAAATTCTTATATGTCTAAAGTAAGTTTTGACATGCATGCGGGTGGCTTTAAGTCACTCAGAATTTTTTTCCAAAGCGTTGAAAAGAGCGAAAAAGGAAGGATTATATATCGAGCTGAAATCGACGTACTTGGCCTCGTTATATTTTGTGATTGATTGGAAATAGTTTAAATCTACTAATGTAGTGTGAAAGAACAGCCTTTTAGTTACACGTACGCAAAAGATGAAAATAATAACAATAATCTTAACCCTTAAACAATATTCTTTCCTGGATCCCTTCTATTTCCTGCTTTTTAAGATTCAACTGGACCTACGAAACGGAATTAAAGCCGGGTATTGATAAAACCTGCACGGATGTATTCGTTAGAACCTATTGAAGGTGACTGTACAAGAATTTCGTGCAGCAACTCGCATCCTCGAAAGTTATAACAATATATGTGCAGTCACTATGCCGAAATTTGCGGCGCGCGCGTAATGTAAAGAACTTGTGGGTCATTGCATGCCAAATCAATTGATTCTGCAGTTTTCCGTACCCAAATTTGATCAGAAGATAAACTACATATTCCATTCTTAATATTAATACAAAAATGAACACGACTACAAGCGAATATCATAAGTATTTCAGACAACAAACTTAAAAAATGAATCTGTTGGAACCTCCTCGTCCTACATACATCTCATCGAGACCTCGTACTTGAGAACTATATAAAAAACTAACCGGTATGGACATTATTTCCAGATTTAGTTCATATCCATTTACAATAGGTGTCCTTAGTATTGTTAGTATACAATGCAAATGGACGCATTTGCTAGTTTCGAGGATTAAGACTTGCGTCTCATTCATATACAAATGAATGTAATAAGTGATAAAGATATTGAATAGATACAAGAAATACGAACTGCACACTTCGAGTCCGTTGCGTGTTTAAATTACAGATACAATGTTGTCTTCACGGTTCGCTCTTGAGTCTCGTTTGTTTCCCTGATGCGTTGAGCCACTTCGATTCCTATACTACAATAGTTATATGGACATCCGATCTCAGAACGCTATTAGAACTATTCTTTGTCCGAACGCGAATTTTGGCAGAAGTATCTGTCGCTTTCACAGTAATCCAGGAATAGCAGCACAAAGAATTTGTGTCACTCCATCTTGTGAGATAGAAATCGCGCACAAAACGGTATCCAACGTTAACAAACGTTGTGTTTCGGTCTTTTTAGTTCGGATTTGTTGTGTTACTACAACATTTTATTAACATTGTATTGTGTTGGCGTGCAAGTGCAATTTGCGATTTCCTCGGTTTGGGCTGAATAATGGCATTGAGACAAATTACGCGCCTGCAGTTACACGAACTGATGTTAAATTGTTCGGGTCTGACAACAGAAAACAAAAAAAGTGTTGCGATGAATTTTTTAAAAAGGATTTTTTTCATCGAGGAAGACGAACCAGCAATGCAAGAACTTTCAAAATACATGCAGAATACCTTCTTCTGCAATTATTTTCGGTTTTGGAATTCGTGCCACAGAGCGAACGCACGATTTTTAAGAAAATATACTGGCTGGCTTACACAAGAAATTGTGTTTCCTGATATAGTTCTTCGGTGTCTACCTAGTACGCATAAAAAAGGGCGTCCATCGAAGACGTTTGAAGAATCCTGTGACGCTGTAAAAAGGCGGAAAACGGAGAAACTTCGACAATTGCACTCCTCTGCAGAAATTGTTTATGCTGCTATAATGGAACTCCGGCAACAAGGTGACAATGCTACGGCTGCATTATTAGCGGAATGCATCTCTGTACCAACTACATCCGCTACCATCCTGGAAAAATGGAGAAGCAAGGAAATTACTCAATCAAAAATGACTCCTGAAAAAGCACTATCAATGATAATAAACCTAAATTTATCTAAAGAACAATATAATTCACTGCGTTCTATAGCAGAAGAACATGGGCATGATTTGTACCCTTCATATATAAAAACATTAAATGCAAAAAAACAGTTTTATCCGGAAGGAATTTGTATAAGTGAAAATAAATGTGAAGTGCCACTACAAAATTTATTGGACAAAACGAGTGACAGAATTGTTAATATTATTTCGCCTTATAACAATTTAAATGGGAGTGCTTTAACTTTATTGTGTAAGTGGGGTTTCGATGGATGCAGTGGATTTTCGCGTTATAAACAAAAAATAAATGCAGAGGATTTTGAAGATAGCAGTGCTTTTGTTTCGTCTTTGGTGCCTCTTCGGTTGATAGAAAATAGTAGCCAGCAAGTAATATGGAAAAATCCTGTGCCTTCATCCACACGGTATTGTAGGCCTATTAGGATACAATGGCTTCACGAAACAGATGAGCTATCAAGAAATGAAGAAACATATATAAATGAGCAAATTGGAGCTCTAAAACCATTTCTGTCAAAAATAGGTGAAATACGGTTTTCCTTGCTTCTCACAATGATTGACGGAAAAGTTTGCAACGCATTAGCTGGTGCTTCGGGGATGCGGTGTTACATTTGTAACGCTACGATTTCCCAGTTAAATTCACTTGACAATATACAGAAAAGGCCTGCTCAAACAGAAATGTACAAATTCGGATTGTCAGTACTGCATGCCTATATCCGCTTTTTTGAATGTTTGCTACATATTTCATATAGACTGGATTTAAAAACATGGAAAGTTCCGAAAGAAAAAAGGACAATTTTTGAAGATAGAAAAAAAACTGTGCAAGAGAGATTTCGTCGAGAAATGGGCCTACTAGTTGATATACCAAAACCAGGATATGGCACAACAAATGATGGCAATACTGCCAGAAGATTTTTTGATAATCCGACACTATCATCACAAATTACAAGTGTAGATGAAGATCTCATTTCAAGATTTGGTTCAATATTACGAACTATTAATAGTGGCTATGAAATTAACGTACAAAACTTTCGCGAGTACTGTTTGACTACTGCACGAAGATATATAGAACTGTACAACTGGTATTATATGCCTGTTTCTGTACATAAAATACTTCTTCACGGGTCCACCGTTATTGAGGAATCAATATTACCTATCGGACAATTGTCTGAAGAAGCACAAGAGGCAAAAAACAAGGATATTAGGTATTTTAAGGAGCACCATACGCGGAAATGTTCACGAATGAAAACCAATGAAGACCTGTTTAATAGATTACTATTAAGTTCCGATCCTCATTTAAGTTCATTAAGTTCATATCATAAAAAACAGAAAAAAAGAGACTTGGACCAAGACATGTTAAGTTTAATCGTTTTACCCGCGGATACTTGAATGGAATTAGACTAGACAATACAACGAACAGTGAAACTGGCAGCATAGCAGGTGGGATACTGACAACGACAAATCATTGTAAGACACTGAAGGCTGAGATAGTAAGTATCGTAAAATAATTTTTTTATAATGTATACAAATGAGCGTGAGAATAAACTTTCTCCTTTAAAGTTCTGCCAACATAAAGGCCAAATGGCGTAAGATTCCCTATTTTTGTTAATAACTTTTTAATAAAGCGTTAAACAACCTATGTTTATATAACATTTTTTTCTTATTTAGGCCCATAGAATATACTGACAAAGTTTGGCACTTTAAAACCTTGTTTATCCTGTATAAAGGTAGTTTATAATTGTTGTTATTTATCGTAGTAAAAAAATTACTCGAAAATCAGATTCTACGACCAAAGAAACCCCTAAATATGTCCTGCTAAAAAAAAATAACGTAAACATAACAACGCTATGAATTTAGTTCGCGTTTTCACGGTTTCGAACCACTGTGAGTCGGTGACAACTGCTGAGATATACGATCGCGTAACCGAACATAAGTTCGAGATGCGGGATTAGTGTCGTAAAATTGAGGAGCGTATGGATCGCCATGACAAAACACAAGCGGACATTCGTAAGGAACTACAAGAATGTTGGGAGCAAGTCCGTGCTCAACGCACGACTCAAATTCCTACAGTAGCCGAAGTTCGTGGGCGGCCAAATGCCCAGCTGGATGACCACCGATTCGAGCAGTCCGAGCTAGATACGACACGACAATTGAATACGGACCACATTGACTCAAGATGAGGACCAAATGAGTCGACTCGATTTGACTCCACAATGGCTTCAATGGCCCGGCCATTCATGGTGAAACCTCAGATGCCAACTTTCGAGGGCAAAACCTCTGAAAGGCCATCTAAATACTTGAGGGAATTCAAACGATTCGTAGATGCGGCACGACTGCCCGATGACGAGATGAAATTCATCATTACACAATCGTTAAAAGGCAATGCAGGTGAATGGTGGGACATCATGTCCGACCAAATTGCGACGTGGCATCAATTCGCGAACGCCCTCCTGTCACGATTTTGGAGCTCCGCCATTCAAAGGAAAGTCCGAGACAACCTCAATGTGGGAGTTCATCTGGCCGATTCTGGAGTTTCCCGGGTGGCATATGCAATGAAACTCATAGGAATGGCACGAGATTTGAGGCCGCGCCCCACTGATGATGAGATCATCCAAACATTGTCCAAGCATTATACTCAGGCAGTAGATGACTGCGTGCTTGGGCAGAATATTCGCACCATCGATGCGTTTTTGGCACTCCTGGAGCGTTTTGATAATGGGGGAACGGTCTACCGACCGCGATATGAGAAGCGTTCTAATCATGGACGCGACTGGAGTACACGACCTCCATATGACCGAGCGAACCAACCGGCAACGAATACTTCGCGAGTGAACCCAGTTAATCAAATTCAACAGCGGCCGAATCGAGAGAATCAGAGATCGGGAGCCGAATATCAACGACCGGCAACTGATAACCAAAGGCCAAGGTTCGATAACACGAGACCATGGCAAGACAATCGTCGACCGCAGGAACGACCTCGAGAGAGTGCACCTAATCGCATCCGAATGGCTCAATTGGACGAGGATGTCCAGGAGGAAGAACCAGATGTCATAGATCTGGAGGAAACCGCGGGAAACGAGTAAGGGGAACCTCAGCAGAACGTCTGAGCAACTTCCCTACTCAGGTGGAAGGTATCTCCAATGAAATACAAGGGGAAGATGCACAAATAATAATAGGATCAATATTCCCTAATGTATGTCAGGAGCTCCAGGAAGAAGAAGGAGTTCCACTCCCAAGCAAAGAGATCAACCGTTGTCCGGAAGTAAAAATCCAGATTGAAGGAATTCCCACAAAGGCTCTGGTTGACACGGGAAGCACCGTCACAGCGATGTCAGAAGCATGGTACTGCGAACATCAAGGGCAGCTACATAAATGCCCAATACTGCCAGTAACAGGGGCGGTGGTAATTGGTGCGACGGGTGGCAAATCAGCCCGACTAAAAAGACAAGTCTGGATCACGCTAAGCCTTGAGAACAAAGCAATAGAAACAACGGCAATCGTGGTACCAGGGTTAATCTGTGAGGTCATTATTGGCGTAGATACGCTGAGACGAGCGGAAGCCATTGTCGATTTTGGGAAAGAATCTCTCTCCCTAAACACGGCAAATGGCCGAATTCTAATAAAAATGACTGAAGAAACAGAGGCCGATAAAACGATGATACGAGTCATGGACGGAATTGCACATCAAGTGGACGAGAAACAAAGGTCCCAAGGAGAGATCCTTCAATCCCTCCTTGAGCCAGTCCCAGCGACCCAGAAACAAAAGGTCACGCTGAAACGACTGATTCAGGCGGTTCCGGAAGTATGGAGAGACAAAAATGGTCGGGTAACGTGCTACGAACATCACCTACACGTAAAGCCCACCAAGCCATACTGCAGCAAAACATATCCGATACCACTGAAATACATGGAAGCGGCTGATGCAGAAATCCAAAGGATGCTGGCAAATGATATCATCCGCCCAAGCACAAGGCACTCGCCGGTGCAATTGTGGTAGGCCATAAAACAGCTCTTGTGTGCTGTGTTGCATTCGCCGGTGCAATTGTGGTAGGCCATAAAACAGCTCTTGTGTGCTGTGTTGCACTCGCCGGTGCAATCGTGATAGGCTATAAAACAGCTCTTGTGTGCTGTGTTGCACTCGCCGGTGCAATCGTGATAGGCCATAAAACAGCTCTTGTGTGCTGTGTTGCACTCGCCGGTGCAATCGTGATAGGCCATGAAACAGCTCATGTGCGCTGTGTTGCACTCGCCGGTGCAATTGCGACCTTGGATTTTGGAGGTTTGTCGCGCACTTTACGCGTTATTAGTTCTGGTGCCATATACTCCTCGTAGAACCTTTTCAATTTTTCTTCCATTTGTGTTGCCCAGAAATTATCGTCTCTTTCAACTCGGACAGTTCTTCTGCCATGCGGTGTCCATATACAGAATTGAGCATACTGCCTGTTTGTTATATGCAACTGTCCTTGCACTTGGTAATAATACTTATGATTTGTATTCATTTTGTCGTTAATAATAATTCTCGTAGACCAGGAATCTTCTCTAATGCTTCGTCGGCAGACATATTCTTCGCCGATGATGGACATTTGATTTCGACAATGGTATCGTCATTTATTAGCCCATCTGGTGTCGCACCTAAGTAAGGAATGTCGGCATCAATAAAGAGCCCACACGGCTCAATAGGGACTTGGAATTCGGCTGCTAATTCATCGAGGGCGATCTTCTCGTTCTCCTTTCCGTATTCCACTGATGGTACACTCAGTACTTTTGGATACATAATCCTTGATAGAGTACCTGTTCGATCTGTATTCTTTCGTAATTTGCACACTTGGCCGAAATTGGATGCAGTCAATAAAGATTTTCTATATGACAACCATTTATCGCTGCTCGCTTGACCACGAGTTTTAGCTTCGATTCTTTGTCGCCTTGCTTGCCGCCGGCGGAGCATTGCCACGAGCTTCTCATGCTTTAAATTGTAGACTTCTTCCGTCATTTCATCATCTGGTTTCTCCGCATTAGGGCCGTAGTCCTTGTCGCATCCTTGTGGTGCTTCAGTTTGGAAGAAGGATGCTTTTGCTTGTTTCTTCTGCTTCTTCGACTCTTCCGCTTGACGTTTCCGTTTCTCTTCCAACTTTATTATGGCGGCTGTCGGTTCTTTACCCATTGCAACGCATAATCGACTAAGCGTTTCCTTTGAATTATATTGGACGACAGCAGCATGGACTCTTCCTTCGTACGAGCCTTTTCGTCCCAAGTTGATTCGTTTCCCTCCGTCGTATTTTGCTATGATGCCGTTGAAACATTCTACTGGGTTATTATCTTGTCTGTAGAGTATACTTCCGGCATGATCGATGACCCGCTGCATTGCCTCTTCGATTTGTTGATATATACCAGTTTCTTTCAATTGCGGGATATAGTTAGTCTGGTTGGGTTTGGAATGGTTTCGGCAAAAGTATCCCAAGTTCCGACACTCTTTATGTTCCCCGAACACGTGACTTGCCACGTTCCTCAAGTCACCTTTGAGGTTTCTGACTCGATCCGAAACGGGCAGCTTTTCTTCGAATCTGTGTTTTGCGGCACGCTTGATTGCGGTGCGCAGACGGTAGACATTTTTAGCTACAATTTTTCTCAGCTCCTTGTGTGATCCTCTTGCGCTTATCATCCTGATTTTATTGCTGAAATTTCGCAACAGGTGGTTCGTGCATTCAATTTTATTCACTGGCACATTATAGCCACTATACGGATCAACATCCCGTATCCTTTTGTATACGCTGCTATCGCCATCGGCAATTAATGTCTTGTATATTAGGCCGTGCGTTTCTACACTGCATTGAAATCCTTCCACGATAGCAGCGCTTTCCATTCCTGTCGAACTTTGTTGGCGATTCCAATTTTTGTAACAACGGTGTTCCCGTGGCACTTCCTTCTTCCGCGCCGCTGTTTGGCAAATGATGCAGAACTTGTTCTTCACTTCGATGGACAGGACCTTCTTAGTGTGGCATCCAATAATGGCTGCTGCTCCAGACAGGGAATTGTAGTTTCCGCCACGGTATGATCTCTTCATCCAGCTGCCATCTGCGACTATTGGAATCATCGGTAGTTCAGATCTCGGATGAATGTCGCCTCTTGCAATGGCAAGTTCTCTTTCTTCTTCCGCAGCATCTTTCATCGTTTGTTCCGAAGCCTTCTTGAAGCCATCGATGATTCTCTCTTGACATTTTAGGTAAAACTTCTGCGACATGCACAACACGTTGTTGCTTAGCATTATGTCCTCCAGTTGATGGAAGCCGCCTCCTGTCAGCATTGTTGCGGCAACTAAGGTGTGGTTGATATCCATGGTGCCGTCATTTTGTGGGAGACATTGTATATGTTTGATGAAATTGCACATCTGGCATTGCACAATATACGTTTTCTCAAAACCTTTCCGTATACATCCTATTATATCCAAATGGTCGATACCACAATCATGTCCCGAATTTTTCCCAAACTCTTTCATCTGCTTCAAAACATAGGGAAAATCGGCGAAGATTGTTTCCTTGTTAGTTGGCTGTCGTTGATCTCCATTGTCCTCAATCTCCTCGATGATTTCGGTCATCTCGACATCTTCTTCAGCGAAATCTGCGACATCTGCGAAATTTATTGGTTCCTTCTCCGGCTGTGGTTGATCTCCATTGTTGATTTCCTCGATGATTTCGGTCATCTCGACATCTTCTTCAGCAAAATCTGCGACATCTGCGACATCTGCGAAATCTACGGAGTCTGTGGAATCGTTTTCCTGCAGAAGCTCCCAGATTGATTGTCCTGTGTACTCCGCGTTTTCTATAGCGGCTCTTGGACAATCATTTTCCCTCGATGAAATTAATTCCCCTGAGATACTTGCCTCAGCCACGGTATCACGACTCACGGGATACGACACATTTTTTAGCCGTTTCCTGCACGTAAGAAATGACTTATTATTAATCTTAGCTTATTAATCAGAAAATACGGTCGTACGGTCTGGTCAATGAGCTGCATAGCTGGTGGTAGGTAGTAGGTATTTCATGTACGAGAGCCTAAGGGATGTGCGGTCAAGGCAGCGGTCAAGGCTGCGGTCGAGGCAGCGGCCAAGGTAACGATCCGCGCTTTCATTTTCACTTTTAAATCGATAGATAAATCACATGTTTATTTCACTCAGATGCTTTGAAATTTTTCCACACTCACGATTATTGTTCACATTTAACATATTTCAACTAATCGCTAGACTACGGATCTTTATGCAAAACGAAAGTTGGCTGTCGCTATTACAAGGGACAGGAACCAGACAGATATTTGATTCTTCCTGTAATCATTTTGACAAGTTGAAAATAATACAATGGTGTTTTTAAATTATCTTAACCTCTCTACTGTCTTGATTTACTCTACTGTGTGATTTATTAAAATTTATTTATCTACTTGAAAGTGAAAATGAAACGCGGCCTTGACCGCATATCCCTTAGGCTGTCGTATACCTGCTACTAGATATCTACCACCGCTATTATATCTGTGCAGTTCATTGACCTGACCGTACGTCCCTTAGCTTTCGGTATTGTCGTACACCTGAGGACACCTGTGCAGTTTGTCACCAAGTGACTCCGCTATTATATCTGTGCAGTTCATTGACCTGACCGTACGTCCCTTAGCTTTCGGTATTGCCGTACACCTGAGGACACCTGTGCAGTTTGTCACCAAGTGACTCAGTGGCACACATTTCGAAACAGCACAATTACGGCTGAATAAGTGAGTTTTCAATTCAATCAGTTTCTGTTCCTTCTCTTTTTTTTACGATTATCTCGTAAACGAAAGCCGTCTGTACACTAAACCAGCAATAAAACGAAATTTTGTTTATAGATATTGTTTTTCAATGTTTAAATAAATGACTATATTTATAATAATATCCTATTCAGATTGCTTTCAATATAAATAAAGAAACCCATTTGGTTTCATGACTCTATCAGAAACGGAACAAAAGTTATTGAATTTTGTCCAAAAAAAGGCATTTCGCGACACTGTGCGGCGCGGGCCGATTTCGCGGTTTCTTTGTCGCTTGGATCGTTGGTACCTCTGATGATGAAAATAAAAGTATAAGGTATCACCAGAAGTCAAAAAGTTCGTTGATGAAAAGTAAGTTAAAAAGATGAAATACTTAAATTACTTCCTGTGTAAATGAAAATATAATTATAGGAAATAGATATCTAATTTAAATTACATAAATTACAAATTTTTCCGCACGTGGTATTGGATGAAAGCATAATTATCTTGAAATTGTTATTGTTACAGCTAGATTCGCGATCGGCACCATTGTGCGACGGGGCGGGGCGGGGGTAGCGCAGTCCGTAATGCCTGCCGGTTCGAAATCTCAAGATTTATGACACGTCAATTGCTATTGAGCGAGAACAACCTAAGAGGAGTACGCGTTTGCAAAAAAGGCTTGGACCTCACTGCTTCAGTAATAAAAAAACATCTGGTTTGCCAGCCGTACCTTTCCGTTAAAAATGTAGGAACTCCTACAGCGTCCCACATTTTGAAAGAAATGATTTCTGAAATATGAAACAGCTTTCTAAAACATAACTTCGCTGTCGCATGTCCAGTAATGACCTGATCATTTGCACAGAACGGCAAATGTCATACAATGCTACAAAATCCCCACAAGGTTGCAATAATTCGTTTATTACGGTAACGCTATTTATAGAAATGTATGTAACAGAAAAGAATTGCGAAACTCAAGGATTTGGGTTAGGTAGCCGGTAAAGGCCCGCGTTATAACCCTATATCCTATATCACCACTTGTAATTATTAGAAATTATATATCCATTTACTTTTTAATTTTCTCAAAATTTTGGGCATAGAATAATGCTGCCTCTATCCGCGTGTCCCATCTGGTTCAAATTGGTTCTGGTGGCAGAGGAGTACATATTTTCCAGTACCTCGCGATATGCCTCTATACGAAGTGGTGCCCTTAGAAGAGGATTTTTTTACGGACGATATCAATTTATATTGACTAAAGAAAGAAGAAGTCGCACTTCCTCAGCAATTCTGTACAGACCATGCACCAATATGTAACAAGCATCATATTTTCATAATATAATTTGAATTTCTTTCCGGCCTTCACCATGTAGGGTACTGCGTCTGTCACTAGCAACACAATGTTTTCTTCGCAACCATGCGGGAATAGAATTCCTAGAGCTGAGTTGAGAAATCGGGCTCTGGTTGCAAGATTAGTTTCCTCTAATCGTGTACAATATATTATGTAGTAATGAAAATTGTTTTACGATCGCAATTATTTGTTAAATAAATAAGAAATTTGTTCTCGGCGCACATGTTCGATCAACTACTACACACTAAACTAATATTTGTAATACTCTTGTAATACTCTTGTTTGTAAGAGTATTACAAATATTAGTTTAGTGTGTAGTAATTGATCGAACATGTGCGCCGAGAACAAATTTATTATGTAGTAAGTTCGGCTTGGTTACTTCGTTTTCACACAACTTTCCTATTATTAAATTTGCAATATATCGACCTACGGCATTAGTGATTTCATCTACGGAAAACCATATGTCGTGATTTGCTATGTCTTCTTGATGCTTTGAAGTACAGAATTGTAGCAATCGTCTAAACAATTTTTACGCAGCGTCAATTCATCCGGAATAGGTTGGCCTATGTATTTTGTCAGAAAATTCCTTCATATATTATTATTTAAAGTACGCCACGGAATATTAACAGCAACCATCGCTTTCGACAAGTCTGAATAAAATACACTATTTTCTTAAACTTGTTGCTCGTTTCGCGGTATTTTCCGCGGAGGTCGTAATATTTGCTCGATCGCTATTTTTTTGTTCATGGAAGTATTAATATGTTGAATGAATTCCAATTCTCTCTATGGCACTTTACACTTTTATTGCGCATTTCATAGTAAATACTACTTTCATTATTTTCGTCAATAATGAAATTGGGATCGGCATCGATCCAGCTTTTCATCAGTGAACTTTTCCGAACTTTCGACAGTTTAATCATGTTAGCAGGCACTGTCACAAAATTCGCCATATCACTTCGAGTATCGATATTATTGGACAAGCGACAACGAAGTTATGTTTTAGAAAGCTGTTTATATTTCAGAAATCATTTCTTTTAAAATGTGGGACGCTGTAGGAGTTCCTACATTTTTAACGGAAAGGTACGGCTGGCAAACCAGATGTTTTTTTATTACTGAAGCAGTGAGGTCCAAGCCCTTTTTGCAAACGCGTACTCCTCTTAGGTTGTTCTCGCTCAATAGCAATTGACGTGTCATAAATCTTGAGATTTCGAACCGGCAGGCATTACGGACTGCGCGACCCCCGCCCCGTCACGTCGGGCCCATACCTGAGAGCTTCTTTATTCTCCCTTATGCATACAATCTCTTTATGAAAATATAGAGGAAATTTTGAGGAAATTGAAAAAGTTCATATGTTTACATCTTTCAATGCGTATAGCTGTTTTATTCTTCAACCGATTTTTATGAAATTTTGTGCATGTATACAGGGCGAGTTTGATAACACGGCGATCTCGAGTAACTCGTAAGTTATTTGTTCTATGAAAAAAATGTTCGAACACATGTTGCATCGTCCCTAGGAGTACATGCAGTGCAGCAATCTGATTTCTGTTACTTTCATTTTTTATCAGGATGTGAAGGTCACCTTCAGCCTTTTAAATAGAATGCCCAATATTTTTGCTTGACCTCGGATGAATCACAAAATTCTGCGTAAACTAGTATTAACCTTTATACAACATATGTACACATGTACATATTGTATTTAAAAACTGAAGGTGACCTTCATACCTGATAGAAAATCAAAGTGACAAAGATCAGATTGCTGCACTGTACATCCACCTAGGAACAATGCAACATTTGTTTGAACATTTTTTTCGTACAACAAACAACTTACCCGTTATTCGAGATCGTCGTGTTATCAGACTTGACCTGTTTAACTTACTTGATTCTCTAGAACAGTGCTCCCCAACTTTCTGATCGCCGCGGACCGGTCAACGTTTCATAATTTTTCCGCGGCCCGCTGAGGGCGGGGGGGGGGGGGGCGTTGATTGTTCATATTTTAATTTTAATTTGATTGTATTTAAATAATTGTATTTCATGTTCCTTGGGCGGCCCGCTGTACGATTTGATCCGCGGACCGGTAACGGTCCGCGGCCTGCGGGGTTGGAGGTCACTGCTCTAGAAGACATATTTTACATTTTCATTATAGGCACAGATAAAAAAGTTAAAAATCGTAACCTTCACATTTATCTTCGAAATTCCAAGCAATAGTAATTTTTAAAAAAATGTCTTATGCATCATCTAGTAAAAAGATCCTACTAACATCTAAAAAAAATACATTTTTCTTAAACCCATCCCAACTTGTCCACCATGGAGGTGGAAGACAGGTAAAAGAGTCACTGCACACGGTGTGCGGGTTGACGGGAAAACCCCAAGATGAATAGCGGCAGCTCTCAACTGACCGTGGAGGTCTGCAAAGTTTATAACACATAATTGCTATTGAGGTATAGGAGGTTGCCCGAGTTTTTCTTCGTAGCACCGGCAATACAGTAATAAAGAACGAAATGCAGAAAAGCTTTCTCTCAAAACTATGTACATGTTGTTGTGTACTTGCCCCATGGGGTTTGCCACATTGAGATCCTTCTCGAAGCAGTTGAAAAGCAGAGATGGGCAAAAATATACAAATTTCGAATAACGTGGAGTTAGGTTATTCGTGGAAAGCCTTCGAATAATTTTCTGCCAGGTCGACGAAGGCGTCGGTAGCAGTGGCCAAGTGGTGCAACAAACACGGCCGGGCAACCCGACACGACACACAGTGGGCTATTTTTTTCACGCTGATTTCAAATCTGGTCTCAAAATTTGTCTACGACCTCAGGATTTTGCAATAAATCGATTTTTGTCGCTGAACCTACTTGTAGGCTATGTGTGACTGTAATATGTAATTTAAATTATATTTTCATTTACACAGGAAGCAAGGTAAGTATCTCATCACTCCACTTGTGTAAAAAAAATGTACGAGAAATGATGTATAGTATGTTCAAAAAAATTTTTTTCCGCGCGTGACATTGGAAAAACCACAAATTTCTTGAAATTGTGCAAGTTTAACGAATTTTTTCAAGGTTACAAAATGTTCGTACCATAATCTCCCTATTTTTGCCATATTCTGCAAAGTTTCAGCTTTAATTTTAAAAAATTACATCGCTCTACCTCATTTCTATCGAAAGTTCTTTGACTTTGAAAAAGATTTCGTCCAAATTGCCCACTGTGCGACGCCCAGTCTGGTATATCGGTGTGTAATTCAATTGCAAAAGTTGTTTATTTTTCACAATTTTTTCATGCTGGACTGTGTCTAGTAGTTACATTTGTAAATCTATTCAAAGACATCGAAGACCACTAAAACCACAGCTACCGACGCCTTCGCCGGCCTGACAGAAAATTGTTCAAAGGATTTATCCGAACACTTTCCACGAATAAGCTAACCCACTTTATTCCAAATTTTTATTTGAATCAAATTTGTGCCCATCTCTGTTGAAAAGGTTCGGCAAATGATCAGGTCATTACTGGACATGCGACAGCGAAGTTATTTTTTAGAAAGCCGTTTTATATTTCAAAAATCATTTCATACTTTCTTTCAAAATGTGGGACGCTGTAGGAGTTTCTACATTTTTAACGGAAAGGTACGCATGGCATCCCAGATGTGTTTTTATTACTAATGCAGTTTTTAACGGAAAGGCACGGCTGGCAAACCAGATGTTTTTTTATTACTGAAGCAGTTAGGTCCAAGTCGTTTTTGCAAAGACGTATTCCTCTAAGGTTGTTCTCGCTCAATAGCAATTGACGTGTCATAAACCTTGAGATGCGAACCAGCAGGCATTAGGGACTGTGCGACTCCCGCCCCGTCGCGTCGGGCCTATACCTGAGAGTTTCTTTATTCCCTCTTATGTATAAACGACTGGGCCGATTTTAAAAATCCAGGTATCGTCAAATTCGTCTTATTTTAGAAAATAACAATTACTACTATACAAAATACGAAATTAGACTACTTGACGGGTTTTGGGAGGCATAGCGTTAAAAAACTCAATTTTCAACACCGATTGAACGGACAAATTAATAAAAAGAAGGATATCAGTATACCGTAATAATAATAGTGTACGTGTATTAATTAAGAGAAAGGTAGACTGATTACTAGACTGCGGATATTTATGCATATATATATATATATATTGTGACGTGGCAGTGTTGCCCGCGTCACTTTAACCTCCCTAACGGAAGACCGGGCCATTCTCTGGTCAAGCATCGCGAAAAGGGCAGCTGCGAGCGCTCTCCCTGGGCACGTGTCAGACCCAGAAGCCGACATTTGACATTTTGAATGTCGCGCCATTTGTGCGACGAGAATTGCAGGACCGTATCCGGGTTCCTGGTGGGACCCGGAAGTCTTCCTTCATCGCGGAATCAAGGGACCTTCGAGAGTAAGCCAATCGAGGGAGGAGATCGGCATAAGCCCGGAAATAAACAGCGAGAGATCGTCAAGGCCTAGGACTGTCAACCTGGAGGCGCCGACGAGGGCATCCGGTGCAGAGACGGAGAACTACTCTACCCTGTCGTCGCCTCGTCCGGGAAGAAGCTGCACCGCAACCGGATTGGCTGACGTCGATCGCTCATCGGGAAGCGGCCAATCGGAAGACAGCGCTGCCGAAGACGCCGCGAGATGCCGCAAGCCGACCGCCGTCGCGTGAGATTCGTCAACGCGAAATTTCGAGTTAGCGATAGGCTGAGACGTTACGCGAAGAAAGTAGACTAGAGAAGTGGGGACGCTCCGCTTCCGCGTTCCCGAGTCAACGTGTGAAAGATCACTGCGCCATTAGATCTTGTCGAGGAGAGTAGTAAAATTTGAACGATTGCTCAAATACTGAGTTTTTGCTGATCCAGAGAGAAAGGATTTCGCTGCCGGTCCATCGCTGCCGTTTCACGTGTGGTAAGCGCCGATCAGGCTTTCGTTAATTCAATGTTGCGAAATATCGTGTTGGCTCGGGTAGCGTGTCGTTAGGTTAGGAATTCGCGTCGCGAGGATTAACGACCAAATGGGCTGTCGATATTTTGGTGGGCAATAATATTGCTAGAATACGAATCCTTCGGATTGTGAAGGATATCGTTTTGGTGATTCGAATCCGGTCGGATAGCGGGGGCCGCGTGGCCGCCTCATGGCGGTTGTACGACGCCGGTATAAACGCGAAGTCGCGGATTCGAGATTAGATCGCTGCCGTCGTTAATCCGAGTCAACCTGCACTCGTTCCATGGTGTGAGGCCGTCGCGTGTTCGATTCGTGTTCGGAAATTCAGTTCGAGTGGTGCAAGTCAGAACAGGATCGCGTATTTCATCTGAGTTCGGTCGGAAAGCGGCCTTCGAGGCCCTCCGCGTCGCGAAGATCTTATCGCTGCCGAATTCGACGCAAATAAATAAAGTACGAGAAACACCGCGCGTACGACTTACATCCGTCGTAATATTTACGGTGACGCGCCGGCTATTATTGTAATCGCTGCCGATCTCGTCGGCAGCACACCACCGTCGTCAATAAACGATTTGTTAGCCGAAAAGTTCTCTATATTTCTTGTGTGAAACCTTTCCGCCGCAGGAATGTCTCGTGCTCTCTCGGCGTAGAATCCTGGATCCTTTCGATCGCTATTCAGGCCTAGTTTTCCGCGTCGCAGGCTCGCGAGTTCGACGATAATAATTTGTGATTAAATACATCTTTTCGCGTGACACTCTCAAGTGTCTGGCGCCCGAAATTTGCGTCCGTTCTAGGAAAGAATCACGAGCCTACGGACGTGTTTTGTCCCGAGAGGACCACGTGTCGTGCGGCCGAGCGTGGCCCGGCCTTTCGCCTATAAAATCTCGGTGTCGTCAAAAATCGACCTAACATCTTTCGAACAATTAGAAAACGACGTGACAAATTTGGCGCCCGAACAGGGACCTCTCGCCGTAAAGGTGACCTGTGTAGGGGCTTTTTCATTAGAGATACGTCGGAGACACGAGGCTCACACAAGAAATTTTGTTTTTCTCTTTCGCTGCCGTTCTGACAAATTCCAGACGCGATCGGTACCGTGACGGTGAACACGCGTCGAAAAACTTGTTTACGATACTTGCGAACTACGACGAGCCAACGAAGGATTGAATTGAATATTGTGTACCATTGCCATTTCTATTGTCTCTATTTTGTTTTGATTATTGTGTGCCACTGAATAATCTTTCGGACGGCGGTGATTGAAGGTCTTTCCGATCATTGTCTCTGTAGAAGGATTGTTGATTTTGAAAATTTATTTATTGTAATCGCTCAATACGAGCCATTACAGAAGAATTTTTCGAACGACGCTGATTGAATTGTCTTTCCGATCAGTGAATCTGATGATGATCTATTATTGAATTGTACTTATTATATTGGGATTTTTTTTTTTCGAATGACACTTATTGACTGTTATTTACGATATTTCATTGGAACTGGATTTTATTGAATTATTTCTGCTGTGATATTTTTGAACTAAACTGTCTTTCTTGTTCTATTTATTTTCTTTGTCTTTTCATATTTCTTGTCTTTATTTATTTGGTTTCGTTATTATTTTTTTTTGTTATTCAATTTCGTTATTCAATTTTGATATTTATTCTCAGTATTTATTTGTCAATATTTATTCTAGTTATCTAAGTTTTGTCGAGCCGTCCTTATTTATTATTTTCTCGTTTCAATTGTACATAAATTGTTGTTAATTAATTTTATGCGATTCTGTTATTGTTTTTCTAGTTTTTTTTTTTACATTACTCTTCGAGTACATCATACTATTTTGCAACAATTCCCAATATATTCTCTCATACTTATCGCTGCCATATTTGAAAGATTTTTGCTGATGTATTATTTGTCGATGATATTTGAACAATGTGCCGTCGAAAAAATTTTTTTTTTTCGTGAGATTCCCCCATGTTATTCGATGCCTTGCCACGACGTCATTAGTTGCGGAAATTAAGCCGAGCAACCACGCTCGACAGTTACCAATCGTGCACGAGAAAACGTGCACAATCTGGCGAATCAAATTGCGGAGAGAGAAAATTTTGTTAGCGATTATTACGTTCATTTTTGTGGAACTTTGTGACAACGATTGTGTAAATTGCTGGGGACAGTCGGATTGAATAGAGATATTCGCTGCCTAACTGTATCGTTGCTGTTTGCGAAAGGTCCGTCGCTTCGACGCGAGGGCATTATAACTTAGAGAGCGTTTCGCAAGACGCGAACCGTAATTTGGAAAAGAACGATTTTGTTAGCGATTCGTGAAAAGTTTCTTTTCGATTTTGTTAGTTCGCGAAAATAAGAACTTTTAACTGTACAAAAACGCTGGGGACGGTCAGATTAGAGAGGAAAATTTATTTTTGTTGCTGCCGAAAAGGCCGGGCCGACCGAGGACTACCCGGACGAGACGGGGTTCCTTGGTTTAGTCGTGCAGCGTAGCGATTCCGTCAATTTTGGCCATAAAAGGCCCAAGTAAACAACTAGCGTTTGTTGCATTGGTAGGAAGTATCGTAGGATCCGATTATTTAAAATGTGAAGAGTTAGAGGGAATACATTGAAACCGGAACCGGAGGAGGGGGAACAGTGGGAATACCACTCGGTTTACGATGACGCGTCGGACGACTTCGCCAACCTGGACGGTACGACCTTGTATGACGAACAGGCCGTAGGTGTCCGGTCACCTCCAAGCGAATTTTTTTTATATATATATCGGTGCCGACGCAGAGTCGCGGAAAACACGCCCCGCCTCCCCACCACCGCGAAACAATACCTTCGATGCCGGGTACTTCCAGAGGTTTTCAAGGTCCACCTTCGTCTAATGCCTACCGAGAGATATACTGCAGAGGAACACCCATCTGCGAAATAATGAGGAGATGGCAAATAAAGATTACCGAATCGCCCGGAGAGGATTCGGAAGCCTTCCTGGAGCGGCTCATAAAGCACCGCCGTTAGGGTAACATAGCTGACAAATATCTACTTCGCTGCCTCTCGGTATGTTTCGGCGGGATAGCCGCCCATTGGTATGAGGCAAGGGAGGCCTAATTGAAAGCCTGGGAAGAGTTCGTGATCGCGTTCCAAAAATTTTTTGTGACAATGCGAACTACAACAACACGTTAATACGGAATATTAGAGACAGAGCACAGGGTGACAATGAGCGGTTGCGCGATTATATCGTGGGTATAAGGGCCATGGTTGAGAGATTAGATCCACCGTGGCGCGAGGGGAAAATGATTAGAAGAACGTATTGGGGCGCGAAACCGATTTTGCGACAGGCCATAGCCATTAGTAAGATAGAGTCATTCGACCACTTAGAAGAAGCACTCATTGAGGCGGAGAAAGAATCCGACGTAATGAAATTAAAAAGGAATCCGAAACCCATTGAAATGGTACACCCCGATTTTGCATACAACCCAAACAGGTATGACTCCCAAAAACATCAGGGAAGGGGGGAAATTCGGTAACGTTGAGTTTGTGAACGCGATTAAGCCCACTTATGACGGGGAGGAATTAGATAACCGCGATCTCGCATCTCGGAACTCTTCCGCGGGAACTACTAGACGAGACTTTTCAGCTTCGCGCGCGAATTATTCTGCTGCCGGGCGAAAAGAAAACGAAGCATACCGCGGAGAGACGAGGGGAAGGTGGTCCCAACATCCACCTTCGCGCCGACCGACAACACCAACTCCCGAGGAAAGACAAAGACCTCCGTCACGCGACAAACAACGCATGAGGGAGAAGTCTGAATCGGAATGTTGGAATTGTCGCAAAATAGGGCACAGATCACGAGATTGCCGGGAGGAACCCCGTGTGCACTGTTATCGATGCGGGGCACCGGGAGTAACTTAAATAGCTGCCGGAAAAGTAATCGTTATTCGGGAAACGGGGGAAGGGGTCGCTCGACAGAGTCGGAGAGACCAACCCCGAAATAATATCAGCCCGAGTAGTATTCAACGGAGAAAAATCAAAAACACCTTTATTAATGGTTGAAGCCTCTATCAATTCGCTGCCGGTACACGCCTCAATGGATTCGGGTTCGTCGATTACATTTATCAGTTGCGAACTAGTAGAACAATTGGATAACGCTGCCGTAGAAATAGAAAGCACGAAGAAACGGTGCTATTTTCTCCTCGTCACGGGGCTAACGATCGAGTTGTAGAACGGGCCCATCATTCGGTTTGACAGACGTCCCCAGTGGTTTTTTTTTCTCGGACGAGAACTGCGACCGGCAAGATGCGTGCGGGCGAGCAACAAGCCGCCAATAGAATTCGATTTAGCGCCGACCGAAACAAGGAATGATCGAGGAATCCAGCTGTACGAGTTCGAAGCGAAGGCTTAGGAAATTTAGATGACGCGAGCAGCCGACAAGAGCGAGGTTATGATTCGCGTGATAGAGATAGAACATTCGAGGGGAAGGGGGAGGATGAGCCGTCAGCACGTCTTTACATCGCCAGCACAACATGGTGCGGCACGATTGGTGCCTAAGTTTGTTACCTTGGTGGGCATCAAGCAGAAGTAGTCACCGGTGATCCATTGCATGTCCACGCAGGAGGGACGAGATTTTGGAATGGCGCACATTGGCATTCGGAAAGCGTACTTTTCAATACGCGCAAGGGAGGACCAGTATTAAGACCTACGGATGCCTCCCTACAAATATTTCGATGCCGTGCGGCCAAATAACAAGCTCGCCCTGCCAACCGAAGGCGTGATGAATCCACTGACAAGATGTCGGAAAGGAGCACGGGGGACACCTGGCTCAAGTTCCAGGAAGTCAACAGCGTACCATCACCACCCACACCTGATGACACTTTGTTGTTGCCGTAGAGGCCACGAAATTTTACGACAATCGTCACTCGTGGCCGGAAGTAATATCGAAGAAGAAGCACCAACTGCGGCCGAGGAGGCTCAGATTATGATCCAGCCGGCCGAGGAAAAGGCACATGGTCTGGAGAGATCGCTTCACTCCACCCCTACTACCCCCTCGAATCTAGTCGCTGCCGAAATCAAAATACCATTTATTGTAATCCCAATAGCCTAAACACCTGCGCGCGGGACTGTCGGATAATTTCAAAACTTGCGAGCGATTAGGTATTATAGTTGCCGGTCGAAAAAGGGATCTCGTCCGTAGTGATGTACAACGTACAAGTAGTTGTTAGCGATGGCAAGGTGACGAATACATGCTGGGGTAAGGTTCACAAGTAGTTTTGTGTTATTTAATGGAACGAGCCAAGAGAGAACGTCCGCTACCCAGCCCACGAAAGCCTGATTGGTAGCTGCCACCGGTGGGGCACGGTCTTCCCTGGGGGGGGAGGAGTTGTGACGTGGCAGTGTTGCCCGCGTCACTTTAACCTCCCTAACGGAAGACCGGGCCATTCTCTGGTCAAGCATCGCGAAAAGGGCAGCTGCGAGCGCTCTCCCTGGGCACGTGTCAGACCCAGAAGCCGACATTTGACATTTTGAATGTCGCGCCATTTGTGCGACGAGAATTGCAGGACCGTATCCGGGTTCCTGGTGGGACCCGGAAGTCTTCCTTCATCGCGGAATCAAGGGACCTTCGAGAGTAAGCCAATCGAGGGAGGAGATCGGCATAAGCCCGGAAATAAACAGCGAGAGATCGTCAAGGCCCAGGACTGTCAACCTGGAGGCGCCGACGAGGGCATCCGGTGCAGAGACGGAGAACTACTCTACCCTGTCGTCGCCTCGTCCGGGAAGAAGCTGCACCGCAACCGGATTGGCTGACGTCGATCGCTCATCGGGAAGCGGCCAATCGGAAGACAGCGCTGCCGAAGACGCCGCGAGATGCCGCAAGCCGACCGCCGTCGCGTGAGATTCGTCAACGCGAAATTTCGAGTTAGCGATAGGCTGAGACGTTACGCGAAGAAAGTAGACTAGAGAAGTGGGGACGCTCCGCTTCCGCGTTCCCGAGTCAACGTGTGAAAGATCACTGCGCCATTAGATCTTGTCGAGGAGAGTAGTAAAATTTGAACGATTGCTCAAATACTGAGTTTTTGCTGATCCAGAGAGAAAGGATTTCGCTGCCGGTCCATCGCTGCCGTTTCACGTGTGGTAAGCGCCGATCAGGCTTTCGTTAATTCAATGTTGCGAAATATCGTGTTGGCTCGGGTAGCGTGTCGTTAGGTTAGGAATTCGCGTCGCGAGGATTAACGACCAAATGGGCTGTCGATATTTTGGTGGGCAATAATATTGCTAGAATACGAATCCTTCGGATTGTGAAGGATATCGTTTTGGTGATTCGAATCCGGTCGGATAGCGGGGGCCGCGTGGCCGCCTCATGGCGGTTGTACGACGCCGGTATAAACGCGAAGTCGCGGATTCGAGATTAGATCGCTGCCGTCGTTAATCCGAGTCAACCTGCACTCGTTCCATGGTGTGAGGCCGTCGCGTGTTCGATTCGTGTTCGGAAATTCAGTTCGAGTGGTGCAAGTCAGAACAGGATCGCGTATTTCATCTGAGTTCGGTCGGAAAGCGGCCTTCGAGGCCCTCCGCGTCGCGAAGATCTTATCGCTGCCGAATTCGACGCAAATAAATAAAGTACGAGAAACACCGCGCGTACGACTTACATCCGTCGTAATATTTACGGTGACGCGCCGGCTATTATTGTAATCGCTGCCGATCTCGTCGGCAGCACACCACCGTCGTCAATAAACGATTTGTTAGCCGAAAAGTTCTCTATATTTCTTGTGTGAAACCTTTCCGCCGCAGGAATGTCTCGTGCTCTCTCGGCGTAGAATCCTGGATCCTTTCGATCGCTATTCAGGCCTAGTTTTCCGCGTCGCAGGCTCGCGAGTTCGACGATAATAATTTGTGATTAAATACATCTTTTCGCGTGACACTCTCAAGTGTCTGGCGCCCGAAATTTGCGTCCGTTCTAGGAAAGAATCACGAGCCTACGGACGTGTTTTGTCCCGAGAGGACCACGTGTCGTTGGCCGAGCGTGGCCCGGCCTTTCGCCTATAAAATCTCGGTGTCGTCAAAAATCGACCTAACATCTTTCGAACAATTAGAAAACGACGTGACAATATATATAGATATCGATATGCAAATATTATCTTGCATATTGCAAATAGATTCTACCATGCACACATACATATATTACATATTTATTATATACAACTTATGTTGCAACAGACATACACTGCAGTGCATAACTATAGCACCGTTTAAATTTTTACCAGTTTCAGACTTTAAGTGAAAAGTGCAAAAAAATTTATTGTAAAAATTGTGAAAGTATGAAAAAAATGGACTGTAGACTAAATCATATTGAAATGGCCCTCTTATACAAGACGATATAATCGAAAATGTGATTTTCAACTGTTGCGTAACTATAGTCACATGAAGTTGTTATAAACTTTTTACGTGACCAAGATAACTATGGGAAGAATAAAACGGGTGGACCAAAGAAGAAATTGTGAAAACGGCCAGCAACACATTAAAAAGTTGTAACCAAATTAAAAAAGAACTTAATCTTGATGTTTCACGGTGGACTATACATCGAGCTTTACAAGTAAATGGAAACATCGTGAGAAAAATATTGAAGTCTGCACCCAAACTTCTACCGCGCCATAAGATTGCAAGACTTCAATACGCTCGAGCAAACATGCATCGGAACTGGCATAGCGTAAGTTAATTTCTGAAAATCTTCTAAACCCAGCTTATTGTAATTTCTTTTATTGACAATTAGACTATCTTTTCGGACGAAAAAAAATTCAACCTTGATGGACCTGATGGGTACAATTCCTACTGGCGAGATCTCCGCAAGGAACCACGGTATTTCACGAAAAGAAATTTCGGTGGAGGAAGTCTTATGGTTTGGGGGGCTTTTCACAGTGATGGCATGTTACAATTAGCTTTCGCATCGAAGAAAATGAATAGTGATGAATATATTGGTATCTTGGAAAACAATTTGCTACCCTTTCTACAAGAAAATAGTACTACAAATTGTACGTTTCAACAAGATAACGCGGCTGTACACACAAGTCGAAAAGTGATGGCATGGTTCGAAGGAAACGATATTAACAATATTAAATGGCCAGCATGTTCACCCGACCAAAATCCCATGGAAAATATCTGGGGCATAATTGTCAGGAACGTTTACGCAGAAAATCGGCAATACGGAAATGTTTCTGAATTAAAAAGCGCCATAATCGATATTAGTAAAAAAATCAGCAGAGATATTTTTCGGAAACTTATTGATAGCGTACCAGATAGAGTTTTCGAGTTAATTTCAAAAAAAGGTGGTCCTACAAGATATTAAAATCGTTTATCATTGTTTTCATTGATGTGGTGCTATTATTACGCAACAGTGAAATTCATACTATTGTTTGTATCGTTTTGTACAAGAGGAGAATTTAAATAAAAATTAATTTAAACTTAAATATTTTTCATACCCTTTCGATTTTTACAATTAATTTTTTCGCACTTTCAGTCTGAATTCTGAAACGGGTAAAAATTTAAACGGTGCTATAGTTATGCACCGCAGTGTAAGTTGCACAAAATTTAACGTTTGGAACATCTGGAAAAATTACTAGTAATTTATTACAACGCAAATTATGGTGTTTCCGTATAGATAAATTGTTAACTAAAACATAACTGATATATATCTCTTTGCATTAGTTCTGATCATATTTTTCGTGCATATTTGCATATTTTACGTGCATATCTTCACAAGCTTTTTGCATATTTCACACACATAAAGATCCGCAGTCTACTGATTACAGTAACACCCATTCTGATGCTCGCGCTCTCAAGAAAGCGATAGCTTTCTTTACTATTTGAACTTTATTGAGAAACTGGACCAATTAGTTTACTACATACTATTTCGGGCGCAGTGTATCTGGCAGTTGTGTTACTAACTGCAGATCCACAAAACGTATATTTTAAATTTTCATTAAGGGCCCGAATAAAAAAGTTTTAAAAAATACCTTTTTTATTTTTGCATGTAACCTTGTAAATTACAATTTTTGGAAAATCTTTTTTGCATATCATTTCATAAATCAATGCTTCTAATTGATTATAAAAATCAGATTGTTTGGTGCAATTAAAAAAAGTTATTCTATTTTAAATATTTTATGCAATGATAAAAATATACTTGTAAGATTAGAAAGCTAAGGTAGCGAGTTACGTCCGAAATGTCAGCTGTCAAAATATACCACGATTTTGCGACTTAAAATATAACAAATGTAAAAGCAATGTCATTTCTACACGGAAAACGAAATGACATTCCGAACGACCCAATGGATCAGAAGAAATCTTTAATTGTCCAGTTAAAATCAAAGTTCAAAGGGTTAAAAAAGTTATCCCGTATATTAGTGGCAATCACTGTATGTTGCGCTTAGGTTTATGTTTACTAAATACGATAAAACTTACCCTTCGCGACGCTTCCTGTTCCTGGACATACGCCTTGCAAATAATGTAGGCCGCTTGCCTGTCCTATTGTTTTTCAGCTTGCGAATTACATATTCGGATGCATTTCTTCTCTCTTGTTCCATCTTCTCTCTTGAATACACGCGCACAATTAAACACTTATTAAACTCCCGAACAAATACACGCGCACAATTGAACACGTATTAAACTCCCGAACAAATACACGCGCACAATTAAACACGTATTAAACTCCCGAACAAATACACGCGCACAATTGAACACTTAGTAAACTCCCGAACAATTCACGAACAATTTACGAACAATCGCAAACTGTTAATGAACACAAAAAACCCGATGTGTCTGCACCGTACCAGTGAAAACAACTGATTGATCAGAAATATGCAGCAATGAGCACAGCACATGCTGCGCGTTTTCAAACCTTCGAACTTTTACGCGGGCCGATGACGCGCGTTCGTTCATTGGTGCAAGTAAAACTCAAACTGTTGAGTGGGGGGGAAAGCCAATGAGGGCCAGTGCCGCTAGATCGAGAAAATGTGGTGGCGGTGGCGGTGGCGGTGGCACGATCGTCAGAAACAACGCGACCATTGGAGAGGAAAGATCGTAAGTGCCTTGATATAAGTATTTTCATATTGTCAATTCGTTTTCCTACAATTTTCCTACAGTTTTCCTACAGTTTTCCTACAGTTTTCCTACAGTTTTCCTACAGTTTTCCTACAGTTTTCCTACAGTTTTCCTACAGTTTTCCTACAGTATTCCTACAGTTTTCCTACAGTTTACCTACAGTTTTCCTACAGCTTTCCTACAGCTTTCGTACAGCTTTCCTACAGCTTTCCTACAGCTTTCCTACAGTTTTCCTACAGTTTTCCTACAGTTTTCCTACAGTTTTCCTACAGTTTTCCTACAGTTTTCCTACAGTTTTCCTACAGTTTTCCTACAGTTTTCCTACAGTTTTCCTACAGTTTTCCTACAGTTTTCCTACAGTTTTCCTACAGTTTTCCTACAGTGTTTCTACAGTGTTTCTACAGTGTTTCTACAGTGTTTCTATAGTGTTCGTATAGTGTTCGTACAGTGTTCCTACAAGTTTTCTATTTGTCTGCTAAGTTGTTTTCACGCGGTATATTATGCGTTCATGGTTCCCTTTTTTTGAACAGGTTTTTCCTTTTATTCCGCCCTGTTTTTTTTATATTGCGCGTCCTTCTGACACGTGACGTATTCAAGTATTCGCATTGCAAAAAGACACCGACGTGTGTATCTGATCTTGTAGCCTTCACTAAGCATGGCATTGTCGCTGCTAATTTTTAGAACTCGAACAAATTTTTAACTTTTTTTCGGTTTTTTTGAAGAATGGATTCTAAAAAATGATTTCTACATTTGTATACGGCTGGAAAGGTTACAAAATCAGATACACGTCGATGTTTTTTTACGCTGTGAATACTTGGAATATGCAACGTGTAAAAAAGGCCGCGTAATACAAACTGGGCGTAATAAAAATGAAAAACCTGTTAAAAAAAAGAAACATGTACGCAGAATATACCGTGCGAAAACAGGATTAGCAGATAAATGGAAAACTTGTATTAAACAAAGACAAAGTATAGTAATTATTTGAACTAGTTGTACTGCTACCTGTGTAGAAAATTATTCGGAGTATTTGTCTTGTATTCTAATTTACTGTGAAAATATGTTTATAAACTTGAAATATTTTTATTGAATGCATCTTCATATTGTGAATTGGTTTTCCTATAGTTTGCCTTTGTTTAATACAAGTTTTCTATTTGTCTGCTAAGTTGTTTTCACGCGGTATATTATGCGTTCATGGTTCCCTTTTTTTGAACAGGTTTTTCCTTTTATTCCGCCCTGTTTTTTTTATATTGCGCGTCCTTCTGACACGTGACGTATTCAAGTATTCGCATTGCAAAAAGACACCGACGTGTGTATCTGATCTTGTAGCCTTCACTAAGCATGGCATTGTCGCTGCTAATTTTTAGAACTCGAACAAATTTTTAACTTTCTTTCGGTTTTTTTGAAGAATGGATTCTAAAAAATGATTTCTTCATTTGTATACGGCTGGAAAGGTTACAAAATCAGATACACGTCGATGTTTTTTTACGCTGTGAATACTTGGAATATGCAACGTGTAAAAAAGGCCGCGTAATACAAACAAACTGGGCGTAATAAAAATGAAAAACCTGTTAAAAAAAAGAAACATGTACGCAGAATATACCGTGCGAAAACAGATTAGCAGAAAAATAGAAAACTTGTATCAAAGAACCAAAGTATAGTAATTATTTGAACTATTTATACTGGTACCTGTAAAAAATTATTCTCAATATTTGTCTTGTGTTCTAATTTACTGTGAAAATATGTTTATAAACTTGAAATATTTTTATTGAATGCATCTTCATATTGTGAATTGGTTTTCCTATAGTTTAGTAAGAAAACTGTAGGAAAACCAATTGACAATATGAAGATGCATTCAATACAAATATTTCAGTTTACAAACATATTTTTACAGTACGTTAGAATACAAGACAAATATTGTTTACTACGTACCTACTACAATAATTTTTGTACATTTGCTTTCAGATGCCAGGAAGAATAGATAAAATCGACGAAGCTGTCCGTGCGATGGAGATCTCATCGCGACGGCGATCGCGACCGCCATCACGGTCGCCGTCGCGATCGCGATTACGGTCGCCGTCGCGATCGCGATTACAGTCGAGGACAAGGACAAGGACAAGGACAAGAACAAGATCAAGGTCAAGGTCAAGGTCGCACCGACGACGATCGCGGTCGCACCAACGATCGCGGTCGCACCGACGATCGCGGTCGTACCGACGATCGCGATCGAGAGAAAGCATCCGGAGGACTACATCACGACGGTCGACGCGATCTAGATCAGCAGAATCACGAATGGCGATCGTGGGGTCCCCAATACGCGAACGGGGGACTCTAGATTTAATGTGGCGTAGGATGCAAGAAGTACGTATATAAACCAAAATTTTTTTTAAATTTTCAATGTCAGTAAGATACAAAAAATTTAATTTTCGCTTTTGTGTTTCAGCTACAAGAATTAAAAAAAAAGATTATCAAAATTCGATACGGGCGGCGGGGAGGAGGCCGAGGAAGAGGTGGTGGAGGAGGAAGAGGAAGAGGAAGAGTAGGAGCAGGAGCAGGAGGAAGAGAAACAAGAGGAGGAGGAAGAGGAAGAAAAGGCGGAAGTAATATATATATAAATTGTGATGTTAGGTGATTTTAAATTATATTTGTTTTTTTTAAATAAATGTGTAAAATGTAACATTTACAAATTATTCTCTTTCCCTATTAGATTCCACACTCTTGCAATCCTGGAAACGCGAAGGTATAATTAAACTGCGGATCTTTACGCAAAATAAAAATTGTCTGCATCGATTATATGAATTTTGAATTTTTGAGATTTTCCAACAATTTCGAGTTTCATCTACTTGATTTTCCTATAAATGCATAAAGATCCGCAGTGTAGTTATAATATACAGGGTGAATTCGATAAAGCAGGACACCTAAATATCTCCGTTAGGATTAGAGATAGAAGAAAATGTTAGAGAGAAAAGTTGAACTGTTAAAGGGGGCAAATATGGTGATATAAAAAAATGTTCCGTTTGTAGTCGTTTTCAAGGTCTGTTGAAGGTCATCGATGACTTTTTAAATAGCACCATATATTTTTAACTTCACAGTGTTGTAGCTGATGTCAAGACGAGTTCAATGATGCGGTACACTATGACCTTCAAATTACCTTGAAAACGACTACAAACGGAACATTTTTTTACAACTTCTCTCTCTAACATTTTCTTCTATCTCTAATCCTAACGGAGATATTTAGGTGTCCTGCTTTATAATTAATATAATTAAACAATAAATTAAAAAAAGAATTCCTAATTTCTATCTTGAGTGTTCATATAGTTTCTGAATTTTTAAATAATTTTGTTACTGTATTTTAAAGTCGTAGGCAGGATCCCTTGGCTGCGAAACTTTGCTTTCTCTATATGATTGAAGCCATCGTTCTTTATTGTTTCCTGTATAACTTGTTTCTTTTTCATCTTACTTTTACAATGTATTCGTTGATATTCAACTTAAATAAAACGATTAAAATAAAAATATCTAATCTTTGCATTATTGAGAAATGAGAAGGCGCATCCCGCACCCTTGCAATCCTGGAAAAAAACGCGAGTCTTATAATATATATAATATACTATATATGTACATATATATATATAATGCGTATATATAGTATGTATGTACTTCTGAACTTTTCCGGGACTTTACTACCACTAAACTAATTATTATTTGTATATATCATGGTATAAGAATTAATTTTTTATTCAAAAATTTTGGCGCCTCTCCTGGTATTAGTCCGCGTCAGGCTGGAAATCGATGGCCTAACCTACAATCGTACGAAAATGCATATATTGACTTCGTCACGCTTTCACTGTGGCATACATATGTATCAGCCTAACGCTTCAGTTTTGTTTCTCAGCAGAGCATCAGTCCTCCTGACTAGGCGCCATCTTGTCAAAACTGGCTGAACTAAATTTGGCTCTAGCTTGCTCTGCACTCTATCATCACGAGTGTAATATGGGGGAAATTCTGCTAATGTGAATGAAATCACGCGCTTCGGTTGTTTGACCTTATTTGAGCAGATTTTGGGCTGGGTGAGGGCTCATTCTAAAGAGGAAGGTTCACCACACTGCGCTCTGCTCATCATAGCAGTCAAAAAGTCTTTCAGAGACAGAAAAATGCATTGAAATCTGCGGTTTTTTTTCCTACATTTTTTCTCTACTTTGGGCCCTTATATTATACATATTAAACATAAGCTCGTTAAAATCATGAGCAGAGCGCAGTGTGGTGAACCTTCCTCTTTAGAATGAGCCCTCACCCAGCCCAAAATTTGCTCAAATAAGGTCAAACAACCGAAGCGCGCAAACCCATGTTTTCTGGTAAGATTCTAGTAAGATTCTAGTTGTAACCAGCGGGTAGACTACCCCCTTAATAGCAAACGCTTTGCTGTAGAAGATAGAGCATAGATCGTGGAGGTTATATAGTACATTTTTATCAGGAAGGATAACTGCACAGCCAGAGCCTTCTTTATTTTTGGAGGCGTCGGTGAAGATGTGTGTATAATCATTGTATTTCTGGGAAAGGCTATAGCCGGGTTTGATAGTGAAATTCGCCCCCGGCGGGATTTTAATCGTGCTTGGACCATTCAATAGCCTACCCAAAAAAACCCCTCTCTGCCAAGTTTCAGCCCCCTATCTCATCTGTAAGGGTAGTTATTGAGAAAAAACGAAAAAACAGTTTTTGGCCCATTTTCCCTATTTATTGACAATTAAAAATTCTGAAAAAAATCTGACACATTTCGGATACCAAGCCACATATTAGGTATCATTTCCAGATTTTTCTGCTGCAAGCTCTGCTTGTAAAAAATGAAAAACACGAAAAAAATCGAAAAAATGCAGGTTTTATATAGAAATCTAAAAGGTGCTACTCCAGATTTAATTTAGCAATGAGGTATTACCGTAAGTATTATGCTCAATTTTTTTCAGATTTTTGTGAGTGGTGCGTCATAGTTAAAAAAAATAAAAACCGCTTTTTTCGGCGTTTTTCCTAAGTTATACTTATATTTCCTGAATCATAAAAATATATTATGTGATATTAAACGTTCCTACGTTCAGAACAACATCCCGCAGACTTTAAAACTTGCCTAATACGAAATACGAAAATAATACCATGTACATATATTCGAATATTTCGAAGAGAATTTCAACAGCCCCGGTTGGTGCAGTGGCTATGGTCTCCGTCTGCGGAACCGTTGAAGACTTTTTGGACCGGGTACGAGTCCCGACCAGGTCAATTTTTTTTCTAAGTTTTTTAAGATTATTTTTCTAAGATTATTGTTGAACCATTGTAAAAAACTTATTTGAACTATATTTAGACTATCTTAAAATATTTTTTCGGAAAAATATTCTTGGAGAAATATACTATCTTGGAAATATACTATCGGCCTCTAGTCATTTACGGACTGTATTACAGCTCTACTTTACATTTTTTACGTGGATTTGTGCATCGACTTGATTTTTTTATCTTTACTGGCCGAAAGTACTCCAAGAATATTTTTCCGAAAAAATATTTTAAGATAGTCTAAATATAGTTCAAATAAGTTTTTTACAATGGTTCAACAATAATCTTAGAAAAATAATCTTAAAAAACTTAGAAAAAAAATTGACCTGGTCGGGACTCGTACCCGGTCCAAAAAGTCTTCAACGGTTCCGCAGACGGAGACCATAGCCACTGCACCAACCGGGGCTGTTGAAATTCTCTTCGAAATATTCGAATATATGTACATGGTATTATTTTCGTATTTCGTATTAGGCAAGTTTTAAAGTCTGCGGGATGTTGTTCTGAACGTAGGAACGTTTAATATCACATAATATATTTTTATGATTCAGGAAATATAAGTATAACTTAGGAAAAACGCCGAAAAAAGCGGTTTTTATTTTTTTTAACTATGACGCACCACTCACAAAAATCTGAAAAAAATTGAGCATAATACTTACGGTAATACCTCATTGCTAAATTAAATCTGGAGTAGCACCTTTTAGATTTCTATATAAAACCTGCATTTTTTCGATTTTTTTCGTGTTTTTCATTTTTTACAAGCAGAGCTTGCAGCAGAAAAATCTGGAAATGATACCTAATATGTGGCTTGGTATCCGAAATGTGTCAGATTTTTTTCAGAATTTTTAATTGTCAATAAATAGGGAAAATGGGCCAAAAACTGTTTTTTCGTTTTTTCTCAATAACTACCCTTACAGATGAGATAGGGGGCTGAAACTTGGCAGAGAGGGGTTTTTTTGGGTAGGCTATTGAATGGTCCAAGCACGATTAAAATCCCGCCGGGGGCGAATTTCACTATCAAACCCGGCTATAGCCTTTCATAGAATAGGACTTTAAAGATTTGGGGATTAGTTTGTTCCTTGGGGTGAATGTTCAATGAAAGATCGATTTTAAAGGGGGGGGGTTAGCCAGGGTGGGTCAGACATTGGAGATTTTGGTGTTATTGGGGGGGGGGGGGGTTAGGTTTATGTCATTTAGATAAGTTTTAAGTCGGAAGGATAAGGGTTTAGGAAAGAATCGTTTCATTAGATTGTTGTGTTCATATCGAGTAGATGAGATTATGGGGAGTAGGTGGGGTTTGATGGGGTAGAGAATAGTTTTACAGCATATGTCATGCTGAGTTTTCTTCTTCTAAAATCTAAGGGTTCTTCATTAGCTTCTGCTAAAAGACTTAAGATAGGGCTTGTGCGAAAGGCGCCTAGGGCTAATTTAATACAGTTGGATTGAATGACATTTAGCGGCTTCAAGGTGTTTTTATTAGCAGAGTCGAAGACTATAGATCCATAGTCAAGTTTGGATCTTATTAGGGCGATGTAGGTTCTTAGAATTATAGTTTTTTCAGCTCCCCAGTTTTGGGCCGACAAGGTTTTTATGATGTTGAGTCTCTTAGCACATTCATTTTTCAAGTAGTTAACATGTGCTTTCCATGAGAGTTTATTGTCGAAAATTAGGCCGAGAATTTCGATCTGATTGGTTTTTACAATGTTGTGTGTACCGATTGAAAGTTTAATGGGTAAGTGGCTTTTATTTGATTTCGAGAAGATTATATATTCGGATTTGGTACCAGAGAATTTGAAACCAGCTCTGTTCGACCAACTTTCTAGTTTATCAAGTGTTTCCTGAAGTATTTGTTGGGTAGTGATTAAATTTTTTCCACTGCATAAGAGTGTAATATCATCGGCGAAAATACAAAATTTAATCGGTTTGGGGATAATTGAGGCGATATCATTAACAGCTATAAGAAAGAGGGTGACGCTTAGAACGCAGCCTTGGGGAATACCATTTTGTATTTCAAATTTTTGAGAGAGGGAGCCATTTGCTTGAACATGGATTGATCTGTTGGTTAAAAAATTTGCTATAAAATTTAACATTGCTCCATCAACACCATTTTCTGCTAGGATTTTTATAATTCTGTCTTTCCATACCATGTCATAAGCTTTTTCAATATCAAGGCCAATAGCTATTAGGTGTTGTTTCGTGATGAAAGCTTCGCAGATAGATGATTCTATGTTTATAAGATGGTCTATAGTATTTCTGTCTTTTCTGAAGCCATATTGATATGGTGAGAAGAACCCTATGTTTTCGAGGAACCAGCAAAGCCGTCTGTTTATAACTTTTTCCATGAGCTTGCATAGGGTAGAGGTAAGGGCAATTGGTCTATAGTTTTCAGCTTTACTTGTGGTCTTTGTTAGGTTTAGGGATGGGGATAACTATTGATTCTCTCCATTTATTAGGAAAAGAGTGATTAATCCATATCTCGTTGTATAAGGAGGTTAAGTGTTCAAGTGCATTTTCAGGGAGGTTCTTTATAAATATATTAAAAACACCATCTGGGCCGGGGCAGGAGTTTTTGTAAGAGCTAGGGAGGTTATAACTTCATTGAATTGGAAATTAAGTGTGGAATTTGAAGTAGTGATTGAAGGTAGGATGTTTGCAATTTTTATTTGGGAGTCATCTTTAAAAGTACGGAACGCACTAGAATAATTTGCTTCATTTGAATTTTTGGCGAAGGTTGAGGCGAGGTGGTTGGAGATCTCGTTTGGATTGTTTATAATTTTTGTATCAGGAGTGATGAGTGTAGGGATTTTTGATTGGTTTTTAGAACCATTTATTCTCCTTATTTTGTTCCATATGAGAGAGGTTGGGGTTGACGTGTTCATGGTATTAATGAAGTTAGACCAAGATAATTTTTTGGCGTCTTTTAAGATTCGGCGTGAAGTTGCCCTCATTTTCTTATATTGGATTTTATTTTCGAATGTGGGATGGCGTTTGTAATGGTGGAATGCTTGTTTGTAGGCTTGGACAACTTTTAAGCATTTGTCATTCCACCATGGGACTTGATTTCTGTGAGGTTTGTTCGATGTTTTAGGAATGCATTCATTGGCAGATTCTGTGATAATATTTGTGAAT
Source organism: Lasioglossum pauxillum (assembly GCA_933228785.1). Classification (NCBI taxonomy): domain Eukaryota; kingdom Metazoa; phylum Arthropoda; class Insecta; order Hymenoptera; family Halictidae; genus Lasioglossum; species Lasioglossum pauxillum. The sequence continues at coordinate 24,365,034 of OW121699.1, forward strand.
GTGTTTACTTTAGTATCTATATCAAGAGACGAATAGGAGGCGTTTAGAGATATTTGTGTTTCTATTTTGTCTGTAACTTGTTCTTTGTACTTGTTCCAATCAGCTTTTTTAAATAACCAACGTGTAGGCTGAGTAGATCTTGGCGAAAAATGGTGGAGGTTGCGTAGCATAATGGGAAAATGGTCACTACCATGGAGTTCCCAACTAGCGTTCCAGGAAAAATAGTGCGTTACAGAGGAACTACAAATTGAGAGATCGATTGCACTGAAGGAGTTGAAGCTATTATTAAAGTGGGTGTATTGATGGTTGTTTAGAAGGACAATATTGGGATCGTCTAATAGTTTTTCAATAATACGTCCTCTCGGATCAATTTTGTGCGATCCCCACATGTAGTGATGGCTATTGAAATCGCCCAGTAATAGAAATGGTTTCGGAAGTTGACTTACCAAGTTGCATAGTTCACCCAGCGACATGTCGTAACTGTTTGGAATATAAATATTGCAAATTGTTATGTAACCTGTAGGTTGTAGGATGGTGGTAGCTACAGCTTCAAGGTGTGTGTTGAGAGAGACTTCTTGACAAGGGTAAAAATTTGATTATGTACGAATGTAGCAACTCCACCGCTAGCGTGTATAGCTTGAGAGCGATTTTTGTAGAAAGATTTGAATTTCTTCAATGTAGGGCAGAAGTTGTTCTTGAAGTTAGTTTCTTGGAGGCAAATAACCGAAGGGTTATATTTCTGTGTTAATATATCGAGATATTCCTTTTGAGGGTAATAACCGTTTATGTTCCACTGCAGTATGTGTTCACTTATGATTTTAGGATTAGGTTTAGGTTTACACTTTCCGGGGGGTTTTCTTCAATGCTTGTGTCAGTGAAAATTTCTGTGTCCTTTGCGTTACGTGATAGTTTCTTAATGATCCTAGAGTATCTATTTTTGATGGATCTGTTTGTGAGAAGAGGGTATGTAGAACGAAGTGTAGAGATTATTTTATCAGTTGTATCCGAGAATTCATAACATATAGCTTCTATGTTAGAGCATCCTTTTGTTTTTTCTAAGAAGCTTTTAAGTTGTAGGTAATTTAGCTGATGGGTGTTTTTATCACTTGAGAGGTATTTCTCTACTGGAGATAGAAGTGAGTCGATAGTGTCAGTTTCAGACGTTTCTATTTTGGCTTTTTTCTTGGTTTTCTTGATGTTTACGGTTTTTGTTTGTTTATTTTGATTTCCTATATACGAATCATCTGATGTATACTGACACTCTGTTTCGATATTCGAAATTTTCGGTAAGGGGTATGCGTTGGAGCTGGTAGATGTCGATGGTATTGGTCGTTGTCGTTTTAGGTTTTGCGGGATTATTTCCATGATACCTTCATTGTTTTTTTCATTTCTTTGATTGTTTGGTAGATAGCTAGTATCTTGTGTTACAATAGTGGTATGATTAGATTCAGTGGTTTTACTATTAGTTTCAGTTATTTCAGAGTTATTTGTACAATCTTTAACCAAATGTCCGGATTGTTTACAGTTGAAGCAAGTGAGAGCGTCGGAAGAAACGTAGACCCAGAAGGTAGTGTCATCAAATGTGACTTTCATTGACTCCGGGAGTTTGTTGATATCTGCTGGGTCGATATATACTTGTCGTCGAAAGCTCATGATATGGGCGAAACCAGGTTCGGTCATGCCGGCTCGAAGAAATGTAATAGACGATCCCAGTTTTATGTTGAGCTCTGTTAGTTGTTTTTCCAAGATATAGTGTGGTATAATTGGACAAACATTTGATAGAACGATTCTTTTAAATTTAGTGATTAGAGACCGTATTTTAAGACTAGAACATCCAAGTTGTATTGATGCATTGTTTTCTATTAGTTTGTTTACTATATCATGACTAGCCAGATACATACATATTCTGTTTTTAGAGATTCTGGATGCAAAACGAATGTTCGTTGGATTTGTTAATGTTCCTACACCCTTTGTGTAATCTTTTAATGAGATACCGTCTACAGCATCAATAACTATCGTTTGATCCTTGTTAGGGAAAACTGTTGTCTGTAACACGTTGGCATAGCTGGTAGATTGTTGGTTCGTTGTTGTTACGTACGTTGAATCTTGTGTGTTATGATG